>CAJQUN010000130.1:0-1200000 GCA_907163345.1 Haberlea rhodopensis | reverse complement strand
GATGATTCTTGTTGTTGATCGATTAATTCATGTTTAGATGAATTATGGTGATTATTTGAGTTCGAATTGTTTTGATAGGGTTCGAATTATTGAGGGTGTTCTTGAGCAATTTTCGATAATGGTTAATTGTCGTGTGTTGACAATATTTTTGAGGGTTATGGGTGTGCTTGAGCATGGGTTGTGTTGGGATATGCCCTAAGACATATCATTAGATGATTGTTTATGACATACAATGTAATATGATTTTATGAATGGCAATTCATTATTATATATTATTCTTTTAACTGTGCAATGTGAATTAATATATAAGTTAATGTCCTTAGAATAATATTGTATTATTCTTAAAGATGTCCCTAGTCAAGTATTATCATGAATAGGGATAATGATAATACGTTGAGACTAGTATGTGTTGATCGATGATTGTTCATTGATATGAGATATCAAATCAACATATGGGTACATGTTAGAGAACGATGTACTGGACAGACCCACCATGAGAATGCAACATGGATAGTTATATGATCGTCATATGAAATTCTCATAGTGATAATAATGTATGTAATCCTTACGACTTGTGATCATCAGAGATCCCAACATAAGGAGTTATGTATCTTGATATCGTCAAACGTTACCCGTAACAGGGTATTCTATAAAGGCGACTATTGGATACACTACGAATTATGTAGAGGGATGTTGACTGATCGAGATAGGATTTGTCCCTCCTATATAACAGGAGATGTGTTTGGCCCTTGATCAAGTGAGAACTAAAATGCATGGCCATGCTCGAATGAGTCGATATGAGATATTGAGCTTATTCGTTTATTCTAGTTCTACTTGGGGATCAAGAAATAAAGATTGGATATACGAGTATGACTATTCCATGACTCGTGTTCAATCTAAACACAAAGGACAAATGGATTGAGTTACATGATTAATATTATCACAAGTTCTAAAGGTTATGTCGAGTCATTGACATTCTTGTAATTTGGGTAGCATTGATGTGTTGCTAGATACCGCTCAATGCTTGCGACATAAAATGAGATTTTATGTCACTGCCAACATTACAAGATCCTATCGGGTCGCACAAAAGATTAAATCGAGAAGGGAAATTAAATTCATTGGATGAATTAATTAATTAAGAAGAGTCTTAATTAAGTGATTAAAAGGTTTTAATTAAATCATGGGTTTGGGCCCATAAGACTGTAAGAAAGTCTTGAACCTTAATTAAAAGCCTTATAATATAAATACAAAGATTATGATTAATTGTAAGACACAATTTAATATCATTCAACCTAAAATATTGGAAGCTTTCGGCCGCACCATCTCGAACTCTCGGCCTCCATCATAGCCGTGTGGTTCTTGGTGGTATTGTGCCATCATTCGATTGTGAATCGAGTTTGCTTCGTGTATTCGTTTAAGAACTTGTCTAGCAACTTGTTCTTAAACTTTCCCTTCACCCGATTTGATCGTGTGGATACCGTTGAGGCAAAACTCATTAAGTTTTGCTAGTGACTCGGAGAAGGCGTAGGACGTGGTGCTGCTCCGTGGATTCTGCTTCAAACACGCTACAAGGGTAAGACACTTGTTATTCCTTTATCCGATATGAATCCTATGTATAGATCTGCTGGTTAGTAATCCATAATATTTTATTCCGCTGCGTTGTATGCTCTTGGATTACTTACAGTGGTATCAGAGCCAGGTTCAAGGCTCATATCGGATTTATGTGGTTAAATAGTTTAATCATATTAGAATTATATTGCATGCTATTAAAACTGTATAAACATATATGATATGTTAATATCGCGGTTTTGAAATTCATCGTAAAATTGTATTTGATATAATTGGCGAATAATTGTATACGATACACGAAAGCGTAAAATCGAGGTGTTGGCTCAAGGTGGTTCGACCACTTCATGACTTGACCCTCGGGCCGCCGCTAGTGAGCTAGGGTTCGGACCCTTGGCTCATGCATGGGGCCGCGCCGCTTCCGAAAGGCTAGGGTTTTGAACCCTAGTCACATAAGCCACTCGGCCGCCGCTTGGGCTAGGTTTTTTCAAACCCTTGGCTCGAGATGGTTAAGCCGTCACCGTCATGGACCGTCCATGGTTGGACCGTGGCTTGTGGCGCGTGGATTTCGGTGTTTCGAGCAAGTTGGCTCGATGAAAAACCAACATGGTGCAAGGCGGCTAGGGTTTGGAACCCTAGCGGCGCCGCACCCATGCCATCGGCTCGGACCATGTCGTGGGCTAGGGTTTCGAACCCTAGGCCCATAATTGGTCCAGCCGTGGTGTATGGTTGGTTCGAACCATGGTGGTTCGTAGCTAAGTCGCATTAAGTTCGTGGCATGTGATGTCCCGAGCGTACGATAATTTTTTCAAAAATTATTTTACAGTTTTAATTAGAATTAAATTTAAAATGTTTAGAATTTAATTAATTAAATGTTAATGCATGCTTTATGTGTTGTGTGAGCATGGTGCGTGGTTATAGCCCTTTGACCTATTAGATAGGATTTGTGGATGTTTGTAATTTATAATACGACCTGCGTGTCGTGCCTTTCTCTATTTCATTCTAAATGTAATCCCACCCCTATGTTCCCCTCGAATGTGAATCGAGAAATTCTATATCTTGTAAATAGTGTAGTTTATTTTATTGATGGTGATCAATGAAGATGGAGCATCGTGCCGGGATGAGGAGGCCATTCACAAATTGGAGCCAAAGGAAGGTGCTTGTGAAGTTACCTTAGGTTGACTCTTAGGATTTTCTCATTGGCTTGAGAAAATCGTTAGTAGGGGCTATAACCATGTCACGTTTTAATTATGTATGTTGATGCATGATTTATCTTATGTTTTAGTTTGATAATAGTATTACACATATATGTAGATATGTATACAACTATATGTAGTGGACATATTTTAAATTATCAAATTAATCATGAGATCAATAAATCCCTCTAAAATATTAAGTTTTAGATGCCTTCCAAAATAAAATTACTCGTCAATAACTTCGATTGTACATGTGTGGGTTTGCCAAAGCAAAGCACCGTGGCAATCTTAGTAAGGCGCGAAAGGATAAAAGTGATATCCGTTATACTTTAATTGGGTACGACTTAACTAGGTTATCTCAATAGGATTGGGAACCTAGAGGCATGGGTTGGATTATAATTCATTTGATGAATTGAACAAAGTGTTGTTCGTCCAACTATCCAAGAATTATATGTGATATAATTGACAAAGTGTTGTCTACCTAAATAACCGAGTCTTGGGCGATTAGCCAAAGCTAACTCAAGATTAAGTGAAATATGGATCTTGGCCCACTAAAGGTTTTGAGGGTTGATATTTTTTTAAACAAAATAGTGGGAGTATCATTTAATATAAGACCATGTTAAATGATTTAAATCATAAACTTATTTTGCATATTTATATTGTAGATATCCATGGCAACTAACAACGTTACTAGCACTTTATCACTGCGATCGGTCCTTGAGAAGGACAAATTAAATGGGACGAATTTCCTAGACTGGCATAGGAACTTGAGGATAGTCCTCAAACAAGAAAAGAAACAATATGTCCTAGAGGAACCCTTGCCCGCTGAGGAACCTCCCCTAACAGCTACAAGAGCTGAAAAAGATGCTTACAAGAAGCATCAGAGTGACGCACTTGATGTTGGGTGCCTCATGCTTGCCACCATGAACTCTGAGCTTCAGAAGCAACATGAGGAAATGGAGGCGTTCGATATGATCGAACATTTAAAGCAGTTGTACCAACAGCAAGCAAGACAAGAGAGGTATGACGTCTCTAAGGCGTTATTTCAGTGCAGGATGGTAGAAGGAAGCCTAGTTGGAACTCATGTGCTCAAGATGATTGGGTACATTGAGAATCTGGACAAGCTGGGTTTTCCATTGGACCAAGAGTTGGCCACCGATGTGATCTTGCAATCGTTGCCTGAGAGCTTCAGTCAATTTGTAGTAAATTACAATATGACTGACATGGAAAAGACTCTACCACAATTGCTTGGTATGTTGAGAACATATGAATAAAATACTAAGAAGACTAAGGCCACAAATGTCCTTATTGTGAATAAGGGCAAAGGAAGGGCCAAAGCTAAAGGCAACAAGAAAGCAAAGAAAGTCTTTGCTAAATCTAAGCCAAAGTCTTATGCACTGAAGCCAAAGGGAGGGATAGCAAAGGAAGGGAACTGTTTCCATTGCGGTGAGACCGGCCATTGGAAAAGGAACTGCAAAGTATATCTGGAGGATCTAAAGAAAGGAAGTGTGACTTCCGCTTCAGGTATTTTTGTTATAGAAGTCAATTTATCTACTTCTTCATCATGGGTATTAGATACTGGATGTGGATCTCACATTTGTGTAAATGTGCAGGACCTCAAAAAGAGTAGATTGTTGGCGAAAGGCGAAGTTGATCTCCGAGTTGGAAATGGAGCAAGAGTTGCTGCATTAGCTATAGGTGATTATCATTTATCTTTGCCTTCTGGTTTATCATGGATTTTAAAAGATTGTTATTTTGTGCCTTCAATTACCAAAAACATTATTTCTATTTCTTGTTTGGACACGTATGGATTTTCATTTATTATAAAGGACAACTGTTGTTCCATTTATTTAAATGATATGTTTTATGCTAGTGCACAAATGGTGAATGGTCTTTATGTATTAAATCTTGATATACCTATCTATAACATAAATACTAAAAGGATTAAAAATAATGATTGTAATCCGACTTATCTCTGGCATTGTCGCTTGGGCCACATAAACGAGAACCGCATATCTAAACTTCATAAGGATGGAGTATTAGATTCATTTGATTTTGAATCATATGAAACATGCGAATCTTTTTTAATGGGCAAGATGACAAAAGCCCCTTTCAAGGGACATGTTGAAAGGGCAAGTGTTTTATTGGGACTAATACATAGTGATGTATGTGGTCCAATAAGTACACAAGCTAGAGGTGGTTTTCAATACTTCGTTACATTTACTGATGACCTCAGTAGATATGGGTATGTGTACCTAATGAAACATAAGCATGAAACCTTTGAAAAGTTCAAAGATTTCAAAAATGAAGTACAAAACCAACTTGGCAAAAGTATCAAAATCCTTCGATCAGATCGAGGAGGAGAATACTTAAGCCAAGAGTTTCATGACTATCTAAAGGAGTGTGGGATAGTCCCACAACTCACTCCTCCGTATACTCCACAATGGAATGGTGTATCCGAGAGGAGAAATCGAACCTTGTTAGACATGGTTAGATCAATGATGAGTCATGCAGATCTTCCGATATCGTTTTGGGGACACGCTCTAGAAACAGCGATTTTCTTACTGAACCGTGTTCCATCTAAATCAGTGGAAAAGACACCATATGAGATATGGACTGGGAAGCGTCCTAGTATGTCTTTTATGAAGATTTGGGGTTGTGAGGCTTTCGTTAGACGTCACGCCACTAACAAACTTGGACCCAAATCTGATAAGTGTTTATTTGTGGGGTATCCTAAGGAAACGAAAGGATACTATTTCTATTATCCCACCGAGAACAAAGTAGTTGTTGCTCGGACTGGTGTATTTCTTGAAAGAGAATTTATTTCTAGAAAAACCAGTGGGAGAAAAATAGAACTTAGTGACGTTCAACCACAAGAAAACACTGAACCTGAGATTGAGATGGAAACAGAGCAGGCACCGCAAGCTGTTGTGGAAGAAACACCTGCTCAAGAGACACAAGCCCAGCGTAGGTCTGTAAGAGAACACCGGGAGCCACAGAGATATGGATTTCTTGTGACTCAACAAGGTGACTTACTACTTATTGATGAGGATGAGCCGTCATCTTATCAACAAGCTATAATGGGCAATGATTCTGAGAAATGGCAAGAGGCCATGAAATCTGAGATGGAATCCATGTATGCAAACCAAGTGTGGACTTTGGTTGATCCACCTGAAGGGGTACGACCCATAGGGTGCAAATGGATTTTCAAGAAAAAGACCGATATGGATGGTAACGTACAAACCTATAAAGGTCGGCTGGTTGCAAAAGGATTCAAACAAATTCATGGTATTGACTATGATGAAACCTTTTCACCAGTGGCCATGGTTAAATCCATAAGGATCTTACTTGCAATAGCTACATTTCATGATTATGAAATCTGGCAGATGGATGTCAAAACAGCTTTCCTTAATGGAAATCTGCTCGATGATGTGTACATGACACAGCCCGAGGGTTTTGTCGATCCAAAGGATGCTGGAAAGATATGTAAGCTACAACGATCCATTTATGGATTGAAGCAAGCTTCTCGGAGTTGGAATCTTTGTTTTGATGATGCAATCAAAGAGTTTGGTTTTATCAAAAACGAAGATGAACCTTGTGTCTACAAGAAGGTCAGTGGGAGCGTAATCATTTTCCTAGTGTTGTATGTAGATGACATACTTATTATTGGAAATGATATCCCTGCCTTGCAATCTGTAAAGATTTGGCTAGGGAATTGCTTTTCGATGAAAGACTTGGGAGAAGCCACCTATGTATTAGGAATCAAGATCTATAGAGATAGATCGAGAAGGCTTCTTGGTCTAAGTCAAAGTACATACATAGACAAGGTGCTTAAAAGGTTTAGCATGCAAGAATCAAAGAAAGGATTCGTGCCTATGACGCATGGCATTTATCTCTCGAAGGAACAGTGTCCTTCAACACCAGATGAGAGACAACGCATGAGTAAGATTCCATACGCGTCAGCTATTGGATCTATCATGTATGCCATGATATGTACTCGTCCCGATGTATCGTATGCTTTGAGCATGATGAGCAGATATCAAGTTGATCCAGGTGAAGGTCACTGGATTGCTGTCAAGAACATCCTGAAGTACTTGAGAAGGACTAAGGATACATTCTTGATTTATGGAGGTGAGGAAGAGCTCAATGTAATGGGTTACACTGATGCAAGCTTCCAAACCGACAAAGATGATTTTCGATCGCAATCTGGATATGTGTATTGCCTTAATGGAGGTGCTGTGAGCTGGAAGAGTTCAAAGCAAGAAACAGTAGCCGATTCTACAACGGAAGCTGAGTATATTGCTGCCTCGGATGCAGCAAAGGAAGCTGTTTGGATGAGGAAGTTCATTTCTGAACTTGGAGTGGTGCCTAGCATTAAATATCCGATAGAACTCTATTGTGACAACAATGGAGCGATCGCATTAGCTAAGGAACCAAGATCTCACCAAAGATCCAAACACATACTTAGGCGGTTCCATTTCATTCGAGAAATCGTTGAAAGGGGAGATGTTAAAATATGCAAAGTACCAACAGATGATAATGTATCTGACCCATTGACGAAGCCACAGTCACAGCAGAAGCATGATCGTCATACTAGATCTCTAGGCATTAGGTATATGTCTGAGTGGTCTTAGTGCAAGTGGGAGATTTGTTGGGATATGCCCTAAGACATATCATTAGATGATTGTTTATGACATACAATGTAATATGATTTTATGAATGGCAATTCATTATTATATATTATTCTTTTAACTGTGCAATGTGAATTAATATATAAGTTAATGTCCTTAGAATAATATTGTATTATTCTTAAAGATGTCCCTAGTCAAGTATTATCATGAATAGGGATAATGATAATACGTTGAGACTAGTATGTGTTGATCGATGAATTGTTCATTGATATGAGATATCAAATCAACATATGGGTACATGTTAGAGAACGATGTACTGGACAGACCCACCATGAGAATGCAACATGGATAGTTATATGATCGTCATATGCAATTCTCATAGTGATAATAATGTATGTAATCCTTACGACTTGTGATCATCAGAGATCCCAACATAAGGAGTTATGTATCTTGATATCGTCAAACGTTACCCGTAACAGGGTATTCTATAAAGGCGACTATTGGATACACTACGAATTATGTAGAGGGATGTTGACTGATCGAGATAGGATTTGTCCCTCCTATATAACAGGAGATGTGTTTGGCCCTTGATCAAGTGAGAACTAAAATGCATGGCCATGCTCGAATGAGTCGATATGAGATATCGAGCTTATTCGTTTATTCTAGTTCTACTTGGGGATCAAGAAATAAAGATTGGATATACGAGTATGACTATTCCATGACTCGTGTTCAATCTAAACACGAAGGACAAAGGGATTGAGTTACATGATTAATATTATCACAAGTTCTAAAGGTTATGTCGAGTCATTGACATTCTTGTAATTTGGGTAGCATTGATGTGTTGCTAGATACCGCTCAATGCTTGCGACATAAAATGAGATTTTATGTCACTGCCAACATTACAAGATCCTATCGGGTCGCACAAAAGATTAAATCGAGAAGGGAAATTAAATTCATTGGATGAATTAATTAATTAAGAAGAGTCTTAATTAAGTGATTAAAAGGTTTTAATTAAATCATGGGTTTGGGCCCATAAGACTTTAAGAAAGTCTTGAACCTTAATTAAAAGCCTTATAATATAAATACAAAGATTATGATTAATTGTAAGACACAATTTAATATCATTCAACCTAAAATATTTGAAGCTTTCGGCCGCACCATCTCGAACTCTCGGCCTCCATCATAGCCGTGTGGTTCTTGGTGGTATTGTGCCATCATTCGATTGTGAATCGAGTTTGCTTCGTGTATTGGTTTAAGAACTTGTCTAGTAACTTGTTCTTAAACTTTCCCTTCACCCGATTTGATCGTGTGGATACCGTTGAGGCAAAACTCATTAAGTTTTGCTAGTGACTCGGAGAAGGCGTAGGACGTGGTGCTGCTCCGTGGATTCTGCTTCAAACACGCTACAAGGTAAGACACTTGTTATTCCTTTATCCGATATGAATCCTATGTATAGATGTAAGGACCCTATATACTTAACCCTTGATTACTGTATTAATCATTATGTGTGGCACATGCTTTCTATAAAATTATTCGGGAAACTCAGATGATACTTTACCATTGAATGGCAAATACAAAATTTTCTTTAACATGCAGTGTTATAAGCTCATCATCCTAACAACAATAGAGTCATAGAGTTCGCCCATTACACCACTTTTTACATTGTGGACTTTCATAAAAATTTGGGCAGAGTCTCCCCATAAATAGAGCTATCCCGAAATAAAAGCACAACACATAACATAATTCCCGGCCAGGGAAACATAATACTCATCATAATACAGCAATATCAAGTAAATTCCCAGCCAGGGAAGACACCACACATATGACAACAAAAGTGGGTTTCAACACCCACAATACACCAATGACTCTCATATCATTTTGCAATTCTACCTCTAATTGCATGCAACATAGAATAAAGAGAGAAAGGCTCATGCCTTCATATACAACCCATATACAAGTATAATCGTGCTCACATGCGAGCATCACGAATATGTATATAACCATCATGGGTATATAGGTACTTTATACGATACCGTGCTCCATTAAGCCCTGGTACCACGATCCTGGAAGTACACCCAATCAACAGCTCGAGCTCATCTCCAAAGCCATCGATGTACCTGTTCACCTGCCCCAACAGAGACAGCCCCCAACGGGGTGAGCATACCAATTCCACAATTTCATAATCATAATGACATAATACATAATTTACGAAAATGTAAATATTGTGGAACATATGTGATACTTCCTGGATGGTATCACCCTCATCATAGCGTACCCCTGTAATAATCCTGTTCTCAAAACAGATAAATCATCAAATCCTGAGTATGCAGTTAATCATCACATTGGTTAACCCTAGCCAGTTCAAATTAACAACATTTCATAACATCTTACTTTAACTAGCAATGATTAGCAACATTTCATAACATCTTACTTTATCTAGTAATGATTAGCAACATTTCATAACATCTTACTTTATCTAGCAATTATCATAATTCTAGATATCATATTGAGATTTCCTTAACTTCCGATCCTAGTTAATCACTTCTCTGATTAACTACGTCTCTGTTCCTATTTATTACCAATAGGGAATAAAATACAGATATCCTAGATATCTAATCAAATACCACATTTTCATTTCTTACTTCAAGGTAACGTCATACTATCGGTGTTTGCTCCGTAGCAACCACACCTCATCATTTGCTCGCTTCATAGCGGCACTAAGCATTCCCATGTGAATCAACACAACATAACCAAGTCCCGATATCATCATAGCAAAGCATTTCATGTATTTTAGATCATGCATCATACTTGTAAAACATCATTTAAACTATGCTCGTACGCTAAACGTACCTTAAATCCTCGAAGTCCGAGCCAAACCTTGCTCGAGTTCCATGCCCCGAGGAATGATGTGCTAACACGATAAATAATTCACAATTATTTACGAACATGTAACCCATGCTTAAGCACATCCATAACCCTCAAAATATTGTCAACACACGACAATAAATCATTTAAAAGACCCGGGGCAGGGTACATGCAGGGAGGGGAACGAATGAGACAATATCGAAAATTGCCCAAGAACACCTTCAATAATTCGAACCCTAGCATCACAATTCGAACCCAACCAAGCATCGTAAATCATCTAAAACATGTAATAAACGATCCCTAACGTGAATTATCAACCCATAGCCATAATCCCCAAAATTCGAAATCAAACCCTCACCAAATTAGGGTAATTCGAACCATAACATCTTAATTCGATCCCAATTAAGCATCATAATACATCTAAAATGTGAATTAAACCATTAAAGCAAGGATCAACACCCCTTGCCTAAAACCCCCAAAAATTCGAACATAACCCTACGAATTTTGGGAAAAATCGAAACAATAATTCACAATACCATCAAGTTAAGCAGGGAAATACATGACAAGCATGGAAAAGGGGTAAGGAAGGTTATTCAATCGAAAATCGGAAGTAAATCGATCGAAATTCGTTAAACCCAAGAAATTGGGGATCGACGCTTACCTGCAAAATCCGACTTCAAAACGCGATGAAACTTTCAATTGACGGAGGGGAAAGGAGCGCCTGGACGAGACGAAGCCGTGGGTAGGTCGGACGCGCCGAACGGCGGCGGGACGGCGGCGGCCGAAGCGTTTTAGCGCGCGGAGGGGGCTGGGCAGACGGGAGGGGCGCGCGGGTGAGAGAGAGGAAAAAGTGGGTTGAAATGAAATTTTAATAAAAATCTCGGGTTCAATTGGTATTTATAGCAAAATACCCCGAAAAACTAATAGCCTCACAAATACATCGTGATTCATTAAAAATCATCTGTTTTCAAAAACTCTCTCTCTAACTCCAAAACCCCTACCGGTGCTCACACAAGCACCCGAGATCCCGAGACACATCAAAAACCCAACTCTTAGGTTTTTCACCCAAATGAGAATACAATCTCAACCTCTGGATCCAACGATCCCAACTACCCAAATAAACGAGCCCAGAAGGCCCAACATCGCGATTAAACTCCAAATCGCTACGTAAAACCACTTTAGGGATTATTAACACTACGGGATTAACATCTATAATCCCTGGTCATCACAATATCCCCCACTAAAAGAATTTCGTCCTCGAAATTAGCACTGGTGTATCACGTAACACCCAGGCTACACAACAACATGAAGCCATAACTTCGATTCTTGACCATATCAGAATCGTATTAATAAACGCGAGGATACTTACCTCTCATCAAACTCTGAAACAGAGCGACTTACCAAAACCAACATATCACTCAAGAGGCAAAAAGTACCTCGACGCGGGTCATCCCAAAAGTCAGTCTCTCATGACTGCAAAACAACCTATACTTACGACTGTAGATCGGACAGTCATCCTTAGTTCTAATACAACTAGTAAGAACGCATCCTGAAAGACACCTCAACCGTGAGAACGTTGACCTCGTGTCAATCTCTGGAGTGGAATAGACTTCCAAATCTATTATAACGTCAAAGAGCGTCAGCACAGCTCAACGCTAATAATCCAAAAGCAGTTAGTCAACTGAAACAGTAAGGATCCGAATCGCTCCCGATTCCATCGTAGACATCATTCAAAGACATCTCTATCATGACTCACGATGTCTAACATACATCGTTACGAGGGAAACACTAGTATTCCACGGTGTACACATACCAAACCTGGTTTCCACTTTCAAACCTCCTCTATCGAAGGGGCAGTCGCATCATCGCAACTCAAATTGGGCAACTCACGGCCACAAATTCACACAAAAGATATCTCATAAGATGTCCACCTCCGGATATCCCAAGAACCACATCTTGGTCATAAATAAACAATCGAGACTCCTCAGAGTTTCAAATTTGAAAGGACATGCAATAAACCCATTGCATCCCAAAATACATGGATTCCCAGATCGAATCAACGACGACTTGATGACTCTCTTGTTGGTACTTCAACATCATGAGCTGTCCCAGACCAGTCTCACCAAGATTTAAACATAAACATATATACGTTTCAGTGAGGCATACTCAACCCCAACTTCAAATGACGTGGTGACTACCAGAGTCCACCACAATCCACCTCGTATCACCTTACGATTTGCCAAACTTGGTTCCAACGAGCAGTATAACGGCTCTAGCAAGCCCATCATGGTGCTGCACACACGCGGCAGACAAACTAGTCGCTGCCTCACTAGGTTCACCTCAAACCTACCAATCAGATGGACGTTTCCACACGGCATACCATACCATGGGAAGAAAAATCAATAGAGTAGTGGGTCTTTACCCAACATTCCTCCAATGCTGACATACCCTGGACACTCCAATGTCCCCATGTACTTAACATAACCTGATCCTACTCCCTTAGGACCCATCTTACACCCTCATGGGTGGTGTGACCATGTCTACTACATGTCATATCAATAGAAAGCGAGTAATTCCTCCACGATTACTCCTGTCGTCAAAAACATGGCCAAAAAGCCATTCCAACGAGCATACCTCAAGGGTATCACAACTCGAAATATGATTACCTCAAACAATTTCTGCGGTACAATCACATGTACAGCGCGTCCATCCATTCTTCGAGCAACCCGCTCGGTATAAGGGTCACGTCAATTGATGACGCACACACCTCCTTGTGCCCAACACTGGCACCCAAGGCATACAACTGAAAACGTATACTCAACGCATTGTTCATCGTAACGATGATGCATGTCTAATAAGACATCTGACATCTCCTATACCATCGTCATCGCCATCCCGTGACGACACATGCCCACTCATGGCATCTAAGGTATCGTCAATTAGTGACGATACATGTCAACAATGACATCTAAATAACCCAGTCAACTCGTGACGGTCCATGTACATCAACATATGTCATCCATCATCATGCTAGTAAAATAGTCATAATAAAACATGTATAACAACGCATGCCAGCTATAATAATGCTAAATAGAATAGCAATATCTCATACCTCATCGCTAACAAGATAGCGGCATACCTATCTCCGTCGCTCAATAATAATACGTAATCAGCACCCATCGCTCGAAGGCGGCAAAATCCTGTGCTGATTATATAGCGGCAGAGTCCATCGCTATAGAATCGACGGCATGATACATCGTCATATAATAAGTGGCATGAAACCTCGCTATACACCTGAGCATGAGTCATCGTCCACATAATAGCGGAAAGAGGCATCGCTATCAATACCCGGCGGTATAACCCATCGCCAATCAATATAGCGGAATGAGACATCGCTATCAATACATCTGGCGGAAAGAACCATCGCCAATCAATATAGCGGAATGAACCATCGCTATCAATACATCTGGCGGAAAGAATCATCGCCAATCAATCTAGCGGAATGAACCATCGCTATCAATACATCTGGCGGAAAGAACCATCGCCAATCAATATAGCGGAATGAGACATCGCTATCAATACATCTAGCGGAAAGAACCATCGCCAATCAATATAGCGGAATGAACCATCGCTATCAATACATCTGGCGGAAAGAACCATCGCCAATCAATATAGCGGAATGAACCATCGCTATCAATACATCTGGCGGAAAGAATCATCGCCAATCAATATAGCGGAATGAACCATCGCTATCAATACATCTGGCGGAAAGAACCATCGCCAATCAATATAGCGGAATGAGACATCGCTATCAATACATCTGGCGGAAAGAACCATCGCCAATCAATATAGCGGAATGAACCATCGCTATCAATACATCTGGCGGAAAGAACCATCGCCAATCAATATAGCGGAATGAGACATCGCTATCAATACATCTGGCGGAAAGAACCATCGCCAATCAATATAGCGGAATGAAGCATCGCTATCAACATATCTGGCGGAATAAACCATCGCCAATCCTCATAAAAGAATGAGTCATCGTAAATCCACATAATAATATCGTATGGCCTCTTACCATATGGGCATCTTACCCCGTGGCATCTTACCACAATAACATCGCATGGCTACTTACCATGTGGGGCACCTTACCCCGTGGCACCTTACCACAATAATATCGCATGGCTACTTACCATGTGGGGCACCTTACCCCGTGGCACCTTACCACAATAACATCGCATGGCTACTTACCATGTGGGGCACCTTACCCCGTGGCATCTTACCACAATAACATCGCATGGACCATCATTTCATCGTGTAAACATCATCATTATAAACTTATTCCCCATAATCATCATCATAATCATCATCATAAACATCATATCATCCTTACTTATTATTAAACGTCATCATAAACATCATATCATCTTTACTTATCATAAACATCATCATAATCATCATATCATCTTTACTTATCATAAACATCATCATAATCATCATATCATCTTTACTTATCATAAACATCATCATAATCATCATATCATCTTTACTTATCATAAACATCATCATAATCATCATATCATCTTTACTTATCATAAACATCATCATAATCATCATATCATCTTTTATCATAAACATCATCATAAACTTACTTATGCAATCAATGCAAAGTCATAGTTTAAGAATACGTTACCGTTTGATGCCCGTACGTCTCTTACGTACCTTCCTTGCTTGAACATCACATGAACAAACGCATTAGTATATTCAATAATAATTGAGACCATACCGAAGTATTCCACTGTCGGTTGTCTACCCATTCTGTCCTCAGACAATACATCATATCTTTCTTTTCCCTGATTTTCTTCCAAAATCAGATTCCTTGGCACGTAGCATATAGAGCGTTAGACATCGCTATTAATGCCATCCTATCGTGTTCCACACGATTCCTGCAACCACAATGGTTAGCAATACCACTTTTCATATCATACAAGCACATAAACAATTAGTCATGTCGTATAACATTAATGCCATCATGCATAAATATGTGCTATCAATAACTTCCTAGGCCCTCAACAGCCCCAATGAGCAACCACTGCTCTGATACCACTAATGTAAGGACCCCATATACTTAACCCTTGATTAGTGTATTAATCATTATGTGTGGCACATGCTTTCTATAAAATTATTCGGGAAACTCAGATGATACTTTACCATTGAATGGCAAATACAAAATTTTCTTTAACATGCAGTGTTATAAGCTCATCATCCTAACAACAATAGAGTCATAGAGTTCGCCCATTACACCACTTTTTACATTGTGGACTTTCATAAAAATTTGGGCAGAGTCTCCCCATAAATAAAGCTATCCCGAAATAAAAGCACAACACATAACATAATTCCCGGCCAGGGAAACATAATACTCATCATAATACAGCAACATCAAGTAAATTCCCAGCCAGGGAAGACACCACACATATGACAACAAAAGTGGGTTTCAACACCCACAATATACCAATGACTCTCATATCATTTAGCAATTCTACCTCTAATTGCATGCAACATAGAATGAAAGAGAGAAAGGCTCATGCCTTCATATACAACCCATATACAAGTATAATCGTGCTCACATGCGAGCATCACGAATATGTATATAACCATCATGGGTATATAGGTACTTTATACGATACCGTGCTCCATCAAGCCCTGGTACCACGATCCTGGAAGTACACCCAATCAACAGCTCGAGCTCATCTCCAAAGCCATCGATGTACCTGTTCACCTGCCCCAACAGAACAGCCCCCAACGGGGTGAGCATACCAATTCCACAATTTCATAATCATAATGACATAATACATAATTTACGAAAATGTAAATATTGTGGAACATATGTGATACTTCCTGGATGGTATCACCCTCATCATAGCGTACCCCTGTAATAATCCTGCTCTCAAAACAGATAAATCATCAAATCCTGAGTATGCAGTTAATCATCACATTGGTTAACCCTAGCCAGTTCAAATTAACAACATTTCATAACATCTTACTTTAACTAGCAATGATTAGCAACATTTCATAACATCTTACTTTATCTAGTAATGATTAGCAACATTTCATAACATCTTACTTTATCTAGCAATTATCATAATTCTAGATATCATATTGAGATTTCCTTAACTTCCGATCCTAGTTAATCACTTCTCTGATTAACTACGTCTCTGTTCCTATTTATTACCAATAGGGAATAAAATACAGATATCCTAGATATCTAATCAAATACCACATTTTCATTTCTTACTTCAAGGTAACGTCATACTATCGGTGTTTGCTCCGTAGCAACCACACCTCATCATTTGCTCGCTTCATAGCGGCACTAAGCATTCCACCATGTGAAT
Organism: Haberlea rhodopensis; assembly: GCA_907163345.1. Classification (NCBI taxonomy): domain Eukaryota; kingdom Viridiplantae; phylum Streptophyta; class Magnoliopsida; order Lamiales; family Gesneriaceae; genus Haberlea; species Haberlea rhodopensis. Next base: position 1,183,350 of record CAJQUN010000130.1, on the reverse strand, counting down.
CAACACAACATAACCAAGTCCCGATATCATCATAGCAAAGCATTTCATGTATTTTAGATCATGCATCATACTTGTAAAACATCATTTAAACTATGCTCGTACGCTAAACGTACCTTAAATCCTCGAAGTCCGAGCCAAACCTTGCTCGAGTTCCATGCCCCGAGGAATGATGTGCTAACACGATAAATAATTCACAATTATTTACGAACATGTAACCCATGCTTAAGCACATCCATAACCCTCAAAATATTGTCAACACACGACAATAAATCATTTAAAAGACCCGGGGCAGGGTACATGCAGGGAGGGGAACGAATGAGACAATATCGAAAATTGCCCAAGAACACCTTCAATAATTCGAACCCTAGCATCACAATTCGAACCCAACCAAGCATCGTAAATCATCTAAAACATGTAATAAACGATCCCTAACGTGAATTATCAACCCATAGCCATAATCCCCAAAATTCGAAATCAAACCCTCACCAAATTAGGGTAAATTCGAACCATAACATCTTAATTCGATCCCAATTAAGCATCATAATACATCTAAAATGTGAATTAAACCATTAAAGCAAGGATCAACACCCCTTGCCTAAAACCCCCAAAAATTCGAACATAACCCTACGAATTTTGGGAAAAATCGAAACAATAATTCACAATACCATCAAGTTAAGCAGGGAAATACATGACAAGCATGGAAAAGGGGTAAGGAAGGTTATTCAATCGAAAATCGGAAGTAAATCGATCGAAATTCGTTGAACCCTAGAAATTGGGGATCGACGCTTACCTGCAAAATCCGACTTCAAAACGCGATGAAACTTTCAATTGACGGAGGGGAAAGGAGCGCCTGGACGAGACGAAGCCGTGGGTAGGTCGGACGCGCCGAACGGCGGCGGGACGGCGGCGGCCGAAGCGTTTTAGCGCGCGGAGGGGGCTGGGCAGACGGGAGGGGCGCGCGGGTGAGAGAGAGGAAAAAGTGGGTTGAAATGAAATTTTAATAAAAATCTCGGGTTCAATTGGTATTTATAGCAAAATACCCCGAAAAACTAATAGCCCCACAAATACATCGTGATTCATTAAAAATCATCTGTTTTCAAAAACTCTCTCTCTAACTCCAAAACCCCCTACCGGTGCTCACACAAGCACCCGAGATCCCGAGACACATCAAAAACCCAACTCTTAGGTTTTTCACCCAAATGAGAATACAATCTCAACCTCTGGATCCAACGATCCCAACTACCCAAATAAACGAGCCCAGAAGGCCCAACATCGCGATTAAACTCCAAATCGCTACGTAAAACCACTTTAGGGATTATTAACACTACGGGATTAACATCTATAATCCCTGGTCATCACAATAGATCTGCTGGTTAGTAATCCATAATATTTTATTCCACTGCGTTGTATGCTCTTGGATTACTTACAGTGGTATCAGAGCCAGGTTCAAGGCTCATATCGGATTTATGTGGTTAAATAGTTTAATCATATTAGAATTATATTGCATGCTATTAAAACTGTATAAACATATATGATATGTTAATATCGAGTTTTTGAAATTCATCGTAAAATTGTATTTGATATAATTGGCGAATAATTGTATACGATACACGAAAGCGTAAAATCGAGGTGTTGGCTCAAGGTGGTTCGACCACTTCATGACTTGACCCTCGGGCCGCCGCTAGTGAGCTAGGGTTCGGACCCTTGGCTCATGCATGGGGCCGCGCCGCTTCCAAAAGGCTAGGGTTTTGAACCCTAGTCACATAAGCCACTCGGCTGCCGCTTGGGCTAGGTTTTTTCAAACCCTTGGCTCGAGATGGTTAAGCCATCACCGTCATGGACCATCCATGGTTGGACCGTGGCTTGTGGCTCGTGGATTTTGGTGTTTCGAGCAAGTTGGCTCGATGAAAAACCAACATGGTGCAAGGCGGCTAGGGTTTGGAACCCTAGCGGCGCCGCACCCATGCCATCGGCTCGGACCATGTCGTGGGCTAGGGTTTCGAACCCTAGGCCCATAATTGGTCCAGCCATGGTGTATGGTTGGTTCGAACCATGGTTGTTCGTAGCTAAGTCGCATTAAGTTCGTGGCATGTGATGTCCCGAGCGTACGATAATTTTTTCAAAAATTATTTTACAGTTTTAATTAGAATTAAATTTAAAAGGTTTGGCTCGTCCAGGCGCTCCTTTCTACACCATCAATTCGAAGTTTGGTCGCGTTTCTCGTTCGGATTTTTGCAGAATGCGCCGATCCCCAATTTTCTAGAGTTCTTCGATTTTCGTCCGATTTCTTCCGATCTTCGTATGGGTAACCTTCCTTACCCCTTTTTCGTCCCTCCCATGTTATTCCCTGCTACATTTGGTGGTATTGTGTTCGAATTTAAGGATTGGTGTTCGAAATTGTGATTTTTGGTTCGAATTTCATGCTGTTTGAGGGGTTTGAGTTCGATTTTGGGGGTTTTTGGCTTGGGGATGATGATTCTTGTTGTTGATCGATTAATTCATGTTTAGATGAATTATGGTGATTATTTGAGTTCGAATTGTTTTGATAGGGTTCGAATTATTGAGGGTGTTCTTGAGCAATTTTCGATAATGGTTAATTGTCGTGTGTTGACAATATTTTTTAGGGTTATGGGTGTGCTTGAGCATGGGTTGCATGTTCGTAATTAATTGTGAATTAATTTATCGTGTTAGCACATCGTTCCTCGGAGCATGGAACTCGAGCAAGGTTTGGCTCGGACATCGGAAATTTATGGTACGTGTGACGTACGAGCATTACTATATAGTAGAGCATTTGTGAAATGCATAATGTGTTTTAATTGCATTAGATGGTTGTGGGTATGGTTATATATATATGTGTCTATATGACTACGGAACGACCTAGTCTTGATATCGCTGCCACAAGTGTGCGTAATACTAGAGTAGTATGACCTTATAATAGATATGGGGTACTGGGTTTATATGACTATTGTAGGGCATTTGAGATGCCTGAGAATGATCGTGGGATCATGTATTCATTGTAAGACATGTGAGATGTCTAAGTGAAATGGGAAATTGGTAAAATAAATGCTAGGCATTTGAGCTATCTGTGATTGGTAGCAAAGTTGAAAATCAGTATTAGATATCGAGATATCTATATTTGTATGTATAATGAATTTGGAATCATTAATTATTGATACTTGAGAACCAGGCATGCTATGAGTTAAATCAATGTGTTGATTTACTGATTTTTGAGATTTGATGAGTTTGATGATTGTGAGAACAGGGACAGTACACGAAATCCCGGATGAGGACGTTGCCATCCAGGGAGTATCATTTAAAATTCATTAGTATTTACTTGTGTTGTAAATTATGAATTTCATTATTGTGATTATGGGATTTTGTGTAATGGTATGCTCACCCCGTTGGGGGCTGTCTCTGTTGGGGCAGGTGAACAGGTACATCGATGGCTGTGGAGCTGAGCTCGAGCTGTTGATTGGATGTACTCCCAGGATCGTGGTACCAGGGCTTGATGGAGCACGGTATCGTATAGAGTACTAATATACACCCGAAGGTTATATACATATTTATGATGCTCGCATGTGAGCACGGTTATGCTTGTATATGGGTTGTATTTAAAGGCATGAGCCTTTCTCTATTTCATTCTATGTTGCATGCAATTAAGAGTAGAATTGCTAATGATATGAGGGTCATGGGTGTATTATGTGGGTGTTGAAACCCATTTATGTCGTCTTATGTATGGTGTCTTCCCTGGCTGGGAATTTACTTTGTGTTCTGTATTCTGTTGAGTATTGTGTATTCCCTGGCCGGGAATTATATTATGTGATGTGTTTTTGTTTTGGGATAGCTCAATTTATGGGGAGACTCTGCCCAAATTTTTATAAAAGCCCACAATGTAAAAAGTGGCACCAAGGGGATGGTAAAGGGCGAACATATGAGTCTAATTGTGGGTAGAGATGATCTTAATGTTGAATATTAAAGAAATTTTGTAATTGCCATTCAATGGTAAAGTATCATCTGAGCTTCCCGATTGACTTTTTATTGAAAGCATGTGCCACACATAGTGGTTAATACACTAATTAAGGGTTAAGGGCTTGGGGTCCTTACAGTATAAATGGTGTTGAGGTTGGTGAAGGTTTAAATGTGCAAAAATGGTGATTTTGGTGGTACAGGGGCTGGCGATCGATCGCCCGTTTTTGGCGATCGATCGCGAGCCAGCAGTAGGCTCCAGAAGCCTTTGGCGATCGATCGCCACTTTTGGGCGATCAATCGGTGAGGTTGGCGATCGATCGCGCCAAAAGTGGCGATCGATCGCCGAAAGCAAAAATTTGATGAATCGGGCAGTGTGATCTCGCGATCGATCGGGACGTCTTGACGATCGACCACGAGACACACAAATGTGTGTTTTTGACATTTTTGTGGTATTTTTGGATATTAGATATAATTGGCATCTAATATTGATTTGTATGGTTGTGTAGAACCATCCCAGGTACCAACAACATCGAGGAGATAAAGTTATTGTGATGACCAGGGATTATAGATGTTAATCCCGGAGTGTTAATAACCCCTAAAGTTGTTTTACGTGGCGATTTGGAGTTTAATCGCGGTGTTGGGCCTTCTGGGCTCGTTTATATGGGTAGTTGGGATCGTTGGATCCAGAGGTTGAGATTGTATTCTCATTCCGGTGAAAAACCTAAGAGTTGGGTTTTTGATGTGTCTCGGGATCTGGGGTGCTTTGTGTGGGCACCGGTAGGGGGTTTTGGAGTTAGAGAGAGAATTTTTGAAAACAGATGATTTTTAATGAATCATGATGTATTTGTGGGACTATTAGTATTTCGGGATATTTTTGCAATAAATACCAGTTGAACCCGGGATTTTAATTTTAATTTCAATTCAGCCCCACTTTCCGTTCTCTCTCCCGCGCCCGCCCATTCCCGTCGCCCCGAGCCCCCGCGCACAAAAGCGGTGCGCCCGCCGCCGTCCGGCCGTCGTTCGGCGCGTACGACCCGCCACCGGCTTCGTCTCATCGAGGCGCAGCTATCCCCTCCGGCAATTGAGAGTTTCGTCGCGTTTTGAAGTCGGATTTTGCAGGAAAGCGTCGATCCCCAAATTCTAGGGTTCTTCGATTTCGGTCGATTTTTCCTTCCGATTTTCGATTGGGTAACCTTCCTTACCCCTTTTCCATGCTTGTCATGTATTCCCTGCTAAATTTGGGTGGTTTTGGTTCGAATTAATTCTCGATTTTCGTAGGGTTTGAGTTCAAAATTTGGGGGTTTTTGGCAAGGGATGATGATTCTTGTTGTTAATCGTTTATTACATGTTTTAGATGTATTATGATGCTTAATTGTGTTCGAATTTAAGGAATTGGGTTCGAATTTAGGGCTTTGAATTCGAATTTTGGGGGTTTTGGCATGTGGGGCGATTATTCATGTTGTTGATTGATTAATTCCTATTTTAGATGAATTATGGTGTTTAATTGGGTTCGAATTGTGGAGTGAGGGTTCGAAAATTTTAGGGGAGTTCTTGAGCATTTTTCGTTGATGTCTCATTTGTTTCCCTCCCTGCATGTGCTCCACCCCGAGTATTTTAAATGGTTAATTGTCGTGTGTTGACAATATTTTTGAGGGTAATAGGTGTGCTTGAGCATGGGTTACATGTTCGTAAATAATTGTGAATTATTTATCGTGTTAGCACATCGTTCCTCGGGGCATGGAACTCGAGCAAGGTTTGGCTCGGACTTCGGAGATTTAAGGTACGTGCGACGTACGAGCATTTCTTTATATGAGAGCATTTGTGAAATGCATAATGTATTTTGATTGCATTGAATAATTGTGTGTGTGATTATATATATATGTTGATATAGCCAAATAACGACCAAATCTTGATATCGCCGCTTGTAGCGTGCGTGACACTAGAGTAGGATGACTCTTACAAGATATAAGGGGTACTGAGTTTATATGACTATTGTAGGGCATTTGAGATGCCTGATGATGATCGTAGAATCATGTAGTCATTATAAGACATTTGAGATGTCTAGGTATAATGGAGAATTGGTAAAATAAACGCTAGGCATTTGAGCTATCTGTGATTGATAGCGAGGTTGTGAAATCAGTATTAGATATTGGGATATCTATATTTGCATGTATAATGAATTTGGAATCACTATCTATTGATACTCGAGAATTAGGCATGCGATGAGTTAATCAAATGTGTTGATTTACTGATTTTTGAGATTTGATGAGTTTGATGATTGTGAGAACAGGGACAGTACACGGTATCCCGGATGAGGACGTTGCCATCCAGGGAGTATGATTTAAATTCATTAGTATTTACATCTGTTGTAAATTATGAATTTCATTATTGTGATTATGGGATTTTGTGTATTGGTATGCTCACCCCGTTGGGGGTTGTCTCTGTTGGGGCAGGTGAACAGGTACAACGATGGCTTTGGAGATGAGCTCGAGCTGTTGATTGGATGTACTCCCAGGATCGTGGTACCAGGGCTTGATGGAGCACGGTATCGTATAGAGTACTTATATACACCTGAGGGTTATATACATATTCATGATGCTCGCATGTGAGCACGATTATACTTGTATATGGATTGTATATAAAGGCATGAGCCTTTCTCTCTTTCATTTGATGTTGCATGCAATTAGAGGTAGAATTGCTAAATGATATGAGAGTCATTGGTGTATTATGTGGGTGTTGAAACGCACTTTTGTCGTCATATGTGTGGTGTCTTCCCTGGCTGGGAATTTACTTGGTATTGCTGCATTCTGATGAGTATTATGTTTTCCATGGCCGGGAATTATGTTATGTGTTGTACTTTTATTTCGGGATAGCTCTATTTATGGGGAGACTCTGCCCAAATTTTTATAAAAGTCCACAATGTAAAAAGTGGCACAAAGGGGATGGTAATGGGCGAACTTTATAGGCTGATGATCTTATAACATTGAGTGTTAATGGAAATTTTGTAATTGCCATGCAATGATAAAGTATCATCTGAGCTTCCCGATTGACTTTTTATTGAAAGCATGTGCCACACATAGTGGTTAATACACTAATCAATGGTTAAGGGCTTGGGGTCCTTACATTAGTTGTATCAGAGCAGTGGTTAGCTCATTGGGGCTGTTAAGGACCTATGAAATTATTGATAGCACATATTTATGCATGATGGCATTAATGTTGTACGACATGACTAATTGTTTATGTGCTTTTATAATATGAAAAGTGGTATTGCTAACCATTGTGGTTGCAGGAATCGTGTGCGACGCGATAGGATGGCATTAGTGGTAATATCTGGCACTCCGTATGTTATGTGCCAAGGAATCTGATTTCTAAGAAAATCAGGTAAAGGGATATTTCCGAGGTAACATGTCTTGGTATACGTCTTGACTTGCAAGTGGTTGCATATATGCATTAGATGTTTGATGCATAGCGTATATGGCTATTGTTGCTAACCATGATGGTTGCAGGTTACAGGAAATATGGAGTATAAAAAGGAATGATGATTATACATTCCAGGAGTCTTGCTTATCACAGTGAGAATTTTTATACTTACGCTTGACCGCTAAAAATGTGGAGCGGGAGGGGGGAGGCTCGCTTGCACATGGAGGCGGGGTATACCATACGAAGCGAGGATGAGATACCGCTTGTATGAAGAAGCGAGGATGAGATGCCGCTTGTTAGGATGATGATTCATTCCTTTGTGATGACACGGATGATAGCGGTGATGTATTCCGCTGTGTCGAGGATGATGATTCATTCCTTTGTGATGACACGGATGATAGCGGTGATGTATTCCGCTGTGTCGAGGATGATGATTCATTCCTTTGTGATGACACGGATGATAGCGGTGATGTGTTCCGCTGTGTCGATTTATATTCATTTCATTATGAGGACACGGATGATAGCGGTGATGTGTCCCGCTGTGTCGATTTATATTCATTCCATTTTGAGGACACGGATGATAGCGGTGATGTGTCCCGCTGTGTCGATTTATATTCATTTCATTATGAGGACACGGATGATAGCGGTGATGTGTCCCGCTGTGTCGATTTATATTGATAGCGATGGTTCATTCCGCTATATTGATTGGCGATGGTTCATTCCGCCAGGTGTATTGATAGCGATGGTTCATTCCGCTATATTGATTGGCGATGGTTCATTCCGCCAGATGTATTTATAGCGATGGTTCGTTCCGTTATATTGATTGGCGATGGTTCATTCCGCCAGGTGTATTGATAGCGACGGTTCATTCCGCTATATTGATTGGCGATGGTTTATACCGCCGGGTATTGATAACGATGCCTCTTTCCGCTATTATGTGGACGATGATTCATGCTCAGGTGTATAGCGAGGTTTCATGCCACTTATTATATGACGAGGTATCATGCCGTCGATTCTATAGCGAGGGATTGTGCCGCTATGTACTCAGCACAGGATTTTGCCGCCTTCGAGCGATGGGTGCTGATTACGCACTATTATTGAGCGACGGAGACAGGTATGCCGCTATATTGCTAGCGATGAGGTATGAGATATTGCTATTCTATTAGCATTATTGTAGCTGGCATGCGTTGATATACATGTTTTATTATGCCTATTTTACTAGCATGATGGTGGATGACATACGCTGATGTACATGGACTGTCACGGGTTGACTGGGTTGTTTAGATGTCATTGTTGACATGTATCGTCCCTAGTTGACAATGCCTTAGATGCCATGAGTTGGCATGTGTCGTCACGGGATGACGATGACGATGGTGTAGGAGATGTCTTATTAGACATGCATCATCGTTACGATGAACAATGCGTTGAGTATACGTATTCAGTGGTATGCCTTGGGTGCCAGTACCGAGCACAAGGTGGTGTGTGCGTCACCGATTGACGTGACCCTTATACCGAGCGGGTTGCTCGAGGAATGGATGGATGCGCTGTACATGTGATTGTACCGCAGCTTATGTTTGGGGTGATCATATTATGAGTGGTGATACCCTTGAGGTATGCTCGTTGGAATGGCTTTTGGCCATGTGATTTGACGACAGGAGTAATCATGGAGGAAATTACTCGCCTTCTGTCGATGTGACATGTGGTAGACATGGTCACACCACCATTGAGGGTGTAGAATGGGTCCTAAGGGAGTAGGATCAGGTTATGTTAAGTACATAAGGACATTGGAGTGTCCAGGGTGTATCGGCATTAGAGGAATGTTGGGTAAAAGACCCACTACTCTATTGATTTTCTTCCCATGGTATGGTAGGCCATGTGGAAACGTCCGTCTTGTTGGTAGGTTTGAGGTAAACCTAAAGAGGCAGAGACTAGTTCGTCTGCCGCGTGTGTGCAGCACCATGAGGGGCTTGCTAGAGCCGTTATACTGCTCGTTGGAACCAAGTTTGGCAAATCGTAAGGTGATACGATGTGAATTGTGATGGACTCTAGTAGTCACCACGTCTTTGAGGTTGAGGTTGTGTATGCCTCACTGAAACGTGTATACGTTTATGTTTAATCTTGGTGAGACTTGTCTGGGACAGCTCATGATGTTGGAGTACCAACAAGAGAGTCATCAAGTCGTTGACTCGATCTGGGGAATCCGTGTATTTGGGATACAATGGGTGTTATTGTATCCAGTTTTTCCGAACGGTGGTTCGAGACTTGTGGATCTCGAGTTCGATGGCACTTCCCTTGTAAGGAAGGAGGTAGTATTATACCTATTTGGGAATCTTTGAAAGATTCGGTAAGTTGGTGCATGTGGTGTTGATTTTGAGAATCACGCCGTGTTGTTAATCGTCGATTTTCATTCTCCACTGGATGGGAATGACTCAGGATTGACATTTGTGTTTGGGGCTTAGGGGTATGTTGTAGATACCTGAGCCAAGTGCATTGAGTATGCATGTGGTGTTCGTGCTTAGGCAGGTATACCGATGAGTATACGGATGCCAGTTGTTGATTTCCTTTTGTCAAGCATAGAGTTATGCTATTTTTGGATGGTTAAATCTCTGATGAGAGATATGGAACACCTAGAGATTGGGAATCTCCATGGCACGATGATTATGAGGAATACATCGTGAAGTTAGTTGACTCCCTTTGAGGAGGGATTATCTTGTGTGGGTTAAGGTATTTCCCTTGTTGGTACTTTCTTTCGAGTTTTCGATAGCCTTCCCAAGTTTGGATTGTTAAATCCTAGGATTATCAAGGGATGGCAGGAATTCGGATTGGTTGGGTGTCACTGTCGACACAAGCGTTGAGGATGCAATGGGTTTATTGCATGTCCTTTCAGAATTTGAAACTCTGTGGAGTTTCGATTGTTTATTTATGACCAGGATGTGGTTCTTGGGATATCCGGAGGTGGACATCTTGTGAGATGTCTTTTGTGTGGATCGGTGGCCGTGAGTTGCCCAATTTGAGTTGCAATGATGCGACTACTCCTTCGATGGAGGAGGTTTGAAAGTGGAAACCAGGTTTGGTATGTGTACACCGTGGTATACTAGAGTTTCCCTCGTAACGATGTATGTTAGACATCGCGAGTCATGATAGAGATGTCATTAAATGATATCTACGATGGAATCGAGAGCGATTCGAATCCGTGCAGTTTCTGTTGACTAACTGCTTTTGGATTTTTAGCATTGAGCTGTGCTGACACTCTTCAGCGTTATGATGGATTTGGAAGTCTATTCCACACCAGAGTTCGACACGAGGTCAATGTTCTCACGGTTGAGGTGTCATTCAGGATGCGTTCTTACTAGTTGTATTAGAACTAAGGATGACTGTCCGATCTACAGTCGTAAGTATCGGTTGTTTCGCAGTCATGAGGGACTGACTTTTGGGATGACCCGCATCGAGGTACGTTTTGCCTCTTGGGTGATATGTTGGTTTTGGTAAGTCACTCTGTTTCAGAGTTTGATGAGAGGTAAGTATCCTCGCGTTTATTAATACGATTCTGATATGGTCAAGAATCGAGGTTATGGCTTCATGTTGTTGTGTAGCCCGGGTGTTACGTAATACACCGGTGCTAATTTCGAGGACGAAATTCTTTTAGTGGGGGATATTGTGATGACCAGGGATTATAGATGTTAATCCCGGAGTGTTAATAACCCCTAAAGTTGTTTTACGTGGCGATTTGGAGTTTAATCGCGGTGTTGGGCCTTCTGGGCTCGTTTATTTGGGTAGTTGGGATCGTTGGATCCAGATGTTGAGATTGTATTCTCATTCCGGTGAAAAACCTAAGAGTTGGGTTTTTGATGTGTCTCGGGATCTGGGGTGCTTTGTGTGGGCACCGGTAGGGGGTTTTGGAGTTAGAGAGATAATTTTTGAAAACAGATGATTTTTAATGAATCATGATGTATTTGTGGGACTATTAGTATTTCGGGGTATTTTTGCTATAAATACCAGTTGAACCCGAGATTTTAATTTTAAATTCATTTCAGCCCCACTTTCCCTTCTCTCTCCCGCGCCCGCCCATTCCCTCGCCCCCAGCCCCCGCGCACAAAAGCGGTGCGCCCGCCGCCGTCCGGCCGCCGTTCGGCGCGTGCGACCCGCCACCGGCTTCGTCTCGTCGAGGCGCAGCTATCCCCTCCGGCAATTGAGTGTTTCGTCGCGTTTTGAAGTCGGATTTTGCAGGAAAGCGTCGATCCCCAAATTCTAGGGTTCTTCGATTTCGGTCGATTTTCCTTCCGATTTTCGATTGGGTAACCTTCCTTACCCCTTTTCCATGCTTGTCATGTATTCCCTGCTAAATTTGGGTGGTTTTGGTTCGAATTAATTCTCGATTTTCGTAGGGTTTGAGTTCGAAATTTGGGGGTTTTTGGTAAGGGATGATGATTCTTGTTGTTAATCGTTTATTACATGTTTTAGATGTATTATGATGCTTAATTGTGTTCGAATTTAAGGAATTGGGTTCGAATTTAGGGCTTTGAATTCGAATTTTGGGGGTTTTGGCATGTGGGGCGATTATTCATGTTGTTGATTGATTAATTCCTATTTTAGAAGAATTATGGTGTTTAATTGGGTTCGAATTGTGGAGTGAGGGTTCGAAAATTTTAGGGGAGTTCTTGAGCTTTTTTCGTTGATGTCTCATTTGTTTCCCTCCCTGCATGTGCTCCACCCCGAGTATTTTAAATGGTTAATTGTCGTGTGTTGACAATATTTTTGAGGGTAATAGGTGTGCTTGAGCATGGGTTACATGTTCGTAAATAATTGTGAATTATTTATCGTGTTAGCACATCGTTCCTCGGGGCATGGAACTCGAGCAAGGTTTGGCTCGGACTTCGGAGATTTAAGGTACGTGCGACGTACGAGCATTTCATTATAGGAGAGCATTTGTGAAATGCATAATGTATTTTGATTGCATTGAATTTGTGATTATATATATATGTTGATATAGCCAAATAACGACCAAATCTTGATATCGCCGCTTGTAGCGTGCGTGACACTAGAGTAGGATGACTCTTACAAGATATAAGGGGTACTGGGTTTATATGACTATTGTAGGGCATTTGAGATGCCTGAGGATGATCGTAGAATCATGTATTCATTATAAGACATTTGAGATGTCTAGGTATAATGGAGAATTTGTAAAATAAATGCTAGGCATTTGAGCTATCTGTGATTGATAGCGAGGTTGTGAAATCAGTGTTAGATATTGAGATATCTATATTTGCATGTATAATGAATTTGGAATCACTATCTATTGATACTCGAGAATTAGGCATGCGATGAGTTAATCAATGTGTTGATTTACTGATTTTTGAGATTTGATGAGTTTGATGATTGTGAGAACAGGGACAGTACACGGAATCCCGGATGAGGATGTTGCCATCCAGGGAGTATCATTTAAATTCATTAGTATTTACTTCTGTTGTAAATTATGAATTTCATTATTGTGATTATGGGATTTTGTGTATTGGTATGCTCACCCCGTTGGGGGTTGTCTCTGTTGGGGCAGGTGAACAGGTACATCGATGGCTTTGGAGATGAGCTCGAGCTGTTGATTGGATGTACTCCCAGGATCGTGGTACCAGGGCTTGATGGAGCACGGTATCGTATAGAGTACTTATATACACGTGAGGGTTATATACATATTCATGATGCTCGCATGTGAGCACGATTATACTTGTATATGGATTTCATATAAAGGCATGAGTCTTTCTCTCTTTCATTTGATGTTGCATGCAATTAGAGGTAGAATTGCTAAATGATATGAGAGTCATTGGTGTATTATGTGGGTGTTGAAACCCACTTTTGTCGTCATATGTGTGGTGTCTTCCCTGGCTGGGAATTTACTTGGTATTGCTGCATTCTGATGAGTATTATGTTTTCCCTGGCCGGGAATTATGTTATGTGTTGTACTTTTATTTCGGGATAGCTCTATTTATGGGGAGACTCTGCCCAAATTTTTATAAAAGTCCACAATGTAAAAAGTGGCACGAAGGGGATGGTAATGGGCGAACTTTATGAGTCTATTTGTTGTTAGGCTGATGATCTTATAACATTGAGTGTTAATGGAAATTTTGTAATTGCTATGCAATGATAAAGTATCATCTGAGCTTCCCGATTGACTTTTTATTGAAAGCATGTGCCACACATAGTGGTTAATACACTAATCAATGGTTAAGGGCTTGGGGTCCTTACATTAGTGGTATCAGAGCAGTGGTTAGCTCATTGGGGCTGTTAAGGGCCTATGAAGTTATTGATAGCACATATTTATGCATGATGGCATTAATGTTGTACGACATGACTAATTGTTTATGTGCTTTTATAATATGAAAAGTGGTATTGCTAACCATTGTGGTTACAGGAATCGTGTGCGACGCGATAGGATGGCATTAGTGGTAATGTCTGGCACTCCGTATGTTATGTGCCAAGGAATCTGGTTTCTAAGAAAATCAGGTAAAGGGATATTTCCGAGGTAACATGTCTTGGTATACGTCTTGACTTGCAAGTGGTTGCATATATGCATTAGATGTTTGATGCATAGCGTATATGGCTATTGTTGCTAACCATGATGGTTGCAGGTTACAGGAAATATGGAGTATAAAATGGAATGATGATTATACATTCCAGGAGTCTTGCTTATCACAGTGAGAATTTTTATACTTACGCTTGACCGCTAAAAATGTGGAGCGGGAGGGGGGAGGCTCGCTTGCACATGGAGGCGGGGTATACCATACGAAGCGAGGATGAGATACCGCTTGTATGAAGAAGCGAGGATGAGATGCCGCTTGTTAGGATGATGATTCATTCCTTTGTGATGACACGGATGATAGCGGTGATGTATTCCGCTGTGTCGAGGATGATGATTCATTCCTTTGTGATGACACGGATGATAGCGGTGATGTATTCCGCTGTGTCGAGGATGATGATTCATTCCTTTGTGATGACACGGATGATAGCGGTGATGTGTTCTGCTGTGTCGATTTATATTCATTTCATTATGAGGACACGGATGATAGCGGTGATGTGTCCCGCTGTGTCGATTTATATTCATTTCATTTTGAGGACACGGATGATAGCGGTGATGTGTCCCGCTGTGTCGATTTATATTCATTTCATTATGAGGACAAAGATGATAGCGGTGATGTGTCCCGCTGTGTCGATTTATATTGATAGCGATGGTTCATTCCGCTATATTGATTGGCGATGGTTCATTCCGCCAGGTGTATTGATAGCGATGGTTCATTCCGCTATATTAATTGGGGATGGTTCATTCCGCCAGATGTATTTATAGCGATGGTTCGTTCCGCTATATTGATTGGCGATGGTTCATTCCGCCAGGTGTATTGATAGCGACGGTTCATTCCGCTATATTGATTGGCGATGGTTTATACCGCCGGGTATTGATAACGATGCCTCTTTCCGCTATTATGTGGACGATGATTCATGCTCAGGTGTATAGCGAGGTTTCATGCCACTTATTATATGACGAGGTATCATGCCGTCGATTCTATAGCGAGGGATTGTGCCGCTATGTACTCAGCACAGGATTTTGCCGCCTTCGAGCGATGGGTGCTGATTACGCACTATTATTGAGCGACGGAGACAGGTATGCCGCTATATTGCTAGCGATGAGGTATGAGATATTGCTATTCTATTAGCATTATTGTAGCTGGCATGCGTTGATATACATGTTTTATTATGCCTATTTTACTAGCATGATGGTGGATGACATACGCTGATGTACATGGACTGTCACGGGTTGACTGGGTTGTTTAGATGTCATTGTTGACATGTATCGTCCCTAGTTGACAATGCCTTAGATGCCAAGAGTTGGCATGTGTCATCACGGGATGACGATGACGATGGTGTAGGAGATGTCTTATTAGACATGCATCATCGTTACGATGAACAATGCGTTGAGTATACGTATTCAGTGGTATGCCTTGGGTGCCAGTACCGAGCACAAGGTGGTGTGTGCGTCACCGATTGACGTGACCCTTATACCGAGCGGGTTGCTCGAGGAATGGATGGATGCGCTGTACAAGTGATTGTACCGCAGCTTATGTTTGGGGTGATCATATTACGAGTGGTGATACCCTTGAGGTATGATCGTTGGAATGGCTTTTGGCCATGTGATTTGACGACAGGAGTAATCATGGAGGAAATTACTCGCCTTCTGTCGATTGTGACATGTGGTAGACATGGTCACACCACCATTGAGGGTGTAGAATGGGTCCTAAGGGAGTAGGATCAGGTTATGTTAAGTACATAAGGACATTGGAGTGTCCAGGGTGTATCGGCATTAGAGGAATGTTGGGTAAAAGACCCACTACTCTATTGATTTTCTTCCCATGGTATGGTAGGCCATGTGGAAACGTCCGTCTTGTTGGTAGGTTTGAGGTAAACCTAAAGAGGCAGAGACTAGTTCGTCTACCGCGTGTGTGCAGCACCATGAGGGGCTTGCTAGAGCCGTTATACTGCTCGTTGGAACCAAGTTTGGCAAATCGTAAGGTGATACGATGTGAATTGTGATGGACTCTAGTAGTCACCACGTACTTTGAGGTTGAGGTTGTGTATGCCTCACTGAAACGTGTATACGTTTATGTTTAATCTTGGTGAGACTTGTCTGGGACAGCTCATGATGTTGGAGTACCAACAAGAGAGTCATTGTGATATCCCTGAAATGATTAATTGCAATCTGGTGCATTAATTGTGATTATATGATTAATTATGGTAGTAATTAATTATGTGTTGGAATTATTATGTGGAAATGCTTAGTCACATGTTAGAGTGACCCGGGATAGCATTTCAGGGTGCATGTTGGGTATGTGGGGAATTATGGTTGGAAGCATGATTTATTTGCCTTGGTTAGCAATTAATTAGAAATCATGTGTTTAATTGATATTTTGGTGCATTTTGAGTTAATGCTTTGGAAAATATCATGTTGGGGTGTTTTATACACCATGGAATTCTTTTGGTATATATTTTAATTAACCCAACTTTATATCCCCAACCCCACCTTACCATCCATCACTTTTAACTTTACCAAAATCAAATCCACAAACCCTTCCTCCTTCCAATTTTCGAGCTCAAGCTTGGGGGTGAAGAGAAGCCTTTCAAAAATCTTGATTTGTGGAGCTTGTTGGGTGATTTGAGGTCCCCAAGAGGTATGGATACCTCATGGTAAATTTTTGTAAGGTTTTGTTTGAGTTTGGTATGTTTTTGAAGGATTTTGAAATGGGTTTGTGTTGGGTTATTGTGGTTTTGTTTGGAGGTTGGATTTATACTTGTTTTGATGTATATTTTGGTGGTTTATGTTGTTTAGATGTTGTTGGTTTGATTGGTTAAGTGTTAGTAGGGATTGGAAGAAATTTTGGGAACAAAAATGGTGAAAAACGCATGTCTGTGCGAGGCGATCGATCGCCTGAAAAGAGGCGACCGATCGCCAAGAGGCAGTGGGCTTTTTGCGGGTTAGGCGATCGATCGCCTAAAATGAGGCGACCGATCGCCGAGAGGCAGTGGCCAAGTCAAAGGGATGGCGATCGATCGCCATGTTTGAGGCGACCGATCGCCGCAGTGTAAATTTTGAGGCGACCGATCGCCTGGGTGAAGCGATCGATCGCCGCCTGTGGAATTTTGGAAAATGGTTTATTTTGTCAAATTTTTGGTATTTGGCTATTATTTGGCTTCTAATATGGGGTTGTGTGATTGTGTAGAACCATCCCAGGTAGCAACGCAACCGAGGAACTGAAGCCAGATCAATTCCACTTTTGGAAAGGTACGTAGTGGACGTACGGGCACCCCAACGGTACATGTATCTTATATACTTATTGTTATGCATTGTGGATGCAAGTATATATGTGGTATTGCATTGTGGATGCAAATACATGTTATGCATGATGTTTATGATGCATATGATTATTGGTGCATATCCCATGAATCGTGGTCATCCCTTGATGATTTTAATGCTTGCCGCTATTTGGTTTGGTTCCACTAAATGTGAAGCGAGGGGTGGGAGCGCCGCATGTCACATTTGAGCGTGGTTATCATATAGGGCGAGGAAAGGGTATTTGCCGCTCAATGAGAGGCGAGGGGTGGGAGTCCTGCAGTCCATTGAAGCGAGGTTATCCTATGCCGCCTATATGTAAATAAGCGAGGGGTATTAAAATACATTGTGATGGACAGACTAGGGATTGGTGATCAGTATTTGGTATTGATGAGCTGGTATATGTCATGACATGTTTAGACCATTAAAAATAATCTATTGATTATACTCATGAGTTATGGTACAGGGACAACCAAACGGGAAGCGTTTGAAATGCATGGGAAAAACAGGAAGTGTTTTATTATGATTATGCATTTACGCTTTATCTTCATATTGTGTTGAATATGAATGACTATTATTGCTCATATTTGGGGGTTGTCCTTGTAGGTACACATTTGGCATGATAGGAGGGCTAGACGGGTTGAGACAGTGAGCTTGAAGAGCATCTTTGGTAGATGAAGGACATGATTATTTTGCCTAGTGTCTACTCTAGGAGTAGTGTAAAACTAGTGGATAGCATTCATTTGATGGGGAATGTAATTAATCAATTTTTGGTAGTCCTTATTTTTGGCATGTAATGCTTAAGCTCATAAACTCAACACGTTATTTCTCACTCTGATCATTTATATTAGCTCTATTATGCCTTGATTCCGCACTTAAGGATTAGGGTCCTTACATTAGTGGTATCAGAGCAGTGGTTAGAGAACCCGGGAACGAGTGAAGGGTAGCCTTAGCATGATAGGCTAGGTGCTTACATTTGAAGCATGTTTATGCATGTGGTGCATATTAATGTATATTCTGTTATACTAACATGCGTATTCTCATTCCTGTTATCTAACGGCATAACATATATACTGCTTTGGAATTGTTGTTAACATTTGTATTACAGCATGGCTGCTAATGAGGAAGTGGGAGATGTTGGTAGTGTGAATGCAAGTATCGGACAGGCGAACCCTCTACCTCCACCGGCCGTAGGCATGGAACCAGTGGTTCAGTTATTGCTACCGGGTGAGATCAGTCTGACACAATTTCTGTCTTACCATCCGCCCCGGTTTGAGGGGACAGAGTCCGTAGAAGAGGCTGAAGAGTGGTTGGAAAGACTTGAGCAGATCTTTGTATCGGCTCCTTGTGCTGTGACAGCTTGGCTGAGGCTGGCGGAGTTTCAATTAGCCAAGAAACCTCTGATGTGGTGGAGGAGCACAGTAATGGAAATGAGAGCACTGGGTGTTGTGATTGATTGGACACTCTTCAGGACTAGGTTTCTGAATCGGTATTTCTCCGCTGCGGCGAGACAGACAAAGGAGGATGAATTTACAAGTTTGAAGCAGGGGAACATGACAGTGGCAGACTATGCCACACGGTACTCTTCGTTGCTGAGGTACGTTCCCCACATTGCCACCAGTGGGCACGCTAAGATGAGGAACTTTATGAAAGGGTTGCGACCGGAGCTCTATGACCGGGTTATTACCAATAACCCAACTTCTTTTGATGATGCTCTCACAAGGGCGGAGCTTGCCGAGCTAGGAGTGGGAGCTTATGCTAGTACTATGCCACCACCGGTACCACAACAAAGGCAGACTAGTGACAGCTTGAGGCCCCGGGGTGAGCCATTTAAACCCCGTGGTGCCTCTTCATCTTCGCGATATGGTGGAAAGAAACACTTTGGTCAGAAACAGGATGGCAAGAAGGGCAATTGGACGGCCAACCGAGGGTCTTCACAAGGAGATAGGCCGGGAGAGCCGAGGTGCAACAATTGTGGAGGGCCACATTCTTCAAACAAGTGTCCTGCATGTTATATCTGTGGCAAGATGGGCCACATCGCTCGGTATTGCCCCACACGGGGAGGACAGTCTGAGTTTCAGGGCAACAGGCCGAGGTTTGAGGATAGGACAGTGCAGCAGAGGCAGCAGTTTGGGCCTCGACCATCGGGAGGTCAGACAGTAGGACCACCCCAGGGGCAGGTGTATGCACTGACTAGGGAGCAGGCCCAGGCAGCCCCAGAGGAGGTGATCGCCGGTACGTGTCATTTATTTACGTACCCTGCTTTTATTTTGATCGATACAGGTGCCTCCCATTCTTTTGTATCGGTGGGTTTTGTGCAAAGACACCATATGCGCACGTCTTCTTTACCCACGCCTCTCCTTGTCTCGACACCCACTGGAAGAAATGTCGTTACTGATCAGTTCATGACAGACTGCCTCATTTATTTTGAGGGCAACGAATTAAGGTCAGACTTGATTGTGTTGGGCATGTCAGACTTCGACTGCATCTTGGGTATTGATATTCTGAACAGATATCAGGCAGTGGTAGTTCAGACCTGAGTTGGGCAGTCAGTGGACCTTCTATGGCAACGGTTCTCGTGCGAAGATTCCGTTGATTTCAGCGATCAAGATGACTCAGCTATTGGAACGTGGTCACACGGGCTATCTCATTTATGCCGTGGACACGTCTGGGAAGAATAAAGAATTGAGAATTGAGGATGTGCCAGTAGTGGCAGAGTTTGCTGATGTATTTCCAGAAGAGATCCCAGGATTCCCACCGGCTAGGGAAGTTGAGTTTGGGATCGAGCTGTTGCCAGGGACATCCGCTATCTCTCGTGCACCTTATAGGATGGCACCGGCTGAGTTGAGAGAGTTGAAAGAACAGTTGCAGGATCTCCTGGACAAGGGATATATACACCCGAGCGTGTCGCCATGGGGCGCACCAGTACTCTTTGTGAAGAAGAAGGACGGTTCGATGCGGTTGTGTATCGATTACCGGCAGCTGAATAAGGCTACAGTGAAGAACAAGTATCCTCTTCCAAGGATCGACGATCTGTTTGATCAGTTGCAAGGTACAAGGGTGTATAGCAAGATTGATTTGAGATCCGGGTATCATCAGATTCGAGTCAGAGAGGAAGATGTTGCAGAAGACAGCATTCCGGACCCGATATGGACATTATGAGTTCCTAGTGATGCCGTTCGGCGTGACGAATGCTCCAGCAGTCTTTATGAGTCTGATGAACAGAGTGTTTCAGCCGTATCTGGATCAGTTCGTCATTGTGTTTTTTGACGACATTCTCATCTACTCCCGGAGTGAGGAGGAACATGTGAGACATTGAGGACAGTGCTTCAGATTCTCAGAGAGCATCAGTTGTATGCTAAGCTCAGTAAGTGTGAATTTTGGCTGAGCAGTGTAGTGTTTCTGGGGCATGTCATATCGAGCAGCGGGATATCTGTAGATCCCAAGAAGATCGAGGCTGTGATGGAGTGGGCTGCCCCCACTTCTGTGCCTGAGATCCGGAGTTTTCTTGGTTTGGCCGGGTATTATCGACGCTTTGTCGAGGGCTTTTCGAAGATTGCCAAGCCGTTGACGCAGTTGACTCAGAAGGGAGTGCCTTTCTTTTGGTCATAAGCTTGTGAGGAGAGCTTCCAGGAATTAAAGCACCGGTTGACGACGGCGCCAGTGTTAGTGATCCCTACGGAGAACTCCAGATTTGTTCTGTATACTGATGCATCACTGCAGGGCCTTGGGTGTGTTCTGATGCAAGATAAGCATGTGGTAGCTTATGCATCGAGGCAGTTGAAGCCGCATGAGACCAGATATCCAGTTCATGACTTGGAATTGGCGGCTATCATCTTCGCCCTGAAGATCTGGAGACATTACTTATATGGGACTTCATTCACCATATACACGGATCACAAGAGCCTCAAGTTTTTATTCACTCAGGCGGAGCTGAACATGAGGCAGAGGAGATGGATGGACCTACTCAAGGACTATGATTGCGAGATCGAGTACCATCCCGGAAAAGCCAATTTGACAGCAGATGCTCTGAGCCGGAAAGTGAGGAGTTCTGCTGAGGACGTCATTCATATGTCAGCCATGATGACCTCCTATTGCCATCTGGGCTATGATTTTGACATTGATGCATCGCATGTGTATGTATCGACCTTGTTAGCTGAGCCAGATATCTATGAGAACATCAGGAAAGCTCAGAGGTCAGACGATGAGGTTCAGAGGTGGTTATCTTTAGTACATCTTGGTCAGCCAACGAAATTCAGAGTGGCCGATGACGGGTCTTTGAGATTGGGTGACCGTTGGGTGGTTCCGAGTACGCCGGAGTTGCGTAAAGGGATCTTGGAACGAGCTCACAGTAGCAGACTTAGCATCCACCCAGGCGGGAAGAAGATGTATAAAGATCTGCGTGGTCAGTTTTGGTGGAAGAGAATGAAGAGTGATGTCGTCGCTTTTGTGAAGAGGTGTTTGATCTGCCAGCAGGTTAAGGCAGAGAGACAGAGACCTGGCGGCGAGCTGAGAAGCTTGGAGATACCGAAGTGGAAGTGGGAGCACATTTCCATGGACTTCGCGACTCATCTGCCGAGGAGTGCTTCAGGCTTCGATGCTATTTGGGTGATTGTGGACAGATTGACTAAGGTAGCCCACTTTATCCCCTATAGCATGACTTTCACCTTTTTGAGGATGGCGCAGTTGTATATTAGAGATGTGGTGAGATTGCATGGGATCCCCGTTTCCATAGTGTCAGATCGAGATCCGCGATTCACATCTCATTTCTGGGAAGGTCTTCAGTCAGCCTTGGGAACTGAAGTCAGATTGAGTACTGCTTATCATCCTCAGACGGATGGCCAGACCGAGCGCACTATTCAGACGCTCAAGGACATGTTAAGAGCTTGTGTTTTGGAGTTCGATGCCTCTTGGCAGGATTCAGTGCCTCTGGTAGAGTTTTCTTATAATAATAGCTACCAGGCGAGTATTCAGATGGCTCCGTTTGAAGCTCTTTATGGCAGACGGTGTAGATCACCCTTGTGTTGGGATGATTTGGACCGCAAATCGGTCGGAGGACCGGAGTTGATTCGGGGATGGAAGAAAAGATAAAGACGATAAGGCAGAAAATGAAAGCGTCCCAGGACAGACAGGCAGCTTATGCAAATAAACGGCGGAGACCGTTGGAATTTCAGTTGGGAGATAAGGTCTTTTTAAAGATCTCGCCTTTCAGAGGCCTTGTGCGATTTGGGATGCGCGGGAAACTGTCTCCGAGGTATGTTGGACCGTAAGAGATTTTGCAGCGCATTGGCACCTTAGCTTACCGACTGGCTTTGCCGCCTTCTTTATCTGGTATACATGATGTGTTTCATGTATCTATGCTGCGGAAGTATGAGCCGGATCCGTCGCATGTTTTACAGCCTTCCGAAGTTCAGTTGGAATCCGATGTGTCTTATGTGGAACGGCCTGTCAGAATTCTGGATCGAGCAGACCGTAGACTTCGGAATAAAGTGATGCCTATGATCAAGGTTCAGTGGGATCGCAGGGGTGTCGAGGAGGCTACGTGGGAGACGGAGCGGCATATGGTGCAGCACTACCCGGAACTATTCTTTGGTATGTGTTTATGTTTAGTTTCCTTTTGGGGTAAGTGCATGTGATTTCGAGGACGAAATCTTATAAGTGGGGGAGTATTGTGATATCCCTGAAATGATTAATTGCAATCTGGTGCATTAATTGTGATTATATGATTAATTATGGTAGTAATTAATTATGTGTTGGAATTATTATGTGGAAATGCTTAGTCACATGTTAGAGTGACCCGGGATAGCATTTCAGGGTGCATGTTGGGTATGTGGGGAATTATGGTTGGAAGCATGATTTATTTGCCTTGGTTAGCAATTAATTAGAAATCATGTGTTTAATTGATATTTTGGTGCATTTTGAGTTAATGCTTTGGAAAATATCATGTTTGGGTGTTTTATACACCATGGAATTCTTTTGGTATATATTTTAATTAACCCAACTTTATATCCCCAACCCCACCTTACCATCCATCACTTTTAACTTTACCAAAATCAAATCCACAAACCCTTCCTCCTTCCAATTTTCGAGCTCAAGCTTGGGGGTGAAGAGAAGCCTTTCAAAAATCTTGATTTGTGGAGCTTGTTGGGTGATTTGAGGTCCCCAAGAGGTATGGATACCTCATGGTAAATTTTTGTAAGGTTTTGTTTGAGTTTGGTATGTTTTTGAAGGATTTTGAAATGGGTTTGTGTTGGGTTATTGTGGTTTTGTTTGGAGGTTGGATTTATACTTGTTTTGATGTATATTTTGGTGGTTTATGTTGTTTAGATGTTGTTGGTTTGATTGGTTAAGTGTTAGTAGGGATTGGAAGAAATTTTGGGAACAAAAATGGTGAAAAACGCATGTCTGTGCGAGGCGATCGATCGCCTGAAAAGAGGCGACCGATTGCCAAGAGGCAGTGGGCTTTTTGAGGGTTAGGCGATCGATCGCCTAAAATGAGGCGACCGATCGCCGAGAGGCAGTGGCCAAGTCAAAGGGATGGCGATCGATCGCCATGTTTGAGGCGACCGATCGCCGCAGTGTAAATTTTGAGGCGACCGATCGCCTGGGTGAAGCGATCGATCGCCGCCTGTGGAATTTTGGAAAATGGTTTATTTTGTCAAATTTTTGGTATTTGGCTATTATTTGGCTTCTGGGGTTGTGTGATTGTGTAGAACCATCCCAGGTAGCAACGCAACCGAGGAACTGAAGCCAGATCAATTCCACTTTTGGAAAGGTACGTAGTGGACGTACGGGCACCCCAACGGTACATGTATCTTATATACTTATTGTTATGCATTGTGGATGCAATTATATATGTGGTATTGCATTGTGGATGCAAATACATGTTATGCATGATGTTTATAGATGCATATGATTATTGGTGCATATCCCATGAGTCGTGGTCATCCCTTGATGATTTTAATGCTTGCCGCTATTTGGTTTGGTTCCGCTAAATGTGAAGCGAGGGGTGGGAGCGCCGCATGTCACATTTGAGCGTGGTTATCATATAGGGCGAGGAAAGGGTATTTGCCGCTCAATGAGAGGCGAGGGGTGGGAGTCCCGCAGTCCATTGAAGCGAGGTTATCCTATGCCGCCTATATGTAAATAAGCGAGGGGCATTAAAATACATTGTGATGGACAGACTAGGGATTGGTGATCAGTATTTGGTATTGATGAGCTGGTATATGTCATGACATGTTTAGACCATTAAAAATAATCTATTGATTATACTCATGAGTTATGGTACAGGGACAACCAAACGGGAAGCGTTTGAAATGCATGGGAAAAACAGGAAGTGTTTTATTATGATTATGCATTTACGCTTTATCTTCATATTGTGTTGAATATGAATGACTATTATTGCTCATATTTGGGGGTTGTCCTTGTAGGTACACGTTTGGCATGATAGGAGGGGCTAGACGGGTTGAGACAGTGAGCTTGAAGAGCATCTTTGGTAGATGAAGGACATGATTATTTTGCCTAGTGTCTACTCTAGGAGTAGTGTAAAACTAGTGGATAGCATTCATTTGATGGGGAATGTAATTAATCAATTTTTGGTAGTCCTTATTTTTGGCATGTAATGCTTAAGCTCATAAACTCAACACGTTATTTCTCACTCTGATCATTTATATTAGCTCTATTATGCCTTGATTCCGCACTTAAGGATTAGGGTCCTTACAGTCATCAAGTCGTTGACTCGATTTGGGGAATCCGTGTATTTGGGATACAATGGGTGTTATTGTATCCAATTTTTCCGAACGGTGGTTCGAGACTTGTGGATCTCGAGTTCGATGGCACTTCCCTTGCGAGGAAGGAGGTAGTATTATACCTATTTGGGAATCTTTGAAAGATTCGGTAAGTTGGTGCTTGTGGTGTTGATTTTGAGAATCACGCCGTGTTGTTAATCGTCGATTTTCATTCTCCACTGGATGGGAATGACTCAGGATTGACATTTGTGTTTGGGGCTTAGGGGTATGTTGTAGATACCCGAGCCAAGTGCATTGAGTATGCATGTGGTGTTCGTGCTTAGGCAGGTATACCGATGAGTATACGGATGCCAGTTGTTGATTTCCTTTTGTCAAGCATAGAGTTATGCTATTTTTGGATGGTTAAATCTCTGATGAGAGATATGGAACACCTAGAGATTGGGAATCTCCATGGCACGATGATTATGAGGAATACATCGTGAAGTTAGTTGACTCCCTTTGAGGAGGGATTATCTTGTGTGGGTTAAGGTATTTCCCTTGTTGGTATTTTCTTTCGAGTTTTCGATAGCCTTCCCAAGTTTGGATTGTTAAATCCTAGGATTATCAAGGGATGGCAGGAATTCGGATTGGTTGGGTGTCACTGTCGACACAAGCGTTGAGGATGCAATGGGTTTATTGCATGTCCTTTCAGAATTTGAAACTCTGTGGAGTTTCGATTGTTTATTTATGACCAGGATGTGGTTCTTGGGATATCCGGAGGTGGACATCTTGTGAGATGTCTTTTGTGTGGATCGGTGGCCGTGAGTTGCCCAATTTGAGTTGCAATGATGCGACTACTCCTTCGATGGAGGAGGTTTGAAAGTGGAAACCAGGTTTGGTATGTGTACACCGTGGTATACTAGAGTTTCCCTCGTAACGATGTATGTTAGACATCGTGAGTCATGATAGAGATGTCATTAAATGATATCTACGATGGAATCGAGAGCGATTCGAATCCGTGCAGTTTCTGTTGACTAACTGCTTATGGATTTTTAGCATTGAGCTGTGCTGACACTCTTCAGAGTTATGATGGATTTGGAAGTCTATTCCACACCAGAGTTCGACACGAGGTCAATGTTCTCACGGTTGAGGTGTCATTCAGGATGCGTTCTTACTAGTTGTATTAGAACTAAGGATGACTGTCTGATCTACAGTCGTAAGTATCGGTTGTTTCGCAGTCATGAGGGACTGACTTTTGGGATGACCCGCATCGAGGTACGTTTTGCCTCTTGGGTGATATGTTGGTTTTGGTAAGTCACTCTGTTTCAGAGTTTGATGAGAGGTAAGTATCCTCGCGTTTATTAATACGATTCTGATATGGTCAAGAATCGAGGTTATGGCTTCATGTTGTTGTGTAGCCCGGGTGTTACGTAATACACCGGTGCTAATTTCGAGGACGAAATTCTTTTAGTGGGGGATATTGTGATGACCAGGGATTATAGATGTTAATCCCGGAGTGTTAATAACCCCTAAAGTTGTTTTACGTGGCGATTTGGAGTTTAATCGCGGTGTTGGGCCTTCTGGGCTCGTTTATTTGGGTAGTTGGGATCGTTGGATCCAGAGGTTGAGATTGTATTCTCATTCCGGTGAAAAACCTAAGAGTTGGGTTTTTGATGTGTCTCGGGATCTGGGGTGCTTTGTGTGGGCACCGGTAGGGGGTTTTGGAGTTAGAGAGAGAATTTTTGAAAACAGATGATTTTTAATGAATCATGATGTATTTGTGGGACTATTAGTATTTCGGGGTATTTTTGCTATAAATACCAGTTGAAACCGAGATTTTAATTTTAAATTCATTTCAGCCCCACTTTCCCTTCTCTCTCCCGCGCCCGCCCATTCCCGTCGCCCCCAGCCCCCGCGCACAAAAGCGGTGCGCCCGCCGTCGTCCGGCCGCCGTTCGGCGCGTGCGACCCGCCACCGGCTTTGTCTCGTCGAGGCGCAGCTATCCCCTCCAGCAATTGAGAGTTTCGTCGCGTTTTGAAGTCGGATTTTGCAGGAAAGCGTCGATCCCCAAATTCTAGGGTTCTTCGATTTCGGTCGATTTTCCTTCCGATTTTCGATTGGGTAACCTTCCTTACCCCTTTTCCATGCTTGTCATGTATTCCCTGCTAAATTTGGGTGGTTTTGGTTCGAATTAATTCTCGATTTTCGTAGGGTTTGAGTTCGAAATTTGGGGGTTTTTGGCAAGGGATGATGATTCTTGTTGTTAATCGTTTATTACATGTTTTAGATGTATTATGATGCTTAATTGTGTTCGAATTTA
The DNA here is from genome assembly GCA_907163345.1 of Haberlea rhodopensis. NCBI lineage: Eukaryota > Viridiplantae > Streptophyta > Magnoliopsida > Lamiales > Gesneriaceae > Haberlea > Haberlea rhodopensis. The sequence continues at coordinate 1,156,046 of CAJQUN010000130.1, read as the reverse complement.
AGGAATTGGGTTCGAATTTAGGGCTTTGAATTCGAATTTTGGGGGTTTTGGCATGTGGGGCGATTATTCATGTTGTTGATTGATTAATTCCTATTTTAGAAGAATTATGGTGTTTAATTGGGTTCGAATTGTGGAGTGAGGGTTCGAAAATTTTAGGGGAGTTCTTGAGCATTTTTCGTTGATGTCTCATTTGTTTCCCTCCCTGCATGTGCTCCACCCCGAGTATTTTAAATGGTTAATTGTCGTGTGTTGACAATATTTTTGAGGGTAATAGGTGTGCTTGAGCATGGGTTACATGTTCGTAAATAATTGTGAATTATTTATCGTGTTAGCACATCGTTCCTCGGGGCATGGAACTCGAGCAAGGTTTGGCTCGGACTTCGGAGATTTAAGGTACGTGCGACGTACGAGCATTTCTTTATATGAGAGCATTTGTGAAATGCATAATGTATTTTGATTGCATTGAATAATTGTGTGTGTGATTATATATATATGTTGATATAGCCAAATAACGACCAAATCTTGATATCGCCGCTTGTAGCGTGCGTGACACTAGAGTAGGATGACTCTTACAAGATATAAGGGGTACTGGGTTTATATGACTATTGTAGGGCATTTGAGATGCCTGAGGATGATCGTAGAATCATGTATTCATTATAAGACATTTGAGATGTCTAGGTATAATGGAGAATTGGTAAAATAAATGCAAGGCATTTGAGCTATCTGTGATTGATAGCGAGGTTGTGAAATCAGTGTTAGATATTGAGATATTTATATTTGCATGTATAATGAATTTGGAATCACTATCTATTGATACTCGAGAATTAGGCATGCGATGAATTAATCAATGTGCTGATTTACTGATTTTTGAGATTTGATGAGTTTGATGATTGTGAGAACAGGGACAGTACACGGAATCCCGGATGAGGACGTTGCCATCCAGGGAGTATCATTTAAATTCATTAGTATTTACTTCTGTTGTAAATTATGAATTTCATTATTGTGATTATGGGATTTTGTGTATTGGTATGCTCACCCCGTTGGGGGTTGTCTCTGTTGGGGCAGGTGAACAGGTACATTGATGGCTTTGGAGATGAGCTCGAGCTGTTGATTGGATGTACTCCCAGGATCGTGGTACCAGGGCTTGATGGAGCACGGTATCGTATAGAGTATTTATATACACCTGAGGGTTATATACATATTCATGATGCTCGCATGTGAGCACGATTATACTTGTATATGGATTGTATATAAATGCATGAGCCTTTCTCTCTTTCATTTGATGTTGCATGCAATTAGAGGTAGAATTGCTAAATGATATGAGAGTCATTGGTGTATTATGTGGGTGTTGAAACCCACTTTTGTCGTCATATGTGTGGTGTCTTCCCTGGCTGGGAATTTACTTGGTATTGCTACATTCTGATGAGTATTATGTTTTCCCTGGCCGGGAATTATGTAATGTGTTGTACTTTTATTTCGGGATAGCTCTATTTATGGGGAGACTCTGCCCAAATTTTTATAAAAGTCCACAATGTAAAAAGTGGCACAAAGGGGATGGTAATGGGAGAACTTTATGAGTCTATTTGTTGTTAGGCTGATGATCTTATAACATTGAGTGTTAATGGAAATTTTGTAATTGCCATGCAATGATAAAGTATCATCTGAGCTTTCTGATTGACTTTTTATTGAAAGCATGTGCCACACATAGTGGTTAATACACTAATCAATGGTTAAGGGCTTGGGGTCCTTACAGTTATACAACTTCTCCACTTTTGAGACTAAGGTACGTAGTGAGACGTACGAGCATCGGACGGTAAAACGTGTTACAACTTTGATGATGTATATTCTGTAAGTAATCCTTAGAGCATACAACGCAGCGGAATAAAATTTGGATTACTAGAACAATGGATCTATACATAGGGATTCATATCGGATAAGGATATACGAAGGTCTCACCCTTGTAGCGTGTTTGAGCAGATTCCACGGAGCTGCACCACGTCCAACGCCTCCTCCGAGTCACTAGCAAAACTTGTCTAGCTTTGCCTCAACGGTATCCACACGATCAAATCGAAAGGGATGTTCAAGAACAAGTTGCTAGACTTATTCTTGAACCAAAACCAAAGTCTCGGTTCAAAACCGATTAACGGCAACCTAACTCCACCAAGAAGCAACGACGGCGGCCGTGAGGTAGAAGGCGGCGACCGTGAGCTTCAAGGAATAGGCGGCCGAGAGCTTTTGGGTTTAAGGTGGCTAGGTTATTTTGATATCAAGGTATGATATGAAAAGTATGATCAACAATTAATCAAAACCTTGTATTTATATTATAAGGCTTTTAATTAAGGTTCAAGACTTTCTTAAAGTCTTATGGGCCCAAACCCATGATTTAATTAAAACCTTTTAATCACTTAATTAAGACTCTTCTTAATTAATTAATTCATCCAATGAATTTAATTTCCCTTATCGATATAATATTTTGTGTGACCCGATAGGATCTTGTAATGTTGGCAGTGACATAAAATCTCATTTTACGTTACAAGCTAAGAGCGGTGTCTAGCAACACATCGAGGCTACCCAAATTACAAGAATGTCAATGACTGGACATAACCTTTAGAACTTGTGATAATATTAACCATGTAACTTAATCCCTTTGTCCTTTGTGTTTAGATTGAACACGAGTCATGGAATAGTCATACTCGTATATTCAATCTTTATTTCTTGATCCCCAAGTAGAACTAGAATAAACGAATAAGCTCGATATCTCATATCGACTCATTCGAGCATGGCCATGCATTTTAGTTCTCACTTGATCAAGGGCCTGACACATCTCCTGTTATATAGGAGGGACAAATCCTATCTCGATCAGTCAACATCCCTCTACATAATTCGTAGTGTATCCAATAGTTGCCTTTATAGATTACCCTGTTACGGGTAACGTTTGACGATATCAAGATACATAATTCCTTATGTTGGGATCTCTGATGATCACAAGTCGTAAGGATTACATACATTATTATCACTATGAGAATTGCATATGACGATCATATAACTATCAATGTTGCATTCTCATGGTGGGTCTGTCCAGTACATCGTTCTCTAACATGTACCCATATGTTGATTTGATATCTCATATCAATGAACAATTCATCGATCAACACATACTAGTCTCTACGTATTATCATTATCCCTATTCATGATAATACTTGACTAGGGACATCTTTAAGAATAATACAATATTATTCTAGGGACATTAACATATATATTAATTCACATTGCACAGTTAAAAGAATAATATATAATAATGAATTGCCATTCATAAAATCATAAACATTGTATGTCAAAACAATCATCTAATGATTTGTCTTAGGGCATATCTCAACAAATCTCCCACTTGCACTAAGACCACTCAGACATATACCTAATGCCTAGAGATCTAGTATGACGATCATGCTTCTGCTGTGACAGTGGCTTCGTCAATGGGTCAGATACATTATCATCTGTTGGTACTTTGCATATTTTAACATCTCCCCTTTCAACGATTTCTCGAATGAAATGGAAACGCCTAAGTATGTGCTTGGATCTTTGGTGAGATCTTGGTTCCTTAGCCAATGCGATCGCTCCATTGTTGTCACAATAGAGTTCTATCGGATCTTTAATGCTAGGCACCACTCCAAGTTCGGAAATGAACTTCCTCATCCAAACAGCTTCCTTTGCTTGCATCCGAGGCAGCAATATACTCAGCTTCCGTAGTAGAATCGGCTACTGTTTCTTGCTTTGAACTCTTCCAGCTCACAGCACCTCCATTTAGGCAATACACATATCCAGATTGCGATCGAAAATCATCTTTGTCGGTTTGGAAGCTTGCATCAGTGTAACCCATTACATTGAGCTCTTCCTCACCTCCATAAATCAAGAATGCATCCTTAGTCCTTCTCAAGTACTTCAGGATGTTCTTGACAGCAATCCAGTGACCTTCACCTGGATCAACTTGATATCTGCTCGTAATGCTCAAAGCATACGATACATCGGGACGAGTACATATCATGGCATACATGATAGATCCAATAGCTGACGCATATGGAATCTTACTCATGCGTTGTCTCTCATCTGGTGTTGAAGGACACTGTTCCTTCGAGAGATATATACCATGTGTCATAGGCATGAATCCTTTCTTTGATTCTTGCATGCTAAACCTTTTAAGCACCTTGTCTATGTATGTACTTTGACTTAGACCAAGAAGCCTTCTCGATCTATCTCTATAGATCTTGATTCCTAATACATAGGTGGCTTCTCCCAAGTCTTTCATCGAAAAGCAATTCCCTAGCCAAATCTTTACAGATTGTAAGGCAGGGATATCATTCCCAATGAGAAGTATGACATCTACATACAACACTAGGAAAATGATTACGCTCCCACTGACCTTCTTGTAGACACAAGGTTCATCTTCGTTTTTGATAAAACCAAACTCTTTGATTGCATCATCAAAACGAAGATTCCAACTCCGAGAAGCTTGCTTCAATCCATAAATGGATCGTTGTAGCTTGCATATCTTTCCAGCATCCTTTGGATCGACAAAACCCTCGGGCTGTGTCATGTACACATCCTCGAGCAGATTTCCATTAAGAAAAGCTGTTTTGACATCCATCTGCCAGATTTCATAATCATGAAATGCAGCCATTGCAGGTAAGATCCTTATGGATTTAACCATGGCCACTGGTGAAAAGGTTTTGTTTGAATCCTTTTGCAACCAGCCGACCTTTATAGGTTTGTACGTTACCATCCATATCGGTCTTTTTCTTGAAAATCCATTTGCACCCTATGGGTCGTACCCCTTCAGGTGGATCAACCAAAGTCCATACTTGGTTTGCATACATGGATTCCATCTCAGATTTCATGGCCTCTTGCCATTTCTCAGAATCATTGCCCATTATAGCTTGTTGATAAGATGACGGCTCATCCTTATAAATAAGTAGTAAGTCACCTTGTTGAGTCTCAAGAAATCCATATCTCTGTGGCTCCCGGTGTTCTCTTACAGACCTACGCTGGGCTTGTGTCTCTTGAGTAGGTGCTTCTTCCACAACAGCTTGCGGTGTCTGCTCTGTTTCCATCTCAATCTCAGGTTCAGTGTTTTCTTGTGGTTGAACTTCACTAAGTTCTATTTTTCTCCCACTGGTTTTTCTAGAAATAAATTCTCTTTCAAGAAATATACCAGTCCGAGTAACAACTACTTTGTTCTCGGTGGGATAATAGAAATAGTATCCTTTTGTTTCCTTAGGATACCCCACAAATAAACACTTATCAGATTTGGGTCCAAGTTTGTTAGTGGCGTGACGTCTAACGAAAGCCTCACAACCCCAAATCTTCATAAAAGACATACTAGGACGCTTCCCAGTCCATATCTCATATGGTGTCTTTTCCACTGATTTAGATGGAACACGGTTCAGTAAGAAAATCGTTGTTTCTAGAGCGTGTCCCCAAAACGATATCGGAAGATCTGCATGACTCATCATTGATCTAACCATGTCTAACAAGGTTCGATTTCTCCTCTCGGATACACCATTCCATTGTGGAGTATACGGAGGAGTGAGTTGTGGGACTATCCCACACTCCTTTAGATAGTCATGAAACTCTTGGCTTAAGTATTCACCTCCTCGATCTGATCGAAGGATTTTGATACTTTTGCCAAGTTGGTTTTGTACTTCATTCTTGAAATCTTTGAACTTTTCAAAGGTTTCATGCTTATGCTTCATTAGGTACACATACCCATATCTACTGAGGTCATCAGTAAATGTAACGAAGTATTGAAAACCACCTCTAGCTTGTGTACTTATTGGTCCACATACATCACTATGTATTAGTCCCAATAAAACATTTGCCCTTTCAACATGTCCCTTGAAAGGGGCTTTAGTCATCTTGCCCATTAAACAAGATTCACATGTTTCATATGATTCAAAATCAAATGAATCTAATACTCCATCCTTATGAAGTTTAGATATGCGGTTCTCGTTTATGTGGCCCAAGCGACAGTGCCAAAGATAAGTTGGATTACAATCATTATTTTTACTCCTTTTAGTATTTATGTTATAGATAGGCATATCAAGATTTAATACATAAAGACCATTCACCATTTGTGCACTAGCATAAAACATATCATTTAAATAAATAGAACAACAGTTGTCCTTTATTATAAATGAAAAACCATACTTGTCTAAACAAGAAATAGAAATTATGTTTTTAGTAATAGATGGCACAAAATAACAGTCTTTTAAAATCAACGATAAACCAGAAGGTAAAGCTAAACAATAATCTCCTATAGCTAATGCAGCAACTCTTGCTCCATTTCCAACTCGGAGATCTAATTCACCTTTTGCCAACGTCCTACTCCTTTTTAAATCCTGCACATTTACACAAATGTGAGATCCACATCCAGTATCTAATACCCATGATGAAGAAGTAGATAAATTGACTTCTATAACAAAAATAACTGAAGTGGAAGTCACACTTCCTTTCTTTAGATCCTCCAGATATACTTTGCTGTTTATTTTCCAATGGCCGGTCTCACCGCAATGGAAACAGTTCCCTTCCTTTGCTATCCCTCCTTTTGGTTTCAGTGCATAAGACTTTGGCTTAGATTTAACAAAGACCTTCTTTGCTTTCTTATTGCCTTTAGCTTTGTCCTTTCCTTTGCCCTTATTCACAATAAGAACATTTGTGGCCTTAGTCTTCTTTGTATTTGCTTCATATGTTCTCAACATACCAAGCAATTGTGGTAGAGTCTTTTCCATGTCAGTCATATTGTAATTTACTACAAATTGACTGAAGCTCTCAGGCAACGATTGCAAGATCACATCGGTGGCCAACTCTTGGTCCAATGGAAAAAACCCAGCTTGTCCAGATTCTCAATGTACCCAATCATCTTGAGCACATGAGTTCCAACTAGGCTTCCCTCTACCATCCTGCACTGGAACAACGCTTTAGAGACGTCATACCTCTCTTGTCTAGCTTGCTGTTGGTACAATTGCTTTAAGTGTTCGATCATATCGAACGCCTCCATTTCCTCATGTTGCTTCTGAAGCTCAGAGTTCATGGTGGCAAGCATAAGGCACCCAACATCAAGTGCGTCACTCTGATGCTTCTTGTAAGCATCTTTATCAGCTCTTGTAGCTGTTAGGGGAGGTTCCTCAGCGGGTAAGGGTTCCTCTAGGACATATTGTTTCTTTTCTTGTTTGAGGACTATCCTCAAGTTCCTATGCCAGTCTAGGAAATTTGTCCCATTTAATTTGTCCTTCTCAAGGACCGATCGCATTGATAATGTGCTAGTAACGTTGTTAGTTGCCATGGATATCTACAATATAAATATGCCAAATAAGTTTATGATTTAATCATTTAACATGGTCTTACATTAAATGATGCTCCCACTATTTTGTTTAAAAATATCAACTCTCAAAACCTTTAGTGGGCCAAGATCCATATTTCGCCTAATCTTGAGTTAGCTTTGGCTATCGCCCAAGACTCGGTTATTTAGGTAGACAACACTTTGTCAATTACATCACATGTAATTCTTGGATAGTTGGACGAACAACACTTTGTTCAATTCATCAAATGAATTATAATCCAACCCATGCCTCTAAGTTCCCAATCCTATTGAGATAACCTAGTTAAGTCGTACCCAATTTAAAGTATAACGGATATCACTTTTATCCTTTCGCGCCTTACTAAGATTGCCACGGTGCTTTGCTTTGGCAAACCCACACATGTACAATCGAAGTTATTGACGAGTACTTTTAATTTTGGAAGGCATCTAAAACTTAATATTTTAGAGGGATTTATTGATCTCATGATTAGTTTGATAATTTAAAATATGTCCACTACATATAGTTGTATACATATCTACATATATGTGTAATACGTTTATCAAACTAAAACATAAGATAAATCATGCATCAACATACATAATAAAACGTGACATGGTTATAGCCCCTACTAACGATTCTCTCAAGCCAATGAGAAAATCCTAAGAGTCAACCTAAGGTAACTTCATAAGCACCTTCCTTTGGCTCCAATTTGTGAATGGCCTCCTCATCCCGGCACGATGCTCCATCTTCATTGATCACCATCAATAAAATAAACTACACTTTTTACAAGATATAGAATTCCTCGATTCACATTCGAGGGGAACATAGGGGAGGGATTACATTTAGAATGAAATAGAGAAGGCACGACACGCAGGTCGTATTATATATTACAAACATCCACAAATCCTATCTAATAGGTCAAAGGGCTATAACCACGCACCATGCTCAAACAACACATAAAGCATGCATTAACATTTAATTAATTAAATTCTAAACATTTTAAATTTAATTCTAATTAAAACTGTAAAATAATTTTTGAAAAATTATCGTACGCTCGGGACATCACTCGAACCACAAAAGCACACGACTGGACCATTAATGGGCCTAGGGTTCGAAACCCTAGCCCATGGCCGAGCCAAGCTCGAGCGGCGGTGGCGCTAGGGTTCCAAACCCTAGCCGCCATGCACCACCTTGGGTTTTCATCGAGCCATCTTGTTCGAAACGCCGGAATTTGTTAGCCACGAGTCACGGTCAGGCCATGCACGGGGTTGGCTCAACCATCTCGAGCTAAGGATTCGAAAAACCTTGCTCTCATGTGGTAAAGCTACTAATCCATGCATGCGTGAACCATTATCGAGCCAAAGAGTTCAAAACTCATCCACGTCTCAAAACCTTAGCATAAGAGGCGACGATGGCCGAGCCATGCACGGCTACTAGGGTTCGAAACCCTAGCCGTCATGAGCTAGCCGTCACGTCCAATGGGTTCTAAACCCTAATCAATTTTCGACACTTCCATGCACAATTATTAGCCACAACGACTAAGCCATCTCGAGCCAAGGGTTCGAAAACCCTAGCCCTCATGTGGCTAGCCGTGGTGTCATTTGTGATGGTGATGGCCGAAAATATTGCCCAATAAATTTGATTATTTGCCAATTATATCAAATACAATTTTACGATGATTTTCACAAACTAAATATTAACATATCATATATGTTCATACAGTTTTAAATAGCATGCAATATTAATTCTAATATGATTAAACTATTTAACCACATAAATCCGATATGAGCCTTGTACACGGCTCTGATACCACAGTAAGTAATCCTTAGAGCATACAACGCAGAGGAATAAAATTTGGATTACTAGAACAATGGATCTATACATAGGGATTCATATCGGATAAAGGATATAAGAAGGTCTCACCCTTGTAGCGTGTTTGAGCAGATTCCACGGAGCTGCACCACGTCGAACGCCTCCTCCGAGTCACAAGCAAAACATGTCTAGCTTTGCCTCAACGTTATCCACACGATCAAATCGAAAGGGATGTTCAAGAACAAGTTGCTAGACTTATTCTTGAACCAAAACCAAAGTCTCGGTTCAAAACCGATTAACGGCAACCTAACTCCACCAAGAAGCAACGACGGCAGCCGTGAGGTAGAAGGCGGCGGCCGTGAGCTTCAAGGAATAGGCGGCCGAGAGCTTTTGTAAGGCCCCGATGCTAATTAATCCGGATTAACGATGATTAAGCAAACCCGGATAATTAAAAGTGCAAATTTGAAATAAGGAATTTTGGACTACGATGAGTCGACCAACTAGTGGAACATGTTTAGTGCATGAGCATGTGCATGATCACATGGCACTTGGAGAACACACGCCACTAATTAATTTAACTCATGTTTAATACATGATTTTGGACCATTAATCTTGCAAGAGGGTGATGTATTGACACATGGATTCCATAATACATCAAATATATTATAAAAATCACACATTTTGGCATAGAAGCTCACGCCACTCCATTTCAGATTTGGCTTGTTATTTTAGTGCTAGACTTTCTCTCTCCCTCCTCATTTCCCCACCAAAAATCACACTCCACCTTCTCTCTTCTACAATTTTCGAAAATTGCAGCTCAACTACTACCAAATTCCTCTTGATTTTGCAAGTGCATGTCACATGCAAAGATATATTTGAATGCTACTAAGCTTGAGGAACAAGATGCACCAAGAATTTTCAAGTTTGGAGAAAGTATATGCAAGATTTTCGAGTAGCAGCAGATTTGGGGTAGGATTTTAGAACTTGGCCTGGTTTTGTGGATGATCAAGCTTCAAATCTTGAAGATAAATGAAGGTATATCATCATCCTTGAGTTTTATCAACATGCATGTATGATTGAGGGTCGAACCATGGTGTTCATTTACGAAGAAGTTGCTGTCAATTATAGTCTGCTAAGAACAGTGCATGAACAGTCTGGTGTTTCGCGTTTTTAGCATAGTTACGTTTCGAATTGGAAAATAATGCTCCAATGAAAGGTTGTAGTATTTTGTGTTATCTTTAAATGGCCACCAAAATCAGCTATTTTAGATTTAAGATGAAAAAGTTATGGTCGTTTTACCAACATGTGTCAAATCTGGAAATTTACTGCATGCGAGCTTCATGCATTTTGTTATTCGTATTTCTGGGAATAAATGGCTACGAATATGAAGTTTTAGGCTCTAATAAGTGTTGTAGTATTCAAGGTTAGCTTGCATATGGAATCGGCCTCACCCAATTTGGAGCTCATATGAAATAATTATGATAATTTTATCAGCAACTATACAATCTGGAAGCAGGGGATATACGAGTTTTTTAGGCTGTACGTATTTCAGTTAATGTACATGAAGATGAATTGTTTAGCTTAAAGCTCATAAGATATGTTTTGTTGTATGTTGGGTTATCTTGCATTAGAAACTGGCCTTACATGATATGGAGTTTCCGTGTGTAAGATATGAACTTTTCCATAAAACCGCTCACTCTGTCAAAATAGAATATGAGTATTTTTAAAATCTGGCATACTTTGTTTTGCATGTGCCTCTAGATGAGCGAACTAGCTTCTGGACTTCAAATATGAACTGTAGTACTTTGCGTTTTGGTGATTTTCCCACTAGCCTCAAGTTATTTGGACGCCATATGAATTTATTATGATTTTTATACAAACATGGGTCAGGCTGGAATTTGGTGAATTGTCCTGTTTTTCTAGCAGATTGTTCTTGGCCATTTTACCTAGGCTAAATGAACGAATTTGAAGATGAGTTGAACTGATGAAATGTTCATTTTTGAGTTAACTTTGAAAATAAATTGGACCCATGTGATTTTATTAAGTATCGGACAAGTTATGAGCCGATCTCTACGGTTGCGCAGGCTGAAATTTAGAGAATTGGTTTTGGGTCTAAGTTTGAGTTTTATTTGATATGTTTAAGGCTAGTATGTGACATTATGTTGTATTTGGAACTGTTATGGCCAGGTTTATTAATCCTGAGATTGAGTCGAGGATCACTTGGTAATTAGCTAACGGTTTGAGGTACGTAGAAAACGGGTTTTATCACAATGTCTGGCAAAGACATGTGATGTTCCCGGGTATGATTTACTTGTCATTACTTGCTCCTTATGTGACTATGTGATAAGTTGATTTGCAGTATGTGAATTACATGGTACATTGACTGCATGATATATGATGACATGAGATTTGAGGTGCATCACATGAGATTATGATATTGCATGATGCATTGACACGCATGGACATTGAGCATGTCATGTTGAGCCTATTGATTCGTTCTTGGTACCTATATCTTTTCTTGGTATGAGTGATGCGTGTCTGGGGATGATGGGCAGCCGTTGGCTCGGCAGGAGTGAGAGTTAGCTGAGGGATGCCGGAGCGACGAGCGTGCCGACGTTGCCCAGACACGAGGATGATGGACCGCCGATGGCTCGACTGAGAGATAGATCGGAGCGCGGAGCGTGTCACATCCTGCTCGAGCACTGATGAGTGATTGATGATTTCCTTTGGACCCTTGAGACAGGGATATTCGAGATTTGATACCCTTCATGTGCATTTGCATTCATGCACGGCATACATCGCATGTTATTTGTCACACTGTGATTTTATCTGTTTCTCGTACTGGGGTTCTGACCCCCTTCGCGGGGGGCTGTCATGTCTTTGTTGGATGGATATGACAGGTATTGCAGGTGGACGTACTGTGGATGCTCGAGATGAAGCATCGATAAATACCAGAGCTCCTTGAGAGCGAGCTCAGGTATACGATTTATGTTTTGAGTCCCAGTAGTTGTTTAGTATTTTTACTTATGTTTTAAATTACCGGGGTATGCCCTGAGTATCTGTATTTTTAAGTATTACTTTACTGAGAAATTATATGTAATGCTTATGCGATGAATATCATGTTAGATGTAAAACTGGAAATAAATATTTTCACTATTCGGAAATGTTTTAGAAACAAAATGCGAAAAATTTTGAGGGTCACTTTGATAAAGTTTTTAACTAAATCTTCCGCTGTTTACATTAATATAACAATCGTGTGTTAATTAAACCTCTGATTAGGACCAGACCCTCACAGTTGGTATCAGAGCATAATCTGGGATATGCTCGAACTAGAGTTAGGACATTGAGTATAGACACAAATGAATTGTTTGTGCATGTGTCTGACTATCTGATTTATATGCACTTGCCTGCTATGTTTACATGTTCGATAATGAGATTTTATGCATGTACTGGATTAGTAAGCAGGAATAATGAGATGTCATATCTATGAAGATTCTAATATGCTGAGTTGCATATAATCTAGAGAATTTGAGAATTTTATCTGTTAGCACTGATAGTTGCTGATGGGATGATGATGTAGAATGAATGATGATAACATCTCTGACTTGAGATTGTATATGATGATTTGATGAACAGTTAGTGTTTGGACAGGTAGCAGCGATATAGACTTTAAGAGCCATCTATTGAACCTGTAGGCACTGTAACTGTTACTTGAATTATATCATAGTGATAATTATTGAGACTTGTATTTATCACTTTGGGATTAATCCTTATGATTAGTGGATGCCACTAGAATTATTTAGAACACTTTTTGTCGAATGACATCGGGAATTTAAGTCTGAAAGACCAAGGTTATACGTATGAGTTTACGTCAAAACCTGTGTGCGCTAAGATGATAATTTAGAACTTGAGAATATTGAAACTAGCAATATTTCAACTGAAGAATGGAGTGTAGTTGTTGTGAGAAACAACGAGAATTGGTTTGAATGAGGACTTGGATTTAGGGACTGTCGTAATTCAGTTCCAGTTTTTGTGTCAGAACTATGAAGAAAAACTACAAGATGAACTCTTCTAGATGAGACTATCTAGAGTAATGGTATTGATGATATGGAAAATGATAATTGATTATCGTGGACTTGAGAAATGGAAATATCTGCTTAATCTCGATAGTTATTCACTAGTGAAGAGATTAGATATTGACTAAGGAATAAGACACCAATGTGGTGCGAAGTAATTAGAACTGGATTAAAGATTAATGAAGTGACTATCATTGGGATAATCCAAGTAATTCTGGAAAAGTTTCAGAAGTATCACTCAAATTTATCCAGCTCTAGTAGTTCTAGAGGTACTATGAGATTGTAGAATACCAAATCTTTTGAGGTCACTGTGGATGTAAATATCTACTGATCCATTTTGAAAGAATAATAGAAACTAATATCGATTGTGGCCAGTCAGAGCATGTCCATGACGTGCTCAGGAACATATGCAACCATGACAACAAATACTCTGAGCTAGAGGTAGATATCATGGTGGTTATTCTTTACGACCACTCAGTTTCAGCAGCAGTAGATTACATGTAGACCAGAGAGTATACCTTGACAATGGGATTGAGATGTCTCCAGGATATATGACCATTTCGATTTTGGCAATGATAGAGATGCTAGTGATCACAGATACATGTTGTGTATTGGTCACATGGCACGAGTTTGATTTGAGATAAAATCATTTGTTTCATATATTGCATCAAATGTGCATTGATAATGATGATTGGAAAAATACACCAGTAGTGATAATTATACTATCCACACTTGCAATAATGAACTGCAGATTACAGTTTGATGATAGTGTTGGGGATTTGAATTTATTGGTGTTGTCGAAATATGGTTTTGATTGTTTCAAGGGCATGGATACTCTGTTAAATTTTGAGATATTGTAAGTTGATTTCAGAGTATAATGAATTTTTGATTATATTGTGGCTACAAATGAAATGTTTATCGCCACGAATAGCAAGCTAAGATTGCAATACTTGGAAAACGAGGGATATTTGATAATAAGCAGTTGATGCTTATCAAAAAGAGTCGAGGCTGACTGATATTATAGAGGTAAGAAAACCTACCAAGATTTTCCTGAAGAAATAAAAGAATTTTCACTGGAGAAGGAAATCGATTTTAACTATTTGTTGATGCCAAGGAATAGATTTGATATCGAAAGTACTGTATGGAATGTCATCAGCAAAGTTGACAGATACAGAAGAATAGTTGCAGAATCTCCTTGATACGAGTATAAATGTCTGAGTATGTCACTTGAGGAAACATCAGTATTGTTCGTGAAGAAAAAAAAATGATATGATGAAGATGTGTATCGATTAAAGGTTGTTGAATCGGGCTATTGTCAAGAATAAATACCCACTGTCTAAGATCGAGAAGTAAATGATTCAATTGTAAGAAACTTGAAGTATAAGAAGAACGATTTTTACTCTGGTTACCACTAGTTTGAGTCAGAAGAGAAAATGTTCTCTAGGCAATCGGTCAAACCAGATATAGACATTTTGAATTTTTGGAAATGTCGTGTGGTCTGACAACTATACCGGTAGAGTTATGAATTTGATGAAGAAAATTTTCCGTAACTTTTGTGCGGAAGTGTAATCATATTCATCAGTGGTATACTAGTGTATACGAGATCAGGAAGGAACTACACAGAACACATGTCGTGAAGCTCAAATGGTGTACCAAGTTATTGAAATGTAAATTTTGGTTGAATCAAGTGTTGTTTTGGGATAGGTGATATCATCTCACCAGATACCTGTCGATTCCAGTAAAGTAAAGATAGTACTAATTTGGCCAAGACCAATCATTGTACTCAAGATGAAAAGTTTTATGAATTTTGACAGATACGAGAGGCTTTTACGGAAGGATATTCTAGGATAGACTATCTTATGAACCAATTGACCAAGAAGAAATTTGATATTCGTTTGGTCAGATTAATGAGAAAGGAGTTTTCATAACTGAAACTGAAATGGACTACGGCCCCAATGTTGATGTGGCTAACTGGTTCAGGGAGATATGTAGTTGTGCAAATACGTATGTCAAAGATTTGAAGATATGTTCGAATGTATCATGACAAGATGATTGCATATTCTTGAGATATAAGCGATGACTAGATTTATTAGAGAATTTGACTTAGATAGTCAATATAAATCAAGGAAAATGAAAATAGTAGCAGATGCACTGAACCGAAAAGTGCAAGGTGCGCTGATAGCATCAATGTATGCTTTGGAGTTGAGTCACCTCTAATTTTGACGATCAGAAAAACTCGAAGGACAGACTCATACAGATATTGATTTGAGAAATTGGTTCTGTCTCATCAACCAAGTAGATTTAGTATGCCATTTAGTGGTGGTTGCGAATGAAAAATCAGTATATAGCATCGAATTTTACTGATTTGAATGACGTATTACAACAGAAAGCACACTATAGAGAACATAGTGTTATTCTGGGAATGATGAGATGTATCATTCTCGAGATCGTATTTTATGATGAGATTGTATAAAGAAAGAAATTTTTGAATTTTGTGGCAAATTGTTTGACATGCCAGCAGGTCAAGATAAAAATACGAGACCTAATGGGATAGTACAGGATTTGTAAGTACCACAATGAATTTGGGAAATTTCTAGTTTTGAGTTTTATAGCTCAAATATTTACAAACAGAGATTGTGAAATAAGTCGAATTGGAATTGATTGACTATCCAATACAAGATATTGATTTCATATGATAGTCTATATGTCTATGAGAGGACGACATGTTTAAGATATGGTTAATATTGTTTAGTTACAGTGAGTTTCTGTAATAGATGTATCTGATTGAGATCCGATGATAACATCAGAATTCGAAACTATTTTCAGAATGTAATGGATACTAAGTTAGCAATGTGTATTGCTTAGCATATCCATACAGATGGATCAACTGAGAAAATATCCAGACTTTGGAATCTATGTTCCGATTAATAGTGGTGAATTTAGTGAGAACTGACAGAATCACTATTCACTAGTAGAATTTTCCTATAATTTAAGTTTCAGAGAACTTTTGGGATGGCATCGGTTCAGGTTTTGCAGAGCCAGAATTACCGATCGGTGATGTGATGATAGAAAATTGATAAGAAATTTTGGCATAACTTAAGATTGTTGAGAAAAAATGCCAGGAACGATAAAATTTCGGCGAAAACGATTAAAATATTTGGCTTGAGGTGAGCAGATTTGCTACGCCAAAGAGAAATATATCGTTAGACTTCGAGTTGAGAATCAGGTAAATATGGAAATATTACATTTGCGATGATCAATATGATTCGTTAAGTGAGGTTTGATGTTGTCTCGATATTTTGAACTTTGTGGAATCATAGAGAACTTTGATTAAGTGGTAGATCGTTGAGACGACCACAGCAGTTGTCATTGATACATGATGATCCTTAAGTATCTATGAATGAGATTGAGACAACTCGTATGTTTTGATTTATTGAGTTATACTCAGTTTTGCGATTTCGAGGACGAAATCTTTTGAAGAGGGGAAGAAATGTAAGGCCCCGATGCTAATTAATCCTGATTAACGATGATTAAGCAAACCCGGATAATTAAAAGTGCAAATTTGAAATAAGGAATTTTGGACTACGATGAGTCGACCAACTAGTGGAACATGTTTAGTGCATGAGCATGTGCATGATCACATGGCACTTGGAGAACACACGCAACTAATTAATTTAACTCATGTTTAATACATGATTTTGGACCATTAATCTTGCAAGAGGGTGATGTATTGACACATGGATTCCATAATACATCAAATATATTATAAAAATCACACATTTTGGCATAGAAGCTCACGCCACTCCATTTCAGATTTGGCTTGTTATTTTAGTGCTAGACTTTCTCTCCCTCCTCATTTCCCCACCAAAAATCACACTCCACCTTCTCTCTTCTACAATTTTCGAAAATTGCAGCTCAACTACTACCAAATTCCTCTTGATTTTGCAAGTGCATGTCACATGCAAAGATATATTTGAATGCTACTAAGCTTGAGGAACAAGATGCACCAAGAATTTTCAAGTTTGGAGAAAGTATATGCAAGATTTTCGAGTAGCAGCAGATTTGGGGTAGGATTTTAGAACTTGGCCTGGTTTTGTGGATGATCAAGCTTCAAATCTTGAAGATAAATGAAGGTATATCATCATCCTTGAGTTTTATCAACATGCATGTATGATTGAGGGTCGAACCATGGTGTTCATTTACGAAGAAGTTGCTGTCAATTATAGTCTGCTAAGAACAGTGCATGAACAGTCTGGTGTTTCGCGTTTTTAGCATAGTTACGTTTCGAATTGGAAAATAATGCTCCAATGAAAGGTTGTAGTATTTTGTGTTATCTTTAAATGGCCACCATAATCAGCTATTTTAGATTTAAGATGAAAAAGTTATGGTCGTTTTACCAACATGTGTCAAATCTGGAAATTTACTGCATGCGAGCTTCATGCATTTTGTTATTCGTATTTCTGGGAATAAATGGCTACGAATATGAAGTTTTAGGCTCTAATAAGTGTTGTAGTATTCAAGGTTAGCTTGCATATGGAATCGGCCTCACCCAATTTGGAGCTCATATGAAATAATTATGATAATTTTATCAGCAACTATACAATCTGGAAGCAGGGGATATACGAGTTTTTTAGGCTGTACGTATTTCAGTTAATGTACATGAAGATGAATTGTTTAGCTTAAAGCTCATAAGATATGTTTTGTTGTATGTTGGGTTATCTTGCATTATAAACTGGCCTTACATGATATGGAGTTTCCGTGTGTAAGATATGAACTTTTCCATAAAACCGCTCACTCTGTCAAAATAGAATATGAGTATTTTTAAAATCTGGCATACTTTGTTTTGCATGTGCCTCTAGATGAGCTAACTAGCTTCTGGACTTCAAATATGAACTGTAGTACTTTGCGTTTTGGTGATTTTCCCACTAGCCTCAAGTTATTTGGACGCCATATGAATTTATTATGATTTTTATACAAACATGGGTCAGGCTGGAATTTGGTGAATTGTCCTGTTTTTCTAGCAGATTGTTCTTGGCCATTTTACCTAGGCTAAATGAACGAATTTGAAGATGAGTTGAACTGATGAAATGTTCATTTTTGAGTTAAATTTTAAAATAAATTGGACCCATGTGATTTTATTAAGTATCGGACAAGTTATGAGCCGATCTCTACGGTTGCGCAGGCTGAAATTTAGAGAATTGGTTTTGGGTCTAAGTTTGAGTTTTATTTGATATGTTTAAGGCTAGTATGTGACATTATGTTGTATTTGGAACTGTTATGGCCAGGTTTATTAATCCTGAGATTGAGTCGAGGATCACATGGTAATTAGCTAACGGTTTGAGGTACGTAGAAAACGGGTTTTATCACAATGTCTGGCAAAGACATGTGATGTTCCCGGGTATGATTTACTTGTCATTACTTGCTCCTTATGTGACTATGTGATAAGTTGATTTGCAGTATGTGAATTACATGGTACATTGACTGCATGATATATGATGACATGAGATTTGAGGTGCATCACATGAGATTATGATATTGCATGATGCATTGACACGCATGGACATTGAGCATGTCATGTTGAGCCTATTGATTCTTTCTTGGTACCTATATCTTTTCTTGGTATGAGTGATGCGTGTCTGGGGATGATGGGCAGCCGTTGGCTCGGCAGGAGTGAGAGTGAGCTGAGGGATGCCGGAGCGACGAGCGTGCCGACGTCGCCCAGACACGAGGATGATGGACCGCCGATGGCTCGACTGAGAGATAGATCGGAGCGCGGAGCGTGTCACATCCTGCTCGAGCACTGATGAGTGATTGATGATTTCCTTTGGACCCTTGAGACAGGGATATTCGAGATTTGATACCCTTCATGTGCATTTGCATTCATGCACGGCATACATCGCATGTTATTTGTCATACACTGTGATTTTATCTGTTTCTCGTACTGGGGTTCTGACCCCCTTCGCGGGGGGCTGTCATGTCTTTGTTGGATGGACATGACAGGTATTCCAGGTGGACGTACTGTGGATGCTCGAGATGAAGCATCGATAAATACCAGAGCTCCTTGAGAGCGAGCTCAGGTATACGATTTATGTTTTGAGTCCCAGTAGTTGTTTAGTATTTTTACTTATGTTTTAAATTACCGGGGTATGCCCTGAGTATCTGTATTTTTAAGTATTACTTTACTGAGAAATTATATGTAATGATTATGCGATGAATATCATGTTAGATGTAAAACTGGAAATAAATATTTTCACTATTCGGAAATGTTTTAGAAACAAAATGCGAAAAATTTTGTGGGTCACTTTGATAAAGTTTTTAACTAAATCTTCCGCTGTTTACATTAATATAACAATCGTGTGTTAATTAAACCTCTGATTAGGACCAGGCCCCCACAGCTTTTGGGTTTAAGGTGGCTAGATTATTTTGATATCAAGGTATGATATGAAAAGTATGATCAACAATTAATCAAAACCTTGTATTTATATTATAAGGCTTTTAATTAAGGTTCAAGACTTTCTTAAAGTCTTATGGGCCCAAACCCATGATTTAATTAAAACCTTTTAATCACTTAATTAAGACTCTTCTTAATTAATTAATTCATCCATTGAATTTAATTTCCCTTATCGATTTAATCTTTTGTGTGACCCGATAGGATCTTGTAATGTTGGCAGTGACATAAAATCTCATTTTACGTTACAAGCTAAGAGCGGTGTCTAGCAACACATCGAGGCTACCCAAATTACAAGAATGTCAATGACTCGACATAACCTTTAGAACTTGTGATAATATTAACCATGTAACTTAATCCATTTGTCCTTTGTGTTTAGATTGAACACGAGTCATGGAATAGTCATACTCGTATATTCAATCTCTATTTCTTGATCCCCAAGTAGAACTAGAATAAACGAATAAGCTCGATGTGATATCCCCGAAATGATTAGGTGTTATTTAAACATTAATCATTGTTGTGAAAATTATGGTATTAATTCTTGTGTTGAATTAATAATATTTGGGAAATGCATGTGAGAGTGCATGTGTTATATGTTGGGATTTTGGGGTTGTGGCATGATTATTTGGGGTGTGTGTGGTTTGTTTTGGTAAAGCATAATTAAATGGGAGTTGAAGTATTTTATTGAGAAAATACTGTAAAATATCATGTGAGGATATTTTAATACATCGTGCTAAATACCGGGACCAAAACATAACACATCACTTAACCCACCACTCAACCACCCCCCTTGACCCATGCCCTGCTGCCAGCTGCCAGCTGCTTGCCCATGCCCCTTGCCCCATCTCCACTCCACCTTGTCATAGCTGGAACACCTCCAACTCTCTCCCAAAATTCGTCCAACAGCTTCTAAGGAAGTTAGGAGGAGATCTTCCATTTTTATTGCTTGGAAAGCTTCCAAAAATCGGAGCAAAAAGGGGTGAGAAACCATTTCTGGGTTTGAAATTAAGTTGTCGAGTTCATACTTTTATTGGTGTGAAAAATGGCATGTTAGCTTAGGTTTCTTAAAACCTTCGATTTAAATGCTTACATGGTGTTGTTATGAAGCTCTCTGCATTTTTCCTTATGTATATTACATGTTTTATGTTGAGGAAATAAGCATGTAAAGTAAGGTGTTCGGAAATCTGGGTAGGAGTATGCCCTGTTTTTCTGGAAAAATGTGGACTGAGAGTGATTTTGAGGAGGTGATATTATGCATGTTAGATGGGTTTTAGGGTGAACCTTCGATTTGAGTACATGCATGGTAGCTTGTCAAGCCCAGGACGTTTTATATTTGAGCATGCTTTATGAAATACGTTGTAGTTTTTATAGCATGAAATGAAGTACTCAAGAAATCTGGGAATGAAAATGTTGCCCTGTTTCCAGAAAAGTTGATCGAGTACTTGTGTAAATGGTCGACGTTTATGCATGTGGGTTTATGTTTGGGGTGTAAATTTGATATGAATACACTCAGGGTAGTGTATTGTAACTTCTAGCATGTTGAGTTTGGCATGTGGTATGTCTTACATGTTAGATCAAGAGGCATAAATATCGCTGTTAAAGAGTTTCCGGAAATCTGGGCTGAAACAGAGCGACCGATCGATCGGTGAAGAACACCGATCGATCGGCAAAAGCCGTAGCATTTTTCCAAAATTCAAACAGTTCACCGATCGATCGGTGATGAGGACCGATCGATCGATAGTACCTTTTTTTTTTTAAAATGTGGAATTAGTTTAAGTTTTGATATTGGATTGTAATGAGACATCTAATATTGTGTTGTACTGTGGGGCCTGATTTACTTAATCCATTATGTATCCATTAAACATACATATGTGAGTCTGAATTAAGTAATATACCATGCACGGATTAAGAGTTCATACTAGTTAAGTTGTTTACAAGGTTATCAAAAACCTAACAAACTATACATATCATGTACATAAACAACCTAATTCAAAAGAACTCCTAGGCAGTGGTTCCCCTCGCAGCGGAAATCATGACTCACGCTCCCCACGTCTATGAGTCCCTACAGAAACATTCACAACGTGAGTATAGATAACAACTATCTCAGTGCAATATCAAAACACAATATCAATATCAATGATAAAGCACAATAAATCAGATAACGTGAATGTTCTGTATCATGCATCCACAAATGCACTATGTCATGACATGTCTCAACAAGTTCCCTATTATCACGAGTCTCATATGATATGCCTATTCAGCTCAATATGTCAGTGAAACCACATCACATCTTCATATTAGCAGCACATATCATAGTACCATACTCATCTGTGATAATAACCAGAGT
Source organism: Haberlea rhodopensis (assembly GCA_907163345.1). NCBI lineage: Eukaryota > Viridiplantae > Streptophyta > Magnoliopsida > Lamiales > Gesneriaceae > Haberlea > Haberlea rhodopensis. Next base: position 1,134,011 of record CAJQUN010000130.1, on the reverse strand, counting down.
ATATACCCACACCAGGCGTATATCTCTCAAGCCAAAGCATATGTAGTATATCTATCGTGGCAACGATCCCAGCCCAAGCATATGCCCCACACTAGCATATCTATCCAGGCACCGATCCCAGTCAAAGCATATGCCCAACACTAGCATATCTATCGTGGCAGTCAAAGCATATACCCCACCAGGTATATCTATCAAGACAATGATCGTACCAAAGCATATACACATATCTATCAAGGCATCCATACCAATCATATGAAATCTATGTATGCACATGCATATGATACTACCAATCATATGACACAACGATAACATAAATCATATGATATCAAAACCATAATAGCATCATCATATCATATCTATACTCCGTACGTCAACACGTACCTGTACTGCGACACAAACGAGATAAAGCAGTTGTCAATAGCTAAGTGCCTCGTTGTCCTGTCCCCTGTGATGGTGCTACAACAATGCCAACAATATATCATGTTATCATAGGCATTAAAATCAAATTCCACAAAATATTTTATTTTTCAAAATATTAACACTGGCGATCGATCGCGATCAACACCGATCGATCGCCAAAACTCTCTGCCCCCCTCGCGATCGATCGCAACAACTTGGCGATCGATCGCCACAATGCTCTGTTCATCGCGATCGATCGCGACACTTTCACCGATCGATCGCCATCCAATTTCACCGCCTTCAAATGTTACTGTCATCGGCGATCGATCGCTTACTCGCACCGATCGATCGCCGATGCCCAGAAAAGTGAGAGCATGGCGATTTTCAAGCTTATCTCCATGAATCTTCTCCTACACCTCATATTAAACCATGTCAACATGTTTATTGCAATCCCTAGGAACATATAAACATAAATCTAACATCATAGATTCCAATTCCTAGCATATCAACATGTTATGATTGTACACATGCACACTTGAGCTTTTCCTTCACATATATCAACATTAATGAATAATTCAAGTATACAACTATGAATTTCTTACCAAGAGGCTAAGAAATCACTTCACCCAACTTCCTAGCTCACTTCACAAGTGAAAATCCAAGCTTTACCTACCAAAAGCTCTAAGGGTTTGGAGAGGAGCTTGTAGAGATTTTTAGGTGAAAGTGGTGTATTATGTGATTTTGCCTCCATCATGCACTTGATATAAGATCATTAAGTCCTTAACTTACTTGATATCATGTCATTTGGAGATAATTACATGTTAAATCACATGTACATGAAATGAACCTCACATTCAAATGCAACTCCAAATTCACATGACATTCAAATGCCCACTTGCAACTCAAATACACATGTTCATGCACCTTCAATGCATACAAGTTCAAAGCATATCTTTACACTACATTTTGTACATCATGTTTTCATGTTTTCATTCTTTCTTGGTTCCACCCGAACCCTATTATTATACCGTGAAATGATATAATTACACCATAATCATATCACACGTATATAACACAAATCAAGGCATTACATTTCTCCCCCACTCATTGAATTTCGTCCTCGAAATTGTATATACAAACATGCATATCGAACTACGCAACTCAACACTTCGACATTATGAAAATAGGAAACATGATCATGTATGCAACACTACAGTATATATGTACCAACCGTATCATAAAACTGTAAAATCATACCAGTAAACAAATCCGGATACCGTTGCATCATATGCTGCTCCGTCTCCCACGTTGCCTCTTCGACACCCCGTCTGTCCCACTGTACCTTCACCATAGGAATCACTTTGTTACGCAACCTGCGTTCAGCTCGATCCAAGATCATAACCGGTCGTTCCTCATACGACACATCTGTATCCAACTGTACATCTGGGAACTGTAATACATGACTCGGATCTGGTTCATACTTCCTCAACAGTGAAACATGAAAAACATCATGAATACTACTCAAGGCTGGTGGTAGTGCCAAGCGATATGCCAACGTACCAATACGTTGCAACACCTCATATGGACCAACATACCGTGGAGACAATTTTCCACGCTTTCCAAAACGTACTACACCTTTAAAAGGTGAGATTTTCAAGAACACACGGTCGCCAATTTGAAATTCAAGTGGTCTACGTCGCTTATTGGCATAAGCAGCCTGTCGATCCTGAGCAGCTTTCAATTTTAATCGTATTACCTTGACTTTCTCTTCCATGTCAAGAATCATATCCGGTCCATGTAAGGAAGACTGATCCATATCATCCCAATACAATGGCGATCTACATCGTCGCCCATACAAGGCCTCAAATGGTGCCATCTGTATACTAGCCTGATAACTATTGTTATATGAAAATTCCACTAATGGCAATGACTCTTGCCATGAGTTATCAAACTCTAATACACAAGCACGCAACATATCCTCTAGCGTTTGTATCGTACGCTCTGTTTGTCCATCCGTCTGAGGATGATATGCTGTACTCAACCGCACTTCAGTTCCCAACGCTGTTTGTAACCCTTCCCAGAAATGAGAAGTAAATCTCGGATCCCTATCCGATACAATGGAAACTGGAATACCATGTAGTCTCACTACATGTTGAATGTACAACTGTGCCATTCTCAGATATGTATATTGTAAGTAACCCCATGAGCACACAACGCAGCGGAATAAAATTTGGGATTACAAACCAGCGATCTATACATAGGGAATCATATCGGATTAGAGAATTACAAGTGTCTTACCCTTGTAGCGCGTTTGAAGCCGAATCCACGGAGCTGCACCACGTCCTACGCCTTCTCCGAGTCAATAGCAAAACTCGAATGGTTTTGCCTCAACGGTATCCACACGATCAAATCGAGTGAAGGGATGGATTAATAACACGTTGCTAGACGAGTTATTAATCCGATACACGAAGCTAACTCGATTCACAATCGAAGATCACCACCAAACAACCAAATCACCTTCGGCTACCTTGAAGAAGCCGAGAGCTTGGTTGATATCCTAGGCGGCCGAGAGCTTGTGGTTTTGGGTTAGGTTTTGTGTTATGATAATTGTCTTACAATTAAACACCTTGCTATCATATTAAATATGATTAATTAAAGGCTTTCTCAAAGCTTCATGGGCTTAAGCCCATGATTTAATTAATCCTTATGATTATTAATTAAGACTCCTCTTAATTATTTAATTCATCTCATGAATTTAATTTCCCTTCTCGATTTAATCTTTTGTGCGACCCGATAGGATCTCGTAATGTTGGCAGTGACATAAAATCTCATTTTATGTCGCAAGCATCGAGCGGTATCTAGCAACACATCGATGCTACCCAAATTACGAGAATGTCAATGACTCGACATAACCTTTAGAACTTGTGATAATATTAATCATGTAACTTAATCCCTTTGTCCTTTGTGTTTAGATTGAACACGAGTCATGGAATAGTCATACTCGTATATCCAATCTTTATTTCTTGATCCCCAAGTAGAACTAGAATAAACGAATAAGCTCGATATCTCATATCGACTCATTCGAGCATGGCCATGCATTTTAGTTCTCACTTGATCAAGGGCCAAACACATCTCCTGTTATATAGGAGGGACAAATCCTATCTCGATCAGTCAACATCCCTCTACATAATTCGTAGTGTATCCAATAGTCGCCTTTATAGTATACCCTGTTACGGGTAACGTTTGACGATATCAAGATACATAACTCCTTATGTTGGGATCTCTGATGATCACAAGTCGTAAGGATTACATACATTATTATCACTATGAGAATTGCATATGACGATCATATAACTATCCATGTTGCATTCTCATGGTGGGTCTGTTCAGTACATCGTTCTCTAACATGTACCCATATGTTGATTTGATATCTCATATCAATGAACAATTCATCGATCAACATATACTAGTCTCTACGTATTATCATTATCCCTTTCATGATAATACTTGACTAGGAACATCTTTAAGAATAATACAATATTATTCTAAGGACATTAACATATATATTAATTCACAATGCACAGTAAAAGAATAATATATAATAATGAATTGCCATTCATAAATCCATAAACATTGTATGTCTTAAACAATCATCTAATGACTTGTCTTAGGGCATATCCCAACAAATCTCCCACTTGCACTAAGACCACTCAGACATATACCTAATGCCTAGAGATCTAGTATGACGATCATGCTTCTGCTGTGACAGCGGCTTCGTCAATGGGTCAGATACATTATCATCTGTTGGTACTTTGCATATTTTAACATCTCCCATTTCAACGATTTCTCGAATGAAATGGAAACGCCTAAGTATGTGCTTGGATCTTTGGTGAGATCTTGGTTCCTTAGCCAATGCGATCGCTCCATTGTTGTCACAATAGAGTTCTATCGGATCTTTAATGCTAGGCACCACTCCAAGTTCAGAAATGAACTTCCTCATCCAAACAGCTTCCTTTGCTGCATCCGAGGCAGCAATATACTCAGCTTCCGTTGTAGAATCGGCTACTGTTTCTTGCTTTGAACTCTTCCAGCTCACAGCACCTCCATTCAGGCAATACACATATCCAGATTGCGATCGAAAATCATCTTTGTCGGTTTGGAAGCTTGCATCAGTGTAACCCATTACATTGAGCTCTTCCTCACCTCCATAAATCAAGAATGTATCCTTAGTCCTTCTCAAGTACTTTAGGATATTCTTGACAGCAATCCAGTGACCTTCACCTGGATCAACTTGATATCTGCTCGTCATGCTCAAAGCATACGATACATCGGGACGAGTACATATCATGGCATACATGATAGATCCAATAGCTGATGCGTATGGAATCTTACTCATGCGTTGTCTCTCATCTGGTGTTGAAGGACACTGTTCCTTCGAGAGATAAATACCATGTGTCATAGGCACGAATCCTTTCTTGGATTCTTGCATGCTAAACCTTTTAAGCACCTTGTCTATGTATGTACTTTGACTTAGACCAAGAAGCCTTCTCGATCTATCTCTATAGATCTTGATTCATAATACATAGGTGGCTTCTCCTAAGTCTTTCATCGAAAAGCAATTCCCTAGCCAAATCTTTACAGATTGCAAGGCAGGTATATCATTTCCAATAAGAAGTATGTCATCTACATACAACACTAGGAAAATGATTACGCTCCCACTGACCTTCTTGTAGACACAAGGTTCATCTTCATTTTTGATAAAACCAAACTCTTTGATTGCATCATCAAAACGAAGATTCCAACTCCAAGAAGCTTGCTTCAATCCATAAATGGATCGTTGTAGCTTGCATATCTTTCCAGCATCCTTTGGATCGACAAAACCCTCGGGCTGTGTCATGTACACATCCTCGAGCAGATTTCCATTAAGGAAAGCTGTTTTGACGTCCATCTGCCAGATTTCATAATCATGAAATGCAGCTATTGCAAGTAAGATCCTTATGGATTTAACCATGGCCATTGGTGAAAAGGTTTCATCATAGTCAATACCATGAATTTGTTTGAATCCTTTTGCAACCAGTCGACCTTTATAGGTTTGTACATTACCATCCATATCGGTCCTTTTCTTGAAAATCCATTTGCACCCTATGGGTCGTACCCCTTCAGGTGGATCAACCAAAGTCCATACTTGGTTTGCATACATGGATTCCATCTCAGATTTCATGGCCTCTTGCCATTTCTCAGAATCATTGCCCATTATAGCTTGTTGATAAGATGACGGCTCATCCTCATCAATAAGTAGTAAGTCACCTTGTTGAGTCACAAGAAATCCATATCTCTGTGGCTCCCGGTGTTCTCTTACAGACCTACGCTGGGCTTGTGTCTCTTGAGCAGGTACTTCTTCCACAACAGTTTGTGGTGCCTGCTCTGTTTCCATCTCAATCTCAGGTTCAGTGTTTTCTTGTGGTTGAACTTCACTAAGTTCTATTTTTCTCCCACTGGTTTTTCTAGAGATAAATTCTCTTTCAAGAAATACACCAGTCCGAGCAACAACTACTTTGTTCTCGGTGGGATAGTAGAAATAGTATCCTTTCGTTTCCTTAGGATACCCCACAAATAAACACTTATCAGATTTGGGTCCAAGTTTGTTAGTGGCGTGACGTCTAACGAAAGCCTCACAACCCCAAATCTTCATAAAAGACATACTAGGACGCTTCCCAGTCCATATCTCATATGGTGTCTTTTCCACTGATTTAGATGGAACACGGTTCAGTAAGAAAATCGCTGTTTCTAGAGCGTGTCCCCAAAATGATATCGGAAGATCTGCATGACTCATCATTGATCTAACCATGTCTAACAATGTTCGATTTCTCCTCTCGGATACACCATTCCATTGTGGAGTATACGGAGGAGTGAGTTGTGGGACTATCCCACACTCCTTTAGATAGTCATGAAACTCTTGGTTCAAGTATTCTCCTCCTCGATCTGATCGAAGGATTTTGATACTTTTGCCAAGTTGGTTTTGTACTTCATTCTTGAAATCTTTGAACTTTTCAAAGGTTTCATGTTTATGTTTCATTAGGTACACATACCCATATCTACTGAGGTCATCAGTAAATGTAACGAAGTATTGAAAACCACCTCTAGCTTGCGTACTTATTGGTCCACATACATCACTATGTATTAGTCCCAATAAAACATTTGCCCTTTCAACATGTCCCTTGAAAGGGGCTTTAGTCATCTTGCCCATTAAACAAGATTCGCATGTTTCATATGATTCAAAATCAAATGAATCTAATACTCCATCCTTATGAAGTTTAGATATGCGGTTCTCGTTTATGTGGCCCAAGCGACAGTGCCAGAGATAAGTCGGATTACAATCATTATTTTTAATCCTTTTAGTATTTATGTTATAGATAGGCATATCAAGATTTAATACATAAAGACCATTCACCATTTGTGCACTAGCATAAAACATATCATTTAAATAAATAGAACAACAATTGTCCTTTATTATAAATGAAAAACCATACTTGTCTAAACAAGAAATAGAAATAATGTTTTTAGTAATTGAAGGCACAAAATAACAGTCTTTTAAAATCAACGATAAACCAGAAGGTAAAGCTAAATGATAATCTCCTATAGCTAATGCAGCAACTCTTGCTCCATTTCCAACTCGGAGATCAACTTCACCTTTTGCCAATGTCCTACTCCTTTTGAGATCCTGCACATTTACACAAATGTGAGATCCACATCCAGTATCTAATACCCATGATGAAGAAGTAGATAAATTGACTTCTATAACAAAAATACCTGAAGCGGAAGTCACACTTCCTTTCTTTAGATCCTCCAGATATACTTTGCAGTTCCTTTTCCAATGGCCGGTCTCACCGCAATGGAAACAGTTCCCTTCCTTTGCTATCCCTCCCTTTGGCTTCAGTGCAGAAGACTTTGGCTTAGATTTAGCAAAGACTTTCTTTGCTTTCTTGTTGCCTTTAGCTTTGGCCCTTCCTTTGCCTTTATTCACAATAAGGACATTTGTGGCCTTAGTCTTCTTAGTGTTTGCTTCATATGTTCTCAACATACCAAGCAACTGGGGCAGAGTCTTTTCCTTATCAGTCATATTGTAATTTACTACAAATTGACTGAAGCTCTCCGGCAACGATTGCAAGATTACATCTGTGGCCAACTCTTGGTCCAATGGAAAACCTAGCTTGTCCAGATTCTCAATGTACCCAATCATCTTGAGCACATGAGTTCCAACTAAGCTTCCTTCTACCATCCTGCACTGGAATAACGCTTTAGAGACGTCATACCTCTCTTGTCTAGCTTGCTGTTGGTACAACTGCTTTAAGTGTTCGATCATATCGAACGCCTCCATTTCCTCATGTTGCTTCTGAAGCTCAGAGTTCATAGTGGCAAGCATGAGGCACCCAACATCAAGTGCGTCACTCTGATGCTTCTTGTAAGCATCTTTTTCAGCTCTTGTAGCTGTTAGGGGAGGTTCCTCAGCGAGCAAGGGTTCCTCTAGAACATATTGTTTCTTTTCTTGTTTGAGGACTATCCTCAAGTTCCTATGCCAGTCTAGGAAATTTGTCCCATTTAATTTGTCCTTCTCAAGGACCGATCGCAGTGATAAAGTGCTAGTAACGTTGTTAGTTGCCATGGATATCTACAATATAAATATGCAAAATAAGTTTATGATTTAAATCATTTAACATGGTCTTATATTAAATGATACTCCCACTATTTTATTTGAAAAATATCAACCCTCGAAACTTTTAGTGGGCCAAGATCCATATTTCGCCTAATCTTGAGTTAGCTTTGGCTAATCGCCCAAGACTCGGTTATTTAGGTAGACAACACTTTGTCAATTACATCACATATAATTCTTGGATAGTTGGACGAACAACACTTTGTTCAATTCATCAAATGAATTATAATCCAACCCATGCCTCTAGGTTCCCAATCCTATTGAGATAACCTAGTTAAGTCGTACCCAATTAAAGTATGACGGATATCACTTTTATCCTTTCGCGCCTTACTAAGATTGCCACGGTGCTTTGCTTTGGCAAACCCACACATGTACAATCGAAGTTATTGACGAGTACTTTTATTTGGAAGGCATCTAAAACTTAATATTTTAGAGGGATTTATTGATCTCATGATTAATTTGATAATTTAAAATATGTCCACTACATATAGTTGTATACATATCTACATATATGTGTAATACTATTATCAAACTAAAACATAAGATAAATCATGCATCAACATACATAATTAAAACGTGACATGGTTATAGCCCATACTAATGAGTTTCTCAAGCCAATGAGAAACTCCTATGAGTCAACCTAAGGTAACTTCATAAGCACCTTCCTTTGGCTCCAATTTGTGAATGGCCTCCTCATCCCGGCACGATGCTCCATCTTCATTGATCACCATCAATAAAATAAACTACACTATTTTACAAGATATAGAATTCCTCGATTCACATTCGAGGGGAACATAGGGGAGGGATTACATTTAGAATAAAATAGAGAAAGGCACGACTCGCAGGTCGTATTATAAATTACAATCATTCACAAATCCTATCTAATAGGTCAAAGGGCTATAACCACGCACCATGCTCAAACAACACATAAAGCATGCAGTAACATTTAATTAATTAAATTCTAAACAATTTAAATTTAATTCTAATTAAAACTGTAAAATAATTTTTGAAAAATTATCGTACGCTCGGGACATCACATGTCACGAACTAAAGTGACTAAAACACGAACCACCATGGTTCGAACCAAAAACCCACGGCTGGACCAATAGTGGGCCTAGGGTTCGAAACCCTAGCCCATGGCCGAGCCATGGTCCATGCGGCGGCTTGGGTGCGGCGCTGCTAGGGTTCCAAACCCTAGCCGCCTTGCACCATGTCGATTCTATCGAGCCATCTTGCACCTTCTCAATACTTTATCGAGCCAATAGAGTTCAAAACCCTAGATAGTGCGACGGCTTGACCCATGCTCGAGCCAGGGTCCGAACCCTAGCCCTTAAGCGGCGGCCGAGAGGCTTATTTGACTAGGGTTCAAAAACCCTAGCCTCTTTGATGCGGCGGCCGAGCCATGGTGACTAGGGTTCGAAACCCTAGCACCTAGGTGGCGTCGGCCGTGAGCCTACACGAGCCAATGTTCCGGTTTTTGATCACGAATTATCATATATTTCGATCCGTCAATTATATCATATATATTATCATACGATGATTTTCACAAAATCGATTTTTCCATATCATATATGAAAATACAGTTTTAAATAGCATGCAATATAAATTCTAACATGATTAAACTATTTAACCACATAAAATCCGATATGAGCCTTGTACACGGCTCTGATACCACTGTAAGTAACCCCATGAGCACACAGCGCAGCGGAATAAAATTTGGGATTACAAACCAGCGATCTATACATAGGGAATCATATCGGATTAGAGAATTACAAGTGTCTTACCCTTGTAGCGCGTTTGAAGCCGAATCCACGGAGCTGCACCACGTCCTACGCCTTCTCCGAGTCAATAGCAAAACTCGAATGGTTTTGCCTCAACGGTATCCACACGATCAAATCGAGTGAAGGGATGGATTAATAACACGTTGCTAGACGAGTTATTAATCCGATACACGAAGCTAACTCGATTCACAATCGAAGATCACCACCAAACAACCAAATCACCTTCGGCTACCTTGAAGAAGCCGAGAGCTTGGTTGATATCCTAGGCGGCCGAGAGCTTGTGGTTTTGGGTTAGGTTTTGTGTTATGATAATTGTCTTACAATTAAACACCTTGCTATCATATTAAATATGATTAATTAAAGGCTTTCTCAAAGCTTCATGGGCTTAAGCCCATGATTTAATTAATCCTTATTATTAATTAAGACTCCTCTTAATTATTTAGTTCATCTCATGAATTTAATTTCCCTTCTCGATTTAATCTTTTGTGCGACCCGATAGGATCTCGTAATGTTGGCAGTGACATAAAATCTCATTTTATGTCGCAAGCATCGAGCGGTATCTAGCAACACATCGATGCTATCCAAATTACGAGAATGTCAATGACTCGACATAACCTTTAGAACTTGTGATAATATTAATCATGTAACTTAATCCCTTTGTCCTTTGTGTTTAGATTGAACACGAGTCATGTAATAGTCATACTCGTATATCCAATCTTTATTTCTTGATCCCCAAGTAGAACTAGAATAAACGAATAAGCTCGATATCTCATATCGACTCATTCGAGCATGGCCATGCATTTTAGTTCTCACTTGATCAAGGGCCAAACACATCTCCTGTTATATAGGAGGGACAAATCCTATCTCGATCAGTCAACATCCCTCTACATAATTCGTAGTGTATCCAATAGTCGCCTTTATAGTATACCCTGTTACGGGTAACGTTTGACGATATCAAGATACATAACTCCTTATGTTGGGATCTCTGATGATCACAAGTCGTAAGGATTACATACATTATTATCACTATGAGAATTGCATATGACGATCATATAACTATCCATGTTGCATTCTCATGGTGGGTCTGTTCAGTACATCGTTCTCTAACATGTACCCATATGTTGATTTGATATCTCATATCAATGAACAATTCATCGATCAACATATACTAGTCTCTACGTATTATCATTATCCCTTTCATGATAATACTTGACTAGGAACATCTTTAAGAATAATACAATATTATTCTAAGGACATTAACATATATATTAATTCACAATGCACAGTAAAAGAATAATATATAATAATGAATTGCCATTCATAAATCCATAAACATTGTATGTCTTAAACAATCATCTAATGACTTGTCTTAGGGCATATCCCAACATATATGTCATACAATATGGCACAAAATGAGATACTTTGGTAAGTCTGTCAACAATTACCCAAATTGCATCGCAACCAGAAGACGTCCGTGGCAAATGAGTCACAAAATCCATCGTGATATGTTCCCATTTCCACTGAGGAATTTCCAAACTATGTAATTCACCTCCTGGTCTTTGTCTTTCCGCTTTCACTTGTTGACAAATCAAACATCGTTTCACAAAACTCAATACATCCTGTTTCATACGTTTCCACCAAAATTGGGTACGTAAATCATGGTACATTTTCTTCCCTCCAGGATGTATACTGTATCTACTACAATGAGCACGTTGTAGTAGTTCTTGGCGTAGTCCTAATGACGCAGGTACTACCCAACAGTTTCGGTACTTCAAAGTTCCATCACTTGTTAGTACAAATTGAGATGTTTGTCCTTGATTTATCTTTTCCATCCAATGTTGTACCTCATCATCACTCCCTTGTGCCGTTCTTATTTTGTCAAAAATGTCAGGTTCAACCAACAATGTTGATACCCGTACCGGCACTGACTCCATTTCAAAATCATAACCCAAAGTACAACAAGAAGTCATCAAAGCAGATAAATGAACCATCTTATCAGCCGTATGATGTACTTTCCGACTCAAGGCATCTGCTGTAAGATTAGCTTTTCCTGGATGATAATCAATCTCACAATCATAATCTTTCAACAGATCCATCCATCTCCTTTGTCTCATATTCAACTCTGCTTGAGTGAATAGAAATTTTAAGCTCTTATGATCAGTATATATGGTAAACGATGTACCATATAAATAATGTCGCCATATCTTCAATGCAAAGACAATGGCAGCCAATTCCAGATCATGTACTGGATATCTCATTTCATGTGGCTTCAACTGACGTGATGCATAAGCCACCACATGTTTGTCCTGCATCAATACACAACCCAAACCAAGTAAAGATGCATCAGTATATAATGCAAACCTGTCATGCTCAGATGGAATGATCAATACTGGAGCTGTAGTCAATCGATGTTTTAATTCCTGAAAACTACGCTCACATGCCTCCGACCATTGGAATGATACTCCCTTCTGTGTCAAATGTGTCAATGGTTTGGCAATCGCTGAAAATCCTTCAACAAACCGTCTATAATATCCAGCCAAACCTAAGAAACTACGAATCTCTGGCACAGAAGTAGGTGCTGACCAATTCAACACTGCTTCCACTTTCTTCGGATCGACTGATATACCTTCTTCTGAAATAACATGTCCTAAAAAGCCGACACTAGTCAACCAAAACTCACACTTACTGAGTTTGGCATACAACTGATGTGTCCTCAACAATTGCAATACCATATGCAAATGTTGAACATGTTCTGCATCACTCCGTGAATAGATCAGTATATCATCAATAAAGACAATGACAAATCGATCAAGGTATTCCTGAAAAACCCGATTCATTAAACTCATAAAGACAGCTGGAGCATTTGTCACTCCAAATGGCATTACCAGAAACTCATAATGTCCATAACGAGTTCTGAATGCTGTCTTCTGTATATCTCCTTCCCTCACACGTATTTGATGATATCCTGACCTCAAGTCAATCTTAGAATATATCTTTGATCCCTGTAACTGATCAAATAAATCATCAATACGAGGAAGAGGATATTTATTCTTTATTGTTACCTTGTTCAATTGTCGATAATCAATACACAATCTCATTGTCCCATCCTTCTTCTTCACAAATAATACCGGAGCACCCCAAGGCGATACACTAGGACGTATGTACCCCTTATCCAATAAGTCTTGCAATTGAGTTTTCAATTCCTTCAATTCAGTTGGTGCCATCCGATAAGGAGCACGTGAAATTGCAGAAGTACCAGGTATCAAATCAATACCAAATTCCACTTCTCGACTCGGTGGGAATCCAGGTATCTCATCTGGAAACACATCCGCATAGTTCTGCAATCACTGGTATCTCCTCCACTTTCCTTTCTCGTTTCTGTTCAGTAACATCAAGGGCATAAATCAAATAACCCACATGTCCACGTTCTAACAAACGCGACATTCGGATTGCCGATATCAATGGAATCCTTGCCCTCGATCCCTGGCCATAAAAGTACCATTGATTTCCAGTATCAGACTGAAATCTCACAACCTTATGACAACAATCCACAACAGACTGATATCTACTCAACACATCAATCCCAATAATACAATCAAAATCTGTCATGTCTAACACAATCAGATCAGCTTGTAATCCAAACTCAGTCTCAAACTGAATCTCACAATCAGACACACTCTGACAAGTCATCACAGTAGTTCCCATGGGTGTCGAGACATAAAGAGGCATCAACAGTGGAGACGAGCATATATGATACCGATCAACAAAAGTTTGTGCAACAAAAGAATGTGATGCACCAGTATCAATCAAAAGTAAGGCTGGATAAGTAAACAAAGTACACTTACCCGCTATCACAGCATCAGGAGCTGCCTCTGCTTCCTCCCTGTTCAGTGCATACACCTGAGCCTGAGGTGTTCCTGCCCTCTGTCCACCACCAGACTGTACTACACTCTGTGGTCTCTGCTGCACTGTATTCTCTGACATGGGTCCTCTCCTCTGTTGTCCACCCACTTGAGGACAATCACGGATCACATGTCCTGGTTTCCCACAACGGAAACAAACTACTGTATCAAACTGTGGACAATTCTTTTGATAATGTGGCCCTCCACATTTAAAACATTGTAATCCTCGTCCACTACTGCTACTACTACCTTGGGACTGTCCCTTAGCCCTTCTGTCATCCCCTTTCCTTGGTCCAAACCGTTTCCCACTAAACCTAGATGACGATGCACCACCTCGTGGTGATTTAAAGGAATCTCCTCTAGGTCGCATACTGTCAGATGTAGGTGGTTGGGCTTGTCCAACATCTTTATACACTCCTACCGCAATCTCAGCCATCTCAGCTCGAGTCAAGGCTTCTTCATAAGATGTAGGGTTATTGGACATGACCCTATCAAACAATTCAGGCCTCAATCCTTTCACAAATTGTCTGATCTTTGCCTTTGTATTGACAGCAATATGTGGCACATATCGGAGCAAAGAAGAATAGTGAACAGCATAAACAGATACTGTCATGGCTCCTTGTCTTAGGTTTGTAAATTCATCCTCTTTCCTCTGCCTTGCCGCAACAGAGAAATAATGCTCCAGAAACTTTGTTCGAAACACATCCCAGTTCACTGTCTGTCCTTGAGCCCTCAACTCAAGCACTGTGGATTTCCACATCATAGCCTTCTTAGCTAACTGGAATTCAGCTAACGCAACCAAGCAGTCTTGGCACATGGTGCGGAGACAAATATCTGTTCCACACGTTCCAGCCATTCCTCCGCCAATTCCCCTGATTCAGTCCCCTCAAACCTGGGTGGCTGATAGCTCAGAAACTGTGTCAATGTCAATTCTCTAGGTAACAGTACCTGTTCCACTGGCCCTTGCTCAATCGGTAGTGGTGCACAGGCGCCATCCGTACACTCGCATTGCCACTCATGGCATCCCCAACATCCTCATGTAACCCTCTGTCTGTCATAGCTGTAGATCAAGGGTTAACAATAACATTCACAAATATATATAACATGTTAGAATAACATCATATGCCAACTCCTAACATGCTATTACCATTCTCAAAGTGTTTAGGTAACTCCCTAATACACTTCCTCTACCCATGTTCACCCCGTTCTCGAACCACTGCTCTGATACCACTAATGTGGGGCCTGATTTACTTAATCCATTATGTATCCATTAAACATACATATGTGAGTCTGAATTAAGTAATATACCATGCACGGATTAAGAGTTCATACTAGTTAAGTTGTTTACAAGGTTATCAAAAACCTAACAAACTATACATATCATGTACATAAACAACCTAATTCAAAAGAACTCCTAGGCAGTGGTTCCCCTCGCAGCGGAAATCATGACTCACGCTCCCCACGTCTATGAGTCCCTACAGAAACATTCACAACGTGAGTATAGATAACAACTATCTCAGTGCAATATCAAAACACAATATCAATATCAATGATAAAGCACAATAAATCAGATAACGTGAATGTTCTGTATCATGCATCCACAAATGCACTATGTCATGACATGTCTCAACAAGTTCCCTATTATCACGAGTCTCATATGATATGCCTATTCAGCTCAATATGTCAGTGAAACCACATCACATCTTCATATTAGCAGCACATATCATAGTACCATACTCATCTGTGATAATAACCAGAGTATATACCCACACCAGGCGTATATCTCTCAAGCCAAAGCATATGTAGTATATCTATCGTGGCAACGATCCCAGCCCAAGCATATGCCCCACACTAGCATATCTATCCAGGCACCGATCCCAGTCAAAGCATATGCCCAACACTAGCATATCTATCGTGGCAGTCAAAGCATCCCCACCAGGTATATCTATCAAGACAATGATCGTACCAAAGCATATACACATATCTATCAAGGCATCCATACCAATCATATGAAATCTATGTATGCACATGCATATGATACTACCAATCATATGACACAACGATAACATAAATCATATGATATCAAAACCATAATAGCATCATCATATCATATCTATACTCCGTACGTCAACACGTACCTGTACTGCGACACAAACGAGATAAAGCAGTTGTCAATAGCTAAGTGCCTCGTTGTCCTGTCCCCTGTGATGGTGCTACAACAATGCCAACAATATATCATGTTATCATAGGCATTAAAATCAAATTCCACAAAATATTTTATTTTTCAAAATATTAACACTGGCGATCGATCGCGATCAACACCGATCGATCGCCAAAACTCTCTGCCCCCTCGCGATCGATCGCAACAACTTGGCGATCGATCGCCACAATGCTCTGTTCATCGCGATCGATCGCGACACTTTCACCGATCGATCGCCATCCAATTTCACCGCCTTCAAATGTTACTGTCATCGGCGATCGATCGCTTACTCGCACCGATCGATCGCCGATGCCCAGAAAAGTGAGAGCATGGCGATTTTCAAGCTTATCTCCATGAATCTTCTCCTACACCTCATATTAAACCATGTCAACATGTTTCTTGCAATCCCTAGGAACATATAAACATAAATCTAACATCATAGATTCCAATTCCTAGCATATCAACATGTTATGATTGTACACATGCACACTTGAGCTTTTCCTTCACATATATCAACATTAATGAATAATTCAAGTATACAACTATGAATTTCTTACCAAGAGGCTAAGAAATCACTTCACCCAACTTCCTAGCTCACTTCACAAGTGAAAATCCAAGCTTTGCCTACCAAAAGCTCTAAGGGTTTGGAGAGGAGCTTGTAGAGATTTTTAGGTGAAAGTGGTGTATTATGTGATTTTGCCTCCATCATGCACTTGATATAAGATCATTAAGTCCTTAACTTACTTGATATCATGTCATTTGGAGATAATTACATGTTAAATCACATGTACATGAAATGAACCTCACATTCAAATGCAACTCCAAATTCACATGACATTCAAATGCCCACTTGCAACTCAAATACACATGTTCATGCACCTTCAATGCATACAAGTTCAAAGCATATCTTTACACTACATTTTGTACATCATGTTTTCATGTTTTCATTCTTTCTTGGTTCCACCCGAACCCTATTATTATACCGTGAAATGATATAATTACACCGTAATCATATCACACGTATATAACACAAATCAAGGCATTACATGTACACTGGTGTAGAGCCTTCACAGACAGCTACACAGCGCAGGGGATAGAGTCCCACAACACACTACATTTTGGAAAGGTACGTAAGCGACGTACGGGCATCCCAACGGTAACATGTACTTATGTTTGTCTGTTTGACACGTGATAAATGCAATGAGATGTATTAAGAGTTGATACATGTTATTATGCATTGTTGTTGCATATTATGCATTGTTGTTGCAAATTCTGATGTGGAATAAAGAGGTGTATTCCACGAGTCAGGGGTGATCACAGTGAAGGTTTTAATGCTTACGCTTGACCGCTAAAAATGTGGAGCGGGAGGGGTGAGGCTCGCTTGCACATGGAGGCGGGGTATACCATACTAAGCGAGGATGAGATACCGCTAGTATGAAGAAGCGAGGATGAGATACCGCTTGTTTTGAGATTGTAAAGAGAATAAGCATTAAAATAACTGATGATGACTGACTCGAGAAAAAGAGATGATATGTCATGACATTTATCCGTGAAGCCATATATTCATAGTGTGTTTTGATTATGAATTGTGGTACAGGGACAACCAATGGGCATTGTAAATGCGATGGAAATACAGGAAGTGCTTTGTATTTTATGATTATGCATTTACATCTTACATTCATATTTTGTGGTATATGAATTATGTTATGCTCATGTGTTGGGGGTTGTCTTTGTAGGTGCTTTAGATGATGAGAACCAGGGTCGGGGTTGAAAAGCTGAGCTGTAAGGAGTGCTACAGGATTAGCATGTTAGAGAAAATTTTTGTATAGTACTTGTGGTAGAGTAAGACTATAGTGTAGTACCTTTTGTAGGAATTTGTGAAATTCCTTTTGAAACTTTTGGTACTGTATCTCTTAAGCTCAGGTTAATCAACATGACTCATTACTCTGATTTATTCATATGAATGTTTAGTTCTCTTAATTGCACCTATTAGTATCTTGAGATATCGGGGTCTCACATTTAGTGGTATCAGAGCAGTGGTTAGATAATCAGGGAAGAGTGAAGGGTAGCCTTTAGAGACAAGTTGGCTAGGTATTCATTGTTGGGCATGTTATGCATGTGATGCATATTTTTGTATAAGTGTTATACTAACATGCTTTGAATATGATACTCTTGTTATCTAATAGCTTATACTATGAACTGCTTTTCGGTATTGTTGTTAACTCTTGTGTTACAGCATGGCGGCTATTAACCCGGAGAACCTCAATGAAGAGGTAGGGGATATGGGCAGTATGAATGCTAGTGTTGCTCATATGAATCCTTTACCGCCACCTGCTGTGGGAGTGGAGCCCAGTGCACAGATGTTATTACCAGGGGAGCTCAGTTTGACACAGTTTCTGAATTTCCGTCCACCCATGTTTGAGGGGACCGAGTCTGGAGAAGTGGCCGAAGAGTGGCTAGAACGAATAGAGAAGATACTTGTGACTGCGCCCTGTGCACGTACCGCATGGCCGAGGTTAGCCGAATTTCAGATGCGAAGAAGCCTTCTATGTGGTGGAAGACCACTGTGATGGAGCTGAGGGCTCAAGGTATGGTAGTGGACTGGACTGTATTCAGGACCCGGTTTCTTAACCGGTATTTTTCTGCAGCTGCCAGACAAGTAAAGGAGGACGAGTTCACTAATTTGAAGCAGGGCAACATGTCAGTTTCAGACTTTGCCTTGCAGTATTCCTCACTGTTGAGGTACGTCCCCCATATCGCTGTGAGCAGCCATGCAAAGATGAGGCATTTCTTGAAGGGACTGAGGCCAGAACTATTTGACCGGGTTGTCTCCAACAACCCCAGCTCTTTTGATGACGCCCTGACACGGGCAGAGCTGGCAGAGATTGCTGTGGGAGCGTATAAAGACGTTGTACCCCCTTCCGTGCCATCACAGAGGCCTGTTACTGATAGTTTGAAACCACGAGGGGATCAGTTCAAGGCTCGTGGAGCCTCATCATCTTCCAGATTTAGCGGGAAGAAATCTCAGGGTCAGAAGCAGAGCAATCGAGGACCTACACAGGGGAGTAAGGCAGGAGGGGACAGGTGTGACCGCTGTGGAGGATTTCACTTGTCACGTGACTGCCGAGGCTGTTATGTTTGTGGCAAGGTGGGCCACTTAGCTCGGAATTGCCCCAATCGGGCAAGTCAGGCAGACTCAGGGCCGAATAGGCCAAGATTTGATGCTAGGACGGCACCACCGAGGCAGCAGTTTGTGCCTCGACCACATGGAGGTCAGGCGACAGGACCACCGCAGGGACAAGTGTATGCACTGACTAGGGAGCAGGCTGAGGCAGCCCCGGAGGAGGTCATTCCTGGTACGTGTCATTTATTTACGTACCCTGCATTTATTTTGATAGATACAGGTGCTTCTCATTCTTTGGTATCTGTTGCTTTTGTGGAGAGACACCGCTTGTGCTCGTCTCTGTTACCCACGCCTCTCATGGTCTCGACACCCACGGGAAAGCATGTGATTGCGGATCGACTGTTATCTGATTGCCTCATTTATTTTGAGGGCAATGATTTGAGGGCCGATCTGATTCAGTTAGAGATGGCAGACTTTGACTGTATTATCGGCATTGATGTGTTGAGCAGATACCGAGCTGTGGTAGATTGCCGACAGAGGATGGTATGTTTTCTATCTGATCAGGGGTTCCAGTGGACTTTTTATGGGGACGGCTCTCGTCCAAGGATTCCAGTGATCTCAGCGGTTAAGATGTCACGGTTATTGGAACGCGGCCACACTGGGTACCTTACTTATGCCATGGATGCATCGGACGAAAAGGAAGTGAGAGCCGAGGACATTCCAGTTGTGGCGGAATTCATTGATGTGTTCCCAGATGAGATTCCGGGGTTTCCGCCTATCAGGGATGTTGAGTTCGCCATTGAGCTGCTGCCAGGGACTTTTGCTATTTCTCGTGCCCCTTACAGGATGGCACCGGCAGAGCTGAGAGAACTGAAGGTACAGTTACAGGAGCTCCTCGACAAGGGATACATTCGTCCTAGTGTATCGCCTTGGGGTGCACCAGTATTGTTCGTGAAAAAGAAGGATGGTTCAATGCGTCTGTGCATTGACTACAGGAAACTGAACAAGGCCACAGTGAAGAACAGGTATCCACTTCCAAGGATTGATGATCTGTTCGATCAGCTTCAGGGTACAGAGGTGTACTCGAAGATATACTTGAGGTCCGGCTATCATCAGGTGCGGGTTAGAGCTGGCGATGTCCAAAAGACGGCTTTTAGAACTCGGTATGGGCATTACGAGTTTTTAGTGATGCCATTCGGAGTGACAAATGCACCTGCAGTTTTTATGAGCCTGATGAACAGAGTATTTCAGGAGTACCTCGATCAGTTTGTGATCGTATTCATTGATGACATCCTTGTCTATTCAAGGAGTGAGGAGGAACATGCCGATCATTTGAGGACAGTACTTCAGATTCTCAGAGATCATCAGTTGTACGCCAAACTCAGCAAGTGTGAGTTTTGGCTGAGCAGTGTATCATTTTTGGGCCATATCATATCACGAGAGGGGATATCAGTAGACCCGAGGAAGATAGAGACAGTTATGGATTGGTCTGCCCCTACTCCAGTCAGTGAAATTCAGAGTTTTCTTGGGTTGGCTGGCTATTACCGACGTTTCGTCGAGGGTTTCTCAAAGATCGCCAAGCCACTTACACAGCTGACTCAGAAAGGAGTTCCATTCCTTTGGTCGGAAACTTGTGAGCAGAGCTTCCAGGAGTTGAAGCACAGATTGACTTCAGCGCCAGTTTTCGTGATTCCCAGGGAGAACAAAGGGTTCGTTCTCTATACCGACGCATCGCTTCAGGGTTTAGGATGCGTGCTGATGCAGGATAATCACGTTGTGGCTTATGCTTCTAGACAGTTAAAGCCACACGAGACGAGGTATCCAGTCCATGATTTGGAGTTAGCAGCTATAGTGTTTGCCTTGAAGATATGGCGACACTACTTATACGGTACCTCATTCACCATCTTCACTGATCACAAAAGCCTGAAGTTCTTGTTTACACAGGCTGAGCTGAACATGAGGCAGAGGAGATGGATGGATCTGCTAAAGGATTATGATTGTGAAATCCTATACCATCCCGGGAAAGCAAATTTGACAGCTGACGCTTTGAGTCGGAAAGTGAGGAGCACAGCAGAGGATGCCATGTGCTTATCAGCTATGTTAGGCTCCTACTGTCAGTTGGGGTTTGATTATGATGTATCTACTTCACCAGTACAGGTATTGACCTTGCTAGCTGAGCCTGTTATTTATGATCACATCAGGAAGGCTCAGGGGACCGACGCAGAGGTTCAGAGATGCATGTCAGTGGTTCATTCAGATCAGCCATCGAGATTCAGAGTAGCTGAGGACGGTTCTCTGAGACTTGGCAATAGATGGGTGGTTCCAGATACACCCGAGTTGCGCCAGGGTATATTACAGCGAGCTCATTGCAGTAGGATGAGTGTCCACCCGGGCGGGAAGAAAATGTATAAGGATCTACGCAGCCAGTTCTGGTGGAGGCGTATGAAACAAGATGTCACCTCATTCGTCAAAAGATGTTTGATTTGTCAACAGGTAAAGGCCGAGAGGCAGAGGCCTGGAGGTGAGCTAAGGAGTTTGGAGATACCCGAGTGGAAGTGGCAGCACGTGTCTATGGATTTCGTGACCCACTTACCGAGGACTGTTTCGGGTTTTGATGCCATCTGGGTAGTCGTGGACAGATTGACTAAAGTGGCTCACTTCATTCCCTACTGTATGACATATACGCACTTGAGGATGGCACAGTTATATGTCAGAGATGTGGTGAGACTGCACGGGATCCCTGTTTCGATAGTGTCCGATCGAGATCCGCGGTTCACATCTCACTTCTGGGAGGGTCTGCAGACAGCTCTAGGTACAGAGTTGAGGCTGAGCACAGCCTATCACCCTCAGACGGACGGACAGACCGAGCGTACAATACAGACGCTCGAAGATATGTTGAGAGCTTGTGTGCTAGAGTTCGACACTTCATGGCAGGACTCGATAGCCTTGGTGGAGTTCTCTTACAACAACAGCTACCAGGCAAGTATACAGATGGCTCCTTTCGAGGCCCTCTATGGTAGGCGTTGTAGGTCACCCTTGTGTTGGGATGACATGGACCGTAAGTCGGTTGGAGGACCAGAGTTGGTTCAGGAAATGGAAGAGAAAGTTAAGGTTATCAGAAGAAAGATGAAGGCAGCTCAGGACAGACAGGCAGCGTATGCCAATCAGCGGCGTAGGCCGTTTGAGTTTTAGTTGGGCGATAGTCTTTCTGAAGATCTCACCTTTCAGAGGTGTAGTACGGTTGGGTATGCGGGGGAAGTTGTCTCCTAGATACGTGGGACTGTATGAGATTTTACAGCGTGTTGGTACTCTGGCGTACCGTTTGGCCTTACCGCCTTCCCTGTCTGGTATACACGATGTATTCCATGTGTCTATGCTGAGGAAGTACGAGCCAGATCCTTCTCATGTGTTGCAGCCTTCTGAGGTTCAGATTGAGTCAGATGTTTCCTATGTTGAGCGGCCTATCAGGATTTTGGATAGGGCAGATCGCAGACTGAGAAACAAAGTTATTCCTATGATCAAGGTTCAGTGGGATCGTAGGGGTGTCGAGGAGGCCACGTGGGAGACAGAGCGACACATGGTGCAGCACTATCCAGAGCTGTTTTATGGTATGGGTTTATGTTTTGTTTTACTTCATGTTGGTAAACATGCTGATTTCGAGGACGAAATCTTATAAGTAGGGGAGTATTGTGATATCCCCGAAATGATTAGGTGTTATTTAAACTGTGGGGTCTTCCCACCTTAACAGTGATTAAAAGACATAAGAAGGACTAATCATGCATTAAGGTAACATCTTAAGGTTTTGGTTGTTACACGAGCTAACAGGATTACAGGCCAAAATACAAAACTTCAAAAATAATTCATTACATTCTAAGAGAATGCCATTTAGATTTACACTACTCCTAGAGTAGATACTAATCATAACTTGAATCCTATACATTCCTGTGTCCCTCGTAGCTCACTGCCTCAACCCGACCCTTAGTCCTTCCGTCCAAAAGTGTACCTACAGGGACAACACATCATGAGCATATTCAATCTTACTTAGCATCATAAAAACATCATAGCAAATGCATGAAATATTTGTTAAGTAAATATGCTGGATTTCTCATTAACTTCTTATTGTTGTCCCTGATTCATAATCATGCATATTGGGCGTCTTACCCCCGTGGCATCTTACCACAATATCATCGTATGGCCTCTTACCATATGGGGCATCTTACCCCGTGGCATCTTACCACAATACATCGCATGGCCTCTTACCATGTGGGGCATCTTACCCCGTGGCATCTTACCACAATTACATCGCATGGCCTCTTACCATTTGGGGCATCTTACCCCGTGGCATCTTACCACAATTTCATCGTATAAATGTCATCATATAAGCATCGTATAAGCAATAAACATCGTATGAACTTCATCGTATAAACATCGTATAAACATCATCGTGTAAACATCGTATAAACATCGTCATTTCATCGTGAATACTCATGCAATAAAAGCATAGTCGTAGTATAAAGATGTGTGTTACCGTCCGATGCCCGTACGCCTCTTACGTACCTTTTCAAAAGGAGGAGGAGTCAACAGACTTTATCTCCTTGATTGTGCCGGTACCTGGGATGGTTCGGGTTCTACAAGACCACATAATACCATATTAGATGCCTCAAAACCATCTCACATCATAAACTTAACAAAATAAAACATCATCATATTTTTCAACTTTCTGCTTCTCTCGATCGATCGGCCCAAGGTCTCGATCGATCGAGACACTGTGCACAAACAGTGTCTTAGCATTCTGTCTCGCTCGATCGATCGAAACATTTTACCGATCGATCGAGGAGCTTCACCGATCGATCGAGAAATCCTTCGATCGATCGGCACCAAAATTTTGAAAACATGCTTAGACCTTCTGTCTCGCTCGATCGATCGGGACCAAATCTCGATCGATCGAGAGCTCTGAAAAATCGGGATTTTCCCCAGATTTTTGAGCACCTCTTTTCATACCATCTTTTCTACTTCATAGCACATCTTTCATGCTGAAACAAACATGTGAAGAACTTCATAAAATATCCATGTAAGCTCTAAAATTAAAGGTTTAACAAAACCTAAGCTAACATGCATCATAACATCATCATAATCTTCATCCTCAACCATCCTATACAAAAACAGAGTATCTTCTTCTTTGTCCAGGTTTTTCGAGCACATAGATTCATAACAAGAAATCTATCACATAAATCATGTAAAATGCTCAAACAACCCTGCTAGTAGTTACTTAATACTACCATGTAAGCATCCTTACCAAGGTTTCACCCAAGTCTACACTTAGCATGCGTTGAAAACAACCCACCAAACCCAAGCTCAAACACAAACCCAGAAAACAGGGTACCCACTTACCCCTCTCTTTTTGCTCCTCTTTTTTTTAAGGATTTGGACACCTTCTTACCAGCCTTTTCCCCCCTCTTAGCAGCTTGCCTGAACGTTTTTGATGGGGAAAGAAGAAGGGGAGCAATTGATTGGAGGTGGAGTGGTGAGGGGAGAAGAAAGCATGGGTTGTGCAAGTGGGGGGATGGGTTGGCCTAGTTGGGGGGGGGGGGGGGTGAGGTGGCCGAGTAGGGGGGGTGGTGTGGCTGGGGTGCCTTGAGGTGTTTAATTGTGTCCCGGTATATAGTACGATGTATTAAAATATCCTCACTCGATATTTTCTAACTTCATTTAATTAATACATCCCTTAAAACACCCAACATGTTCCCCACATCATATCATCATAACATAAATCATGGCCCCCAATTTAAATACACCACAACCCTTAAACACATCATAATTTATCATCGTAGAACATAATCATATCATATTTCGGGGGTATTACATTACTCTCCTACTTATAAGATTTCGTCCTCGAAATCCACATGCATCATCATATCGAAACTAAACATAAAAACATACCAGAGAATAGTTCCGGATAGTGCTGCACCATATGCCGTTCCGTCTCCCACGTAGCCTCCTCGACGCCCCGACGATCCCACTGAACTTTGACCATCGGTATTACTTTACTTCGTAGTCTGCGATCCTCTCGATCCAGAATTCTGATTGGTCGTTCAACGTATGACACATCTGAGTCTAACTGTACTTCAGTAGGCTGTAAGACATGAGACGGGTCTGGCTCATACTTCCTTAACATAGAGACATGGAAAACATCGTGTATGCCAGATAAAGATGGCGGTAGAGCCAAACGATAAGCTAATGTACCGATACGCTGTAAAACTTCATATGGCCCAACATACCTCGGAGATAACTTTCCCCGCATCCCAAAACGAACCACACCCCTGAAGGGCGAGATCTTTAAGAAGACCCTGTCTCCTAACTGGAATTCTAGTGGTCGTCGCCGCTTATTGGCATAGGCCGCTTGCCTATCTTGGGCCGCTTTCATCTTTTGGCGTATCATCTTAATCTTACCTTCCATATCCTTAATCATATCCGGTCCTCCGACCGCTTTGCTAGTCAAGTCCTCCCAATACAGCGGTGATCTACATCGTCATCCATACAGAGCTTCAAAAGGGGCCATTTGAATGCTCGCTTGATAACTGTTGTTATAGGAGAACTCTACCAGCGGTACTGAATCCTGCCACGGAGTATCAAACTCCAAAATACATGCCCTCAACATGTCCTCGAGCGTCTGAATGGTACGCTCCGTCTGGCCGTCTGTCTGAGGGTGATAGGCCGTACTCAGTCTCACCTCTGTGCCCAAAGCTGTCTGGAGACCCTCCCAGAAATGTGAAGTGAACCTTGGGTCCCTGTCAGACACTATCGAGACTGGAATACCCTGCAATCTCACCACATCCCGTATATACATTTGGGCCATCTTTAAGTATGTATACGACATACTGTAAGGGATGAAATGATCCGTCTTCGTCAGCCTATCTACGATCACCCAGATCGCATCAAATCCTGAGGTCGTCCTTGGCAAGTGTGTCACGAAGTCCATAGATATATGCTCCCACTTCCATTCAGGCACCTCTAAGCTCTTCAGTTCCCCACCAGGCCTCTGCCTCTCTGCCTTTACCTGCTGGCAGATTAAACATCTTTTAACAAAAACGATCATCTCACGCTTCATGCGTCTCCACCAGAATTGATCGCATAGATCTTTGTACATCTTCTTTACCCCTGGGTGGATACTGAACCGACTATTGTGGGCTCGCTCCAATATTCCTCTACGCAGTCCTGGTGCATCTGGGACTACCCATCGGTTGCCCAGTCTCAAAGAATCATCCTCAGCCACTGTGAAGACCAGAGATTAGGGATGTTAATCCCGGAGTGTTAATAACCCCTAAAGTTGTTTTACGTGGCGATTTGGAGTTTAATCGAAGTGTTGGGCCTTCCGGGCTCGTCTATTTGAGTAGTTGGGATCGTTGGATCCCGAGGTTGAGATCGTATTCTCATTTCGGTGAAAACCTGTGAGTTGGGTTTTTAGTGTGACTCGGAATCTCGGGTGCTTGGTGTGGGCACCGGTAGGGGGTTTTGGAGTTAGAGAGAGAGTTTTTGAAAACAGATGATTTTTAATGAATCATGATGTATTTGTGGAGCTGTTCGTATTTCGGGGTATTTTTGCTATAAATACCAGTTAAAACCGAGATTTTAATTATCGGAACCATTTCAGCACCTTATCTCTCTCTGTGATATCCCCGAAATGGTTAATTGCGTTTGGGCATTAATTGTGATTATATGATTAATTATGGTGGTAATTAATTATGTGTTGGAATTATCATGTGGAAATGCTTAGTCACGTGTTAGAGTGACCCGGGATAGCATTTCAGGGTGCATGTTGGGTATGTTGGGAATTATGGTTGGAAGCATGATTTATTTGCCTTGGTTAGCAATTAATTAGAAATCATGTGTTTAATTGATATTTTGGTGCATTTGGTTTATTGCTTTGGAAAATATCATGTTGTGGTGTTTTATACACCATGGAATTATTTTGGTATGCTTTTAATTAATTAAACCAACACCTTTTATTACCCCACACCTTTACCCAACTCATTCACTTTACCAAAATCAAATCCACAAACCCTACCCCCTTCCAATTTTCGAGCTCAAGCTTGAGGGTGAAGAGAAACCTTCCAAAATCTTGTTTTGTGGAGCTTGTTGGGTGATTTGAGATCCCCAAGAGGTATGGATACCTCATGGTTAATTTTGCAAGGTTTTGTTTGAGTTTGGGTTGGTTTTGAATGATTTTGAAATGGGTTTTTGTTGGGTTGTTGTGGGTTTGGTTATATGTTGGATTTATCCTTGTTTTGAAGTATATTTTGGTTGGATGTTGTATACATGGGTATTTAATGATGTTTATTGTTGGTTTTGAGTAGTTGGGTATGGATGTTGTTGAGTTATTTAAGGTTGTTTGAGTTTGGGAAGGAGAAGGGTGAATAGTGCCCGATTCTCGCTTGCCCAGAGCTCGGCGATCGATCGGCGATTTTCCCGCGATCGATCGCGAGCCACAGAGCTGAGGCAGAGAGCTTCAGCGATCGATCGCGAGATGGGCGCGATCGATCGGCGAGGCCGCTGATCGATCGGCGCTAGCTCCGCGATCGATCGCGGATTGTTTAATTTTGTTGCCCGAGACAGTGAGGTCTCGCGATCGATCGGGGCCTTATGGCGATCGATCGCGAGACACCAAAAATGGTGTTTTTGGTTATTTTTGTGGGATTTTTGGTATTGGACTATTATTGGATTCTAATATTGGTATTTGTGAATATGTAGAACCAACCCAGGTGGCAACACAGCCAAGGAATTGAAGTCCTACCATATTCCACTTTTGGAAAGGTACGTAGTGGACGTACGGGCACCCCAACGGTACATGTATCTTATATACTTATTGTTTATGCATTGTGGATGCAAGTATATATGTGGTATAGCATAGTGGATGCAAATACATGTTATGCATGATGTTTATAGATGCATATGATTATTGGTGCACATCCCATGAGTCGTGGTCATCCCTTGATGATTTTAATGCTTGCCGCTATTTGGTTTGGTTCCGCTAAATGTGAAGCGAGGGGTGGGAGCGCCGCATGTCACATTTGAGCGTGGTTATCATATAGGGCGAGGAAAGGGTATTTGCCGCTCAATGAGAGGCGAGGGGTAGGAGTCCCGTAGTCCATTGAAGCGAGGTTATCCTATGCCGCCTATATGTAAATAAGCGAGGGGCATTAAAATATATTGTGATGGACAGACTAGGGATTGTTGATCAGTATTTGGTATTGATGAGCTGGTATATGTCATGACATGCTTTGACCATTAAAAATAATCTGTTGATTATACTCATGAGTTATGGTACAGGGAAAACCAACTGGGAAGCGTTTGAAATGCATGGGAAAACAGGAAGTGTTTTATTATGATTATGCATTTACGCTTTATCTTCATATTGTGTTGAATATGAATGATTATTATTGCTCATGTTTGGGGGTTGTCCTTGTAGGTACACGTTTGGCATGATAGAAGGGCTAGACGGGTTGAGATGGTGAGCTTTTGAGGATGCTTTTGGGACTTGAAGGACGGGATTATTTGGATAGTCTCTAGGAGTAGTATAAAACTATAATTGAACATTCATTGATTGGAATGTAATTAATCCTTTTTGGTAGTCCTTATTTTTGGCATGTAATGCTTAAGCTCATAAACTCAACACGTTATTTCTCACTCTGATTATTTATTAAGCTCTATTATGCCTTAGTTCCGCATTTAAGGATTATGGTCCTTACATTAGTGGTATCAGAGCAGTGGTTAGAGAACCCGGGAACGAGTGAAGGGTAGCCTTAGCATGATTGGCTAGGTGCTTACATTTGAAGCATGTTTATGCATGTGGTGCATATTAATGTATATCCTGTTATACTAACGTGCTTATTCTCATTCCTGTTATCTAACGGCATAACATATATACTGCTTTGGAATTGTTGTTAACATTTGTATTACAGCATGGCTGCTAATGAGGAGGTTGGAGATATTGGTAGTGTGAACGCAAGCGTCGGTCAAGTGAACCCCCTACCTCCACCGCCCGTAGGCATGGAACCAGTGGTTCAATTATTGCTACCGGGTGAGATCAGTCTGACGCAATTTCTGTCTTACCATCCGCCCCGGTTTGAGGGGACAGAGTCCGGAGAGGAGGCTGAAGAGTGGTTGGAAAGACTTGAACAGATCTTTGTATCGGCTCCTTGTGCTGTTACAGCTTGGCTGAGGCTGGCGGAGTTTCAGTTAGCTAAGAAACCTCTAATGTGGTGGAGGAGCACGGTGATGGAGCTAAGAGCACTAGGTGCTGTGATTGATTGGACACTCTTCAGGACTAGGTTTTTGAACCGGTACTTCTCCGCAGCGGCGAGACAGACGAAGGAGGACGAATTTACAAGTTTGAAACAGGGGAACATGACGGTGTCAGACTATGCCACACGGTACTCTTCGTTGCTGAGGTATGTTCCCCACATTGCCACCAATGGGCACGCTAAGATGAGGAACTTTATGAAAGGGTTGCGACCGGAGCTCTATGACCGGGTTATCACTAATAACCCAACTTCTTTTGATGATGCTCTCACAAGAGCGGAGCTTGCTGAGCTAGGAGTTGGAGCTTACGCTATGCCACCACCAGTACCGCAACAGAGGCAGACTAGTGACAGTTTGAGGCCTCGGGGTGAGCCATTTAAGCCTCGTGGTGCCTCTTCATCCTCACGGTATGGTGGAAAGAAACACTTTGGTCAGAAACAGGATGGCAAGAAGGGTAATTGGTCGGCCAATAGAGGATCTTCACAAGGGGATAGGCCGGGAGAGCCGAGGTGCAACAATTGTGGAGGGCCACATTCTTCAAACAAGTGTCCTGCATGTTATATCTGTGGCAAGATGGGCCATATTGCTCGGTATTGCCCCACACGAGGAGGACAGTCAGAGTTTCAGGGCAACAGGCCGAGGTTTGATGATAGGACTGTGCAGCAGAGGCAGCAGTTTGGGCCTCGACCATCGGGAGGTCAGACAGTGGGACCGCCCCAGGGACAGGTGTATGCACTGACCAGAGAGCAGGCCCAGGCAGCCCCAGAGGAGGTGATTGCCGATACGTGTCATTTAATTACGTACCCTGCTTTTATTTTGATCGATACAGGTGCCTCCCATTCTTTTGTATCGGTGGGTTTTGTGGAAAGACACCATATGCGCACGTCTTCTTTACCCACGCCTCTTTTGGTCTCGACACCCACTGGAAGAAATGTCGTTGCTGATCAGTTTATGGCAGACTGCCTCATTTATTTTGAGGGCAACGAATTGAGATTAGACTTGATTGTGTTGGGCATGTCAGACTTTGACTGCATCTTGGGTATTGATATTCTGAACAGATATCAGGCAGTGGTAGATTGCCGGCAGAGGACAGTGAAGTTCAGACCTGAGTTGGGCAGTCAGTGGACCTTCTATGGCAACGGTTCTCGTGCGAAGATTCCGTTGATTTCAGCGATCAAGATGACTCAGTTGTTGGAACGTGGCCACACGGGCTATCTCATTTATGCCGTGGACACGTCTGGGAAGAGTAAAGAACTAAGAGTTGAGGATGTACCAGTGGTAGCAGAATTTGCTGATGTATTCCCAGAAGAGATCCCAGGATTCCCACCAGCTAGGGAAGTTGAGTTTGGGATAGAGTTGCTGCCAGGGACATCCGCTATCTCTCGTGCACCTTACAGGATGGCACCGGCTGAGTTGAGAGAGTTGAAAGAACAGTTGCAGGATCTCCTGGACAAGGGATATATACGCCCGAGCGTGTCGCCATGGGGCGCACCAGTTCTCTTTGTGAAGAAGAAGGACGGTTCGATGCGGTTGTGTATCAATTACCGGCAACTGAATAAGGCTACGGTGAAGAACAAGTATCCTCTCCCTAGGATAGACGATCTGTTTGATCAGTTGCAAGGTACTAAGGTGTATAGCAAGATTGACTTGAGATCCGGATATCATCAGATTCGGGTCAGAGAGGAAGATGTGCAGAAGACAGCATTCCGGACGCGATACGGGCATTATGAGTTCTTAGTGATGCCGTTCGGTGTGACGAATGCTCCAGCAGTCTGTATGAGTCTGATGAACAGGGTGTTTCAGCCGTATCTTGATCAGTTCGTCATTGTGTTTATTGACGATATTCTTATCTACTCCCGGAGTGAGGAAGAGCATGTGAAACACTTGAGGACAGTGCTTCAGATTCTCAGAGAGCATCAGTTGTATGCTAAGCTCAGTAAGTGTGAATTTTGGCTGAGCAGTGTAGTGTTTCTGGGGCATGTCATATCGAACAGCGGGATATCAGTGGATCCCAGGAAGATTGAGGCTGTGATGGAGTGGGCTGCCCCCACTTCTGTGCCTGAGATTCGGAGTTTTCTTGGTTTGGCCGGGTATTATCGACGTTTCGTCGAGGGCTTTTTCGAAGATTGCCAAGCCATTGACTCAGTTGACCCAGAAGGGAGTGCCTTTCTTTTGGTCAGAAGCTTGTGAGGAGAGCTTCCAGGAATTAAAGCACCGGTTGACGACGGCGCCAGTGTTAGTGATCCCTACGGAGAACTCCAGATTTGTTATGTATACTGATGCATCGCTGCAGGGCCTTGGATGTGTTCTGATGCAAGATAAGCATGTGGTAGCTTATGCATCGAGGCAGTTGAAGCCGCATGAGACCAGATATCCAGTTCATGACTTGGAATTGGCGGCTATCATCTTCGCCCTGAAGATTTGGAGGCATTACTTGTATGGTACTTCATTTACCATTTACACGGACCACAAGAGCCTCAAATTTTTATTCACTCAGGCAGAGCTGAACATGAGGCAGAGGAGATGGATGGATCTACTCAAGGACTATGATTGCGAGATAGAGTACCATCCGGGGAAAGCTAATTTGACCGCAGACGCTTTGAGCCGGAAAGTGAGGAGTTCTGCTGAGGACGTCATTCATCTGTCGGCTATGATGACCTCCTATTGTCATTTGGGCTATGACTTTGACATAGATGCATCGCCTGTGTATGTATCGACTTTGCTAGCCAAGCCAGATATCTATGAGGATATCAGGAGAGCTCAGAGGTCAGACGATGAGGTTCAGAGGTGGTTATCTTTAGTACATCTTGGTCAGCCAACGAAGTTCAGAGTGGCCGATGACGGGTCTTTGAGATTGGGTGACCGACGGGTGGTTCCGAGTACGCCGGAGTTGCGTAAAGGGATCTTGGAGCGAGCTCATAGTAGCAAACTTAGCATCCACCCAGGTGGGAAGAAGATGTACAGAGATCTGCGTGGTCAGTTTTGGTGGAAGAGAATGAAGTCTGATGTCGTCGCTTTTGTAAAGAGTGTTTGATCTGCCAGCAGGTTAAGGCAGAGAGGCAGAGACCTGGCGGCGAGTTGAGAAGCTTGGAGATACCGAAGTGGAAGTGGGAGCACATTTCCATGGACTTCGTGACTCATTTGCCGAGGAGTGCTTCAGGCTTTGATGCTATTTGGGTGATTGTGGACAGATTAACTAAGGTAGCCCACTTTATCCCCTATAGCATGACTTTCACGTTTTTGAGGATGGCGCAGTTGTATATTAGAGATGTGGTGAGATTGCATGGGATCCCTGTTTCCATAGTGTCAGATCGAGATCCGCGATTCACATCTCATTTCTGGGAAGGCCTTCAGTCAGCCTTGGGAACTGAAGTCAGATTGAGTACTGCTTATCATCCTCAGACGGATGGCCAGACCGAGCGCACTATTCAGACGCTCGAGGACATGTTAAGAGCTTGTGTTTTGGAGTTCGATGCCTCTTGGCAGGATTCAGTGCCTTTGGTAGAGTTTTCTTATAACAATAGCTACCAGGCGAGTATTCAGATGGCTCCGTTTGAAGCTCTCTATGGCAGACGGTGTAGATCACCCTTGTGTTGGGATGATTTGGACCGCAGATCGGTCGGAGGACCGGAATTGATTCGGGAGATGGAAGAAAAGATAAAGTCGATAAGGCAGAAAATGAAAGCGGCCCAGGTCAGACAGGCAGCTTATGCAAATAAACGGCGGAGACCGTTGGAATTTCAGTTGGGAGATAAGGTCTTTTTGAAGATCTCGCCTTTCAGAGGCGTTGTGCGATTTGGGATGCGCGGGAAACTGTCTCCGAGGTATGTTGGACCGTACGAGATTTTGCAGCGCATTGGCACCTTAGCTTACCGACTGGCTTTGCCGCCTTCTTTATCTGGTATACATGATGTGTTTCATGTGTCTATGCTGCGGAAGTATGAGCCAGATCCGTCGCATGTATTACAGCCTTCCGAAGTTCAGTTAGAGTCCGATGTATCTTATGTGGAACGGCCTGTCAGAATTCTGGATCGAGCAGACCGTAGACTTCGGAACAAAGTGATACCTATGATCAAGGTTCAGTGGGATCGCAGGGGTGTCGAGGAGGCTACGTGGGAGACGGAGCGGCATATGGTGCAGCACTACCCGGAACTATTCTCTGGTATGTGTTTATGTTTAGTTTCCTTTTGGGGGTAAGTGCATGTGATTTCGAGGACGAAATTTTATAAGTAGGGGAGTATTGTGATATCCCCGAAATGATTAATTGTGTTTGGGCATTAATTGTGATTATATGATTAATTATGGTGGTAATTAATTATGTGTTGGAATTATCATGTGGAAATGCTTAGTCACGTGTTAGAGTGACCCGGGATAGCATTTCAGGGTGCATGTTGGGTATGTTGGGAATTATGGTTGGAAGCATGATTTATTTGCCTTGGTTAGCAATTAATTAGAAATCATGTGTTTAATTGATATTTTGGTGCATTTGGTTTAATGCTTTGGAAAGTATCATGTTGGGGTGTTTTATACACCATGGAATTATTTTGGTATGCTTTTAATTAATTAAACCAACACCTTTTATTACCCCACACCTTTACCCAACTCATTCACTTTACCAAAATCAAATCCACAAACCCTACCCCCTTCCAATTTTCGAGCTCAAGCTTGAGGGTGAAGAGAAACCTTCCAAAAATCTTGTTTTGTGGAGCTTGTTGGGTGATTTGAGATCCCCAAGAGGTATGGATACCTCATGGTTAATTTTGCAAGGTTTTGTTTGAGTTTGGGTTGGTTTTGAATGATTTTGAAATGGGTTTTTGTTGGGTTGTTGTGGGTTTGGTTATATGTTGGATTTATCCTTGTTTTGAAGTATATTTTGGTTGGATGTTGTATACATGGGTATTTAATGATGTTTATTGTTGGTTTTGAGTAGTTGGGTATGGATGTTGTTGAGTTATTTAAGGTTGTTTGAGTTTGGGAAGGAGAAGGGTGAATAGTGCCCGATTCTCGCTTGCCCAGAGCTCAGCGATCGATCGGCATTTTTCCCGCGATCGATCGCGAGCCACAGAGCTGAGGCAGAGAGCTTCAGCGATCGATCGCGAGATGGGCGCGATCGATCGGCGAGGCCGCGATCGATCGGCGCTAGCTCCGCGATCGATCGCGGATTGTTTAATTTTGTTGCCCGAGACAGTGAGGTCTCGCGATCGATCGGGGCCTTATGGCGATCGATCGCGAGACACCAAAAATGGTGTTTTTGGTTATTTTTGTGGGATTTTTGGTATTGGACTATTATTGGATTCTAATATTGGTATTTGTGAATATGTAGAACCAACCCAGGTGGCAACACAGCCAAGGAATTGAAGTCCTACCATATACCACTTTTGGAAAGGTACGTAGTGGACGTACGGGCACCCCAACGGTACATGTATCTTATATACTTATTGTTTATGCATTGTGGATGCAAGTATATATGTGGTATTGCATAGTGGATGCAAAGACATGTTATGCATGATGTTAATGCTTGCCGCTATTTGGTTTGGTTCCGCTAAATGTGAAGCGAGGGGTGGGAGCGCCGCATGTCACATTTGAGCGTGGTTATCATATAGGGCAAGGAAAGGGTATTTGCCGCTCAATGAGAGGCGAGGGGTGGGAGTCCCGCAGTCCATTGAAGCGAGGTTATCCTATGCCGCGTATATGTAAATAAGCGAGGGGCATTAAAATACATTGTGATGGACAGACTAGGGATTGTTGATCAGTATTTGGTATTGATGAGCTGGTATATGTCATGACATGCTTTGACCATTAAAAATAATCTGTTGATTATACTCATGAGTTATGGTACAGGGACAACCAAACGGGAAGCGTTTGAAATGCATGGGAAAACAGGAAGTGTTTTATTATGATTATGCATTTACGCTTTAATCTTCATATTGTGTTGAATATGAATGATTATTATTGCTCATGTTTGGGGGTTGTCCTTGTAGGTACACGTTTGGCATGATAGAAGGGCTAGACGGGTTGAGATGGTGAGCTTTTGAGGATGCTTTTGGGACTTGAAGGACGGGATTATTTGGATAGTATCTACTCTAGGAGTAGTATAAAACTATAATTGAACATTCATTGATTGGAATGTAATTAATCCTTTTTGGTAGTCCTTATTTTTGGCATGTAATGCTTAAGCTCATAAACTCAACACGTTATTTCTCACTCTGATTATTTATTAAGCTCTATTATGCCTTAGTTCCGCATTTAAGGATTAGGGTCCTTACACTCTCTCCCTCCCGCGTCGCCATTCCCGATTTCCCTTGACCCACGCAGCTTCGCCCGCCGCGCCCGCCGCCGTTCGGCGCGTGCGACCCGCCGTTGGATTCGTCTCTCCGAGGCGCAGCTATTCATACCATCAATTCGAAGTTTCGTCGAGAATCGCGTTCGGATTCGCCAGAAAAGCGTAGGGTTCGGATCTGGAATTATGTCCGATTTTTGGGGCTCGATTTTGGTACATTTTTGGGGCTTTTCTTTGGGTGTTTTTGGGACGTTTTTGTGCTTCTTTTGGGTTGAATATTTCACACTTTGTGATTCATAAATTTGTTGCCAATTGGGTCGAATTTTGGTGTTCCTTGTTTCGAAAATCTTGTTGATTTTTGGTTAGATTCTTATGCTTCACATGGTTTAGCTTTTGAGTCTCTTTGGTGATGCATTGTGGTTCGAATTCTTGCTGTTGGCTCACGGGTTAGGGTTCGAAAATTGGGGTTTTGGCATGTGGGGCGATTATTCATGTTGTTGATTTATTAATTCATGTTTTAGATGAATTAAGGTGCTTGATTGGGTTCGATTTGTGTTGTGAGGGTTCGAAAATATGTGGGGAATTCTTGAGCAATTTTCGATATTGTTTCATTCGATTTCCCTCCCTGTATACGCCCTGCCCCGGGTCATGTAAATGGTAAATTGTCGTGGGTTGACAATAATTTTCTGTATAAGGGTTATGGGTGTGCTTGAGCATGGGTTGCATGTTCGTAATTAATTGTGAATTAATTTATCGTGTTAGCACATCGTTCCTCGGGGCATGGAAACTCGAGCAAGGTTTGGCTCGGACTTCGGAGATTTAAGGTATGTATTGACGTACGAGCATAGCCCCTTTAATATAATTGCAATTGTTGAGTGCTTGGTACACTGTATTGCAATGAATGTGTGTGAATTGCATGGTTTATTGTGGTAATGCATGACACATGATATTAGTAATAAAGGGAGATTGAAATGCATTGTTTATTGTACTTTCTTCAAATGCTTACATATGCATTGAGAATTGCATGGTGCCGCTTTTGAGCGAGCAGTGATTTGGATGTTGTCGCCTGTGAGCGAACATCGATTATGACGCCGCTGCCATCGAGCATGCGTGGAATTGGAATGCCACTATTGTAGAGTGAGCAATGAAATGGAGATATGAAACCATAAGTGAGGAACACGGATTATTTATAATCATTGTTTTAATGATTTGATGTTATTATTTATGACATTGGTATATGGCTCATAGAATTGTTAATCAATGTAATGATTAACTGGCATTTGGGAATCTGATGGTTTCAGTGTTTTGAGAACAGGGACAGTACAGGAAACCCCGGATGAGGATGATGCCATCCAGGGAGTATGTTTTGTATTTCATAGCATTTACATTGTTGTAAATTATGAATTATATTGTTATGGTTACTGGATTGGGATATTGGTATGCTCACCCCGTGTGGGGACTGTCTCTGTTGGGGCAGGTGAACAGGTCAATCGATGGCTTTGGAGTTGAGCTCGAGCTGTTGATTGGATGTACTCCCAGGATCGTGGTACCAGGGCTTGATGGAGCACGGTATCGTATAGAGTACATATATACACCTGAGGATTATATACATATTCATGATGCTCGCATGTGAGCACGATTATACTTGTATATGGGTTGTATATAAAGGCATGAGCCTTTCTCTCTTTCATTCTATGTTGCATGCAATTAAGGGTAGAATTGCTAATGATATGAGAGTCGATGGTGTATTATGTGGGGATTGAAACCCACTTTTGTCGTCTTGTGTGTGGTGTCTTCCCTGGCTGGGAATTTACTTGGTATTGCTGCATTCTGATGAGTATTATGTTTTCCCTGGCCGGGAATTATGTTATGTGTTGTGCTTTTATTTCGGGATAGCCCAAATTTTTATAGAAGTCCACAATGTAAAAAGTGGCAAAATGGGGTTGGTAATGGGCAACTCTATGAGTCTATATGTTAGTAGAGATGATCTTATAACGTTGAATATTAAAGGAATTTTGTAAGCATCATCTGAGTTTCCCGATTGATTTGTATAGAAGCATGTGCCACACATAGTGGTTAATACACTAATCAAGGGTTAAGGGCTAGGGGTCCTTACATTAGTGGTATCAGAGCAGTGGTTAGCTCTTTGGGGCTGTTCAGGGCCTGGAACATGCTGATAGGGATGAGTAGCACATATTTATGCATGATAGTAGCTAGTGTTGTGTGACACAACTATTTTGCTTATGTGCATTTGTAACATGTGATCATAGTGAAAAGATTATATGTCATGACATCTATAGAATCATAATATAACCTGTTGATTATGATTGTGAGTTGTGACATAGGGACAACCAAGTGGAGCATATTGAAATGCAGTGGGATACAGGAAGTACTTTGTACTCATAATTTATGCATTACTCATTATAATCATATTGTGGGGAATATGGATTATCGTATGCTCATGGTTTGGGATTGTTCCTGTAGGGACACTATGACGTGGAAAGGCTAAGACCATGGTTGAAAGGCACGAAACGGTAACCTGCATTTTATATACATCATGGAATTATGCATTGTGGTTGCATGTATACATGTAGTGATGATTTTAATGCTTTGCCGCCAAATGTTGAAGCGAGGGGTGGGAGTACCGCATGTCGCATTTGAGCGAGGTGCATTAAAATACACTCATGATGATGTATGTTGGTATATGGATTATGCTTTGTGATGCAGGTATGGATGAAATACTTGGTGAATATCCCATGAGTCATTGTTATGGATGAGTGATGATTTTAAATGCTTGCCGCTATTTATTGTTTTGTGCCGCTAAAATGTGAAGCGAGGGGTGGGAGCGCCGCATGTCACATTGAAGCGTGGTTAGCATATGAGGCGAGGAAAGAATATTTGCCGCTAAAATGTGAGGCGAGGGGTGGGAGCGCCGCATGTCCATTTAAGCGAGGTTATTTTATGCCGCCTATATGTGAAGCGAGGGGTGGGAGTACCGCATGTTTTATTTGAGCGAGGGGCATTAAAATACACTACCGTGACAATGACTAGGGATCGGCTATATTGACTGGCGATGGTTCATGCCGCCATGTATATTGATAGCGACGGTTCATTCTGCTATATTGATTGGCGATGGTTCTTGCCGCCATGTATATTGATAGCGACGGTTCATTCCGCTATATTGACTGGCGATGGTTCATGCCGCCATGTATATTGATAGCGACGGTTCATTCCGCTATATTGACTGGCGATGGTTCATGCCGCCATGTATATTGATAGCGACGGTTCATTCCGCTATATTGATTGGCGATGGTTCTTGCCGCCATGTATATTGATAGCGACGGTTCATTCCGCTATATTGACTGGCGATGGTTCATGCCGCCATGTATATTGATAGCGACGGTTCATTCCGCTATATTGATTGGCGATGGTTCTTGCCGCCATGTATATTGATAGCGACGGTTCATTCCGCTATATTGACTGGCGATGGTTCATGCCGCCATGTGTATTGATAGCGATGGTTCATTCCGCTATATTGATTGGCGATGGTTCTTGCCGCCATGTGTATTGATAGCGATGCCTCTTTCCGCTATTATGTGGATGATGATTCATGCTCAGGTGTATAGCAAGGTT
Organism: Haberlea rhodopensis; assembly: GCA_907163345.1. Classification (NCBI taxonomy): domain Eukaryota; kingdom Viridiplantae; phylum Streptophyta; class Magnoliopsida; order Lamiales; family Gesneriaceae; genus Haberlea; species Haberlea rhodopensis. Next base: position 1,094,682 of record CAJQUN010000130.1, on the reverse strand, counting down.
TCATACCACTTATTATATGACGAGGTATCATGCCGTCGATTCTATAGCGATGGATTGTGCCGCTATGTACTCGGCACAGGATTTTGCCGCCTTCGAGCGATGGGTGCTGACTACGTACTATTATCGAGCGACGGAGACAGGTATGCCGCTATATTGATAGCGATGAGGTATGGCATATTACTTGTGTTAGCATTATTGTGGATACTATGTGTTGCTATATATATGCCATGTGTTTGACGATTAGATTATGGATGTCGTGTATTGACACGTACCGTCGTATGTTTGACGATGTTAGTTGGATGTCATATGTTGACATATGCCGTCACGGGATGACGATGACATAGTTGATGTTCTATGTAGACGTGTGGCGTCGTTTTGATGATTAATACATTTATGTTATGTATTTGGTTATATGGTTTGAGTGCCTTGGTGGGCACATGGTAGTGTCTGAGTCACTAGTTGACGAGACCATTATGCCGAGCAAGTTGCTTGAGGAACTATTGGGTGCGCCGTATAGGAATTATACCGCAGCACATATTCGAAGTATATATTTGTCGAGCAATGATACCCTTGGGTATGCTCGTTGGTTTGGCTAGAGCCAAGTGTTTGGTGGTAAGAGTAGTCATTGAGGAAACTACTCGCTTGTGTTGTGACATAGGGTAGACATGGTTACACCCACCCTGAGGGTGTGGGATAAGTCTTAACGGATTATGATTGCATCATAAGTGAGCAAGGACACCGGGTTGTCCATTGTGCTTGGTATTTTAGAGATATGTTGGGCGATGACCCATTACTCTAACGGTTTGTACGGTATGGCATACCGAGATGGAACATAAGGTTTGTTGGTGGACTTGATATGAGCCTATGGAGACAGCACTTTGCTAGCCAGATATCGTAGTGATGATATAGTGTGCTTGTTGGGACCATGATACTGCTCGTTGGAACCAAGTTTGGCAAATCGTAAGGTGATACGATGTGGATTGTGGTGGACTTTAGTAGTCACCACGTCATTTGAGGTTGAGGTTGTGCATGCCTCACTGAAACGTGTATACGTTTATGTTTAATCTTGGTGAGACTTGTCTGGGACAGCTCATCATGTTGAAGTACCAACAAGAGAGTCATCAAGTCGTCATTGACTCGATCTGGAGAATCCGTGTAATTGGGATGCAATGGGTGTTATTGTATCCAGTTTTTCCGAACGGTGGTTCGAGACTAGTGAATCTCGAGTCCGATAGCACTTTCCTTGTGGGGAAGGAGGTAGTATAATATCTATTTGGAAATCTTTGAAAGATTCGGTAAATTGGTACGTGGGGTGTTGATTTTGGAAATCACGCCGTGTTGTTGATCGTCAATTATCATCCTCCTCTGGATGGGAATAACTCAGAATTGACAGTTGTGTTTGGGGCTTAGGGGTATGTTGTAGATACCCGAGCCGAGTGCATTGAGTATGCATGCGATGTTAGTGCTTAGGCAGGTATACTGGTGAGTATACAGATGCCAGTTATTGATTTCCTTTCTGTCAAGCATAGAGTTATGCTACTTTTGGATGGTTAAATCTCTGATGAGAGATATGGAACACCTTGAGATTGGGAATCTCCATGGCACGATTATTATGAGAAACAATCGTGAAGTTAGTTGACTCCCTTGAAGAGGGATTATCTTGTGTGGGTTAAGGTATTTCCTTATTGGTGTTTTCCTCCGAGTTATGCGATAGCCTTCCTAAGTTTGGATTGTTAAATCCTAGGATTATCAAGGGATGGCAGGAATTCGGATTTATTGGGTGTCGCTGTCGACACAAGCGTTGAGGATGCAATGGGTTTATTGCATGTCCTTTCAGAATTTGAAACTCTGTGGAGTCTCGATTGTTTATTTATGATCAGGATGTAATTCTTGGAACATCCGGAGGTGGACATCTTGTGAGATGTGTTCGGGTGTGGATCGGTGGCCGTGAGTTGCCCGATCAGAGTTGCAGAGGGTGCAACTGCTCCTTGGATGGAGGTGGTCTGTGTAGCAGGAACCAGGCTTGGTATGTGTACACCGTGGTATACTAGTGTTTTCCTCGTAATGATGTGTGTTAGACATCGCGAGTCATGATAGAGATGTCTTTGAATGATATCTACGATAGAATCGCGAGCGATTTGAATCCTTGCAGTTTCAGTTGACTAACTGCTTTTGGATTGTTAGCGTTGAGTTGTGCTGACGCTCTTTGGCGTTATGATGGATTTGGAAGTCTATTCCACTCCAGAGTTTGACACGAGGTCAACGTTCTCACGGTTGAGGTGTCATTCAGGATGCGTTCTTACTAGTTGTATTAGAACTAAGGGTGACTGTCCGATCTACGATCGTAAGTATTGGTTGTTTTGCAGTCATGAGGGACTGACTTTTGGGATGAACCGCATCGAGGTACGTTTTGCCTCTTGGGTGATATGTTGGTTTTGGTATGTCGCTCTGTGTCAGAGTTTGTTGTGAGGTAAGTATTCTCGCGTTTATTAAGACGATCCTAATATGGTCAAGGATCGAGGTTATGGCTTCATGTTGTTGTGTAGCCTGGGTGTTACGTGATACACCGGTGCTAATTTCGAGGACGAAATTCTTTTAGTGGGGGATATTGTGATGACCAGAGATTAGGGATGTTAATCCCGGAGTGTTAATAACCCCTAAAGTTGTTTTACGTGGCGATTTGGAGTTTAATCGAAGTGTTGGGCCTTCCGGGCTCGTCTATTTGAGTAGTTGGGATCGTTGGATCCCGAGGTTGAGATCGTATTCTCATTTCGGTGAAAACTTGTGAGTTGGGTTTTTAGTGTGACTCGGAATCTCGGGTGCTTGGTGTGGGCACCGGTAGGGGGTTTTGGAGTTAGAGAGAGAGTTTTTGAAAACAGATGATTTTTAATGAATCATGATGTATTTGTGGAGCTGTTAGTATTTCGGGGTATTTTTGCTATAAATACTTGTTAAACCCGAGATTTTAATTATCGGAACCATTTCAGCACCTTATCTCTCTCTCCCTCCCGCGTCGCCATTCCCGATTTCCCTTGACCCACGCAGCTTCAAACGCCGCGCCGGCCGCCGTCTGGCCGCCGTTCGGCGCGTGCGACCCGCCGTTGGATTCGTCTCTCCAAGGCGCAGCTATTCATACCATCAATTCGAAGTTTCGTCGAGAATCGCGTTCGGATTCGCCAGAAAAGCGTAGGGTTCGGATCTGGAATTCTGTCCTATTTTTGGGGCTCGATTTTGGTACGTATTTGGGGATTTTCTTTGGGTGTTTTTGGGACGTTTTTGTGCTGCTTTTGGGTCGAATATTTCACACTTTGTGATTCATAAATTTGTTGCCAATTGGTTCGAATTTTGGTGTTCCTTGTTTCGAAAATCTTGTTGATTTTTGGTTAGATTCTTATGCTTCACATGGTTTAGCTTTTGAGTCTCTTTGGTAATGCATTGTGGTTCGAATTCTTGCTGTTGGCTCACGGGTTAGGGTTCAAAATTGGGGTTTTGGCATGTGGGGCGATTATTCATGTTGTTGATTTATTAATTCATGTTTTAGATGAATTAAGGTGCTTGATTGGGTTCGATTTGTGTTGTGAGGGTTCGAAAATATGTGGGGAATTCTTGAGCAATTTTCGATATTGTTTCATTCGATTTCGCTCCCTGTATACGCCCTGCCCCGGGTCATGTAAATGGTAAATTGTCGTGGGTTGACAATAATTTTCTGTATAAGGGTTATGGGTGTGCTTGAGCTATGGGTTGCATGTTCGTAATTAATTGTGAATTAATTTATCGTGTTAGCACATCGTTCCTCGGGGCATGGAAACTCGAGCAAGGTTTGGCTCGGACTTCGGAGATTTAAGGTACGTATTGACGTACGAGCATAGCCCCTTTAATATAATTGCAATTGTTGAGTGCTTGGTACACTGTATTGCAATGAATGTGTGTGAATTGCATGGTTTATTGTGGTAATGCATGACACATGATATTAGTAATAAAGGGAGATTGAAATGCATGGTTTATTGTACTTTCTTCAAATGCTTACATATGCATTGAGAATTGCATGGTGCCGCTTTTGAGCGAGCAGTGATTTGGATGTTGTCGCCTGTGAGCGAACATCGATTATGACGCCGCTGCCATCGAGCATGCGTGGAATTGGAATGCCACTATTGTAGAGTGAGCAATGAAATGGAGATATGAAACCATAAGTGATGTAAGGACCCCCGTGCCCTTAACCCGTAATTAGCGCATAAATCCCATAATCATGTACATGTAACCATCTATGTTGGAAAATAACCATATGCTATATTAGCATAATATACCGATAATAAGATTTTTCCTTTTTAATCCAATACATACCATTTCCATTTTTCCAACTAAACCATTTAGCATGTCATGTACTCCCGATATACACTAATTACTTCTCAATTCATCTAGCAGTTCCCAATTAATTGCATATCACAATATAGATGAAAAGAAAAGACCTTTGCCCTTTTATACAACCCATGCACACATATACGTCGTTCACCAACGAGCACCAAATAATCGTATGTGTACATAAAGTATAAAATACCATACTCCCAGATACCGTTACCGGTGCCTCAATCCTGGAAGCACCTCCCAAGCGCCACTCGATCTCAACTCTGGATCTGAGCGTCTATCCAGCCAGCTCTGGTACCTCGATCCTGGAAGTACCTCTGACCAACAGCCCGAGCTCGACTCCAAAGCCGCTGCTACACCTGTAATACCTGCCCCAACAGAGACAGCCCCCACACGGGGTGAGCATACCAATACCACCAATCCAATAATCATAACATTGCAATTCATAAATTTACAGAATGTAAATGCCATAATTTAAATGATACTCCCTGGATGGTAACACCCTCATCCGGGATCCCATGTATTGTCCCTGTTCTCAAAATAACCAAACTCATCAGATTCCCAAAGCCAGTTAATCGCCATATAGATTAACTAATACAGTTCTATCATGCCAGTTCCATAATCAATGTGTAAAATCATTATATATAGGCCATAGATTTCACACATATTTAACCAAGGATTCCATGTTCCCATAACATTGCTCGCTCCAAAATAGCGGCATTCTAAACCCAGCGCACGCTCAACAATAGCGGCGTCATAACCGATGGTCGCTCAACGGCGACAACACCCAATCGTTGCTCGCTCGAAAGCGGCACCCTATGATTTCCAATGTATGTCTATTTATCACAGTTACCATATACCATGCATTCCACAATCCAATTATTGCAAGTACCCTGAATCATGCATTTCGACACCCATCTATTTCCAATACCATACACCATGCATTTCAATACCCATTTATTGTAAATGCCACACACCATGCATTTCAATGCTCATTTATTACAATTACCATATATCATGCATTTCACTATTGCAACATTATAAAAGGCTATGCTCGTACGTTATACGTACCTTAAAATTCCGTAGTCCATGTCAAGCCTGGCTTGAGTTCCATGCCCCGAGAAACATGTGCTAAAACATATAAACAACCCATAATCAAGCATGAGCATGCAACCACGTGCCCAAGCACGTTCAAAACTCCCAAACATATCGTCCATCCCAGACGATTACCAAATTATAAAAATTCCCAGGCTAATCATGTAAAATACCCCCAAAAAAATAATGTCAATCTATGACAATAGCCTTTTAAAATAACCCGGGGAAAAGCATGCAAGACACCCAAAAGAGCCAAGAAACAATAAAAAAGGGGCACCAACACACTGGCCAGCTCGATCGATCGAAATCTCACCTCGATCGATCGAGAACCATCCTCCGATCGATCGGTCCAAATCCCGATCGATCGGTCCACTGTTCCAACGCCACAAAACACATTCTGCCATGCTCGATCGATCGAAATTATTTTCGGATCGATCGAGCAGCCCTGTAAACGCGAGGAACCTCCATGATGAGCTCCTTCCAACCCCAAATCGCCTACAACTCAAACCCACTTCAAATATAACATAAAACCAACCAAAACCATCCAACACTACAAATAAACACTCCTCAAACCAACCAACCCAAAATTATTTAAAAACCCAATTCTTTCAACTCAACACAAACCCTTCCCAAATAATCACCATAATTCATCCAAAACATGAATTAATCAATTAACAATAAGAATAAACATCCCCAAGCCAAAACCCCAAATTTTCGAACCCTAACCCGCCCAACAGCAAGAAATTCGAACTAAAACCATGCAATCCAGCGCTCAAATCGAATCAATTGGCAACCAAATTTTATGAATCACAAAGCATAAATTTTCGACACAAAAATGCAGTACAAAACGCCCCAAAAACACTGGAAAAAGAGCCCCAAAAATGGTACCAAAATCGAGCCACAAAATCGAACAGAAATCCAGTTCGAACCCTAGCGCTTTCTGCGGAAATCCGAGCTCAAATCGCGACCAAACTTCAAATTGATGGTATGAATAGGAGCGCCTGGAAGAGACGAAGCCAACGGCGGGTGGCACGCGCCGAACGGCGGTCGGACGACGGCGGGCGCACGCCTGGAAGCGGCGTGGGTCAAAAGGGGATCGGGAATGGCGCGGGTACGGGGAGAGAGAAGAAGAAGAGAAAAATGGTTCCGATAATTAAAATCTCGGGTTCAACTGGTATTTATAGCAAAAATACCCCGAGATACTAATAGCCCCACAAATACATCATGATTCATTAAAAATCATCTGCTTTCAAAAACTCTCTCTCTAACTCAAAAACCCCCTACCGGTGCCCACACAAAGCACCCGAGATTCCGAGTCACACTAAAAACCCAACTCGCAGGTTTTCACCGGAATGAGAATACGATCTCAACCTCGGGATCCAACGATCCCAAATGCCCGATTTACCAACCTCGGGAGATGCCAAACCGCAATTAATTCCTAATTGCCACAATTAAAAATCCAACAAGGATTAATACAACACCGGGATTACCACCATAATTCCCGGACATCACAATTATACCCTACTAATAAAATTTCGTCCCCGAAATTGCACCGGTGTACTCCACGTAACACCAGGACTACACCAACAAAACAAAGCCAAGACCCTGATTCTGAACCACCTTAGAATCGAATTAACAACTGCGAGAATACCAGTCTCGCACCAAGCCCTAAAATAGCGCAACGTCAAAACCAATACAAACTGATAGGGTTGAATATTACGCGTTTTTATGCTTTGATATGTATATGTTTTCGTGTTGATTCTTGAGTTATTTTACGTTTTATGGTATATATTTCTATATTTCAGGAATCAATGTTGAAATTCATAAAAGGGGAAGAAATCAAGCTAAAATGATGAAAAAATGAATAAAGTTGAAGAAAAGAGGAAGAAACCAGAATCCAAGACACATGTTGCTCCTTTCTCCTCAAATTACTATATGTTCGAGCCATGTTTTGGAAATGTGGTCCATATAAAAGTTGTAGAAATTTCTCTTATCTTCGTGTGGACAGCTGATTCATCAAATTCGGAGTTTGTATGAGAAAGTTACGGCCAAAATACGAAACTCGCCAGAAGCTGAAAAAGGCGAAGAAACTTACTGTGATTTCCGATCGATCGAGCAGAATTTCCGATCGATCGAGACGGGCAGAAAAAGCCACGAAAATCTTACTGGAAGGCTCGATCGATCGGCTCTTCTTTCGGATCGATCGGGACGAGCAATTTTCATTAAAATACCTTCCTTGTAGAGTTTGGATGCAAGAGGAAAGTCTATAATTCTTTCCCCTATATATATACACCATAATTCCAACCCAAATCATACTTTAAACCCTAGGAATAGCCTCCACACCTCCATACACCCATTCACCATCCAAATCTCAGCCCCCCTTTCCTTCAATTCCATCATACCTCCATCACTCTCCACTAACACCATCTCACGCCTCCTTCCATATAATTCACGTCCATCACCCCTTTCCTTCACGTCATATCCAACCTCCATCCCTCTACCATTCAACCTTCATCCACCATCACCACTTCATCCTAGGAATTGGAACAAGCCAACAAGATAATCGAAGAGCACGATCGATGAAAGAAGCGAGGAAGGATCAAGAATCAACGAACGGAGTCGACTTGGGAGTTTGCTTTTACTTTTCGATTATTTGTTTTGATTTATTATTGGATTTTAAGTGTTTTGGATGATTGAGAAATATCTTAAACATTGTTTTCCTTTAATATTATTGATTCATTGATTTCATACATCTTCTATGAGCATGTGTTATTGTTTTTAATGCTTTTGAAGGATTGATCACCTTTGAATGATATTTTATTATAATTGAGATTGAGAGATGAAATTATAATACGATATAGTAATTCATGCCGTGTGTTAAAGATTGAGATCGAGAGATAAAATCACACACGAGTGATAGCTTTGGGTTGTTTAATCTAAAAGTTAGTGGTTTTCATAAAGCGCATTCAACATTAAATTGTTAATTACGTGAACGAGAGTTACTAGTTGCAATTTGATGTTAGACTTAATATAGCTCGAGAGAGTATATTGAATAAATTCGGAAAACCCGTCACCTTAGAGATGTATGAAGAAAAGAATTGTAAGAGTTGGGTTAGGTGAATAATTGTCTTGATACTTTCTTGTGGATTTTTCTCGTGATCGTTGACTATTTTGGTTGGATTATAGTAGCTTAATTTAGTTTAGTTTAATTATTAATTGATTATCGTAGGTTAAATATAGTTAAAAGAAATCTTATGTGGTACTTGCTTGTTAGTCCTTGTGGGTTCGACAATCCGTATCTTCCTATCTATACTAAAACTTGACACCGTGCACTTGCGGTCTAAAATCGCTAGATTGGAATTAATTGTTTAAAATAAAAGCGATCAAGTTTTTGGCGCCGTTGCCGGGGACTAACTTTAGTAATATCATACTAGGTTCTTTGACTGTAATTTAACCATTTTTCCCTTTGTATATATTTATTTCGAAAAAAAAAAATATTAATTTATTTTGTTTATTTGTCTTGTGAGGTACTTGGAGATGCTACATCAACAAGCCTTCACAAGCTTTGCCCAACAACGTTCCGAGCCGTTCTACGCTGTTTGGGAGAGATTCAATGAATTGGCCAACACATTCCGGTATCACAACTTTTCAAACTATACTCTCTTGCAATATTTCTTCAACGGGTTGGATGCACAGACCCGAGAATGGGTATTGAGCGAAGCACTGGTAACTGGAAGTCCTTTGGTTGAAAGAGATGAAGACAGTGTATTGCACCTGTTCAATGATATGGCGGACTTCGATCATCACTGGCATTGTGATCCTTCACTACAAGGATGGAGTCACCAATACCCACCGGAGCTTCACTACCCTATTGATACGCCACAACATTTGAACATCACGAAGAGAGGAGAGATAGTTCTGCAGATGTCACGACTCAGTTAGAGGATACCTTAGTAAGATTCTTGGCATCAACCGAGAACACTTTGGAGTGCCAAGCCAACTCTATGCGTCACCTGGAGCAGCAAATGGCGGTCCTCATTGAAACAATTTCAACTAGCTGCCAAGAGGAAGAGATGAGGGCTACAAATCAAGAGGCGACAAATCGAGTTTGGTTATATGATATCGATCACTCAACCAACCAAGTTTGGGGGAGTGATCCTACTAGTGTGGAAAAGTCAAGGGAACTTGAGCCTCTTCAAGAGATTGAGACTACTTCAAAGATGTCATCCGAGGAGTTCCCAAGTGAAGATGAGTCGAGTGTGATGTTGGAGAAGGAAGATACTTTCGAAGATTCTAATTTGAGCCCATCGATGGAGACATGTTCTATGCCATATGTGGATCCATATTTTCCATCGATGCCAACTTCACCGCACTACATCCTCCATATGAAGCCAAGTCAAGAATCATTCTCCCATACCTACCACTTCAAGATGAATGTTGTTGGAGCGACGAGCTTACACTGCTACAATCTTGCCAATCTTGAGGGCATATTGAATGAAGTCCCATTAGTGGTATCATACGATACTTACTATGGGCGGCAGCCGCTCTTTGATGGTTGCTTCTGATGGTCAAGCCGAAGACCAAAAATCACCGCTTCTTGGGAGGCAACCCAAGCGTATCCTTTTGTTATTTAGTTTTGTTATTTGATTTTCAGTTTTTTTTTTTTTTTAGTTTTGTTTATCTCTCGAGTTGAATATTTTACCACTTGCATTCTTCTCTTGCTAGGTACTTGGTTGGAGCGATGAACCCCTACAACAGTGGAGCTTTCAAAAGCAAATCTTCCTCAACCCTCATGCAAGCGTCTTGATCAGGGGAGTTCACTTTTTCCCTTTTGATTCTTTTTAACATTGAGGGCAATGTTTGATTTAAGTTTGGGGGAGTAGTAGCTTGCATGTTTTACTTGTTTTAACCACATGTTGTGTGCTTAAATGACACTTGAATCGTCCGATTATTATGAGCTAAAAAATTTTTTTATGAGTTCAAACTTGAGAAAAGAATGAATTATAGTAGTGACTATTCAATGAGGATTTTGATCTCACTATGCATATGAACTTGATTTGTGATTGGACTTGTACATGAATATCCTAATTTGAGTTAGCATGTCAAGAATGAGGAATACTTTGAGCACAATGAGTCATGATCTTGTGGATTGCATGTTGAATAGTGATAATTGTTGTGAACTTGATGATTTGTCTTGAGCATCTTAGAGTTATCCTAGAACTTATTTGATGATGACACTTTGAGGCGAAATTTTATAGTTACAAACTTGACTTAGAAATGATCTAGGCGATCTTTGAAACGTTTGAGCCTTTCAAGCTTACCATGATTCATATCAATCCCTAGTGTCCCATTTGAGCTTTATTGAAAAAAGAATGGTATATGCATTGCATATAATTCGACATTCTTGGCAAACTCATTATACTTACCCTTGAGCCTAAATGAAAAAAGTTATCCTTACCCTAAGGGAGTATAATGAATATCATTCGATGCACTTGAATTGTTATATCTTGATGAGCTTATTGAAAAAAATGATGAATGAGAAAAGAAAAAGATAGATAAAAAGCCTTGAGAAAAAGATTGACTAAATAAGACCCAAAGTGGCCAAGGCTATAAAAGAAAAAGAAGAAAAGCTCGATGTGTGCGAAAAATTTGAACTGTAAATGTTTATACTCTCTTCTTTGCGCTTATCCTATCTTTTCTTTGAAGCAAACACCAAAGGCCTTACATTACAAGCTTAAAAAGTCCTTTTGATCCAAGTCTGGGGAGTAACTATCATTAGTGGAGAAGTTGTTTGAAAATAGGCTTATAGGGTGCTTGATAATAATCTCGACTTTGAGTTGATTAACATGATTTGATCTTGAATATGTGCATGAAACTTGAGACTGACTATATCACACACACACGTTCCGATTTTGAGATATGTTGCTTGAATTAGGAGAAAACATGTCTTGTCAACTTTTGTATATGTGCATGAGATTTCTGAGAATAAAATAAGTCATGAAATAATTGTTTCAAGTATCAAGAATGAACTCTACCTTGTGATTTTAATGCTTAATCGAGGACGATTAAGTGATAAGTTTGGGGGAGTTGATAGGGTTGAATATTACGCGTTTTTATGCTTTGATATGTATATGTTTTCGTGTTGATTCTTGAGTTATTTTACATTTTATGGTATATATTTCTATATTTCAGGAATCAATGTTGAAATTCATAAAAGGGGAAGAAATCAAGCTAAAATGATGAAAAAATGAATAAAGTTGAAGAAAAGAGGAAGAAACCAGAATCCAAGACACATGTTGCTCCTTTCTCCTCAAATTACTATATGTTCGAGCCATGTTTTGGAAATGTGGTCCATATAAAAGTTGTAGAAATTTCTCTTATCTTCAGCGTGGACAGCTGATTCATCAAATTCGGAGTTTGTATGAGAAAGTTACGGCCAAAATACGAAACTTGCCAGAAGCTGAAAAAGGCGAAGAAACTTACTGTGATTTCCGATCGATCGAGCAGAATTTCCGATCGATCGAGACGGGCAGAAAAAGCCACGAAAATCTTACTGGAAGGCTCGATCGATCGGCTCTTCTTTCGGATCGATCGGGACGAGCAATTTTCATTAAAATACCTTCCTTGTAGAGTTTGGATGCAAGAGGAAAGTCCATAATTCTTTCCCATATATATTATACACCATAATTCCAACCCAAATCATACTTTAAACCCTAGGAATAGCCTCCACACCTCCATACACCCATTCACCATCCAAATCTCAGCCCCCCTTTCCTTCAATTCCATCATACCTCCATCACTCTCCACTAACACCATCTCACGCCTCCTTCCATATAATTCACGTCCATCACCCCTTTCCTTCACGTCATATCCAACCTCCATCCCTCTACCATTCAACCTTCATCCACCATCACCACTTCATCCTAGGAATTGGAACAAGCCAACAAGATAATCGAAGAGCACGATCGATGAAAGAAGCGAGGAAGGATCAAGAATCAACGAACGGAGTCGACTTGGGAGTTTGCTTTTACTTTTCGATTATTTGTTTTGATTTATTATTGGATTTTAAGTGTTTTGGATGATTGAGAAATATCTTAAACATTGTTTTCCTTTAATATTATTGATTCATTGATTTCATACATCTTCTATGAGCATGTGTTATTGTTTTTAATGCTTTTGAAGGATTGATCACCTTTGAATGATATTTTATTATAATTGAGATTGAGAGATGAAATTATAATACGATATAGTAATTCATGCCGTGTGTTAAAGATTGAGATCGAGAGATAAAATCACACACGAGTGATAGCTTTGGGTTGTTTAATCTAAAAGTTAGTGGTTTTCATAAAGCGCATTCAACATTAAATTGTTAATTACGTGAACGAGAGTTACTAGTTGCAATTTGATGTTAGACTTAATATAGCTCGAGAGAGTATATTGAATAAATTCGGAAAACCCGTCACCTTAGAGATGTATGAAGAAAAGAATTGTAAGAGTTGGGTTAGGTGAATAATTGTCTTGATACTTTCTTGTGGATTTTTCTCGTGATCGTTGACTATTTTGGTTGGATTATAGTAGCTTAATTTAGTTTAGTTTAATTATTAATTGATTATCGTAGGTTAAATATAGTTAAAAGAAATCTTATGTGGTACTTGCTTGTTAGTCCTTGTGGGTTCGACAATCCGTATCTTCCTATCTATACTAAAACTTGACACCGTGCACTTGCGGTCTAAAATCGCTAGATTGGAATTAATTGTTTAAAATAAAAGCGATCACAAACCCGAAAGATAACAACATACCTCGACGTGAATCATCCCACAAGTCAGTTCACCAAAACTGCAAACCAACCAAATCTCCATTGGTTCTGACAAAGATATCATACCGTGATATACACCACCTGCCCACGATGCTTGACACGCATCGTCAAGATGGGGACCACTAGCATACAACAGTATACTCACAAAAGAAACCAGTCTTCGTTTCCCAGCCCATCTCCTCCAGAGGAGTAGTTGCACTACTTGCAACCCGGACCGGGTTACCCACGGTCACTGATCCACACAAACTACATCATCGAGGATGTTTGCACCGGTGTGTTCCAAGAAATCATATCTTGGTCCCGACACACCATCAAGACTCCACGAAGTCTCAAGTTCCATAGGGGACATGCAAGGCAAACCATTGCATTCCTACACACGTGTCAACCATGACACTAAACAAATCCGAAACTCGGCCATCCCTCATTTATCCTTGGATCCAACAATCCTAAAAATAGGAAGGCTATCGAATTATCCAACAAGAATTTCCATGGTTCCAAAACACGACAATTCCTCCTCAGGGGAAGTCAAACAGCCCTCACGATCATTCATCAAGAATGCATCGTGCCATCGAGATCACCGATCTCAAAGTCCCACAATCTCGCACCGGAGATTCACCATCCCAAGCAAATTAAACCCACGTTCAACAATGAACAAAAAATGGAGTTGGCATTCGTATACACACACGGCATACATGCCCATACACCGCACAACATGCATAGGCAATGCAATAGACTCGGGTATCTCCAATCATACCCACATCCCAAAGCCAACTGTCAAACCTCGATTATTCTCACCCCACGGAGAATGATGGTTGACAAACCAAAACCAAAGGGTGTGATTTCAACATCACCACCACACGAATCAAAATATCGAATCTCCCCAAAAGATTCAACCGGTAGGAATCATAATACCGTCTTCCTCTCAAGGAAAAAGTCATGAATCCATGATTCTCCAATCCTCGAACTACCGTTCGGAAGACCCGGGTACATTTATACCAAAACATAGCCCGGAACCCAGAAATACACAATTGGTTAGAGTGGTGCATCAATACTACCATTACCCGATCCAAAATCCGTATACGCCATGTATACACATCCCAACGATGCTCTATACTAATGCCATAGTACTCCACAATCGAGCATCTCCCCGAAGACGTCTCCTCAAACGTCTCACCGAGGTAAGAAATCCATTACTCGGTCCAACATCAGTAATGCTTACCATGGCTGATTTACAATCAAACCACGACCGATGCAAGCTGTCTCTAAGACAGTACAATCCCAAAACTCTCCAAGAGACAAAATCAATATAGTAGTGTCACCCCACTAACTATATCTCACAAACCATTGTGACTCCCATTGCATGCCATATGCAAGGATGTTCAACTAGAGCTAACAACGACTTGTTGACACTCACGTTGGTAATACCAACAAACTTGAGCTGTCCCAGTACAAGTCCCTCAAAACAATGACGTATAAACGTCCCCGTGAGGTATTCTCTACCTCAAATACCATGCTACATAGAGACTACAAGAGTCTACCATAACCCTCATCGTATCATCATACGATTCACCAAACTCGAATCCAACGAGCATTATAATGGCTAACACAAGCACACCAAAGTACTGCAACAATACATGGCTAAAGATTCGCTGGTCCCATAGGCTTATACCAACCTATCAATGTGACACACATTCCAACCCGGTATACCATACCGCACAAACCATTAGAGTTGTGGGTCATCGCCCAACATATCTCTAAAACACCAAAACACACTGGACAACCCAGCGTCTATGCTCAATTATCATGCAATCCTAATCCATTAGGACTTATTCCACGCCCTTAGGGTGGGTGTAACCATGCCTACACCACATCACAATAACAGGCGAGTAGTTTCCTCAATGACTACTCTTACCACCCATCACTTGGCCTTAGCCATCCCAGCGAGCATACCCAAGGGTATCATTGCTCGACAAATATTTACCTCCATAATACGATGCGGTACACTTACCGGTACAATGCATCAATGCTCCATCGAGCAAACCTGCTCGGCAAAAGGTCTCGTCAACTAATGACCCAGACTCCACCATGTGCCCACCATTGGCACTCAAACCATACAACCAAATACATAACACGAATGTATAAATCACCAAAACGACGCCAAGCGTCCACATAGACATCCCAAATAACATCGTCAAACATATGACGGTACACAACAATATACCATAATCACAATACTGATAACAGAAGTAATATGCCATACCTCATCGCTATCGAGATAGCGGAATACCTGTATCCATCGTCCACCAACGGTACATAAGTAGCATCCATTGCTCGTAGGCGGCGTAATCCAGTGCTACCCACGTAGCGGTATAACCCATCGCTATAGAATCAGCGGTATGATCCTCCAGCCATAAAGTCAGCGGCATGACACATCGCTATAGATATCCGGCGGTATGAACCATCGTCATAGATGTAGCGGAATGTACCATCGCTATATGATACCTGGCGGCAAGAACCATCGCCAATAGATGTAGCGGAAAGACCCGTCGCTATATAATACCTGGCGGCAAGAACCATCGCCAATAGATGTAGCGGAAAGACCCGTCGCTATATAATACCTGGCGGCAAGAACCATCGCCAATAGATGTAGCTGAAAGACCCATTGCTAAGAATACCCGGCGGCATAAACCATCGCCAATAGACTAGCGGAATGAACCATCGCTAAGAATACCCGGCGGCATAAACCATCGCCAATAGACTAGCGGAATGAACCATCGCTATAATATGACAGCGGTCGTGTTCTTCGCTTCATATGAGCGGCAAATACCTTCATCGCTACCTCGCTTCGACATACCAGCGGCAAATAATATCCCTCGCTATAATATGACAGCGGCCGTGTTCTTCGCTTCATATCAGCGGCAAATATTCTCTCATCGCTACGGTATGACAGCGGCACCATTACTCCTCGTTTTAATCATGACAGCGGAAATACCCCTCGCTTTACATGACAGCGGAAATACCCCTCGCTAAGATATGACAGCGGTCGTGTTATTCGCTTCATATCAGCGGCAAGTATTCACATCGCTACGCCATGAAGCGGCAAGTATTCACATCGCTACGCTATGCATGCAACCGTAATGCATAACCCGTATTCCGATAAACATCGCCATGAGTGTATTTTAATGCACCTCGCTTCAAATGTGACATGCGGAATTTTACCATCGCTTCAACATTTAGCGGCAAAGCATCAAAATCATCACTCCGATATATATATGCAACCGTAATGCATAACCCATGTCTCATAAGACCCTGCAACCACCATGGTTAGCAATAACACATTCCAATTATGAACACATATCATAAATGCGCATAAGTAATATAGTTGTGCCACGTAACACTAACTACCATCATGCATAAGTATGTGCTTCTCATTCCCATTAATATTTTCCTAGGCCCTCAACAGCCCCAAAGAGCTAACCACTGCTCTGATACCACTAATGTAAGGACCCCCGTGCCCTTAACCCGTAATTAGCGCATAAATCCCATAATCATGTACATGTAACCATCTATGTTGGAAAATAACCATATGCTATATTAGCATAATATACCGATAATAAGATTTTTCCTTTTTAATCCAATACATACCATTTCCATTTTTCCAACTAAACCATTTAGCATGTCATGTACTCCCGATATACACTAATTACTTCTCAATTCATCTAGCAGTTCCTAATTAATTGCATATCACAATATAGATGAAAAGAAAAGACCTTTGCCCTTTTATACAACCCATGCACACATATACGTCGTTCACCAACGAGCACCAAATAATCGTATGTGTACATAAAGTATAAAATACCATACTCCCAGATACCGTTACCGGTGCCTCAATCCTTGGAAGCACCTCCCAAGCGCCACTCGATCTCAACTCTGGATCTGAGCGTCTATCCAGCCAGCTCTGGTACCTCGATCCTGGAAGTACCTCTGACCAACAGCCCGAGCTCGACTCCAAAGCCGCTGCTACACCTGTAATACCTGCCCCAACAGAGACAGCCCCCACACGGGGTGAGCATACCAATACCACCAATCCAATAATCATAACATTGCAATTCGTAAATTTACAGAATGTAAATGCCATAATTTAAATGATACTCCCTGGATGGTAACACCCTCATCCGGGATCCCATGTATTGTCCCTGTTCTCAAAATAACCAAACTCATCAGATTCCCAAAGCCAGTTAATCGCCATATAGATTAACTAATACAGTTCTATCATGCCAGTTCCATAATCAATGTGTAAAATCATTATATATAGGCCATAGATTTCACACATATTTAACCAAGGATTCCATGTTCCAATAACATTGCTCGCTCCACAATAGCGGCATTCTAAACCCAGCGCACGCTCAACAATAGCGGCGTCATGACCGATGGTCGCTCAACGGCGACAACACCCAATCGTTGCTCGCTCGAAAGCGGCACCCTGTGATTTCCAATGTATGTCTATTTATCACAGTTACCATATACCATGCATTCCACAATCCAATTATTGCAAGTACCCTGAATCATGCATTTCGACACCCATCTATTTCCAATACCATACACCATGCATTTCAATACCCATTTATTGTAAATGCCACACACCATGCATTTCAATGCTCATTTATTACAATTACCATATATCATGCATTTCACTATTGCAACATTATAAAAGGCTATGCTCGTACGTTATACGTACCTTAAAATTCCGTAGTCCATGTCAAGCCTGGCTTGAGTTCCATGCCCCGAGAAACATGTGCTAAAACATATAAACAACCCATAATCAAGCATGAGCATGCAACCACGTGCCCAAGCACTGTTCAAAACTCCCAAACATATCGTCCATCCCAGACGATTACCAAATTATAAAAATTCCCGGCTAATCATGTAAAATACCCCCAAAAAAATAATGTCAATCTATGACAATAGCCTTTTAAAATAACCCGGGAAAAGCATGCAAGACACCCAAAAGAGCCAAGAAACAATAAAAAGGGGCACCAACACACTGGCCAGCTCGATCGATCGAAATCTCACCTCGATCGATCGAGAACCATCCTCCGATCGATCGGTCCAAATCCCGATCGATCGGTCCACTGTTCCAACGCCACAAAACACATTCTGCCATGCTCGATCGATCGAAATTATTTTCGGATCGATCGAGCAGCCCTGTAAACGCGAGGAACCTCCATGAATGAGCTCCTTCCAACACCAAATCGCCTACAACTCAAACCCACTTCAAATATAACATAAAACCAACCAAAACCATCCAACACTACAAATAAACACTCCTCAAACCAACCAACCCAAAATTATTTAAAAACCCAATTCTTTCAACTCAACACAAACCCTTCCCAAATAATCACCATAATTCATCCAAAACATGAATTAATCAATTAACAATAAGAATAAACATCCCCAAGCCAAAACCCCAAATTTTCGAACCCTAACCCGCCCAACAGCAAGAAATTCGAACTAAAACCATGCAATCCAGCGCTCAAATCGAATCAATTGGCAACCAAATTTTATGAATCACAAAGCATAAATTTTTGACACAAAAATGCAGTACAAAACGCCCCAAAAACACTGGAAAAAGAGCCCCAAAAATCGTACCAAAATCGAGCCACAAAATCGAACAGAAATCCAGTTCGAACCCTAGCGCTTTCTGCGGAAATCCGAGCTCAAATCGCGACCAAACTTCAAATTGATGGTATGAATAGGAGCGCCTGGAAGAGACGAAGCCAACGGCGGGTGGCACGCGCCGAACGGCGGCCGGACGACGGCGGGCGCACGCCTGGAAGCGGCGTGGGTCAAAAGGGGATCGGGAATGGCGCGGGTACGGGGAGAGAGAAGAAGAAGAGAAAAATGGTTCCGATAATTAAAATCTCGGGTTCAACTGGTATTTATAGCAAAAATACCCCGAGATACTAATAGCCCCACAAATACATCATGATTCATTAAAAATCATCTGCTTTCAAAAACTCTCTCTAACTCAAAAACCCCCTACCGGTGCCCACACAAAGCACCCGAGATTCCGAGTCACACTAAAAACCCAACTCGCAGGTTTTCACCGGAATGAGAATACGATCTCAACCTCGGGATCCAACGATCCCAAATGCCCGATTTACCAACCTCGGGAGATGCCAAACCGCAATTAATTCCTAATTGTCACAATTAAAAATCCAACAAGGATTAATACAACACCGGGATTACCACCATAATTCCCGGACATCACAAGTGAGGAACACGGATTATTTATAATCATTGTTTTAATGATTTGATGTTATTATTTATGACATTGGTATATGGCTCATAGAATTGTTAATCAATGTAATGATTAAATGGCATTTGAGAATCTGATGGTTTCAGTGTTTTGAGAACAGGGACAGTACAGGAAACCCCGGATGAGGATGATGCCATCCAGGGAGTATATTTTGTATTTCATAGCATTTACATTGTTGTAAATTATGAATTATATTGTTATGGTTACTGGATTGGGATATTGGTATGCTCACCCCGTGTGGGGACTGTCTCTGTTGGGGCAGGTGAACAGGTCAATCGATGGCTTTGGAGTTGAGCTCGAGCTGTTGATTGGATGTACTCCCAGGATCGTGGTACCAGGGCTTGATGGAGCACGGTATCGTATAGAGTACATATATACACCTGAGGATTATATACATATTCATGATGCTCGCATGTGAGCACGATTATACTTGTATATGGGTTGTATATAAAGGCATGAGCCTTTCTCTCTTTCATTCTATGTTGCATGCAATTAAGGGTAGAATTGCTAATGATATGAGAGTCGATGGTGTATTATGTGGGGATTGAAACCCACTTTTGTCGTCTTGTGTGTGGTGTCTTCCCTGGCTGGGAATTTACTTGGTATTGCTGCATTCTGATGAGTATTATGTTTTCCCTGGCCGGGAATTATGTTATGTGTTGTGCTTTTATTTCGGGATAGCTCAATTTACGGGGAGACTCTGCCCAAATTTTTATAAAAGTCCAGAATGTAAAAAGTGGCAAAATGGGGTTGGTAATGGGCAACTCTATGAGTCTATATGTTAGTAGAGATGATCTTATAACGTTGAATATTAAAGGAATTTTGTAAGCATCATCTGAGTTTCCCGATTGATTTGTATAGAAGCATGTGCCACACATAGTGGTTAATACACTAATCAAGGGTTAAGGGCTAGGGGTCCTTACATTAGTGGTATCAGAGCAGTGGTTAGCTCTTTGGGGCTGTTCAGGGCCTGGAACATGCTGATAGGGATGAGTAGCACATATTTATGCATGATAGTAGCTAGTGTTGTGTGACACAACTATTTTGCTTATGTGCATTTGTAACATGTGATCATAGTGAAACGATTATATGTCATGAATCATAATATAACCTGTTGATTATGATTGTGAGTTGTGACACAGGGACAACCAAGTGGAGCATATTGAAATGCAGTGGGATACAGGAAGTACTTTGTACTCATAATTTATGCATTACTCATTATAATCATATTGTGGGGAATATGGATTATCGTATGCTCATGGTTTGGGATTGTTCCTGTAGGGACACTATGACGTGGAAAGGCTAAGGCCATGGTTGAAAGGCACGAAACGGTAACCTGCGTTTTATATACATCCTGGAATTATGCATTGTGGTTGCATGTATACATGTAGTGATGATTTTAATGCTTTGCCGCCAAATGTTGAAGCGAGGGGTGGGAGTACCGCATGTCGCATTTGAGCGAGGTGCATTAAAATACACTCATGATGATGTATGTTGGTATATGGATTATGCTTTGTGATGCAGGTATGGATGAAATACTTGGTGAATATCCCATGAGTCATTGTTATGGATGAGTGATGATTTTAAATGCTTGCCGCTATTTATTGTTTTGTGCCGCTAAAATGTGAAGCGAGGGGTGGGAGCGCCGCATGTCACATTGAAGCGTGGTTAGCATATGAGGCGAGGAAAGAATATTTGCCGCTAAAATGTGAGGCGAGGGTTGGGAGCGCCGCATGTCCATTTAAGCGAGGTTATTCTATGCCGCCTATATGTGAAGCGAGGGGTGGGAGTAGCGCATGTTTTATTTGAGCGAGGGGCATTAAAATACACTACCGTGACAATGACTAGGGATCGGCTATATTGACTGGCGATGGTTCATGCCGCCATGTATATTGATAGCGACGGTTCATTCCGCTATATTGATTGGCGATGGTTCTTGCCGCCATGTATATTGATAGCGACGGTTCATTCCGCTATATTGACTGGCGATGGTTCATGCCGCCATGTATATTGATAGCGACGGTTCATTCCGCTGTATTGACTGGCGATGGTTCATGCCGCCATGTATATTGATAGCGACGGTTCATTCCGCTATATTGATTGGCGATGGTTCTTGCCGCCATGTATATTGATAGCGACGGTTCATTCCGCTATATTGACTGGCGATGGTTCATGCCGCCATGTATATTGATAGCGACGGTTCATTCCGCTATATTGATTGGCGATGGTTCGTGCTGCCATGTATATTGATAGCGACGGTTCATTCCGCTATATTGACTGGCGATGGTTCATGCCGCCATGTGTATTGGGGCGATGGTTCTTGCCGCCATGTGTATTGATAGCGATGCCTCTTTCCGCTATTATGTGGACGATGATTCATGCTCAGGTGTATAGCAAGGTTTCATACCACTTATTATATGACGAGGTATCATGCCGTCGATTCTATAGCGATGGATTGTGCCGCTATGTACTCGGCACAGGATTTTGCCGCCTTCGAGCGATGGGTGCTGACTACGTACTATTATCGAGCGACGGAGACAGGTATGCCGCTATATTGATAGCGATGAGGTATGGCATATTACTTGTGTTAGCATTATTGTGGATACTATGTGTTGCTATATATATGCCATGTGTTTGACGATTAGATTATGGATGTCGTGTATTGACACGTACCGTCGTATGTTTGACGATGTTAGTTGGATGTCATATGTTGACATATGCCGTCACGGGATGACGATGACATAGTTGATGTTCTATGTAGACGTGTGGCGTCGTTTTGATGATTAATACATTTATGTTATGTATTTGGTTATATGGTTTGAGTGCCTTGGTGGGCACATGGTAGTGTCTGAGTCACTAGTTGACGAGACCATTATGCCGAGCAAGTTGCTCGAGGAACTATTGGGTGCGCCGTATAGGAATTATACCGCAGCACATATTCGAAGTATATATTTGTCGAGCAATGATACCCTTGGGTATGCTCGTTGGTTTGGCTAGAGCCAAGTGTTTGGTGGTAAGAGTAGTCATTGAGGAAACTACTCGCTTGTGTTGTGACGTAGGGTAGACATGGTTACACCCACCCTGAGGGTGTGGGATAAGTCTTAACGGATTATGATTGCATCATAAGTGAGCAAGGACACCGGGTTGTCCATTGTGCTTGGTATTTTAGAGATATGTTGGGCGATGACCCATTACTCTAACGGTTTGTACGGTATGGCATACCGAGATGGAACATAAGGTTTGTTGGTGGACTTGATATGAGCCTATGGAGACAGCACTTTGCTAGCCAGATATCGTAGTGATGATATAGTGTGCTTGTTGGGACCATGATACTGCTCGTTGGAACCAAGTTTGGCAAATCGTAAGGTGATACGATGTGGATTGTGGTGGACTTTAGTAGTCACCACGTCATTTGAGGTTGAGGTTGTGCATGCCTCACTGAAACGTGTATACGTTTATGTTTATTCTTGGTGAGACTTGTCTGGGACAGCTCATCATGTTGAAGTACCAACAAGAGAGTCATCAAGTCGTCATTGACTCGATCTGGAGAATCCGTGTACTTGGGATGCAATGGGTGTTATTGTATCCAGTTTTTCCGAACGGTGGTTCGAGACTAGTGAATCTCGAGTCCGATAGCACTTTCCTTGTGGGGAAGGAGGTAGTATAATATCTATTTGGAAATCTTTGAAAGATTCGGTAAATTGGTACGTGGGGTGTTGATTTTGGAAATCACGCCGTGTTGTTGATCGTCAATTATCATCCTCCTCTGGATGGGAATAACTCAGAATTGACAGTTGTGTTTGGGGCTTAGGGGTATGTTGTAGATACCCGAGCCGAGTGCATTGAGTATGCATGCGATGTTAGTGCTTCGGCAGGTATACTGGTGAGTATACAGATGCCAGTTATTGATTTCCTTTCTGTCAAGCATAGAGTTATGCTACTTTTGGATGGTTAAATCTCTGATGAGAGATATGGAACACCTTGAGATTGGGAATCTCCATGGCACGATTATTATGAGAAACAATCGTGAAGTTAGTTGACTCCCTTGAAGAGGGATTATCTTGTGTGGGTTAAGGTATTTCCTTATTGGTGTTTTCCTCCGAGTTATGCGATAGCCTTCCTAAGTTTGGATTGTTAAATCCTAGGATTATCAAGGGATGGCAGGAATTCGGATTTATTGGGTGTCGCTGTCGATACAAGCGTTGAGGATGCAATGGGTTTATTGCATGTCCTTTCAGAATTTGAAACTCTGTGGAGTCTCGATTGTTTATTTATGATCAGGATGTAATTCTTGGAACATCCGGAGGTGGACATCTTGTGAGATGTGTTCGGGTGTGGATCGGTGGCCGTGAGTTGCCCGATCCGAGTTGCAGAGGGTGCAACTGCTCCTTGGATGGAGGTGGTCTGTGTAGCAGGAACCAGGCTTGGTATGTGTACACCGTGGTATACAAGTGGGTGCAGCCCACTCCATCACAGCTTCAATCTTCTTGGGATCCACAGATATCCCATGGCTAGATATGACATGGCCTAAGAATACCACGCTGTCCAACCAAAACTCGCACTTGCTAAGCTTTGCATATAACTGATGATCCCTAAGGATCTGAAGCACTATCCTCAAGTGCCTACCTGCTCTTCTTCAGTCCGAGAGTAAATAAGTATGTCGTCAATGAAGACTACGACGAACTGATCCAAATATGGCTGGAACACCCTGTTCATCAAACTCATGAAGACAGCTGGGGCATTCGTCACCCCAAAAGGCATGACCAGGAATTCATAGTGTAATGCCTCGATTTATGTTATATACGTATGATATGATTATGGTGTAATTATATCACGTGGCGGTATGATATTGGGGGTTCAGGTGGAACTCATAATGAAACATGGTGAACAATGATTTAATAACATATTAAGTCATGATCTAGTAGGCCTTTGGAATATGCATGTGAATTTACTTGCAATTGGAGTTGCATTTGAATTTGAATTTCATATGCCTTTGTATTTCATGTAAGGTTGCATTAGCATGTGAATTTGTGGTTGGATTTACATGTTGAGGTGAGTTCTCATGTGCTTATAACAAGTGGCTATAAGAAAGAGCTTAGTGAGCTTAAACTCACAATACACCACTTTTCACCTAAAAATCTCTACCAAGCTTCTCTCTCTCTCTCTTTCACCTTTCTTATGATTTAAGCTTAGGATTCACTTGTGAATTGAGCTAGGAAGGTGTGTGAAGTGAAATTGTACCATCTTGGTAATGATTTCATGGTTTTACACTTAAATTGTGTAGTTGGTAATGAAGTATGTGTCTTGGAATATCAAATATGTATGCTTAGAATCATAACTTGTTTCTTTGCCAAGAATTTGTTTCTAGGGTGTTAGAAACATGTTTATATGATACTAGGGATTGCATGAATTATGTTTACATGTTAAACTTTGAGGTATAGGAGAAGAACCATGGAGATAAGCTTGAAAATCGCCATTTTCTCATTTTTTCTGATCGGGCCGATCGATCGGCTGTGGTCTCGATCGATCGCCGCGACCAGTGAAGGTTTAAGGCGGTTTGAGCATGAGGCGATCGATCGGTGATTTGAGGCGATCGATCGGTGCAAGGTGACGATCGATCGGTGATTTTGTGCGATCGATCGGTAAAGCATGAACAGTTCGGCGATCGATCGAGATTTTAGGCGATCGATCGGTGATGGCAGAATGTTGAAAATTTTATATTTTTGTAGAATTTGATTTTTATGCCTATGATAACATGTTATATTGTGGGCATTGTTGTAGCATCCTCTCAAGGGACGGGACAACGAGGCAATTATGGTTGTAATATCATATGATTTATGTTATCTTGTGTCATATGATTAGTAGTTCATATGCATGTTCATACATGGATTTCACATGATTGGGATGGATGCCTTGATAGATATGTGTATATGCTTTGGTGAGATCAATGCCTCGATAGATATGCCTGGTGTGGTATATGCTTTGGCTGGGATCGTTGCCACGATAGATATACTACATATGCTTTGGCTTGAGAGATATACGCCTGGTGTGGGTATATACTGTGGTTATTATCACCGATGAGCATGGTACTATGATATGTGCTGCTAATATGCAGATGTGATGTGGTTCCACTGACATATTGAGCTGATTAGGCATATCATATGGGGCTCGTGATAATAGGGAAATTGTTGAGACATGTCATGACATAGTGCATTTGTGGATGCATGATACAGAACATTCACGTATTGATGATTTATTGTGCTTTATCATTGATATTGATATTGTGGTTTGATATTGCACTGAGATATTTGTTATCTATACTCATTGTGTGAATGTTTCTGTAGGGACTCATAGACGTGGGGAGCGTGAGTCATGATTTCCGCTGCGAGGGGAACCACTGCCTAGGAGTTCTTTTGGATTAGGTTGTTGATGTACATGTTGTGTATAGTTTGTTAGGTTTTTGATAACCTTGTAAACAACGTAACTAGTATGAACTCTTAATCCGTGCATGGTACATTACTTAATTCAGACTCACATTGTATGTTTAATGGATACAAAATGGATTAAGTAAAGAGGACCCCACACATAGTGCCCATATCTAGTCCTGAAAGCCGTCTTCTGAACATCATCTTCTCTTACTCGAATCTGATGGTACCCCGACCTCAGATCGATCTTACTGTAGAGCCTCTTACCCTGCAACTGATCGAACAAGTCATCGATCCTCGGAAGTGGATACTTGTTCTTTACTGTAGCTTTGTTCAGCTGCCTATAGTCAATGCATAGACGCATCGATCCATCTTTCTTCTTAACAAATAAGACAGGCGCACCCCATGGTGATACGCTAGGGCGTATGTAGCCTTTGTCTAGGAGCTCTTGCAATTGAATCTTTAGCTCTCTTAGCTCCGCTGGTGCCATCCTATACGGGGCACGAGAAATTGCAGACGTCCCTGGTAGCAACTCAATCCCAAACTCGACCTCTCTCGTCGGTGGGAATCCGGGAATCTCCTCCGGAAAGACATCAGGAAACTCCGCCACTACGGGCACATCCTCAACTTTTAATTCCTTCCTCTTATCCGTCATATCAACCGCATAGATAAGATACCCTGCATGACCTCGTTCCAATAGCTGTGTCATCTTGACAGCAGATATTAACGGAATCTTCGGACGGGAACCATCCCCATAAAATTTCCATTGGACTCCCAATACAGATCTAAATCGGACAGTCCTCTGCCTGCAGTCTACCACTGCCTGATACTTGTTCAGAATATCGATGCCCACAATGCAATCGAAGTCTGTCATTCCCAGCACAATCAAATCTGATCTTAGCTCATTATCCTCAAAATAAATGAGGCCATCATAGACAATCTGATCCGTAGTCAAACTTCTTCCAGCGGGGGTCGAGACCATAAGAGGCATGGGGGACGGAGAAGTGCATATGTGGTGCCTTTCAATAAAACTCGTCGACACAAAAGAGTGTGACGCACCTGTGTCTATCAATATAAGAGCAGGGTGCGTAAATAAAAGACACGTACCCGCTATAACTTCCTCCGGAGCCGCTGTAGCCTGCTCCCTCGTCAAAGCATACACCTGTCCCTGAGGTGGCCCCGCGGGCTGACCTCCATACTGTCTTGGCACAAAAGGTGGCCGGTGTTGTGCCGTTCTGTCCGCAGGTCTCCCCGCAGAGCTCTGCTGTCTTCCCCCGTTGGGACACCGCCGAGCAAAGTGGCCTCTGTCGCCACAGACATAACATCCTACGCAGTCCTTTGCCAAATGTGGTTGCCCACAAAGAGTGCACTGAACTCTTCCAGATCTGTCTCCCTGAGACTGTCCTCTCCCAGGTGGAGCATCATTCCTACCTTTCCCTTTCCATCGATTCTCGGGCCTCTTGCCACTGAATCTCTATGCTGAAGTGTTCCCCCTAGGCTTAAACTGATCACCCCTGGGCTTCAAATTGTCAGAAGTAGATCTCTGAGGGGGTGCCGGAGGTGGCACAGCATCAGGATATGCACCGACTCCCAGTTCAGCTAGCTCAGCTCGTGAGAGTGCATCATCAAAACAGGCAGGGCCATAAGTGATCACCCTGTCATACAGTTCAGGCCTTAAGCCCTTCATGAAGTTCCGCATCTTCGCTTGAGTGCTTGCAGCAATGTGTGGCACATATCGTAGTAAGGAAGAGTAATGTAGAGCATAGTCAGATACAGGCATGGTACCTTGTCTTAAACTGGTAAACTCATCCTCCTTGGCCTGTCTTGCAGCTGCTGAGAAATAGCGGTTTAGAAACCGCGTTCGGAACATCTTCCAATTAACTTCCTGTCCCAGAGCCTCTTGCTCAATCACTGTGGTTTTCCACCACATCAGTGCCTTCTTGGACAGCTGAAATTCTGCTAATCGGATCCAGGCTGTCTTTGCACAAGGCGCTGCCACAAATATCTGTTCGATCCTCTCTAACCATTCCTCCGCTTTCTCTCCTGATTCAGTTCCCTCGAACATCGGAGGTCGATACATCATAAACTGAGCCAAGCTCAATTCCCCAGGTAGCAACTGCTGTTCAGAGGGTTCCTCTCCCAAGGCTGGTGGTGGCAATGGGTTCGTATGCCCAGCACTTGCATTTACACTAATGGCGTCACCCACTTCTATGTTTGCTGCCATGCTGCAACACAAGGGTTAATAACAACACCAAAAGCAATTCGTAAAACTCATCGTTAGATAATTGAACATGTTAGTATAACATCTTCTTCTTTATGAATAACATACATATAAACATGTCCAAAAGTAAGCACATAGCTAACTTATTGCTAAGGCTACCCTTCACTCATTCCCGAGTTATCTAACCACTGCTCTGATACCACTAATGTGGGGTCTTCCCACCTTAACAGTGATTAAAAGACATAAGAAGGACTAATCATGCATTAAGGTAACATCTTAAGGTTTTGGTTGTTACACGAGCTAACAGGATTACAGGCCAAAATACAAAACTTCAAAAATAATTCATTACATTCTAAAAGAATGCCATTTAGATTTACACTACTCCTAGAGTAGATACTAATCATAACTTGAATCCTATACATTCCTGTGTCCCTCGTAGCTCACTGCCTCAACCCGACCCTTAGTCTGTAAGGACCCTAATCCTTAAGTGCGGAATCAAGGCATAATAGAGCTAATATAAATGATCAGAGTGAGAAATAACGTATTGAGTTTATGAGCTTAAGCATTACATGCCAAAAATAAGGACTACCAAAAATTGATTAATTACATTCCCCATCAAATGAATGTTATCTACTAGTTTTACACTACTCCTAGAGTAGACACTAGGCAAAACAATCCTGTCCTTCAATTCACAAAAGCATCCTCGAGCTCACTGTCTCAACCCGTCTAGCCCTTCTATCATGCCAAACGTGTACCTACAAGGACAACCTCCAAACATGAGCGATAATAATCATTCATATTCAACACAATATGAAGATAAAGCGTAAATGCATAATCATAATAAAACACTTCCTGTTTTCCCATGCATTTCAAACGCTTCCCGTTTGGTTGTCCCTGTACCATAACTCATGAGTATAATCAATAGATTATTTTTAATGGTCTAAACATGTCATGAACATATACCATTTCATCAATACCAAATACTGATCACCAATCCCTAGTCTGTCCATCACAATGTATTTTAATGCCCCTCGCTTATTTACATATAGGCGGCATAGGATAACCTCGCTTCAATGGACTGCGGTACTCCCACCCCTCGCCTCTCATTGAGCGGCAAATACCCTTTCCTCGCCCTATATGATAACCACGCTCAAATGTGACATGCGGCGCTCCCACCCCTCGCTTCACATTTAGCGGAACCAAACCAAATAGCGGCAAGCATTAAAATCATCAAGGGATGACCACGACTCATGGGATGTGCACCAATAATCATATGCATCTTTAAACATCATGCATAACATGTATTTGCATCCACTATGCAATACCACATATATACTTGCATCCACAATGCATAAACAATAAGTATATAAGATACATGTACCATTGGGGTGCCCGTACGTCCACTACGTACCTTTCCAAAAGTGGAATATGGTAGGACATCAATTCCTTGGCTGTGTTGCCACCTGGGATGGTTCTACACATTCACACAAATCAATATTAGAACCCAATAATAGTCCAATACCAAAAATCCCACAAAAATAACCAAAAAACACCATTTTTGGTGTCTCGCGATCGATCGTCATCAAGCCCCGATCGATCGCGAGATCACACTGCCTCGCCCAACAAAATTTGCCAATCCGCGATCGATCGCGGAGCTTGCGCCGATCGATCGCGCTAAACTCGCGATCGATCGCTGAAGCTCACTGCCTCAGCTCTGTTGCTCGCGATCGATCGCGAGAAGGCGCCGATCGATCGCCGAGCTCTGGGCATGCGGGGTTTGGGCACTATTCACCCATCTTCAACCCCAACTCATACACACCCACATACACCAACATCAACCAAACCCAACAACTCAAAACCAACAATAAACATCTACATAAACTCATATATTTAACATCCACCCAAAAATAATACCAAAACCACAACAACCCAACACAAACCCATTTTAAAACCCTTCAAACCATATCAAACTTAAACAAAACCTTACAAAAATAACCATGAGGTACCCATACCTCTTGGGGATCTCAAATCACCCAACAAACTCCACAAATCAAGGTTTTGCAAGAACTTCTCTTCACCCCAAAGCTTGATTTCGAAAATGAGGGGAAAGGGAGGGTTTGTGGATTTGATTTTGGTAAAGTTAAAAGTGATGGATTGGTAAAGGTGTGGGGTAATAAAATGAGTTTATTTAATTAAAAAGCATACCAAAATAATTCCATGGTGTATAAAACACCCCAACATGATATATTTTTCAAAGTATTTACTCATAATGCACCAAATATCAATTAAACACATGATTTCTAATCAATTGCTACCAATGGCAAATAAATCATGCTTCCAATAATATTTACCCAACATGCACCACATGCACCCTGAAATGCAACCCCGGGTCACCCTATCCACATGACCATGCATTTCATAAGGTAAATAAATTCCAACACATAATTAATTACCACATAATTAATCATAATAATCGTAATTAATGCCCAAATGCAATTAACCATTTCGGGGATATCACAATACTCCCCTACTTATAAGATTTCGTCCTCGAAATCACAGTGCACTTACCTCAAAAGGAAATTAAACATAAACACATACCAGAGAATAGTTCCGGGTAGTGCTGCACCATATGCCGCTCCGTCTCCCACGTAGCCTCCTCGACACCCCTGCGATCCCACTGAACCTTGATCATAGGTATCACTTTGTTCCGAAGTCTACGGTCTGCTCGATCCAGAATTCTGACAGGCCGTTCCACATAAGATACATCTGATTCTAACTGAACTTCGGAAGGCTGTAACACATGCGACGGATCCGGCTCATACTTCCGCAGCATAGACACATGAAACACATCATGTATACCAGATAAAGAAGGCGGCAAAGCCAGTCGGTAAGCTAAGGTGCCAATGCGCTGCAAAATCTCGTACGGTCCAACATACCTCGGAGACAGTTTCCCGCGCATCCCAAATTGCACAACGCCTCTGAAAGGCGAGATCTTCAAAAAGACCTTATCTCCCAACTGAAATTCCAACGGTTCCGCCGTTTATTTGCATAAGCTGCCTGTCTGTCCTGGGCCGCTTTCATTTTCTGCCTTATCGTCTTTATCTTTTCTTCCATCTCCCGAATCAACTCCGGTCCTCCGACCGATTTGCGGTCCAAATCATCCCAACACAAGGGTGATCTACACCGTCTGCCATAAAGAGCTTCAAACGGAGCCATTTGAATACTCGCCTGGTAGCTATTGTTATACGAAAACTCTACCAAAGGCACTGAATCCTGCCAAGAGGCATCGAACTCCAAAACACAAGCTCTTAACATGTCCTCGAGCGTCTGAATAGTGCGCTCGGTATGGCCATCCGTCTGAGGATGGTAAGCAGTACTCAATTTGACTTCAGTTCCCAAAGCTGACTGAAGACCTTCCCAGAAATGAGATGTGAATCGCGGATCTCGATCTGACACTATGGAAACGGGGATCCCATGCGATCTCACCACATCTCTAATATATAACTGCGCCATCCTCATAAAGGTGAAAGTCATGCTATAGGGGATAAAGTGGGCTACCTTAGTCAATCTGTCCACAATCACCCAAATAGCATCGAAGCCTGAAGCACTCCTCGGCAAATGAGTCACGAAGTCCATGGAAATGTGTTCCCACTTCCACTTCGGTATCTCCAAGCTTCTCAACTCGCCGCCAGGTCTCTGTCTCTCTGCCTTAACTTGTTGGCAGATCAAACACCTCTTCACAAAAGCGACGACATCAGATTTCATCCTCTTCCACCAAAACTGGCCACGCAGATCTCTGTACATCTTCTTCCCGCCTGGGTGGATGCTAAGTCTGCTACTGTGAACTCGCTCCAAGATCCCTTTACGCAGCTCCGGCGTACTCGGAACCACCCAACGGTTCCCCAATCTCAAGGATCCGTCATCTGCCACCCTGAACTTCGTTGGCTGACCAAGATGTACTAAAGATAACCACCTCTGAACCTCGTCATCTGACCTCTGAGCTCTCCTGATGTTCTCATAGATGTCTGGCTCGGCTAACAGAGTCGATACATACACAGGCGATGCATCTATGTCAAAATCATAGCCCAAATGACAATAGGAGGTCATCATAGCCGACAGATGAATGACGTCCTCAGCAGAACTCCTCACTTTCCGGCTCAAAGCGTCTGCTGTCAAATTAGCTTTCCCCGGATGGTACTCTATCTCGCAATCATAGTCCTTGAGTAGGTCCATCCATCTCCTCTGCCTCATGTTCAGCTCTGCCTGAGTGAATAAAAATTTGAGGCTCTTGTGATCCGTGTAAATGGTAAACGAAGTACCATACAAATAATGCCTCCAAATCTTCAGGGCGAAGATGATAGCCGCCAATTCCAAGTCATGAACTGGATATCTGGTCTCATGCGGCTTCAACTGCCTCGATGCATAAGCTACCACATGCTTATCTTGCATCAGAACACACCCAAGGCCCTGAAGTGATGCGTCAGTATACAGAACAAATCTGGAGTTCTCCGTAGGGATCACTAACACTGGCGCCGTCGTCAACCGGTGCTTTAACTCCTGGAAGCTCTCCTCACAAGCTTCTGACCAAAAGAAAGGTACACCCTTCTGGGTCAACTGAGTCAGCGGCTTGGCAATCTTCGAAAAGCCCTCGACAAAGCGCCGATAATACCCGGCTAAACCCAGAAAACTCCGGATCTCAGGCACAGAAGTGGGGGCAGCCCACTCCATCACAGCTTCAATCTTCTTGGGATCTACAGATATCCCGCTGCTCGATATGACATGCCCCAGAAACACCACACTGCTCAGCCAGAATTCACACTTACTGAGCTTAGCATATAACGGATGCTCTCTGAGAATCTGAAGCACTGTCCTCAAGTGTTTCACATGGTCTTCCTCACTCCGGGAGTAGATAAGAATATCGTCAATAAACACAATGACGAACTGATCAAGATACGGCTGAAACACCCTGTTCATCAGACTCGTAAAGACTGCTGGAGCATTCTTCACGCCGAACGGCATCACTAGGAACTCATAATGTCCATATCGGGTCCGGAATGCTGTCTTCTGCACATCTTCCTCTCTGACCCGAATCTGATGATATCCGGATCTCAAACCAATCTTGCTATACACCCTGGTACCTTGCAACTGATCAAACAGATCGTCGATCCTTGGAAGAGGATACTTGTTCTTCACTGTAGCCTTATTCAGTTGCCAGTAATCGATACACAACCGCATCGAACCGTCCTTCTTCTTCACAAAGAGAACCGGTGCGCCCCATGGCGACACGCTCGGGCGTATATATCCCTTGTCCAGGAGATCCTGTAACTGTTCTTTCAACTCCCTCAATTCTGCCGGTGCCATCCTATAAGGTGCACGAGAGATAGCGGATGTCCCTGGCAACAGCTCGATTCCAAACTCAACTTCCCTAGCCGGTGGGAATCCTGGGATCTCTTCTGGGAATACATCAGCAAACTCTGCCACTACTGGTACATCCTCAACTCTTAGTTCTTTATTCTTCCCAGACGTGTCCACGGCATAAATGAGATAACCCGTGTGTCCACGTTCCAACAACTGAGTCATCTTGATCGCTGAAATCAACGGAATCTTCGCACGAGAACCGTTGCCATAAAAGGTCCACTGACTGCCCAACTCAGGTCTGAACTTCACTGTCCTCTGCCGGCAATCTACCACCGCCTGATATCTGTTCAGAATATCAATACCCAAGATGCAGTCGAAGTCTGACATACCCAGCACAATCAAGTCTGATCTCAATTCGTTGCCCTCAAAATAAATGAGGCAGTCTGCCATAAACTGATCAGCAACAACATTCCTTCCAGTGGGTGTCGAGACAAGGAGAGGCGTGGGTAAAGAAGACGTGCGCATATGGTGTCTTTCCACAAAACCCACCGATACAAAAGAATGGGAGGCACCTGTATCGATCAAAATAAAAGCAGGGTACGTAAATAAATGGCACGTACCGGCAATCACCTCCTCTGGGGCTGCCTGGGCCTGCTCCCTGGTCAGTGCATACACCTGTCCCTGGGGTGGTCCTACTGTCTGACCTCCCGATGGTCGAGGCCCAAACTGCTGCCTCTGCTGCACTGTCCTATCCTCAAACCTCGGCCTGTTGCCCTGAAACTCAGACTGTCCTCCCCGTGTGGGGCAATACCGAGCGATGTGGCCCATCTTGCCACAGATATAACATGCAGGACATTTGTTTGAAGAATGTGGCCCTCCACAATTGTTGCACCTCGGCTCTCCCGGCCTATCCCCTTGTGAAGATCCTCGATTGGCCGACCAATTACCCTTCTTGTTATCCTGTTTCTGACCAAAGTGTTTCTTTCCACCATATCGCGAAGATGAAGAGGCACCACGAGGCTTAAATGGCTGTAAGGACCCCAAGCCCTTAACCCTTGATTAGTGTATTAACCACTATGTGTAGCACATGCTTCTATACAAATCAATCGGGAAACTCAGATGATGCTTACAAATTCCTTTAATATTCAACGTTATAAGATCATCTCTACTAACATATAGACTCATAGAGTTGCCCATTACCAACCCCATTTTGCCACTTTTTAAATTGTGGACTTTTATAAAAATTTGGGCTGAGTCTCCCCGTAAATTGAGCTATCCCGAAATAAAAACACAACACATAACATAATTCCCAGCCAGGGAAAACATAATACTCATCAGAATGCAGCAATACCAAGTAAATTCCCAGCCAGGGAAGACGCCACACATAAGACGACAAAAGTTGATTTCAACCCCCACATAATACACTAACGACTCTCATATCATTAGCAATTCTACCACAATTGCATGCAACATATAATGAAAGAGAGAAAGGCTCATGCCTTTATATACAACCCATATACAAGCATAACCGTGCTCACATGCGAGCATCATAAATATGTATAAAACCCTCGGGTGTATATAAGTACTCTATATGATACCGTGCTCCATCAAGCCCTGGTACCACGATCCTGGGAGTACATCCAATCAACAGCTCTAGCTCAGCTCCACAGCCATCGATGCACCTGTTCACCTGCCCCAACAGAGACAGCCCCCCAATGGGGTGAGCATACCAATACACAAAATCCCATAATCACAGTAATGAAATTCATAATTTACAACAAAAGTAAATACTATGAAATACAAAATATACTCCCTGGATGGCATCATCCTCATCCGGGGTTTCCTGTACTGTCCCTGTTCTCAAAACACTGAAACCATCAAATTCCCAAATGCCAGTTAATCATTACATTGATTAACAATTCTATGAGCCATATACCAATGTCATAAATAATAACATCAAATCATTAAACAATGATTATAAACAATCCGTGTTCCTCACTTATGGTTTCATATCTCTGTTTCATTGCTCACTCTACAAAAGTGGCATTCCAATTCCACGCATACTCGATGGCAGCGGCGTCATAATCGATGTTCGCTCACAGGCGACAACATCCCAATCACTGCTCGCTCAAAAGCGGCACCATGCAATTCTCAATGCATATATAAGCATTTGAAGAAAGTACAATAAACCATGCATTTCAATCTCCGTTTATTGCTAATATCATGTGTCATGCATTTCCACAATAAACCATGCAATTCACACACATTCATTGCAATACAGTACCAAGCACTCAACAATTGCAATTATATAAAAGGGGCTATGCTCGTACGTCAATACGTACCTTAAATCTCCAAAGTCCGAGCCAAACCTTGCTCGAGTTCCATGCCCCGAGGAACGATGTGCTAACACGATAAATTAATTCACAATTAATTACGAACATGCAACCCATGCTCAAGCACACCCATAACCCTTATATAGAAAATTATTGTCAACCCACGACAATTTACCATTTACAAGACCCGGGGCAGGGCATATACAGGGAGGGAAATCGAATGAAACAATATCGAAAATTGCTCAAGAATTTCCCACATATTTCGAACCCTCACAACACAAATCGAACCCAATCAAGCACCTTAATTCATCTAAAACATGAATTAATAAATCAACAACATGAATAATCGCCCCACATGCCAAAACGCCAAATTTTGAACCCTAACCCGTGAGCCAACAGCAAGAATTCGAACCACAATGCATCACCAAAGAGACTCAAAAGCTAAACCATGTGAAGCATAAGAATCTAACCAAAAATCAACAAGATTTTCGAAACAAGGAACACCAAAATTCGAACCAATTGGCAACAAATTTATGAATCACAAAGTGTGAAATATTCGACCCAAAAGCAGCACAAAAACGCCCCAAAATCGCCTGAATAAAAGCCCCAAAAATCGTACCAAAATCAAGCCACAAAATCGAACAGAATCCAGTGACGAACCCTAGCGCTTTCTGCAGAAATCCGAGCTCAAATCGCGACCAAACTTCGAATTGTTGGTATGGATAGAAGCGCCTGGAAGAGACGAATCCAACGGCGGGTGGCACGCGCCGAACGGCGGCCGGACGGCGGCGGGCGAACGGCCTGAAGTCGCTTGGGTCAAAGGGGATCGGGAAAGCTGTGTACGCGGGAGAGAGAAAGTGACGGGAATGGTGGGGAAAAATGGCTCCGATAATTAAAATCTCGGGTTCAACTGGTATTTATAGCAAAAATACCCCCGAAATACTAATAGTCCCACAAATACATCATGATTCATTAAAAATCATCTGTTTTCAAAAATTATCTCTCTAACTCAAAAACCCCCTACCGGTGCCCACACAAAGCATCCGAGATTCTGAGTCACACTAAAAACCCAACTCACAGGTTTTCACCGAAATGAGAATACGATCTCAACCTCGGGATCCAACGATCCCAACTACTCAAATAAATGAGCCCAGAAGGCCCAACACCCCGATTAAACTCCAAATTGCCACGTAAAGCAACTTTACGGGTTATTAACACTCCGGGATTAACATCCATAATTTCTGGTCATCACAATTTCCCCCACTAAAAGAATTTCGTCCTCGAAATTAGCACCGGTGTATCACATAACACCCAGGCTACACAACAACATGAAGTCATAACCTCGATTCTTGACCATATCAGAATCGTCTCAATAAACGCGAGGATACTTATCTCACATCAAACTCTGAAACAGAGTGACTTTACCAAAACCAACATATCACCCAAGAAGCAAAACATACCTCGATGCGGTTCATCCCAAAGGTCAGTCTCTCATGACCGCAAAACAACCGATACTTACGACTGTAGATCGGACAGTCATCAACTAGTAAGAACGCATCATGAATGACACCTCAACCGTGAGAACGTTGACCTCGTGTCAATCTCTGGAGTGGAATAGACTTCCAAATCCATCATAACGTCGAAGAGCGTCAGCACCACTCAACGCTAATAATCCAAAAGCAGTTAGTCAACTGAAACTGCAAGGATTCGAATCGCTCCCGATTCCATCGTAGATATCATCCAATGATATCTTTATCATGACTCACGTTGTCTAACATACATCGTTACGAGGGAAACATTAGCATACCACGGTGCACACATACCAAACCTGGTTTCCACTTTCAAACCTCCTCCATCAAATGAGCAGTCGCATCAGTGCAACTCAATTTGGGCAACTCACGGCCGCAGATTCACACAAAAGACATCTCACAAGATGTCCACCTCCGGATATTCCAGGGATCACATCCTGATCATAAGTAAACCATCGAGACTCCACAGAGTTCAAATTCTGAAAGGACATGCAGTAAACCCATTGCATCCTCAACGCTTGTATCGACAGCGACACCCAACCACTCCGAAATCCTGACATCCCTTGATAATCCTAAGGATTTAACAATCCAAACATTGGGAAGGCTATCGCATAACTCGAAGGAAACACCAACAAGGAAACACCTCAACCCACACAAGATAATCCCTCCTCAAAGGGAGTCAACTAACTTCACGATTGTTTCTCATAATTATCGTGCCATGGAGATTCCCAATCTCAGGGTGTTCCATATCTCTCATCAGAGATTTAGCCATCCAAAAGTAGCATAACTCTGTGCTTGTCAAAAAAAGGAAATCATTAATTGGCATCCGTATACTCACCGGTATACCTGCCTAAGCACTGACATCACATGCATACTCAATGCACTTGGCTCGGGTATCTACAACATACCCCTAAGTCCCAAACACAACTGTCAATTCTGAGTCATTCCCATCTCAATGGAGGATGATAATCGACGATCAACAGCACAGTGTGATTCCCAAGATCAACACCACACGTAGCAACTCACCGAATCTTTCAAAGATTCCCAAATAGGTATAATACTACCTCCTTCCCCACAAGGGAAATGCCATCGAACTCGAGATCCACAAGTCTCGAACCACTGTTCGGAAAAACTGGATACAATAACACCCATTGCATCCCAAATGCACGGGTTCCCTCAGATCGAGTCAATAACGACCTGATGACTCTCTTGTTGGTACTCCAACATTATGAGCTGCCCCAGAGAAATCCCTCAAAACAATAGACGTATAAACGTTCTCATGGGGTGTCACCTGCCTCAACATCATGCTACAAAGGAACAAAAGAAAGCCTGCCCAAAGCCTTCATCGTATCATCATACGATTCACTAAACTCGGTTCCATCGTGCAGTATCAAGGCTCCAACAATCACACTATATCATTACCACGATATCTGGCTAGCAAAGCACTGTCTCCATAGGCTCATACCAGCTTATCGACGTGACACACGTCCCAATCCGGTATACCATACCGTACAAACTATTAGAGTTGTGGGTCATCGCCCAGCATATCTCTAAAATACCAAGCACAATGGACAACCCGGTGTCCTTGCTCACTTATGATGCAGTCATAATCCGTTAAGACTTATCCCACACCCTCAGGGTGGGTGTAACCATGTCTACCCTACGTCACAACACAAGCGAGTAGTTTCCTCAATGACTACTCTTACCACCAAACACTTGGCCCTAGCCAAACCAACGAGCATACCCAAGGGTATCATTGCTCGACAATTATATACTTCGAATACGTGCTGCGGTATAATTCCTATGCTCAGCATAATGGTCTCGTCAACTAGTGACTCAGACACTACAATGTGCCCACCAAGGCACTCAAACCATATAACCAAATACATAACATAAATGTATTAATCATCAAAACGACGCCACACGTCTACATAGAACATCAACTACGTCATCGTCATCCCGTGACGGCATATGTCAACATATGGCATCCAACTAACATCGTCAAACATACGACGGTACATGTCAATACACGACATCCACAATCTCATCGTCAAACACATGGCATATATATAGCAACACATAGTATCCACAATAATGCTAACACAAGTAATATGCCATACCTCATCGCTATCAATATAGCAGCATACCTGTCTCCGTCGCTCGAAATAGTACGTAGTCAGCACCCATCGCTCGAAGGCGGCAAAATCCTGTGCTGTGTACATAGCGGTACAATCCATCGCTATAGAATCGACGGCATGATACCTCGTCATATAATAAGTGGCATGAAACCTCGCTGTACACCTGAGCATGAATCATCGTCCACATAATAGTGGAAAGAGGCATCGCTAGCAATATATCCGGCGGCAAGAACCATCGCCAATCAATATAGCGGAATGAACCATCGCTATCAATATACATGGCGGCAAGAACCATCGCCAGTCAATATAGCGGAATAAACCATCGCTATCAATATACATGGCGGCAAGAACCATCGCCAGTCAATATAGCTGGAATAAACCATCGCTATCAATATACATGGCAGCAAAAACCATCGCCAGTCAATATAGCGGAATGAACCATCGCTATCAATATCCATGGCGGCAAGAACCATCGCCAGTCAATATAGCTGATCCCTAGTCATTGTCACGGTAGTGTATTTTAATGCCCCTCGCTCAAGTAAAAACATGCGGTACTCCCACCCCTCGCTTCACATATAGGCGGCATAGAATAACCTCGCTTAAATGGACATGCAGTACTCCCACCCCTCGCCTCACATTTTAGCGGCAAATATTCTTTCCTCGCCTCATATGCTAACCACGCTTCAATGTGACATGCGGCGCTCCCACCCCTCGCTTCACATTTTAGCGGCACAAAACAATAAATAGCGGCAAGCATTTAAAATCATCACTTATCCATAACAATGACTCATGGGATATCCATACCTGCATCACAAAGCATAATCCATATACCAACATACATCATCATGAGTGTATTTTAATGCACCTCGCTCAAATGCGACATGCGGTACTCCCACCCCTCGCTTCAACATTTGGCGGCAAAGCATTAAAATCATCACTACATGTATACATGCAACCACAATGCATAATTTCAGGATGTATATAAAACGCAGGTTACCGTTTCGTGCCTTTCAACCATGGCCTTAGCCTTTCCACGTCATAGTGTTCCTACAGGAACAATCACAACCCATGAGCACACAATAATCCATATTCCCACAATATGATTATAATGAGTAAATGCATAAATCGTGAGTACAAAGTACTTCCCATATTCCGATGCATTTCAAAATGCTCCACTTGGTTGTCCCTGTGTCACAACTCACAATCATAATCAACAGGTTATATTATGATTCTATAGATGTCATGACATATAATCGTTTCACTATGATCACATATCACAAATGCACATAAGCAAAATAGTTGTGTCACACCACACTAACTACTATCATGCATAAATATGTGCTACTCATCCCTATCAGCATGTTACAGGCCCTCAACAGCCCCAAAGAGCTAACCACTGCTCTGATACCACTAATGTAAGGACCCCAAGCCCTTAACCCTTCATTAGTGTATTAACCACTATGTGTAGAACATGCTTCTATACAAATCAATCGGGAAACTCAGATGATGATTACAAATTCCTTTAATATTCAACGTTATAAGATCATCTATACTAACATATAGACTCATAGAGTTGCCCATTACCAACCCCATTTTGCCACTTTTTACATTGTGGACTTTTATAAAAATTTGGGCAGAGTCTCCCCGTAAATTGAGCTATCCCGAAATAAAAGCACAACACATAACATAATTCCCGGCCAGGGAAAACATAATACTCATCAGAATGCAGCAATACCAAGTAAATTCCCAGCCAGGGAAGACGCCACACATAAGACGACAAAAGTGGGTTTCAACCCCCACATAATACACTAACGACTCTCATATCATTAGCAATTCTACCACAATTGCATGCAACATATAATGAAAGAGAGAAAGGCTCATGCCTTTATATACAACCCATATACAAGCATAACCGTGCTCACATGCGAGCATCATAAATATGTATAAAACCCTCGGGTGTATATAAGTACTCTATATGATACCGTGCTCCATCAAGCCCTGGTACCACGATCCTGGGAGTACATCCAATCAACAGCTCTAGCTCAGCTCCACAGCCATCGATGCACCTGTTCACCTGCCCCAACAGAGACAGCCCCCCCAATGGGTGAGCATACCAATACACAAAATCCCATAATCACAGTAATGAAATTCATAATTTACAACAAAAGTAAATACTATGAAATACAAAATATACTCCCTGGATGGCATCATCCTCATCCGGGGTTTCCTGTACTGTCCCTGTTCTCAAAACACTGAAACCATCAAATTCCCAAATGCCAGTTAATCATTACATTGATTAACAATTCTATGAGCCATATACCAATGTCATAAATAATAACATCAAATCATTAAACAATGATTATAAACAATCCGTGTTCCTCACTTATGGTTTCATATCTCTGTTTCATTGCTCACTCTACAATAGTGGCATTCCAATTCCACGCATACTCGATGGCAGCGGCGTCATAATCGATGTTCGCTCACAGGCGACAACATCCCAATCACTGCTCGCTCAAAAGCGGCACCATGCAATTCTCAATGCATATATAAGCATTTGAAGAAAGTACAATAAACCATGCATTTCAATCTCCATTTATTGCTAATATCATGTGTCATGCATTTCCACAATAAACCATGCAATTCACACACATTCATTGCAATACAGTGTACCAAGCACTCAACAATTGCAATTATATAAAAGGGGCTATGCTCGTACGTCAATACGTACCTTAAATCTCCAAAGTCCGAGCCAAACCTTGCTCGAGTTCCATGCCCCGAGGAACGATGTGCTAACATGATAAATTAATTCACAATTAATTACGAACATGCAACCCATGCTCAAGCACACCCATAACCCTTATATAGAAAATTATTGTCAACCCACGACAATTTACCATTTACAAGACCCGGGGCAGGGCATATACAGGGAGGGAAATCGAATGAAACAATATCGAAAATTGCTCAAGAATTTCCCACATATTTCGAACCCTCACAACACAAATCGAACCCAATCAAGCACCTTAATTCATCTAAAACATGAATTAATAAATCAACAACATGAATAATCGCCCCACATGCCAAAACCCCAATTTTCAAACCCTAACCCGTGAGCCAACAGCAAGAATTCGAACCACAATGCATCACCAAAGAGACTCAAAAGCTAAACCATGTGAAGCATACGAATCTAACCAAAAATCAACAAGATTTTCGAAACAAGGAACACCAAAATTCGAACCAATTGGCAACAAATTTATGAATCACAAAGTGTGAAATATTCGACCCAAAAGCAGCACAAAAACGCCCCAAAATCGCCTGAATAAAAGCCCCAAAAATCGTACCAAAATCAAGCCACAAAATCGAACAGAATCCAGTGACGAACCCTAGCGCTTTCTGCAGAAATCCGAGCTCAAATCGCGACCAAACTTCGAATTGTTGGTATGGATAGAAGCGCCTGGAAGAGACGAATCCAACGGCGGGTGGCACGCGCCGAACGGCGGCCGGACGGCGGCGGGCGAACGGCCTGAAGTCGCGTGGGTCAAAGGGGATCGGGAAAGCTGTGTACGCGGGAGAGAGAAAGTGACGGGAATGGTGGGGAAAAATGGCTCCGATAATTAAAATCTCGGGTTCAACTGGTATTTATAGCAAAAATACCCTGAAATACTAATAGTCCCACAAATACATCATGATTCATTAAAAATCATCTGTTTTCAAAAATTCTCTCTCTAACTCAAAAACCCCCTACCGGTGCCCACACAAAGCATCCGAGATTCTGAGTCACACTAAAAACCCAACTCACAGGTTTTCACCGAAATGAGAATACGATCTAAACCTCGGGATCCAACGATCCCAACTACTCAAATAAATGAGCCCAGAAGGCCCAACACCCCGATTAAACTCCAAATTGCCACGTAAAGCAACTTTACGGGTTATTAACACTCCGGGATTAACATCCATAATTTCTGGTCATCACATTGGCTCTCCCCGAGGCCTCAAGCTGTCATTGGTCTGCCTCTGTTGCGGTACCGGTGGTGGCATAGTACTAGCATAAGCTCCCACTCCTAGCTCGGCAAGCTCCGCCCTTGTGAGAGCGTCATCAAAAGAAGTTGGGTTATTAGTGATAACCCGGTCATAGAGCTCCGGTCGCAATCCTTCATAAAGTTCCTCATCTTAGCGTGCCCACTGGTGGCAATGTGGGGAACGTACGTCAACAAGAAGAGTACCGTGTGGCATAGTCTGCCACTGTCATGTTCCCCTGCTTCAAACTTGTAAATTCATCCTCCTTCGTCTGTCTTGCCGCTGCGGAGAAGTACCGGTTCAGAAACCTAGTCCTGAAGAGTGTCCAATCAATCACAGCACCCAGTGCTCTCATTTCCGTTACTGTGCTCCTCCACCACATCAGAGGTTTCTTGGCTAATTGAAACTCCGCTAGCCTCAGCCAAGCTGTCACAGCACAATGAAGCCGATACAAAGATCTGCTCAAGTCTTTCCAACCACTCTTCAGCCTCTTCTCCGGACTCTGTCCCCTCAAACCGGGGCGGATGATAAGATAGAAATTGTGTCAGACTGATCTCACCCGGTAGCAATAACTGAACCACTGGTTCCATGCTTACGGCCGGTGGAGGTAGAGGGTTCGCCTGTCCGATACTTGCATTCACACTACCCACATCTCCAACTTCCTCATTAGCAGCCATGCTGTAATACAAATGTTAACAACAATTCCAAAGCAGTATATATGTTATGCCGTTAGATAACAGGAATGAGAATACGCATGTTAGTATAACAGAATATACATTAATATGCACCACATGCATAAACATGCTTCAAATGTAAGCACCTAGCCTATCATGCTAAGGCTACCCTTCACTCGTTCCCGGGTTCTCTAACCACTGCTCTGATACCACTAATGTAAGGACCCTAATCCTTAAGTGCGGAATCAAGGCATAATAGAGCTAATATAAATGATCAGAGTGAGAAATAACGTGTTGAGTTTATGAGCTTAAGCATTACATGCCAAAAATAAGGACTACCAAAAATTGATTAATTACATTCCCCATCAAATGAATGTTATCCACTAGTTTTACACTACTCCTAGAGTAGACACTAGGCAAAACAATCCTGTCCTTCAATTCACAAAAGCATCCTCGAGCTCACTGTCTCAACCCGTCTAGCCCTTCTATCATGCCAAACGTGTACCTACAAGGACAACCCCCAAACATGAGCGATAATAATCATTCATATTCAACACAATATGAAGATAAAGCGTAAATGCATAATCATAATAAAACACTTCCTGTTTTCCCATGCATTTCAAACGCTTCCCGTTTGGTTGTCCCTGTACCATAACTCATGAGTATAATCAATAGATTAT
Organism: Haberlea rhodopensis; assembly: GCA_907163345.1. Taxonomy (NCBI): domain Eukaryota; kingdom Viridiplantae; phylum Streptophyta; class Magnoliopsida; order Lamiales; family Gesneriaceae; genus Haberlea; species Haberlea rhodopensis. Next base: position 1,049,718 of record CAJQUN010000130.1, on the reverse strand, counting down.
TTTTAATGGTCTAAACATGTCATGAACATATACCATTTCATCAATACCAAATACTGATCACCAATCCCTAGTCTGTCCATCACAATGTATTTTAATGCCCCTCGCTTATTTACATATAGGCGGCATAGGATAACCTCGCTTCAATGGACTGCGGTACTCCCACCCCTCGCCTCTCATTGAGCGGCAAATACCCTTTCCTCGCCCTATATGATAACCACGCTCAAATGTGACATGCGGCGCTCCCACCCCTCGCTTCACATTTAGCGGAACCAAACCAAATAGCGGCAAGCATTAAAATCATCAAGGGATGACCACGACTCATGGGATGTGCACCAATAATCATATGCATCTTTAAACATCATGCATAACATGTATTTGCATCCACTATGCAATACCACATATATACTTGCATCCACAATGCATAAACCATAAGTATATAAGATACATGTACCGTTGGGGTGCCCGTACGTCCACTACGTACCTTTCCAAAAGTGGAATATGGTAGGACTTCAATTCCTTGGCTGTGTTGCCACCTGGGATGGTTCTACACATTCACACAAATCAATATTAGAACCCAATAATAGTCCAATACCAAAAATCCCACAAAATAACCAAAAACACCATTTTTGGTGTCTCGCGATCGATCGTCATCAAGCCCCGATCGATCGCGAGATCACACTGCCTCGCCCAACAAAATTTGCCAATCCGCGATCGATCGCGGAGCTTGCGCTGATCGATCGCGGCCTCGCCGATCGATCGCGCTAAACTCGCGATCGATCGCTGAAGCTCACTGCCTCAGCTCTGTTGCTCGCGATCGATCGCGAGAAGGCGCCGATCGATCGCCGAGCTCTGGGCATGCGGGGTTTGGGCACTATTCACCCATCTTCAACCCCAACTCATACACACCCACATACACCAACATCAACCAAACCCAACAACTCAAAACCAACAATAAACATCTACATAAACTCATATATTTAACATCCACCCAAAAATAATACCAAAACCACAACAACCCAACACAAACCCATTTTAAAACCCTTCAAACCATATCAAACTTAAACAAAACCTTACAAAAATAACCATGAGGTACCCATACCTCTTGGGGATCTCAAATCACCCAACAAACTCCACAAATCAAGGTTTTGCAAGAACTTCTCTTCACCCCAAAGCTTGATTTCGAAAATGAGGGGAAAGGGAGGGTTTGTGGATTTGATTTTGGTAAAGTTAAAAGTGATGGATTGGTAAAGGTGTGGGGTAATAAAATGAGTTTATTTAATTAAAAAGCATACCAAAATAATTCCATGGTGTATAAAACACCCCAACATGATATATTTTTCAAAGTATTTACTCATAATGCACCAAATATCAATTAAACACATGATTTCTAATCAATTGCTACCAATGGCAAATAAATCATGCTTCCAATAATATTTACCCAACATGCACCACATGCACCCTGAAATGCAACCCCGGGTCACCCTATCCACATGACCATGCATTTCATAAATTCCAACACATAATTAATTACCACATAATTAATCATAATAATCGTAATTAATGCCCAAATGCAATTAACCATTTCGGGGATATCACATAGTCCTTCCGTCCAAAAGTGTACCTACAGGGACAACACATCATGAGCATATTCAATCTTACTTATCATCATAAAAACATCATAGCAAATGCATGAAATATTTGTTAAGTAAATATGCTGGATTTCTCATTAACTTCTTATTGTTGTCCTTGATTCATAATCATGCATATGGGGCGTCTTACCCCCGTGGCATCTTACCACAATATCATCGTATGACCTCTTACCATATGGGGCATCTTACCCCGTGGCATCTTACCACAATACATAGCATGGCCTCTTACCATGTGGGGCATCTTACCCCGTGGCATCTTACCACAATTACATCGCATGGCCTCTTACCATGTGGGGCATCTTACCCCGTGGCATCTTACCACAATTTCATCGTATAAATGTCATCATATAAGCATCGTATAAGCAATAAACATCGTATGGACTTCATCGTATAAACATCGTATAAAAAACATCGTGTAAACATCGTATAAACATCGTCATTTCATCGTGAATACTCATGCAATAAAAGCATAGTCGTAGTATAAAGATGTGTGTTACCGTCCGATGCCCGTACGCCTCTTACGTACCTTTTCAAAAGGAGGAGGAGTCAACAGACTTTATCTCCTTGATGGTGCCGGTACCTGGGATGGTTCTACAAGACCACATAATACCATATTAGATGCCTCAAAACCATCTCACATCATAAACTTAACAAAATAAAACATCATCATATTTTTCAACTTTCTGCTTCTCTCGATCGATCGGCCCAAGGTCTCGATCGATCGAGACACTGTGCACAAACAGTGCCTTAGCATTCTGTCTCGCTCGATCGATCGAAACATTTTACCGATCGATCGAGGAGCTTCACCGATCGATCGAGAAATCCTTCGATCGATCGGCACCAAAATTTTGAAAACATGCTTAGACCTTCTGTCTCGCTCGATCGATCGGGACCAAATCTTGATCGACCGAGAGCTCTGAAAAATCGGGATTTTCCCCAGATTTTTGAGCACCTCTTTTCATACCATCTTTTCTACTTCATAACACATCTTTCGTGCTGAAACAAACATGTGAAGAACTTCATAAAATATCCATGTAAGCTCTAAAATTAAAGGTTTAACAAAACCTAAGCTAACATGCATCATAACATCATCATAATCTTCATCCTCAACCATCCTATACAAAAACAGAGTATCTTCTTCTTCGTCCAGGTTTTTCGAGCACATAGATTCATAACAAGAAATCTATCACATAAATCATGTAAAATGCTCAAACAACCCTGCTAGTAGTTACTTAATACTACCATGTAAGCATCCTTACCAAGGTTTCACCCAAGTCTACACTTAGCATGCGTTAAAAACAACCCACCAAACCCAAGCTCAAACACAAACCCAGAAAACAGGGTACCCACTTACCCCTCTCTTTTTGCTCCTCTTTTTTTTAAGGATTTGGACACCTTCTTACCAGCCTTTTTCCCCCTCTTAGCAGCTTGCCTGAACGTTTTTGATGGGGAAAGAAGAAGGGGAGCAATTGATTGGAGGTGGAGTGGTGAGGGGAGAAGAAAGCATGGGTTGTGCAAGTGGGGGGATGGGTTGGCCTAGTTGGGGGTGGTGAGGTGGCCGAGTAGGGGGGGGTGGTGTGGTTGGGGTGCCTTGAGGTGTTTAATTGTGTCCCGGTATATAGTACGATGTATTAAAATATCCTCACTCGATATTTTCTAACTTCATTTAATTAATACATCCCTTAAAACACCCAACATGTTCCCCACATCATATCATCATAACATAAATCGTGGCCCCCAATTTAAATACACCACAACCCTTAAACACATCATAATTTATCATCGTAGAACATAATCATATCACATTTCGGGGGTATTACATAAACATTAATCATTGTTGTGAAAATTATGGTATTAATTCTTGTGTTGAATTAATAATATTTGGGAAATGCATGTGAGAGTGCATGTGTTATATGTTGGGATTTTGGGGTTGTGGCATGATTATTTGGGGTGTGTGTGGTTTGTTTTGGTAAAGCATAATTAAATGGGAGTTGAAGTATTTTATTGAGAAAATACTATAAAATATCATGTGAGGATATTTTAATACATCGTGCTAAATACCGGGACCAAAACATAACACATCACTTAACCCACCACTCAACCACCCCCCTTGACCCATGCCCTGCTGCCAGCTGCCAGCTGCTTGCCCATGCCCCTTGCCCCATCCCCCACTCCACCTTGTCATAGCTGGAACACCTCCAACTCTCTCCCAAAATTCGTCCAACAGCTGCTAAGGAAGTTAGGGAGGAGATCTTCCATTTTTATTGCTTGGAAAGCTTCCAAAAATCGGAGCAAAAAGGGGTGAGAAACCATTTCTGGGTTTGAAATTAAGTTGTTGAGTTCATACTTTTATTGGTGTGAAAAATGGCATGTTAGCTTAGGTTTCTTAAAACCTTCGATTTAAATGCTTACATGGTGTTGTTATGAAGCTCTCTGCATTTTTCCTTATGTATATTACATGTTTTATGTTGAGGAAATAAGCATGTAAAGTAAGGTGTTCGGAAATCTGGGTAGGAGTATGCCCTGTTTTTCTGGAAAAATGTGGACTGAGAGTGATTTTGAGGAGGTGATATTATGCATGTTAGATGGGTTTTAGGGTGAACCTTCGATTTGAGTACATGCATGGTAGCTTGTCAAGCCCAGGACGTTTTATATTTGAGCATGCTTTATGAAATACGTTGTAGTTTTTATAGCATGAAATGAAGTACTCAAGAAATCTGGGAATGAAAATGTTGCCCTGTTTCCAGAAAAGTTGATCGAGTACTTGTGTAAAAGGGTCGACGTTTATGCATGTGGGTTTATGTTTGGGGTGTAAATTTGATATGAATACACTCAGGGTAGTGTATTGTAACTTCTAGCATGTTGAGTTTGGCATGTGGTATGTCTTACATGTTAGATCAAGAGGCATAAATATCGCTGTTAAAGAGTTTCCGGAAATCTAGGCTGAAACAGAGCGACCGATCGATCGGTGAAGAACACCGATCGATCGGCAAAAGCCGTAGCATTTTTCCAAAATTCAAACAGTTCACCGATCGATCGGTAGTACCTTTTTTTTTTAAATGTTGAATTTGTTTAAATTTTGATATTGGATTGTAATGAGACATCTAATATTGTGTTGTACACTGGTGTAGAGCCTTCACAGACAGCTACACAGCGCAGGGGATAGAGTCCCACAACACACTACATTTTGGAAAGGTACGTAAGCGACGTACGGGCATCCCAACGGTAACATGTACTTATGTTTGTCTGTTTGACACGTGATAAATGCAATGAGATGCATTAAGAGTTGATACATGTTATTATGCATTGTTGTTGCATATTATGCATTGTTGTTGCATATTGTGATGTGGAATAAAGAGGTGTATTCCACGAGTCAGGGGTGATCACAGTGAAGGTTTTAATGCTTACGCTTGACCGCTAAAAATGTGGAGCGGGAGGGGGGAGGCTCGCTTGCACATGGAGGCGGGGTATACCATACTAAGCGAGGATGAGATACCGCTAGTATGAAGAAGCGAGGATGAGATACCGCTTGTTTTGAGATTGTAAAGCGAAGAAGCATTAAAATAACTGATGATGACTGACTCGAGAAAAAGAGATGATATGTCATGACATTTATCCGTGAAGCCATATATTCATAGAGTGTTTTGATTATGAATTGTGGTACAGGGACAACCAATGGGCATTGTAAATGCGATGGAAATACAGGACGTGCTTTGTATTTTATTATTATGCATTTACGTCTTACATTCATATTTTGTGGTATATGAATTATGTTATGCTCATGTGTTGGGGGTTGTCTTTGTAGGTGCTTTTGATGATGAGAACCAGGGTCGGGGTTGAAAAGCTGAGCTGTAAGGAGTGCTACAGGATTAGCATGTTAGAGAAAATTTTTGTATAGCTTCTACATGTGGTAGAGTAAGACTATAGTGTAGTACCTTTTGTAGGAATTTGTGAAATTCCTTTTGAAACTTTTGGTACTGTATCTCTTAAGCTCAGGTTAATCAACATGACTCATTACTCTGATTTATTCATATGAATGTTTAGTTCTCTTAATTGCACCTATTAGTATCTTGAGATATCGGGGTCTCACACTCGATATCTCATATCGACTCATTCGAGCATGGCCATGCATTTTAGTTCTCACTTGATCAAGGGCCTAACACATCTCCTGTTATATAGGAGGGACAAATCCTATCTCGATCAGTCAACATCCCTCTACATAATTCGTAGTGTATCCAATAGTCGCCTTTATAGATTACCCTGTTACGGGTAACGTTTGACGATATCAAGATACATAATTCCTTATGTTGGGATCTCTGATGATCACAAGTCGTAAGGATTACATACATTATTATCACTATGAGAATTGCATATGACGATCATATAACTATCCATGTTGCATTCTCATGGTGGGTCTGTCCAGTACATCGTTCTCTAACATTTACCCATATGTTGATTTGATATCTCATATCAATGAACAATTCATCGATCAACACATACTAGTCTCTACGTATTATCATTATCCCTATTCATGATAATACTTGACTAGGGACATCTTTAAGAATAATACAATATTATTCTAGGGACATTAGCATATATATTAATTCACATTGAGTTAAAAGAATAATATATAATAATGAATTGCCATTCATAAAATCATAAACATTGTATGTCAAAACAATCATCTAATGATTTGTCTTAGGGCATATCCCAACATATTGTGAATAGTGTGTCCTTATATGTGATGGAATATGTGAAATGATAGTGTTATATCATGATATTGGAATCAATTGTGTTTGATTATTGTGGTAGAATTGATGAATGTTCCGGTAGCCTTTATCTCCGAGCGAGGGAGGTACTTGCCGCTGTCATATGAAGCGATGGTAGTATGATATTTGCCGCTGTCATGTCTAAGCGAAGTAACATGCCGCTGTCATTGTCGAAGCGAGGGATATTGTAATACCCCCGAAATGTTATATGATTATGTGCTATGATGATGATTTATGTTAAGTTTAAGGGTTGTGTAATTAATTTGGGGGAATATAATTACGATATGATGATATGATTTAGGGGGCATGATAGGTGTTTTAAAGGATGTATTAATTTAAATGAAGTTATAAAATATCGAGTGAGGATATTTTAATACATCGTACTATATACCGGGACACAATTAAACACCACATGACCACCCAACCCACACCACCCACCCCTGCCACTCGGCCACCCCTCCCCACTTGGCAGCCCATACCCCATCACATCCCTCGCCCATGCTTCACTCATTTGCTTCCAAGACACTTCTTCCTCTCCCCTTCCTATCCCCAAAATCGTCCAGGAAAAGCTGCAGAAGGTGGAGATTTGGCTTGTGGATTGTGTTGAGAAATCCTTGCCAAAAAGGGAGCAAAAAGAGTGAGGTAATCCATGACCCTGTTTTTCTGGGAGCTTGGTTAAGATAGGGTTTGGTTGTGTGGTTTTCAGCATGCTAGTGTAAGGGTTGGTCGAAACCTTGGGTTAGGTGCTTACATGTTAGTGTTATGTAGCTACTAGCATGTTTGATCGAACACTTTACATGTTTTATGTGATAGATTGCTGGCCTTGAAACTAGGTGTTCGAAAATCTGGGTAATGTCATGATGCCCTGTTTTCTGTAAGTTTGGTTGAGCTCTAAGTTTATGAGGATGTTATGATGCATGCTAGCTTAGGTTTTATGAAACCTTGAATTTACGTGCTTACATAGAAGTTTTATGAAGCCCCTAGCATATATGTTGGAACATGTTGCATGGTTTATATGTGAGAATCATTGCTATGAAAAGTAGTGCTCGAAAATCTGGGTAGAAGTTGTGATGCCCTGTTTTTACAAAAATGTGGATGAGCACTGATAAAGATGAGTTATTTTAATGCATGTCGGTTTAAGTTATGGGTGAACCTTTAATTTTAATACATGCATAGAAGTATGATGAAGCTATTGGTATGCTTGTTTAGGCATTATAAGTATGTTATGAAGTAGTTTGAAGGGTATGATTTGAGGTGCTCGAGATTTCTGGAAAATCTCGCATGAATGAGAACGACCGATCGATCGGTGATGAATACCGATCGATCGGCAAATGCCGTAGCTTAAAAGAGAAAATGATGAACAGTTAGCGATCGATCGGTAAGAGAGACCGATCGATCGGTAGTTACTGTTCATATGTTATAAAACTTTATGTTCCTTTTCTTTGAAATTTGATTTCGTTTCTCGTATCGGTGCCTAATATTATATTATGTGGTTGTGTAGAGCCATCCCAGGTACCAGCACAATCAAGGAGATAAGTCTGTTGACTCCTCCTCCTTTTGAAAAGGTACGTAAGAGACGTACGGGCATCGGACGGTAAAAACATCTTTACACTATGACTATGCTTTTATTGCATGAGTATACATGATGAGTTGATGATGTTTATAAGATGTTTACGGTGTTTATAAGATGTCTATGATGTTATATGTGGTAAGATGCCACGGGGTAAGATGCCCCACATGGTAAGAGGCCATGCAATGTTAATTGTGGTAAGATGCCACGGGGTAAGATGCCCCACATGGTAAGAGGCCATGCGATACTATTTGTGGTAAGATGCCACGGGGTAAGATGCCCCACATGATAAGAGGCCATGCGATGTTTATAATGTGGTAAGATGCCACAGGGTAAGATGCCCATATGCATGATTATGAATCAGGGACAACGATAAGAAGTTAATGAATAACCAGCATATTTACTTAACCAATGTTTCATGCATTTACGGTGATGTTTTATGATGTTAAATGAGATTGTATATGCTTATGATGTGTTGTCCCTGTAGGTACGCTTTTGGACTAAAGGACTAAGGGGTCGGGTTGAGCAGTGAGCTACGAGGAACATAGGAATGTATATGAATCAAGTCTCGAATTAGTATCTACTCTAGGAGTAGTATAAATCTAAACATGAACATTTTTTTGGAAGTGTAATGAATTTATTTTTTTGAAGTCCTTTATTTTGGCCTGTAATTCTGATAGCTCATGTAACAACCAGAACCTTAGAATGTTATTAATGCATGATTAGTCCTTCTTATGTCTATTGATCACTGTTAAGGTGGGAAGACCCCACATTAGTGGTATCAGAGCATAACTCGGGAATGAGTGAAGGGCAGCCTTAGCAATAAGTTGACTAGGTGCTCACTTTTGAACATGTTTTATATGTATGTTGCATATGAAGTTCCTATGTTATGCTAACATGTTTAATTATCTAACGATGTGCTTTATGAACTCCTTTTGGTGTTATTATTAACCCTTGTGTTGCAGCATGGCAGCAAATATAGAAGTGGGTGACGCCGTTAGTGTAAATGCAAGTGCTGGGCGTACGAATCCATTGCCACCACCAGCCTTGGGCGAAGAACCTTTTGAACAACAGTTGCTACCCGGGGAGTTGAGCTTGGCTCAATTTATGATGTACCGACCCCCGATGTTCGAAGGAACTGAATCCGGGGAAAAAGCTGAAGAGTGGTTAGAGAGGATTGAACAGATATTTGTGGCAGCGCCTTGTGCAAAAACAGCCTGGATCAGATCGGCAGAATTTCAGCTGGCCAAGAAGGCACTGATGTGGTGGAAGACCACTGTGATTGAGCAAGAGGCTCTGGGGCAGGAAATAAATTGGAAGATGTTCCGAACGCGGTTTCTGACCCGCTACTTCTCAGCCGCTGCAAGACAAGCCAAGGAGGATGAGTTTACCAGTTTAAGGCAAGGTACCATGCCTGTATCTGATTATGCTCTACATTACTGTTCCTTACTGCGTTACGTGCCCCATATTGCTGCAAACCCTCAAGCGAAGATGAGGAATTTCATGAAGGGCTTGAGGCCGGAACTATATGACAGGGTAATTACCTATGGCCCTGCCTGTTTTGACGATGCGCTTTCACGAGCTGAACTAGCCGAACTGGGAGTTGGCGCATATCCTGATGCAGTCCCACCTCCAGCACCCCCTCAGAAATCCACCTCTGACAATTTGAAGCCCAGGGGTGATCAGTTTAAGCCTAGGGGAAACACTTCAGCGTCGAGATTCAGTGGCAAGAGGCCCGAGAATCGATGGAAAGGGAACCGTAGGAATGATGCTCCATCAGGGAGAGGACAGCCTCAGGAAGACAGATCTGGAAGAGTTCAGTACACTCTTTGTGGACAACCACATTTGGCAAAGGATTGCGTAGGATGCTATGTCTGTGGCGATAGAGGCCACTTTGCTCGACAGTGTCCCAACAGGGGAAGACAGCAGAACTCTACGGGGAGGCCTGCGGACAGAGCGGCACAGCACCGACCACCTTTCGCACCGAGGCAGTATGGAGGTCAGCCCACGGGGCCACCTCAGGGACAGGTGTATGCTTTGACGAGGGAGCAGGCTACAGCAGCTCCGGAGGAGGTTATAGCGGGTACGTGTCTTTTATTTACTCACCCTGCCCTTATATTGATAGACACAGGTGCGTCACACTCTTTTGTGTCGACGAGTTTTGTTGAAAGGCACCACATATGCACTTCTCCGTCGCCCATGCCTCTTTTGGTCTCGACCCCCGCTGGAAGAAGTTTGACTACGGATCAGATTGTCTATGATGGCCTCATTTATTTTGAGGATAATGAGTTAAGTACAGATTTGATTGTGCTGGGAATGACAGACTTCGATTGCATTGTGGGCATCGATGTTCTGAACAAGTATCAGGCAGTGGTAGACTGCAGGCAGAGGACTGTCCGATTCAGGTCTGATATGGGAGTCCAGTGGACCTTCTTTGGGGATGGTTCTCGCCCAAAGATTCTGTTGATATCTGCTGTCAAGATGGCACAGTTATTGGAACGAGGTCATACAGGATATCTTATCTATGCTGTTGATACGACGGAAAAGAGGAAAGAGCTAAAGGTTGAGGATGTGCCCGTAGTGGCGGAGTTTGCTGATGTCTTTCCGGAGGAAATTCCCGGATTCCCACCGACGAGAGAGGTCGAGTTTGGGATTGAGTTACTACCAGGGACGTCTGCAATTTCTCGTGCCCCATATAGGATGGCACCAGCAGAGTTAAGGGAGTTAAAGATTCAGTTGCAAGAACTCCTTGACAAGGGCTACATACGCCCTAGCGTATCGCCCTGGGGTGCGCCTGTCTTATTTGTTAAGAAGAAAGATGGATCGATGCGTCTATGCATTGACTATAGACAACTGAACAAAGCTACAGTAAAGAACAAGTATCCACTTCCGAGGATCGATGACTTGTTCGATCAGTTGCAGGGTACGAGGCTCTACAGTAAGATCGATCTGAGGTCGGGGTACCATCAGATTCGAGTAAGAGAAGATGATGTTCAGAAGACGACGTTCAGGACTAGATATGGGCACTATGAATTCCTGGTCATGCCTTTTGGGGTGACGAATGCCCCAGCTGTCTTCATGAGTTTGATGAATAGAGTGTTTCAGCCATATTTGGATCAGTTCGTCATAGTCTTCATTGACGACATACTTATTTACTCTCGGACTGAAGAAGAGCATGTAAGGCACTTGAGGATAGTACTTCAGATCCTTAGGGATCATCAGCTATATGCAAACTTAGTAAGTGCGAGTTCTGGTTGGACAGCGTGGTATTCTTGGGCCATGTCATATCTAGCCATGGGATATCTGTAGATCCCAGGAAGATTGAAGCTGTGTTAGAGTGGGCAGCACCCACTTTTGTACCGGAGATACAGAGTTTCCTCGGTTTGGCAGGTTATTACCGACGTTTCGTCGAAGGTTTCTCGAAGATTGCCAAACCCCTGACACAGCTGACTCAGAAAGGAGTCCCCTTCTTTTGGTCTGAGGCTTGTGAGGAAAGTTTTCAAGAACTGAAGCGTCGCTTGACTACAGCGCCTGTACTGGTGATTCCGTCTGAGAATAAGAGGTTTGCCTTGTATACGGATGCGTCACTGCAGGGTTTGGGCTGTGTGTTGATGCAAGATAAGCACGTGGTGGCTTATGCATCGAGGCAGCTGAAGCCACACGAGACTAGGTATCCAGTGCATGATTTGGAACTGGCGGCCATCATATTTGCCTTGAAGATCTGGAGGCATTACTTGTATGGCACGTCTTTCACTATATATACAGACCATAAGAGCCTGAAGTTCTTATTCACTCAGGCAGAGTTGAATATGAGGCAAAGAAGGTGGATGGATTTGCTCAAAGACTATGATTGTGAAATTGAGTATCATCCAGGTAAAGCAAACTTGATAGCAGACGTGTTAAGTCGGAAGGTGAAGAGTACTGCAGAGGATGTTTTGTGTTTGTCGGCCTTAATGACTTCTTATTGCCATCTGGGCTATGATTTCGATGTAGACACGTCGCCTGTGCGAGTGTCGACCTTATTGGTTGAGCCAGATATATTTGAGGCGATCAGGAAGGCCCAGAAGTCGGATAGTGAGGTTCAGAGATGGACATCATTGGTACTTCAGGGTCAGCCATCCAAGTTCAGAGTGGCTGAGGATGATTCTTTGAGACTGGGCAACCGATGGGTAGTCCCAGATACACCAGAACTGCGTAGAGGAATATTGGAACGAGCTCACAGTAGTCGGTTCAGTATCCACCCAGGGGGAAAGAAGATGTACAAAGATCTATGCGATCAATTCTGGTGGAGACGCATGAAGCGTGAGGTGATCAATTTCGTTAAAAGATGTTTGATCTGCCAGCAGGTAAAGGCAGAGAGGCAGAGGCCTGGTGGTGAGCTGAAGAGCTTAGAGGTGCCTGAATGGAAGTGGGAGCATATATCTATGGACTTCGTGACCCACTTGCCGAGGACGGCCTCAGGATTTGACGCGATCTGGGTGATCGTAGATAGGATGACGAAGACGGCTCATTTCATCCCTTACAATATGTCTTATACATACTCGAAGATGGCCCAGATGTATATACGGGATGTTGTGAGATTGCATGGTATTCCAGTCTCGATAGTGTCTGACAGAGACCCGAGGTTCACTTCACATTTCTGGGAGGGTCTCCAGACAGCTTTGGGCACAGAGGTGAGACTGAGTACGGCCTATCACCCTCAGACAGACGGCCAAACAGAGCGTACCATTCAGACGCTCGAGGACATGTTGAGGGCATGTATTTTGGAATTTGATACTCCGTGGCAGGATTCAGTGCCACTGGTGGAGTTCTCCTATAATAACAGTTATCAGGCGAGCATTCAAATGGCTCCTTTTGAAGCTCTGTATGGACGACGATGTAGATCACCGCTGTATTGGGAGGACTTGACTAGCAAAGCGGTCGGAGGACCGGATCTGATCAGTGATATGGAAGGTAAGATAAAATTGATACGCCAAAAAATGAAAGCAGCCCAGGATAGGCAGGCAGCCTATGCAAATAAGCGGCGACGACCGCTGGAATTCCAGTTAGGAGACAGTGTCTTCTTAAAGATCTCGCCCTTCAGGGGTGTGGTTCGTTTTGGGATGCGGGGAAAGTTATCTACAAGGTATGTTGGGCCATATGAAGTCTTACAGCGTATCGGTACTTTGGCATATCGTTTGGCTCTACCGCCATCCTTGTCTGGCATACATGATGTTTTCCATGTCTCCATGTTACGGAAGTATGAGCCAGACCCGTCTCAGGTCTTATAGCCTTCAGAAGTTCAGTTAGACTCAGATGTGTCCTACGTAGAACGACCAATCAGAATTCTAGATCGAGAGGATCACAGACTACGAAGCAAAGTTATACCGATGGTCAAAGTTCAGTGGGATCATCGGGGTGTCGAGGAGGCTACATGGGAGACGGAACGGCATATGGTGCAGCACTATCCGGAACTATTCTCTGGTATGTTTTTAATGTTTAGTTCCATTATGATGATGCATGTGGATTTCGAGGACGAAATCTTATAAGTAGGGGAGTAATGTAATACCCCCGAAATGTTATATGATTATGTGCTATGATGATGATTTATGTTAAGTTTAAGGGTTGTGGTGTAATTAATTTGGGGTTACGATATGATGATATGATTTAGGGGGCATGATAGGTGTTTTAAAGGATGTATTAATTTAAACGAAGTTATAAAATATCGAGTGAGGATATTTTAATACATCGTACTATATACCGGGACACAATTAAACACCACATGACCACCCAACCCACACCACCCACCCCTGCCACTCCGCCACCCCCCCCCCCCCCCCACTTGGCAGCCCATACCCCATCACATCCCTCACCCATGCTTCACTCATTGGCTTCCAAGACACTTCTTCCTCTCCCCTTCCTCTCCCCAAAATCGTCCAGGAAAAGCTGCAGAAGGTGGAGATTTGGCTTGTGGATTGTGTTGAGAAATCCTTGCCAAAAAGGGAGCAAAAAGAGTGAGGTAATCCATGACCCTGTTTTTCTGGGAGCTTGGTTAAGATAGGGTTTGGTTGTGTGGTTTTCAGCATGCTAGTGTAAGGGTTGGTCGAAACCTTGGGTTAGGTGCTTACATGTTAGTGTTGTTGGGATATGCCCTAAGACAAGTCATTAGATGATTGTTTAAGACATACAATGTTTATGGTTTTATGAATGGCAATTCATTATATATATTATTCTTTTAACTGTGCATTGTGAATTAATATATATGTTAATGTCCTTAGAATAATATTGTATTATTCTTAAAAGATGTTCCTAGTCAAGTATTATCATGAAAGGGATAATGATGATACGTAGAGACTAGTATGTGTTGATCGATGAATTGTTCATTGATATGAGATATCAAATCAACATATGGGTACATGTTAGAGAACGATGTACTGAACAGACCCACCATGAGAATGCAACATGGATAGTTATATGATCGTTATATGCAATTCTCATAGTGATAATAATGTATGTAATCCTTACGACTTGTGATCATCAGAGATCCCAACATAAGGAGTTATGTATCTTGATATCGTCAAACGTTACCCGTAACAGGGTATACTATAAAGGCGACTATTGGATACACTACGAATTATGTAGAGGGATGTTGACTGATCGAGATAGGATTTGTCCCTCCTATATAACAGGAGATGTGTTAGGCCCTTGATCAAGTGAGAACTAAAATGCATGGCCATGCTCGAATGAGTCGATATGAGATATCGAGCTTATTCGTTTATTCTAGTTCTACTTGGGGATCAAGAAATAAAGATTGAATATACGAGTATGACTATTCCATGACTCGTGTTCAATCTAAACACAAAGGACAAAGGGATTAAGTTACATGATTAATATTATCACAAGTTCTAAAGGTTATGTCGAGTCATTGACATTCTCGTAATTTGGGTAGCATCGATGTGTTGCTAGATACCGCTCGATGCTTGCGACATAAAATGAGATTTTATGTCACTGCCAACATTACGAGATCCTATCGGGTCGCACAAAAGATTAAATCGAGAAGGGAAATTAAATTCATGAGATGAATTAAATAATTAAGAGGAGTCTTAATTAATAATCATAAGGATTAATTAAATCATGGGCTTAAGCCCATGAAGCTTTGAGAAAGCCTTTAATTAATCATATTTAATATGATAGCAAGGTGTTTAATTGTAAGACAATTATCATAACACAAAACCTAACCCAAAACCACAAGCTCTCGGCCGCCTAGGATATCAACCAAGCTCTCGGCTTCTTCAAGGTAGCCGAAGGTGATTTGGTTGTTTGGTGGTGATCTTCGATTGTGAATCGAGTTAGCTTCGTGTATCGGATTAATAACTCGTCTAGCAACGTGTTATTAATCCATCCCTTCACTCGATTTGATCGTGTGGATACCGTTGAGGCAAAACCATTCGAGTTTTGCTATTGACTCGGAGAAGGCGTAGGACGTGGTGCAGCTCCGTGGATTCGGCCTCAAACACGCTACAAGGGTAAGACACTTGTAATTCTCTAATCCGATATGATTCCCTATGTATAGATCGCTGGTTTGTAATCCCAAAATTTTATTCCGCTGCGCTGTATGCTCATGGGGTTACTTACAGTGGTACAGAGCCAGGTTCAAGGCTCATATCGGATTTATGTGGTTAAATAGTTTAATCATGTTAGAATTAATATTGCATGTTAATTAAACTATTTAAATTCATATTTGATATGAAATTAATTTTAGTTTATGAAAATCATCGTAGTAATTGTATTTGATATAATTGGCGAATAAAATTATTTATTGAGCATAAACTTTCGGCCACCACCATCACAAATGTCACCATGGCTAGCCACATGAGGGCTAGGGTTTTGGAACCCTTGGCTCGAGATGGCTTAGTCGTTGTGGCTAATAATTGTGCATGGAAGTGTCGAAAATTAATTAGGGTTTAGAACCCATTGGGCATGACGGCTAGCTCATGACGGCTAGGGTTTCGAACCCTAATAGCCGTGCATGGCTCGGCCATCATCGCCATATTTTCTTACATTTTGATGCTTGGATGAGTTTTGAACTCCTTGACTCGATAATGGTTTATGCATGCATGGTTTAGTAACTTTACCACATGAGAGCAAGGATTTTCGAACCCTTAGCTCGAGATGGTTGAGCGAACCCCGTGCATGGCATGACCGTGACTCGTGGCTAACAAATTCCGGCGTTTAAATCAAGATGGCTCGATAAAAACATCAAAAGGGTGTGAGGCGGCTAGGGTTGGAACCCTAGTGCCGCCGCCGCATGGACCATGGCTCGGCCATGGGCTAGGGTTTCGAACCCTAGGCCCACTATTGGTCCAGCCGTGGGTTTTGGTTCGAACCATGGTGGTTCGTGTTTTAGTCGCTTTAGTTCGTGGCATGTGATGTCCCGAGCGTACGATAATTTTTCAAAAAAATTATTTTACAGTTTTAATTAGAATTAAATTTAAAATGTTTAGAATTTAATTAATTAAATGTTAATGCATGCTTTATGTGTTGTTTGAGCATGGTGCGTGGTTATAGCCCTTTGACCTATTAGATAGGATTTGTGAATGATTGTAATTTATAATACGAGCTACGAGTCGTGCCTTTCTCTATTTCATTCTAAATGTAATCCCTCCCCTATGTTCCCCTCGAATGTGAATCGAGGAATTCTATATCTTGTAAAATAGTGTAGTTTATTTTATTGATGGTGATCAATGAAGATGGAGCATCGTGCCGGGATGAGGAGGCCATTCACAAATTGGAGCCAAAGGAAGGTGCTTATGAAGTTACCTTAGGTTGACTCATAGGAGTTTCTCATTGGCTTGAGAAACTCATTAGTAGGGGCTATAACCATGTCACGTTTTAATTATGTATGTTGATGCATGATTTATCTTATGTTTTAGTTTGATAATAGTATTACACATATATGTAGATATGTATACAACTATATGTAGTGGACATATTTTAAATTATCAAATTAATCATGAGATCAATAAATCCCTCTAAAATATTAAGTTTTAGATGCCTTCCAAATAAAAGTACTCGTCAATAACTTCGATTGTACATGTGTGGGTTTGCCAAAGCAAAGCACCGTGGCAATCTTAGTAAGGCGCGAAAGGATAAAAGTGATATCCGTCATACTTTAATTGGGTACGACTTAACTAGGTTATCTCAATAGGATTGGGAACCTAGAGGCATGGGTTGGATTATAATTCATTAGATGAATTGAACAAAGTGTTGTTCGTCCAACTATCCAAGAATTATATGTGATGTAATTGACAAAGTGTTGTCTACCTAAATAACCGAGTCTTGGGCGATTAGCCAAAGCTAACTCAAGATTAGGCGAAATATGGATCTTGGCCCACTAAAAGTTTCGAGGGTTGATATTTTTCAAATAAAATAGTGGGAGTATCATTTAATATAAGACCATGTTAAATGATTTAAATCATAAACTTATTTTGCATATTTATATTGTAGATATCCATGGCAACTAACAACGTTACTAGCACTTTATCACTGCGATCGGTCCTTGAGAAGGACAAATTAAATGGGACAAATTTCCTAGACTGGCATAGGAACTTGAGGATAGTCCTCAAACAAGAAAAGAAACAATATGTTCTAGAGGAACCCTTGCTCGCTGAGGAACCTCCCCTAACAGCTACAAGAGCTGAAAAAGATGCTTACAAGAAGCATCAGAGTGACGCACTTGATGTTGGGTGCCTCATGCTTGCCACTATGAACTCTGAGCTTCAGAAGCAACATGAGGAAATGGAGGCGTTCGATATGATCGAACACTTAAAGCAGTTGTACCAACAGCAAGCTAGACAAGAGAGGTATGACGTCTCTAAAGCGTTATTCCAGTGCAGGATGGTAGAAGGAAGCTTAGTTGGAACTCATGTGCTCAAGATGATTGGGTACATTGAGAATCTGGACAAGCTAGGTTTTCCATTGGACCAAGAGTTGGCCACAGATGTAATCTTGCAATCGTTGCCGGAGAGCTTCAGTCAATTTGTAGTAAATTACAATATGACTGATAAGGAAAAGACTCTGCCCCAGTTGCTTGGTATGTTGAGAACATATGAAGCAAACACTAAGAAGACTAAGGCCACAAATGTCCTTATTGTGAATAAAGGCAAAGGAAGGGCCAAAGCTAAAGGCAACAAGAAAGCAAAGAAAGTCTTTGCTAAATCTAAGCCAAAGTCTTCTGCACTGAAGCCAAAGGGAGGGATAGCAAAGGAAGGGAACTGTTTCCATTGCGGTGAGACCGGCCATTGGAAAAGGAACTGCAAAGTATATCTGGAGGATCTAAAGAAAGGAAGTGTGACTTCCGCTTCAGGTATTTTTGTTATAGAAGTCAATTTATCTACTTCTTCATCATGGGTATTAGATACTGGATGTGGATCTCACATTTGTGTAAATGTGCAGGATCTCAAAAGGAGTAGGACATTGGCAAAAGGTGAAGTTGATCTCCGAGTTGGAAATGGAGCAAGAGTTGCTGCATTAGCTATAGGAGATTATCATTTAGCTTTACCTTCTGGTTTATCGTTGATTTTAAAAGACTGTTATTTTGTGCCTTCAATTACTAAAAACATTATTTCTATTTCTTGTTTAGACAAGTATGGTTTTTCATTTATAATAAAGGACAATTGTTGTTCTATTTATTTAAATGATATGTTTTATGCTAGTGCACAAATGGTGAATGGTCTTTATGTATTAAATCTTGATATGCCTATCTATAACATAAATACTAAAAGGATTAAAAATAATGATTGTAATCCGACTTATCTCTGGCACTGTCGCTTGGGCCACATAAACGAGAACCGCATATCTAAACTTCATAAGGATGGAGTATTAGATTCATTTGATTTTGAATCATATGAAACATGCGAATCTTGTTTAATGGGCAAGATGACTAAAGCCCCTTTCAAGGGACATGTTGAAAGGGCAAATGTTTTATTGGGACTAATACATAGTGATGTATGTGGACCAATAAGTACGCAAGCTAGAGGTGGTTTTCAATACTTCGTTACATTTACTGATGACCTCAGTAGATATGGGTATGTGTACCTAATGAAACATAAACATGAAACCTTTGAAAAGTTCAAAGATTTCAAGAATGAAGTACAAAACCAACTTGGCAAAAGTATCAAAATCCTTCGATCAGATCGAGGAGGTGAATACTTAAGCCAAGAGTTTCATGACTATCTAAAGGAGTGTGGGATAGTCCCACAACTCACTCCTCCGTATACTCCACAATGGAATGGTGTATCCGAGAGGAGAAATCGAACCTTGTTAGACATGGTTAGATCAATGATGAGTCATGCAGATCTTCCGATATCATTTTGGGGACACACTCTAGAAACAGCGATTTTCTTATTGAACCGTGTTCCATCTAAATCAGTGGAAAAGACACCATATGAGATATGGACTGGGAAGCGTCCTAGTATGTCTTTTATGAAGATTTGGGGTTGTGAGGCTTTCGTTAGACGTCACGCCACTAACAAACTTGGACCCAAATCTGATAAGTGTTTATTTGTGGGGTATCCTAAGGAAACGAAAGGATACTATTTCTACTATCCCACCGAGAACAAAGTAGTTGTTGCTCAGACTTGTGTATTTCTTGAAAGAGAATTATCTCTAGAAAAACCAGTGGGAGAAAAATAGAACTTAGTGAAGTTCAACCACAAGAAAACACTGAACCTGAGATTGAGATGGAAACAGAGCAGGCACCACAAACTGTTGTGGAAGAAGTACCTGCTCAAGAGACACAAGCCCAGCGTAGGTCTGTAAGAGAACACCGGAGCCACAGAGATATGGATTTCTTGTGACTCAACAAGGTGACTTACTACTTATTGATGAGGATGAGCCATCATCTTATCAACAAGCTATAATGGGCAATGATTCTGAGAAATGGCAAGAGGCCATGAAATCTGAGATGGAATCCATGTATGCAAACCAAGTATGGACTTTGGTTGATCCACCTGAAGGGGTACGACCCATAGGGTGCAAATGGATTTTCAAGAAAAAGACCGATATGGATGGTAATGTACAAACCTATAAAGGTCGACTGGTTGCAAAAGGATTCAAACAAATTCATGGTATTGACTATGATGAAACCTTTTCACCAGTGGCCATGGTTAAATCCATAAGGATCTTACTTGCAATAGCTGCATTTCATGATTATGAAATCTGGCAGATGGACGTCAAAACAGCTTTCCTTAATGGAAATCTGCTCGAGGATGTGTACATGACACAGCCCGAGGGTTTTGTCGATCCAAAGGATGCTGGAAAGATATGCAAGCTACAACGATCCATTTATGGATTGAAGCAAGCTTCTCGGAGTTGGAATCTTCGTTTTGATGATGCAATCAAAGAGTTTGGTTTTATCAAAAATGAAGATGAACCTTGTGTCTACAAGAAGGTCAGTGGGAGCGTAATCATTTTCCTAGTGTTGTATGTAGATGACATACTTCTTATTGGAAATGATATCCCTGCCTTGCAATCTGTAAAGATTTGGCTAGGGAATTGCTTTTCGATGAAAGACTTAGGAGAAGCCACCTATGTATTAGGAATCAAGATCTATAGAGATAGATCGAGAAGGCTTCTTGGTCTAAGTCAAAGTACATACATAGACAAGGTGCTTAAAAGGTTTAGCATGCAAGAATCCAAGAAAGGATTCGTGCCTATGACACATGGTATTTATCTCTCGAAGGAACAGTGTCCTTCAATACCAGATGAGAGACAACGCATGAGCAAGATTCCATACGCGTCAGCTATTGGATCTATCATGTATGCCATGATATGTACTCGTCCCGATGTAATCTATGCTTTGAGCATGACGAGCAGATATCAAGTTGATCCAGGTGAAGGTCACTGGATTGCTGTCAAGAATATCCTAAAGTACTTGAGAAGGACTAAGGATACATTCTTGATTTATGGAGGTGAGGAAGAGCTCAATGTAATGGGTTACACTGAGGCAAGCTTCCAAACCGACAAAGATGATTTTCGATCGCAATAAGGATATGTGTTTTTGCCTAAGATATGCAAAGTACCAACAGATGATAATGTATCAGACCCATTGACGAAGCCGCTGTCACAGCAGAAGCATGATCGTCATACTAGATCTATAGGCATTAGGTATATGTCTGAGTGGTCTTAGTGCAAGTGGGAGATTTGTTGGGATATGCCCTAAGACAAGTCATTAGATGATTGTTTAAGACATACAATGTTTATGGTTTTATGAATGGCAATTCATTATTATATATTATTCTTTTAACTGTGCATTGTGAATTAATATATATGTTAATGTCCTTAGAATAATATTGTATTATTCTTAAAAGATGTTCCTAGTCAAGTATTATCATGAAAGGGATAATGATAATACGTAGAGACTAGTATGTGTTGATCGATGAATTGTTCATTGATATGAGATATCAAATCAACATATGGGTACATGTTAGAGAACGATGTACTGAACAGACCCACCATGAGAATGCAACATGGATAGTTATATGATCGTCATATGCAATTCTCATAGTGATAATAATGTATGTAATCCTTACGACTTGTGATCATCAGAGATCCCAACATAAGGAGTTATGTATCTTGATATCGTCAAACGTTACCCGTAACAGGGTATACTATAAAGGCGACTATTGGATACACTACGAATTATGTAGAGGGATGTTGACTGATCGAGATAGGATTTGTCCCTCCTATATAACAGGAGATGTGTTAGGCCCTTGATCAAGTGAGAACTAAAATGCATGGCCATGCTCGAATGAGTCGATATGAGATATCGAGCTTATTCGTTTATTCTAGTTCTACTTGGGGATCAAGAAATAAAGATTGAATATACGAGTATGACTATTCCATGACTCGTGTTCAATCTAAACACAAAGGACAAAGGGATTAAGTTACATGATTAATATTATCACAAGTTCTAAAGGTTATGTCGAGTCATTGACATTCTCGTAATTTGGGTAGCATCGATGTGTTGCTAGATACCGCTCGATGCTTGCGACATAAAATGAGATTTTATGTCACTGCCAACATTACGAGATTCTATCGGGTCGCACAAAAGATTAAATCGAGAAAGGAAATTAAATTCATGAGATGAATTAAATAATTAAGAGGAGTCTTAATTAATAATCATAAGGATTAATTAAATCATGGACTTAAGCCCATGAAGCTTTGAGAAAGCCTTTAATTAATCATATTTAATATGATAGCAAGGTGTTTAATTGTAAGACAATTATCATAACACAAAACCTAACCCAAAACCACAAGCTCTCGGCCGCCTAGGATATCAACCAAGCTCTCGGCTTCTTCAAGGTAGCCGAAGGTGATTTGGTTGTTTGGTGGTGATCTTCGATTGTGAATCGAGTTAGCTTCGTGTATCGGATTAATAACTCGTCTAGCAACGTGTTATTAATCCATCCCTTCACTCGATTTGATCGTGTGGATACCGTTGAGGCAAAACCATTCGAGTTTTGCTATTGACTCGGAGAAGGCGTAGGACGTGGTGCAGCTCCGTGGATTCGGCCTCAAACACGCTACAAGGGTAAGACACTTGTAATTCTCTAATCCGATATGATTCCCTATGTATAGATCGCTGGTTTGTAATCCCAAAATTTTATTCCGCTGCGCTGTATGCTCATGGGGTTACTTACAAGTGTTATGTAGCTACTAGCATGTTTGATCGAACACTTTACATGTTTTATGTGATAGATTGCTGGCCTTGAAACTAGGTGTTCGAAAATCTGGGTAATGTCATGATGCCCTGTTTTCTGTAAGTTTGGTTGAGCTCTAAGTTTATGAGGATGTTATGATGCATGCTAGCTTAGGTTTTATGAAACCTTGAATTTACGTGCTTACATAGAAGTTTTATGAAGCCCCTAGCATATATGTTGGAACATGTTATATGTGAGAATCATTGCTATGAAAAGTAGTGCTCGAAAATCTGGGTAGAAGTTGTGATGCCCTGTTTTTACAAAAATGTGGATGAGCACTGATAAAGATGAGTTATTTTAATGCATGTCGGTTTAAGTTATGTGTGAACCTTTAATTTTAATACATGCATGGAAGTATGATGAAGCTATTGGTATGCTTGTTTAGGCATTATAAGTATGTTATGAAGTAGTTTGAAGGGTATGATTTGAGGTGTTCGAGATTTCTGGAAAATCTCGCATGAATGAGAACGACCGATCGATCGGTGATGAACACCGATCGATCGGCAAATGCCGTAGCTTAAAAGAGAAAATGATGAACAGTTAGCGATCAATCGGTAAGAGAGACCGATCAATCGGTAGTTACTGTTCATATGTTATAAAATTTTATGTTCCTTTTCTTTGAAATTTGATTTCGATTCTCGTATCGGTGCCTAATATTATATTATGTGGTTGTGTAGAGCCATTCCAGGTACCAGCACAATCAAGGAGATAAGTCTGTTGACTCCTCCTCCTTTTGAAAAGGTACGTAAGAGACGTACGGGCATCGGACGGTAAAACACATCTTTACACTATGACTATGCTTTTATTGCATGAGTATACATGATGAGTTGATGATGTTTATAAGATGTTTATAAGATGTTCACGGTGTTTATAAGATGTCTATGATGTTATATGTGGTAAGATGCCACGGGGTAAGATGCCCCACATGGTAAGAGGCCATGCAATGTTAATTGTGGTAAGATGCCACGGGGTAAGATGCCCCACATGGTAAGATGCCATGCGATACTATTTGTGGTAAGATGCCACGGGGTAAGATGCCCCACATGGTAAGAGGCCATGCGATGTTTATAATGTGGTAAGATGCCACAGGGTAAGATGCCCATATGCATGATTATGAATCAGGGACAACAATAAGAAGTTAATGAATAACCAGCATATTTACTTAACCAATGTTTCATGCATTTACGATGATGTTTTATGATGTTAAATGAGATTGTATATGCTTATGATGTGTTGTCCCTGTAGGTACGCTTTTGGACTAAAGGACTAAGGGGTCGGGTTGAGCAGTGAGCTACGAGGAACACAGGAATGTATAGGAATCAAGTCTCGAATTAGTATCTACTCTAGGAGTAGTATAAATCTAAACATGAACATTTTTTTGGAAGTGTAATGAATTTATTTTTTTGAAGTCCTTTATTTTGGCCTGTAATTCTGATAGCTCATGTAACAACCAGAACCTTAGAATGTTATTAATGCATGATTAGTCCTTCTTATGTCTATTGATCACTGTTAAGGTGAGAAGACCCCACAGATATCATATGATGCCGCTATATGTCGAAGCGAGGGGTCCTAAAATTCCGCTGTTGTATTGGGACCGGAACAGTCACAATTCTAGTGGTTAATGTGAAATATTGTGGTTATAATTGGAAACGCGTTATCGGTCATTATATTGTGAACTAATGATTTTGTGCATACGTTGTGAAACAGGAACAACAATGAAATGTGCTAATGTGGTGATCGAGGAGCATATCTATTAATTGTCTCATGCACTTAATTATTTTATTAAGTTGAATTGTGTTAAGTGGTGATATTGTAAGGCCCCAACACTTAAACTCGTCATTAGTTCATTTATGACGTCGTATGTGTATAAATTTTTCATTTTCTTTTCATTCTTTAAAACGAATCATTACTTGTTTCCCATAATCCCAAGACACAAACAAATGCTCAACATTATATGATCAACTCTACCAATAAATAGACTCAAAGATTTTACCCTTTACCAACCCCATTACACCACTTTTGCATTGTGGGTTTTTATAAAAATTTGGGCAGAGTCTCCCCACAAACTGAGCTATCCGGAAATAAAAACTCATCACATAATATAATTCCCGACCAGGGACAACACAATATTAAATGGTCAACACAATATTAAACATAGTATAGAAACACAAGTAAACTCCCGGCCAGGGAAGACACCACACTAATAAGACAACAAAAGTGGGTTTCAACACCCTTATACAGTCCATATACACATACAAGTGCTCACAGAAGAGCAACGAATAACGGATACACATCCGGATTCATAATTAGTATAAATACCAACCGCTCAACCTCGTATATCGGCTCAATCACATACTATGCTTCTGGAAGCATCATCCAACAAGGTTCGAGCCTAGTACTCCAAAACAGCATCGTACCTGTTGTACCTGTTTCAACAGAAACAGCCCCCACACAGGGTGAGCATACTCCAACTCAATAATCATTCACATTGAATAATCGAAATTGTAATGCAACAATTAATGTTATTGAAAATCTATAAAAATGTACTCCCTGTACAGTTCTGAATCTGTATAGCTTCCACACACTGTTCCTGTTTCAAACTCACACGCTTCCATGATATCAAGTTTAGTATCTTTATTCAAAACATGATACTCATCAATGCAATATATTCAATAAAATCACAATTCACCAATTATGCTCAATCATAACGAATCCCATATAGAAGGCAACTCTGCCTATCAGTTAATCTCAGTCTCAATCGTTTCTCATATCGATCATGCCAAATGCATCCATACCCAACACCGTATCCGGACCACGTACATTTACGTGTCCACCATACCACATATATCAAACTCAATTCACATATTCATTCCCTTATATTCAGTCATCACCATTCAACAATACACGAATACTGGAATACGAAATAATTCATATTATACCTGCTCGTACGTCAAATGTAATACCCCCGAAATGTTATATGATTATATGTTACGATGTTGAAATGATATATAATTATGTTTTACGATAATAAATTATGATGTGTTTAAGGGTTGTGGTGTATTTAAATTGGGGGCCACGATTTATGTTATGATGATATGATTTAGGGGGCATGTTGGGTGTTTTAAAGGGATGTATTAATTTAGCAAAGTTATAAAATATCGAGTGAGGATATTTTAATACATCGTACTAAATACCGGGACACAATTAAACACCACATGACCACCCTACCCACACCACCCCCACCCACTCGGTCACCACCCTCCCCCAATTGCACCCTACACCCCCACTTGTCAAAGCCCATGCCTCCCACTTGGTGATGCCCATGCTTCCACTTTGCAGCCAAATGTCTCCTTCTCTCCTCCTCTCTCTTTCTCTCCCAAAACCGTTCCTGTAAGCTGCTGGGGAAGGGAAGAAAAGCTTGGTAAGAAGGTGTTCAAATCCTTGCAAAAAGAGGAGCAAAAGAGAGGGGTAAGTGGGTACCCTGTTTTTCTGGGTTTGTGTTTGGGCTTGGGTTTGGTGGGTTGATTTTAAAGCATGTTAAGTATAGGTTTGGGTGGAACCTTGGTAGAGATGCTTACAAGGTAGTTTTATGTAACTACTAGCATGGATGTTTGAGCATTTACATGTCTTATGTGATAGATTTCTAGTTATGAAACTATATGCTCGAAAATCTGGGCAAAGGGATACATGCTCTGTTTTTGTAAAAGTTGGTTAAGGATGAAGATTATGATGATGTTATGATGCATGTTAGCTTAAGTTTCGTTAAACCTTTGATTTAAGGGCTTACACGGATATTTTATGAAGTTCTTCACATGTTTGTTTCAGCATGAAAGATGTGCTATGTAGTAGAAAAGATGGTGTGAAATGTAGTGCTCAAAAATCTGGGGAAAAATCCCGATTTTCAGAGCTCTCGATCGATCGAGATTTAGTTCTGATCGATCGAGCGAGACAGAAGGTCTAAGCATGTTTTCAAAATTTTGGTGCCGATCGATCGAAGGATTTCTCGATCGATCGGTGAAGCTCCTCGATCGATCGGTAAAATGTTCGATCGATCGAGCGAGGCAGGAAGCTAAGGCACTTTTTGTGCACAGTGTCTCGATCGATCGAGACATAGGGCCGATCGATCGAGAGAGGCAGAAAGTTGAAAGATATGATGATGTTTTATTTTGTTAAGTTTATAATGTAAGATGGTTTTGAGGCATCTAATATGGTATTATGTGGTCTTGTAGAACCATCCCAGGTACCGGCACCATCAAGGAGATAAAGTCTGTTGACTCCTCCTCCTTTTGAAAAGGTACGTAAGAAGCGTACGGGCATCGGACGGTAACACACATCTCTATACTACGACTATGCTTTTATTGCATGAGTATTCACGATGAAATGACGATGTTTATACGATGTTTACACGATGATGTTTATATGATGTTTATACGATGAAGTTCATATGATGTTTATTGCTTATACGATGCTTATATGATGACATTTATGTGATGTATTGTGGTAAGATGCCACGGGGTAAGATGCCCCACATGGTAAGAGGCCATGCGATGTATTGTGGTAAGATGCCACGGGGTAAGATGCCCCATATGGTAAGAGGCCATACGATGATGTTGTGGTAAGATGCCACGGGGGTAAGATGCCCCATATGCATGATTCTAAATCAGGGACAACAATAAGAAGTGAATGTATAACCAGCATATTACTTAACCAATGTTTCATGCATTTACTATGATGTTTATAATGTTAAGTAAGATTATATATGCTCATGATGTGTTGTCCCTGTAGGTACACTTTTGGACGAAAGGACTAAGGGTGGTTGAGGCAGTGAGCTACTAGGGACACAGGAATGCATATGATTCAAGTTATGATTAGTATCTACTCTAGGAGTAGTGTAAATCTAAATGACATTCTTTTGGAATGTAATGAATTATTTTTGAAGTTTTGTATTTTGGCCTGTAATCCTGTTAGCTCGTGTAACAACCAAAACCTTAAGATGTTACCTTAATGCATGATTAGTCCTTCTTATGTCTTTTAATCACTGTTAAGGTGGGAAGACCCCACAGATATATATATGCTCATGGTGAGTTGTTCCTGTAGGTACGCTTTTGGACCAAAGGGGCTAAGGGTTGGGTTGAACCGTGAGCTGAAGGAGGCATGAAAGAAGATAGAATACAGGATTTTTCTTAGTCTTAACATTCATATTGGGAATGTAATTAACTAACTGTCGAAGTTTTATTTTTGGCCTGTAATTTCATTGAGCTCACATAACAACCAGAACTCTAAGATGTCTCTAATACATATTTAGCCCTGTTTATATCTTGATTTCACTGTTAAGGTAGAGAGGCCTTACATTAGTGGTATCAGAGCAGTGGTTAGAGAACCCGGGAACGAGTGAAGGGTAGCCTTACCAATAAGTTGGTTAGGCGTCTACTTTTAAACATGTTGTGCGCATATGAAGTATTTGACTGTTATGCTAACGTGTTATGGCTTTCTAACGATGTATTATGTGAATTGTTTTTGGATATTGTTGTTGATAGGCTTAGATTTTGAGTGTTTTAACTGTAAATTCTTCCTATTTTCCGTTCTTTTTCCTGGATGATATTATGCTTTTTGGTATTTATTCGTTTGTTTCAGGAAAATAGATCGGAAGTGGAAGAAATGAGCCAACATGAAGATAACGGGCGAAATCGAGGCGAAAAAGAGCTGAAAATTAGGAAATGAAATTTTCGGAATCTCGATCGATCGAGATTTACTCTCGATCGATCGAGCCAGGCAGAAAGTGAGAATCAGAATTTTGAAGGCTCGATCGATCGGTAGAAATTCGATCGATCGAGCGAGGCAGTAACTTCGGAGCTGATTTTTTCAAATTCTCGATCGATCGGTGGAAATTCTCGATCGATCGAGCGAGACAGTGAGTTTAAAAAGCTGGCATGAACAGTGCGCCGATCGATCGAGACGCAAAATCCTGAAGATTTTATTTTCCATTTTTATCGTGATTGTGGGGGTTTTAAGCGGGAATCTGGATTCATTTCAAGGGATACACGATATCAGACCATTTCAGACGATTTTTAGGTCAAGGAGAGCCGCCCAAGCCGCCGCCCAAAGCCGGAAAAGGAGATCCAATCTCCGTTCTTCGTCCAAGGTCGAGCCAATCTATTCCGGAGTGCAAGGAAAGAACGAGAGAAGAAATCACGGTGCAACGCACGGATTCATCCATCGTTTATCGTATTTCTGAACTTTAATTTATTTGATTTTCAATTTCATTTGATGTTTTAGAGGTCGAGAGACAATAAAACTCTTATGTATTTGATTTGAATTAAATTTAGTTTATATTATTGAGTTTTAATTTCGTTGTGTTTGATTATTGATTCATTGGTATTTGAGTGCATTGATTGTTATTGTTCATAAATTAATTGCATGTGTAGATCAAAGTCTAGCTAGCTTTGATGGAATTTGAGGGTTACAGCCGAGATCGAGAGATAACGTTGTAACACGCTCCATTAATTTATGATGTATGTCACGATTGAGATCGAGAGATGATATCGCATATGTGAGAACTTGGAATCGAGAGATTTAGAGTTATAAGGTTTTGATAATTTATGCAACTTTGAATTAGTAAATAGGTGCACGAGAGTGACTTGTTCTAATTTATTGTTAGTTTCGTTACAGCTCGAGAGAGTGTATCGAATAATAGTGAAATCCTTCCACCCTTAAAATCAATTGGTTGATAATTTGAGAATTCCATTGAATCATTAGAGACAACATAATTGAACGACAAGCTCGGTAATTTTCTCGAGTAACTTACCTTTGCATTTCCGGAACCATTCTTTTCATTATTTCTAGTTTAATCTTTATTCTTTAGTTTAATTTAGCTTTAGTTAATCAAACTTCTTTTATCGTAGGCTAAATATAATTTTATTAATCTTATTTGGTACTTATACGTTAGTCCCTGTGGATTCGACAACCTGTACTTAATTTTCACTATACTAAAACTTGACAACCGTGCACTTGCTGTAGAATCGCTTCAAACCATTCTTTGAAATATCTTTTGTTTAAAAATAAAGCGGTCAAGTTTTTGGCGCCGTTGCCGGGGACTAATCTGTATAATATCATACGAGATTAGTTAATTGTAATTTAGCCATTAATTAATTTATTTTTTTTCCTTGTATATATTTGTTTTTCTTGCGAGGTACTTGTGATGCTTCATCAACAAGTCTTCACAAGATTTGCCCAACAATTTTCAGAGCCATTTTATTCGGCGTGGGAGAGATTCAATGAACTGGCAGACACATTCAGGTATCACAACTTTTCGAACTATACTCTTCTGCAACATTTCTTCAAAGGTTTGGATGCACAGACACGAGGATGGGTAGTCAAAGGAGCACTGGTGAATGGGAGTCCCCTGGTTGATAGAGATGAGGACAGTGTATTACACCTGTTCATTGATATGGCGGATTTCGATTACCACTGGCATTTTGATCCTTCCTTGCAAGGTTGGAGTCACCAATACCCACCAGAGCCGCACTACCCTGATGATACGCACCAAACCTTTGAGCATCACGGCGAGAAGAAAGATAGTTTTGTAGAAGGAACGGCTCAATCAGAGAATATGTTATTTAGACTCATGGCATCAACTGAGCAACGTTTAGAGAACCAGACCAATTATATACGTCATCTAGAGCAGCAATTTGCAATTCTAGTGGAAACCATCTCAATGAGCTGCCAAGAGGAGGAGACGAGATCTACAAATCAGGCCTGGTTACATGATGATGATCACTCAACCAATCAAGTTTGGGGGAGTGATCAGACTCATGGGGAAGAATCAAGGGAAGTTGAGCCTATGGAAGTGATTGAGCCTACAGTGGAAAAGGCATCTGAGGAGATCCTATGGGACAACGAGCCAAGAGTAAAGTTGGATGATGAGATTTTCGAGAAATTTGATATCCACCCATCAATGAAGGCATGTTATGGGCCATATGTGGATACGTATTCCTCATCGATGCCACCAACTTCACCGCACTACGCCATCCATGAGATGAAGCCAATTCAAGAATCATTCTCCCATGCTCACTATGTCATGAAGAAAGTTGTTGGAGCAACGAGCTTACACCGTTACACTCTTGCCAAGCTTGAGGGCATACTATATGAAAACCCATTAGTAGTATCATACGATACTTACTATGGGCGGCAACCGCTCTTTGATGGTTGTTTCTGATGGTCAAGCCGACGACTTGAAATCAGCGCTTCTTGGGAGGCAACCCAAGCGTATCCTTTTGCATTTAGCTTTGTTTTATTTTCAATTTTGCATTTAGTTTGTTTTTCTCTCTTGTCGATTTTTTTTTCTAGCATCCTTCTTTTGCGAGGTACTCAAGTGGAGCGATGAACCCCTACAGCAGTGGAGCTTTCAAAAGCCAAACTTCCTCAACCCTCACGCAAACGTCTTGATCAGGGGAGTTTACTTTTTCCCTTTTGATTCTTTTAAACATTGAGGACAATGTTTCAGTTCAGTTTGGGGGAGTGGCTTGCGTGTTTAATTTGTTTTATCCACATGTTGTGTGCTTAATTGTCACTTGATTCGTCCTTGAGCACTATAAATTTTTTTTTTTAGTGATTGAGTTATTCTTGAGAATTGATGAGTTGGAATTGCAACGGTAATACATGATGAAATTAATCCTCATCTAGATAGGAGGAAATGCTTAACTTGTTTGTATATATCCTTTGTTAACTACATGTCAAAAAGCACTTATTGAGTCATGATTGAGTGAAGTATGTATTGATTAAATTGAAAACTTGTGTTAACTATGATGAGTCTTGAGTATCTTAGATAACTCTACAGTTTAGTGAAAGCACTTTGAGGCGAAATTTATAATTAGGAACTAGACTTGGAGATGATTTAGGCGATTTTTGGACCGTTTGTGCCTTTCAAGCCTACCTTGTATACATTATTCCTTAGTGTCCCCTTTTGAGCCTTATTGAAAAAGAATGGAATATGCATTGCATATGATTAGACCCCCATTCGGCATTCTTGGCAAACTCATTATACCCACCTTGGTTTGAGCCTAAAAGAACAATTTCATCCATCCGTAGGAGAGTATACTGAATCTCATTCATTGCATTAAATTGTTATATGTTGAGAAGTTCATTGTGAAAGAAATGAAATGAACAAAAGAATGAGCAAAGAAAAAGAAAAGATGTAGAGAAAAAGCCTTGAAAAGAAAAGTTAAATAAGACCCAAAGTGGCCAAGGCTAGAAAATGTGAAGAGAAGCTCAATGATTAATTGAGAAGATTTTGAACTGATTCTGTTATACTCTCTTCTTTGAATTCATCCTACCTTTTCTTTGAAGCCGACACCAAAAGGCCTAACGTTAAAAGCTTTTAAAGTCCTGTTGATCCAAGTCTAAGGAATAATTACATTAGTGGAGAAGTGCTGGATAGTAAATTTGTAGAGTAATTCAAAGTAATCTTGACTAGGAGTTGATATGGCACATGTTGATTTTAAAGATATGTATGTAACTCATGTTTGACAATAGCACACACGCACGTTCCGATGTTGCGATGTATTGTTTAACTTAGGAGAAATTGCTTCTTGTTAAGTGTTGAAGGACTTCTATTGATGTGTAAGTAGGATTTCTGAGATTTTACGTATGTTGTAAAGATGATTCATGCTTAGTATCGAGTTTAACTTTTCTTTTTGAGCTTATTGCTTGCTCGAGGACGATCAAGTCTAAGTTTGGGGGAGTTGATAGGCTTAGATTTTGAGTGTTTTTAACTGTAAATTCTTCCTATTTTCCGTTCTTTTTCCTGGATGATATTATGCTTTTTGGTATTTATTCGTTTGTTTCAGGAAAATAGATCGGAAGTGGAAGAAATGAGCCAATATGAAGATAACGGGCGAAATCGAGGCAAAAAAGAGCTGAAAATTAGGAAATGAAATTTTCGGAATCTCGATCGATCGAGATTTACTCTCGATCGATCGAGCCAGGCAGAAAGTGAGAATCAGAATTTTTGAAGGCTCGATCGATCGGTAGAAATCTCGATCGATCGAGCGAGGCAGTAACTTCGGAGCTGATTTTTTCAAATTCTCGATCGATCGGTGGAAATTCTCGATCGATCGAGCGAGACAGTGAGTTTAAAAAGCTGGCATGAACAGTGCACCGATCGATCGAGAAAACCTTCCGATCGATCGAGACGCAAAATCCTGAAGATTTTATTTTCCTTTTTTATCGTGATTGTGGGGGTTTTAAGCGGGAATCTGGATTCATTTCAAGGGATACACGATATCAGACCATTTCAGACGATTTTTAGGTCAAGGAGAGCCGCCCAAGACGCCGCCCAAAGCCGGAAAAGGAGATCCAATCTCCGTTCTTCGTCCAAGGTCGAGCCAATCTATTCCGGAGTGCAAGGAAGGAACGAGAGAAGAAATCACGGTGCAACGCACGGATTCATCCATCGTTTATCGTATTTCTGAACTTTAATTTATTTGATTTTCAATTTCATTTGATGTTTTAGAGGTCGAGAGACAATAAAACTCTTATGTATTTGATTTGAATTAAATTTAGTTTATATTATTGAGTTTTAATTTAGTTGTGTTTGATTATTGATTCATTGGTATTTGAGTGCATTGATTGTTATTGTTCATAAATTAATTGCATGTGTAGATCAAAGTCTAGCTAGCTTTGATGGAATTTGAGGGTTACAGCCGAGATCGAGAGATAACGTTGTAACACGCTCCATTAATTTATGATGTATGTCACGATTGAGATCGAGAGATGATATCGCATATGTGAGAACTTGGAATCGAGAGATTTAGAGTTATAAGGTTTTGATAATTTATGCAACTTTGAATTAGTAAATAGGTGCACGAGAGTGACTTGTTCTAATTTATTGTTAGTTTCGTTACAGCTCGAGAGAGTGTATCGAATAATAGTGAAAGCCTTCCACCCTTAAAATCAATTGGTTGATAATTTGAGAATTCCATTAAATCATTAGAGATAACATAATTGAACGACGAGCTCGGTAATTTTCTCGAGTAACTTACCTTTGCATTTCCGGAACCATTCTTTTCATTATTTCTAGTTTAATCTTTATTCTGTAGTTTAATTTAGCTTTAGTTAATCAAACTTCTTTTATCGTAGGCTAAATATAATTTTATTAATCTTATTTGGTAATTATACGTTAGTCCCTGTGGATTCGATAACCTGTACTTAATTTTCACTATACTAAAACTTGACAACCGTGCACTTGCGGTAGAATCGCTTCAAACCATTCTTTGAAATAT
Organism: Haberlea rhodopensis; assembly: GCA_907163345.1. Taxonomy (NCBI): domain Eukaryota; kingdom Viridiplantae; phylum Streptophyta; class Magnoliopsida; order Lamiales; family Gesneriaceae; genus Haberlea; species Haberlea rhodopensis. The sequence goes on along the minus strand of CAJQUN010000130.1, from coordinate 1,015,710 downwards.
CTTTTGTTTAAAAATAAAGCGGTCAGTTGTTAACCCTTGTGTTGCAGTATGGCAGCAAATGTCGATGTTGGTGATGCAGTAAGTGTAAATGCTAGTGCTAGGCACACAAATCCCCTACCACCGCCCGCCTTGGGCGAAGAGCCGTCCGAACAGCAGTTATTGCCGGGAGAACTGAGTTTGACTCAATTTCTAGCATATCGACCCCCGACTTTTGAAGGGACTGAAACAGGGGAGAAGTCCGAGGAATGGCTAGAGAGGTTGGAGCAGATATTTGTAGCTGCCCCGTGCGCAAAGACAGCTTGGATACGGCTAGCAGAGTTTCAATTGGCCAAAAAGGCGCTGATGTGGTGGAAGACCACAGTGATTGAACAGGAGGCTCAGGGTCAGGAAATAAACTGGAAGCTATTTAGGACTCGATTTCTGACCCGATACTTCTCAGCAGCGGCACGGCAGGCTAAAGAGGATGAATTCACTAGCTTGAAGCAAGGTACTATGCCGGTGTCTGACTATGCTCTCCAGTACTGTTCCTTACTCAGATATGTACCTCATATCGCCAATAGGACCCAGGCAAAGATGAGGAACTTTATGAAAGGCTTGAGGCCGGAGTTGTATGATAGGGTGATCACTTATGGCCCTACTTGTTTTGATGACGCCCTGGCACGAGCTGAGCTGGCAGAATTGGGAGTGGGTGCATATCCGACTGTGGCACCGCCTCCAGCACCATCACAGAGGCCGACCCCTGAAAACATGAAACCAAGGGGCGATCATTTTAAGTCAAAGGGAAACTCATCATCTTCCAGATTCAGTGGTAGATGGCAAGATGCTCGTGGAAGGGGTGGTCGTGGAAGTAATGCTCCGCCTCATAGGGGACAGTCTCAGGCTAGCAGTTTCGAAAAAGTAAGTGTTTTCTGTGCGGAGGACCCCATTCAGTGAAAGGATGCTCTGCTTGTTATGAATGTGGTAAACATGGTCACTTGGCCCGAAATTGTCCTAACCGGGGAGAGCCACAGAACACTATGGGGAGACCTTCAGATAGGCCAGCGCAGCAGAGAACACCATTTGCATCGAGGCCATTGGGAGGACAGTCGTTGGGGCCACCTCAAGGGCAAGTGTACGCCCTAACCAGGGAGCGGGCAACAACAGCTCCAGAGGAAGTGATAGCGGGTACGTGTCATTTATTTACTCACCCTGCTTATATTTTGATAGATACAGATGCGTCACACTCCTTTGTGTCAACGAGTTTTGTGGAGAGGCACCGCATATGCACGACTCCGTCACCCACGCCTCTTGTGGTTTCGACACCCGCTGGAAAGAGTATGATGGCAGATCGGTTTGTTGATGGCGGCCTCATTTATTTTGAGGGCAACGAGTTGAAGTCAAATTTGATTGTTCTGGGTATATCAGACTTCGACTGCATTGTGGGTATAGATGTGCTGAACAGATATCAGGCAGTAGTGGACTGCAGTCAGAGAACAGTACGGTTCAGATCTGACTTAGGGGTTCAGTGGACTTTTTATGGGGATGGTTCCCGCTCAAGAATTCCGTTGATATCGGCCTTAAAGATGACTCAGTTATTGGAACGTGGGCATGAGGGTTATCTTATTTATGCCATTGACATTGCTGGAAAGAAAGAAGAGTTAAGAGTCGAGGATATACCCGTAGTTGCTGAGTTTGCCGATGTATTTCCGGAGGAGATTCCCGGATTCCCGCCGGTTAGGGAAGTCGAATTCGGGATCGAATTATTACCGGGGACATCCGCTATTTCTCGTGCACCTTACCGGATGGCACCAGCGGAGTTAAGAGAGCTGAAAGAGTAGCTACAGGAACTCCTTGATAAGGGTTACATACGCCCCAGCGTATCACCTTGGGGTGCGCCTGTGTTATTTGTGAAAAAGAAAGATGGGTCGATGCGATTGTGCATCGACTACAGGCAATTGAATAAGGCCACAGTGAAGAATAAATACCTTCTTCCGCGGATCGATGACTTGTTTGATCAGTTGCAGGGCACGAGGTTGTACAGTAAGATTGATTTGAGGTCGGGGTACTACGAGATCCGAGTTAGAGAGGATGATGTGCAGAAGGCAGCCTTCCGGACCTGTTATGGTCACTATGAGTTTTTGGTCATGCCGTTTGGAGTGACAAACGCCCCGGCTGTGTTTATGAGCTTGATGAATCGAGTGTTCCAACCCTATTTGGATCAATTCGTCATCGTATTTATTGACGATATACTTATCTATTCTCGAAGCGAGGAAGAACACATGAATCATTTGAGGACAGTGCTCCAAATTCTGAGGGACAATCAGTTGTATGCGAAGCTGAGCAAGTGTGAATTTTGGTTGAGCAGTGTGATATTTTTGGGGCATGTGATCTCTAGTGATGGGATATCTGTGGATCCCAAGAAAGTGGAAGCAGTGATGGATTGGTCTGCGCCTACATCTGTGCCCGAGATCCGTAGCTTCCTCGGTTTAGCGGGTTATTACCGACGTTTCGTCGAGGGATTCTCTAAGATCGCTAAGCCGTTGACGCAGTTGACTCAGAAAGGTGTTCCATTTTCATGGTCTGAGGCATGTGAGCAAAGATTCCAAGAGTTGAAGCACCGGTTGACTACATCACCTGTTCTGGTGATTCCCTCGGAGAACGAGAGGTTTGCTTTGTACACGGAATGCATCACTGCAGGGATTGGGCTGTGTACTGATGCAGGATAAGCATGTGGTGGCTTATGCATCGAGGCAGTTGAAGCCTCATGAGACCAGGTACCCGGTTCATGATTTGGAACTGGCGGCCATTATTTTCGCTTTGAAAATTTAGCGGCATTATCTTATGGTACTTCTTTTACCATTTACTCGGACCATAAGAGCTTGAAGTTCCTATTTACCCAAGCGGAACTGAATATGAGGCAAAGGAGGTGGATGGACTTGCTCAAGGACTATGATTGCGAGATAGAGTACCATCCAGGGAAGGCGAACCTGACAGCTGACGCCTTAAGTAGGAAGGTGAAGTATACGGTAGAGGACGTTATTCAGTTATCGGCCTTGATGACCTCTTGTTGTCATCTGGGATATGATTTCGATTTAGATGCATCGTCGGTGCTTGTATCGACCCTATTGGCAGAACCGGACATCTTTGAACTTATCAGGAAAGCTCAGGTGACAGACGTTGAGGTGTAGAGAAGGTTATCATATTTGCGACTGGGTCAGTTATCGAAGTTCAGAGTGGCGGAAGATGGTTCCTTGAGGCTTGGTAACCATTGGGTAGTGCCGAGGGCACCAGAGTTGCGTCAAGGAATCTTGCATCGTGCTCATAGTAGCAGATTTAGCATCCATCCAGGTGGGAGAAAGATGTACAAGGACTTGTGTGATCAATTTTGGTGGAGACGGATGAAGAGAGACGTTATATCATTCGTTAAGAAGTGCCTGATTTGCCAACAAGTGAAAGCAGAAAGGCAGAGGCCCGGAGGCGAGTTGAAGAGTTTAGAGATACCAGAGTGGAAGTGGGAGCACATCTCTATGGATTTTGTGACCCACTTGCCAAGGACTGCCTCGGGATTCGATGCGATCTGGGTGATTGTGGATCGACTGACAAAGGTGGCTCACTTCATCCCATATTGTTTGTCTTACACATACTTAAAGATGGCCCAGTTGTATGTACGGGACGTGGTGAGATTGCATGGCATCCCAGTCTCGATTGTGTCTGATAGAGACCCGCGGTTCACATCGCACTTTTGGGAGGGTCTTCAATCGGCTTTGGGTACAGAAGTGAGGCTGAGTACGACTTATCACCCTCAAACAGATGGTCATACAGAGCGTACCATATAGACGCTTGAGGACATATTGAGGGCATGTGTTTTGGAGTTCGATACTCCGTGGCAAGATTCAGTGCCACTTGTAGAGTTCTCTTACAACAACAGTTATCAGGCGAGCATTCAAATGGCTCCATTCGAGGCCCTTTACGGTCGACGATGTAGGCACCGTTGTATTGGGAAGATTTGACTAGTAAGACGGTTGGAGGACCGGAATTGATTCGAGAAATGGAAGAGAAAATCAAAGTGATCCGTCAGAAAATGAAAGCGGCTCAAGATAGGCAAGCGGCCTATGCTAATAAACGACGGTGACCATTGGAATTCCAAGTGGGAGACAGAGTCTTTCTGAAAATCTCACCTTTCAGAGGTGTGGTTTGTTTCGGAATGCACGGGAAGTTGTCTCCGAGATATGTTGGGCCGTACGAGGTATTGCAGCGCATCGGCACGTTGGCTTATCGTTTGGCCCTACCGCCGTCCTTGTCTGGTATACATGATGTTTTCCATGTATCTATGTTGAGGAAGTATGAGCCAGACCCGTCTCATGTGTTGCAGCCTTCAGAGGTTCAGTTGAGTTCAGATGTATCCTATGTTGAACGGCCAGTCAGAATTCTGGATCGAGAGGATCGCAGACTTCGAAGCAAGGTTATACCGATGGTCAAGGTTCAGTGGGATCGTCGGGGTGTCGAAGAGGCCACGTGGGAGACGGAACGGCATATGGTGAAGCACTACCCGGAACTATTCTCTGGTATGTGTTTATGTTTAGTTTCTTTTGGGGTAAGTGCATGCGATTTCGAGGACGAAATCTTCTAAGTAGGGGAGTATTGTGATATCCCCGAAATGATTAATTGTGTTTAAGGCATTAATTGTGTTCATATGATTAATTATGATTAATTATGGTGGTAATTGCCTTATGTGTTAGAATTAATTGCCATGTGAAAATGCTTGGTCATGTGGGCTGGTAGAGCATTTCAGGGTGCATGTTATGCATGTTGGGTAATTGGGTGTTTTAATGGCTTACATGTGTTGGTAGTCATTTATTTTGTGAAACATGCATTTAATTGGGATTTGGTGCATTGTGGTGAAATGTGTGTAAAATACCATGTTGGGGTATAATTTTACATCATGTCAATTGTTGGGGTACAAATTTAAGCAAAGGATTTAACCCTTTACCCCACCACCCCATTTCACTTTACTCCTTACACTCTTAATCCCCAAATCCCTTTCCCAAAACCCTTATTTTTCCTCTAACTCGTTTTAGCTTCTAAGTGGGAAAGACGTCCTTGCAAAAGTTTCATTTTGGTGATTCTTTGTAAGATTTAATGCCTAGGATGTTTATATATCACTTCTTGTTGTTCTTGAAGTTATTGGTTTGAGTTTTGGTAGGATTTTAAAAGGGTTTGAAATGGGTTTGTTTGGGTTAGTGTGATTTTTGGTGGGATGTTGGATTTTTGGTGGTTTTATGATGTGTATTGAAGGTTTTAAGTGTTTTAATGTTTTTGAGTTATTGATATAAATGGTGTTGAGGTTGGTGAAGGTTTAAATGTGCAAAAATGGTGATTTTCGTGGTACAGGGGCTGGCGATCGATCGCCCGTTTTTGGCGATCGATCGCGAGCCAGCAGTAGGCTCCAGAAGCCTTTGGCGATCGATCGCCACTTTTGGGCGATCGATCGGTGAGGTTGGCGATCGATCGCGCCAAAAGTGGCGATCGATTGCCGAAAGCAAAACTTTGATGAATCGGGCAGTGTGATCTCGCGATCGATCGGGACGTCTTGGTGATCGATCGCGAGACACACAAATGTGTGTTTTTGATATTTTTGTGGTATTTTTGGATATTGGACTATAATTGGCATCTAATATTGATTTGTATGGTTGTGTAGAACCATCCCAGGTACCAACAACATCGAGGAGATAAAGTTATACAACTTCTCCACTTTTGAGACTAAGGTACGTAGTGAGACGTACGAGCATCGGACGGTAAAACGTGTTACAACTTTGATGATGTATATTGTGAATAGTGTGTCCTTATATGTGATGGAATATGTGAAATGATAGTGTTATATCATGATATTGGAATCAGTTGTGTTTGATTATTGTGGTAGAATTGATGAATGTTCCGGTAGCCTTTATCTCCGAGCGAGGGAGGTACTTGCCGCTATCATATGAAGCGATGGTAGTATGATATTTGCCGCTGTCATGTCTAAGAGAAGTAACATGCCGCTGTCATTGTCGAAGCGAGGGATATCATATGATGCCGCTATATGTCGAAGCGAGGGGTCCTAAAATTCCGCTGTTGTATTGGGACCGGAACAGTCACAATTCTATTGGTTAATGTGAAATATTGTGGTTATAATTGGAAACGCGTTATCGGTCATTATATTGTGAACTAATGATTTTGTGCATAAGTTGTGAAACAGGAACAACAATGAAATGTGCTAATGTGGTGATCGAGGAGCATATCTATTAATTGTCTCATGTGCTTAATTATTTTATTAAGTTGAATTGTGTTAAGTGGTGATATATATATGCTCATGGTGAGTTGTTCCTGTAGGTACGCTTTTGGACCAAAGGGGCTAAGGGTTGGGTTGAACTGTGAGCTGAAGGAGGCATGAAAGAAGATAGAATACATGATTTTTGTTAGTCTTAACATTCATATTGGGAATGTAATTAACTAACTGTCGAAGTTTTATTTTTGGCCTGTAATTTCATTGAGCTCACATAACAACCAGAACTCTAAGATGTCTCTAATACATATTTAGCCCTTTTATATCTTGATTTCACTGTTAAGGTAGAGAGGCATTACAGCTTTAGAGACAAGTTGGCTAGGTATTCATTGTAGGGCATGTTATGCATGTGATGCATATTGTTGTATAAGTGTTATACTAACATGCTTTTGAATATGATACTCTTGTTATCTAACGGCTTATATTATGAACTGCTTTTGGTATTGTTGTTAACTCTTGTGTTGCAGCATGGTGGCTATTAACCCGGAGAACCTCAATGAAGAGGTAGGGGATATGGGCAGTATGAACGCTAGTATTGCTCAGACGAATCCGTTACCGCCACCTGCTGTAGTGTGATATCCCCGAAATAATTAATTGCAATTTGGGCATTAATTGTATTTATATGATTAATTATGGTGGTAATTAATTATGTGTTGGATTTATTTATCTTATGGAAATGCATGATCACATGGAAAGGGTGACCCGGGAATGCATTTCAGGGTACATGTGATGCATGTTGGATAATTGGGTGTTGGCATGATTTAATTGTAATGGTTGGCGAATAAATGGAAAGCATGAGTTTAATTATGATTTTGGTGCATTTTGGTGGAATGCCTTTTAAATACCATGTTGGAGTATTTTGGACATCATGCTAATTGTTGGGATACAATTTATTTGTCATATATTAACTTTTACCACACCCTCACCCATCACTTTACCATTTACTCTCTAAATCCCCAAATCCCTCCCAAACCCTCACTTTTCCCCTCAAACTCGATATTGGCACCAAAGTGGACAAGAAGTTCTTGTAAAAGCTTTGTTCTTGTACTTCTTGGTAAGATTTGAGGCCTAGGATGTTTATATATCATCCCTTATTGTTCTTATAATGTTTGGTTTGAGTTTTGGAAAGTTTTGAAGGGTTTTGAAATGGGTTTGTTGGGGGTTGGTATTATTTTGGTTGAGTATTGAGTTTATGAGTTTATGAGGATGTTTATTGTGGATTTTTAGAGTTTTGGTATGGTTGATGTTTGAATATGTGAATTTGTTTGAGTTGGGGAAGGAGAAGGGTGAATAGTGCCCGAAAATCGGGTGTGCAGAGCTCGGCGATCGATCGGCGGCTCCAGCGATTGATCGCGAGTTGCAGGGCTGAAGGCAGTAGCCTTCAGCGATCGATCGCGAGTTTGGCGCGATCGATCGGCGAGGGTCGCGATCGATCGGCGCAAACTCGGCGATCGATCGCGAGTTGAGAAATTTTGTTGGGCGAGGCAGTGTAGTCTCGCGATCGATCGGGGCTATATGGCGATCGATCGCGAGACACCAAAATTGATGTTTTTGGATATTTTTGTAGGATTTTTGGTATTGGACTATTATTGGGTTCTAATATTGATTTGTGTGAATGTGTAGAACCATCCCAGGTGGCGACACAGCCAAGGAATTGAAGTCCTACCACATCCTACTTTTTGGAAAGGTACGTAGAGGACGTACGGGCACCCAACGGTACATGTATCTAATATACTAATTGTTTATGCATTGTGGATGCGAGTATATATGTGATTATGCACTGTGGATGCAAATACATGTTGAATTATGCATGATGATTGTAGATGCATATGGTTATTGGTGCACATCCCATGAGTCGTGGTCATCCCTTGATGATTTTAATGCTTGCCGCTATTTGGTTTGTTGCCGCTAAATGTGAAGCGAGGGGTGGGAGCGCCGCATGTCACATTTGAGCGTGGTTATCATATAGGGCGAGGAAAGAATATTTGCCGCTCAATGTGAGGCGAGGGGTGGGAGTACCGCATGTCCATTGAAGCGAGGTTATTCTATGCCGCCTATATGTAAATAAGCGAGGGGCATTAAAATACATTGTGATGGACAGACTAGGGATTGGTGATTGGTATTTGGTATTGATGAGATGGTATTATGTCATGACATGTGTAGACCATTAAATAATCTATTGATTATACTCATGAGTTATGGTACAGGGACAACCAAACGGGAAGCGTTTGAAATGCATGGGAAAAACAGGAAGTGTTTTATTATGATTATGCATTTACGCTTTATATTAATATTGTGTTGTATATGAATGATTCATTGCTCATGTTTGGGGGTTGTCCTTGTAGGTACTCTCGGCATGATATGAAGGGGGCTAATACGGGTTGAGACAGTGAGCTTGAAGAGCACTTTTGGTAGATGAAGGACAGGATTATTTTGTATAGTGTCTACTCTAGGAGTAGTGTAAAACTATAGTTGATAACATTCTTTTGATGGGGAATGTAATTAATCCATTGATAGTCCTCATTTTGGCATGTAACTCTTAAGACTCATAGCCTCAACACGATTATTTTACTCTGATCATTTATATTAGCTCTAATTATGCCCTTAATCCGCACTTAAGAAACTAGGGTCCCTACATTAGTGGTATCAGAGCAGTGGTTAGAGAACCCGGGAACGAGTGAAGGGTAGCCTTAGCAAGATTGGCTAGGTGCTTACTTTTGAAGCATGTTTATGCATGTGGTGCATATTAATGTATATCCTGTTATACTAACTTGCTTATTATCATTCCTGTTATCTAACGACATAACATATATATTTGTTTTGGAATTGTTTTAACCCTGGTATTACAGCATGGCTGCTATGAACGCGGGGAACATTAATGAAGAGGTCGGTGATGTTGGAAGCGTGAACGCTAGTATTGGTCAGGCAAACCCTCTACCTCCACCGGGTGTAGGCATGGAACCCGTGGCTCAGTTATTACTACCGGGTGAGATTAGCTTGACTCAGTTTCTATCTTATCACCCGCCCCGATTTGAGGGAACAGAATCAGGAGAGGAGGCTGAGGAGTGGCTGGAAAGGCTTGAGCAGATATTTGTATCGGCTCCTTGTGCGGTTACAGCATGGCTGAGGCTGGCGGAGTTCAAGTTGGCTAAGAAACCTCTAATGTGGTGGAGGAGCACGGTAATGGAACTAAGAGCACAGGGTGCAGTAATTGATTGGACACTCTTCAGGACCCGGTTTCTGAACCGGTACTTCTCCGCAGCGGCGAGGCAGACGAAGGAGGATGAGTTTGCAAGTTTGAAACAGGGGAACATGACAGTGTCAGACTATGCCATGCAGTACTCTTCGCTGCTGAGGTATGTTCCCAACATCGCCACCAATGGACACGCAAAGATGAGGAATTTTATGAAGGGGTTACGACCGGAGCTCTTTGACCGGGTTATCACCAATAACCCAACTTCCTTTGATGATGCTCTCACAAGAGAGGAGCTTGCCGAGATTGGAGTAGGAGCTTATCCTAGTACTGTGCCACCACAAGTGCCACAGCAGAGGCAAGCTAATGACAACTTGAGGCCCCGGGGAGAGCCATTTAAACCTCGTGGTGCCTCTTCATCTTCACGGTTCGGTGGGAAGAAATTCTTTGGTCAGAAGCAGGAGAACAAGAAGAGCAATTGGTCCGCCAACCGAGGGCATACATAAGGAAATATGCCGGGAGAGCCAAGGTGCGACAATTGTGGAGGGCCACATTCTTCGAATAAGTGCCCTTCCTGTTATAGTTGTGGCAAGATGGGCCACATCTCTCGGTATTGCCCCACCCGGGGAGGTCAGTCAGAGTTTCAGGGCAACAGGCCGAGATTTGATGACATGACAGTACACCAGAGGCAGCAGTTTGTGCCTCGACCATCGGGAGGTCAGACAGTGGGACTGTCCCAGGGGCAGGTGTATGTGCTGACCAGAGAGCAGGCCCAGGCAGCCCCAGAGGAGGTGATCACCGATACGTGCCATTTATTTACGTACCCTGCCTTTATTTTGATAGATACAGGTGCCTCCCACTCTTTTGTATCTGTGGGCTTTGTGGAAAGACACCATATGCGCACGTCTTCTTTACCCACACCTCTCTTGGTCTCGACACCCACTGGAAGAAATGTCGTTACTGATCAGTTCATGGCAGATTGCCTCATTTATTTTGAGGGCAACGAGTTGAAGGCAGACTTGATTGTGTTGGGCATGTCAGACTTCGACTGCATCTTGGGTATTGATATTCTGAACAGATATCAGGCAGTGGTAGATTGCCGTCAGTGGACTTTCTATGGCAATGGTTCTCGTGCGAAGATTCCGTTGATTTCAGCGATCAAGATGACTCAGCTGTTGGAACGTGGCCACACGGGCTATCTTATCTATGCCGTGGACACGTCTGGGAAGAATAAAGAATTGAGAGTTGAGAATGTACCAGTGGTAGCAGAGTTTGCTGATGTGCTCCCAGAAGAGATCCCAGGATTTCCACCGGCTAGGGAAGTTGAGTTTGGGATCGAGTTGTTACCAGGGACATCCGCTATCTCTCGTGCACCTTACAGGATGGCACCGGCGGAGTTGAGAGAGTTGAAGGAACAGTTGCAGGATCTCCTTGACAAGGGATATATACGCCCGAGCGTATCGCCATGGGGCGCACCGGTTCTCTTTGTGAAAAAGAAGGACGGTTCGATGCGTTGTGCATCGATTACCGGCAAGTGAATAAGGCTACAGTGAAGAACAAGTATCCTCTCCCGAGAATTGATGATCTGTTTGATCAGTTGCAAGGTACCAGACTTTATAGCAAGATTGATTTGAGATCCGGGTACCACCAGATACGGGTCAGGGAGGAGGATGTGCAGAAGACAGCATTTCGGACTCGATATGGACATTATGAGTTCCTAGTGATGCCGTTCGGCGTGACGAATGCTCCAGCGGTCTTTATGAGTCTGATGAACAGAGTGTTTCAGCCGTACCTGGATCGGTTCATCATTGTATTCATTGACGACATTCTCATCTACTCCCGGAGTGAGGAAGAGCATGTGAAACACTTGAGGACAGTGCTCCAGATTCTCAGAGACCACCAGTTGTATGCCAAGCTCAGCAAGTGCGAATTTTGGTTGAGCAGTGTAGTGTTTCTGGGGCATGTCATATCGAGCAGCGGAATATCTGTGGATCCCAGGAAGATTGAAGCTGTGATGGAGTGGGCTGCACCCACTTCTGTGCCTGAGATACGGAGCTTCCTTGGTTTGACCGGATATTATCGACGCTTCGTCGAGGGCTTTTCGAAGATTGCCAAGACGTTGACACAGTTGACCCAGAAGGGAGTACCTTTCTTTTGGTCAGAAGCTTGTGAGGAGAGCTTCCAGGAGTTGAAGCACCGTTTGACGACGGCGCCAATATTAGTGATCCCTACGGAGAACTCCAGATTTGTTTTGTATACCGATGCATCACTTCAGGGCCTTGGGTGTGTACTGATGCAAGATAAGCATGTGGTAGCTTATGCATCGAGGCAGTTGAAGCCGCATGAGACTAGATACCCAATCCACGACTTGGAATTGGCGGCTATCATCTTCGCCCTGAAGATTTGGAGACATTACTTGTATGGTACTTCGTTTACCATATACACGGATCACAAGAGCCTCAAGTTTTTATTCACTCAGGCGGAGCTGAACATGAGGCAGAGGAGGTGGATGGACTTACTCAAGGACTATGTTTGTGAGATTGAGTACCATCCCGGAAAGGCTAATTTGACAGCAGACGCTTTGAGCCGGAAAGTGAGGAGTTCTGCTGAGGACGTCATCCATTTGTCAGCCATGATGACCTCCTATTGCCATTTGGGCTATGATTTCGACATAGATGCATCACCTGTGTATGTATCGACCTTGTTAGCTGAGCCAGATATCTATGAGAACATCAGGAGAGCTCAGAGGTCAGATGATGAGATTCAGAGATGGTTGTCTTTAGTACATCTTGGTCAGCCAACGAAGTTCAGAGTGGCTGAGGACGGATCTTTGAGATTGGGTAACCGTTGGGTGGTTCCGAGTACGCCGGAGTTGCGTGGAGGAATCTTGGAGCGAGCTCATAGTAGCAGACTTAGCATCCACCCAGGCGGGAAGAAGATGTATAAAGATCTACGTGGTCAGTTTTGGTGGAAGAGAATGAAGTATGACGTCGTCGCTTTTGTAAAGAGGTGCTTGATCTGCCAGCAGGTTAAAGCAGAGAGACAGAGACCTGGCGGCGAGTTGAAAAGCTTGGAGATACCGAAGTGGAAGTGGGAACACATTTCCATGGACTTCGTGACTCACCTGCCGAGGAGTACTTCAGGCTTTGATGCTATTTGGGTGATTGTGGATCGGTTGACTAAGGTAGCTCATTTTATCCCCTATGGCATGACCTTCACCTTTTTGAGGATGGCGCTGTTGTATATTAGAGATGTGGTGAGATTGCATGGGATCCCCATTTCCATAGTGTCGGATCGAGATCCGTGATTCACATCTCATTTTTGGGAAGGTCTTCAGTCAGCCTTGGGAACTGAAGTTAGACTGAGCACTGCATATCATCCTCAGACGGATGGCCAGACCGAGCGTACTATTCAGACGCTCGAGGATATGTTGAGAGCTTGTGTTTTGGAGTTCGATGTTTCTTGGCAAGATTCAGTGCCTTTGGTAGAGTTCTCTTATAATAATAGCTACCAGGCGAGTATTCAGATGGCTCCTTTTGAAGCTCTATATGGCAGACGATGTAGGTCACCCTTATGTTGGGATGATTTGGGCCGCAAATCGGTCGGAGGACCGGAGTTGATTCGGGAAATGAAAGAGAAGATAAAGATGATAAGGCAGAAAATTAAAGCAGCCCAGGACAGACAGGCAACTTATGCGAATAAACGGCGGAGACCGTTGGAATTTCAGTTGGGAGATAAGGTCTTTTTGAAGATCTCGCCTTTCAGGGGCGTTGTGCGATTTGGGATGCGCGTGAAACTGTCTCCGCGGTATGTTGGACCGTACGAGATTTTGCAGCGCATCGGCACCTTAGCTTACCGACTGGCTTTGCCGCCTTCTTTATCTGGGATACATGATGTGTTTCATGTGTCTATGCTGCGGAAGTATGAGCCGGATCCGTCGCATGTATTACAGCCTTCCGAGGTTCAGCTAGAATCCGATGTGTCTTATGTGGAACGGCCTGTTAGAATTCTGGATCGAGCAGACCGTAGACTTCGGAACAAAGTGATACCTATGATCAAGGTTCAGTGGGATCGCAGGGGTGTCGAGGAGGCTACGTGGGAGACGGAGCGGCATATGGTGCAGCACTACCCGGAACTATTCTCTGGTATGTGATTATGTTTAGTTTCACTTTGGGGTAAGTGCATGTGATTTCGGGGACGAAATCTTATAAGTAGGGGAGTATTGTGATATCCCCGAAATAATTAATTGCAATTTGGGCATTAATTGTATTTATATGATTAATTATGGTGGTAATTAATTATGTGTTGGATTTATTTATCTTATGGAAATGCATGATCACATGGAAAGGGTGACCCGGGAATGCATTTTGGGGTACATGTGATGCATGTTGGATAATTGGGTGTTGGCATGATTTAATTGTAATGGTTGGCGAATAAATGGAAAGCATGAGTTTAATTATGATTTTGGTGCATTTTGGTGGAATACCTTTTAAATACCATGTTGGAGTATTTTGGACATCATGCTAATTGTTGGGATACAATTTATTTGTCATATATTAACTTTTACCACACCCTCACCCATCACTTTACCATTTACTCTCTAAATCCCCAAATCCCTCCCAAACCCTCACTTTTCCCCTCAAACTCGATTTTGGCACCAAAGTGGACAATAAGTTCTTGTAAAAGCTTTGTTCTTGTACTTCTTGGTAAGATTTGAGGCCTAGGATGTTTATATATCATCCCTTATTGTTCTTATAATGTTTGGTTTGAGTTTTGGAAAGTTTTGAAGGGTTTTGAAATGGGTTTGTTGGGGGTTGGTATTATTTTGGTTGAGTATTGAGTATATGAGTTTATGAGGATGTTTATTGTGGATTTTTAGAGTTTTGGTGTGGTTGATGTTTGAATATGTGAATTTGTTTGAGTTGGGGAAGGAGATGGGTGAATAGTGCCCGAAAATCGGGTGTGCAGAGCTCGGCGATCGATCGGCGCCTCCAGCGATCGATCGCGAGTTGCAGGGCTGAAGGCAGTAGCCTTCAGCGATCGATCGCGAGTTTGGCGCGATCGATCGGCGAGGTCGCTATCGATCGGCGAAAACTCGCCGATCGATCGCGAGTTGAGAAATTTTGTTGGGCGAGGCAGTGTAGTCTCGCGATCGATCGGGGCTATATGGCGATCGATCGCGAGACACCAAAATTGATATTTTTGGATATTTTTGTAGGATTTTTGGTATTGGACTATTATTGGGTTCTAATATTGATTTGTGTGAATGTGTAGAACCATCCCAGGTGGCGACACAGCCAAGGAATTGAAGTCCTACCACATCCTACTTTTTGGAAAGGTACGTAGAGGACGTACGGGCACCCAACGGTACATGTATCTAATATACTCATTGTTTATGCATTGTGGATGCGAGTATATATGTGATTATGCATTGTGGATGCAAATACATGTTGAATTATGCATGATGATTGTAGATGCATATGGTTATTGGTGCACATCCCATGAGTCGTGGTCATCCCTTGATGATTTTAATGCTTGCCGCTATTTGATTTGTTGCCGCTAAATGTGAAGCGAGGGGTGGGAGCGCCGCATGTCACATTTGAGCGTGGTTATCATATAGGGCGAGGAAAGAATATTTGCCGCTCAATGTGAGGCGAGGGGTGGGAGTACCGCATGTCCATTGAAGCGAGGTTATTCTATGCCGCCTATATGTAAATAAGCGAGGGGCATTAAAATACATTGTGATGGACAGACTAGGGATTGGTGATTGGTATTTGGTATTGATGAGATGGTATTATGTCATGATATGTGTAGACCATTAAATAATCTATTGATTATACTCATGAGTTATGGTACAGGGACAACCAAACGGGAAGCGTTTGAAATGAATGGGAAAAACAGGAAGTGTTTTATTATGATTATGCATTTACGCTTATATTCATATTGTGTTGTATATGAATGATTCATTGCTCATGTTTGGGGGTTGTCCTTGTAGGTACTCTCGGCATGATATGAAGGGGGCTAATACGGGTTGAGACAGTGAGCTTGAAGAGCACTTTTGGTAGATGAAGGACAGGATTATTTTGTATAGTGTCTACTCTAGGAGTAGTGTAAAACTATAGTTGATAACATTCTTTTGATGGGGAATGTAATTAATCCATTGATAGTCCTCATTTTGGCATGTAACTCTTAAGACTCATAGCCTCAACACGATTATTTTACTCTGATCATTTATATTAGCTCTAATTATGCCCTTAATCCGCACTTAAGGAACTAGGGTCCCTACATGTAGGCTTGGAGCCTTTTGCACAGATACTGCTACCAGGGGAGATAAGTCTGACCCAGTTCTTGAGCTATCATCCACCGCTATTTGAAGGGACTGAGACTGGGGAAGCAGCCGAGGAATGGCTTGAGAGACTGGAACAGATATTCGTATCGGCACCCTGTGCACGGACTGCCTGGCTGAGGTTGGCAAGGTTCCAGTTAGCGAAGAAGTCTTCCATGTGGTGGAAGACAACAGCATGGAGCTGAGAGCTCAGGGTATGATGGTTGATTGGACTGTATTCAGGACCCGGTTCCTTAACCGGTACTTTTCTGCAGCTGCCAGACAATTAAAGGAAGATGATTTCAATAATTTGAAGCAGGGCAGCCTGTCAGTGTCAGACTACGCTATGCAGTATTCCTCACTGCTGAGGTATGTACCTCATATTACTGTCAGCAGTCATGCCAAGATGAGAAATTTTCTGAAGGGACTGAGGCCAGAGCTATTAGATCGGGTTGTCTCCAACAACCCCAGCTCATTTGATGATGCCCTGATTAGGGCAGAGTTGGCAGAGATTGCAGTGGGCGCATACAAGGACGTTGTACCCCCTTTCGTACCACAATAGAGGCCTGTTGCTGATAGTCTGAGGCCACGAGGGGATCAGTTCGAGGCTCGTGGGGCCTCATCATCTTCCAGATTTGGTGGGAAGAAGTCTCAGGGTCAGAAGCAAAACATCCGGGGACCCACACAGGGGAGCAAGGCAGGAGGAAGCAGGTGTGACCATTGTGGAGGATGGCACTTGTCACGTGACTGTCAGGGTTGTTATATTTGTGGCAAGGTGGGCCACTTGGCTCGAGGTTGCCCCAATCGGAGAGCACCACAGAGACACAGACTCTGGGCCGAATAGGCCAAGGTTTGATGCTGGGAGGGCACCATAGAGACAGCAGTTTGCACCTCGACCCCAGGGAGGTCAGACAGCAGGACCACCGCAGGGTCAGGTGTATGCACTGACTCGGGAGCAGGCTGAGGCAGCCCCGGAGGAGGTCATTGCTGGTACATGCCATTTATTTACGTACCCTGCACTTATATTGATAGATACAGGTGCTTCCCATTCTTTTGTATCTGCTGGCTTTTGTGGAGAGACACCGCTTGTGCTCGTCTCTGTTACCCACGCCTCTCAAGGTCTCGACACCCACGGGAAATTATGCGACTGCAGACCGACTGTTATCTGATTGCCTCATTTATTTTGAGGGCAATGATCTGAGGGCCGATCTGATTCAGTTAGAGATGGCAGATTTTGACTGCATTATCGGCATTGATGTGTTGAGCAGATACCGAGCTGTGGTAGATTGCCGACAGAGGATGGTACGTTTTCTGTCTGATCAGGGGTTCCAGTGGACTTTTTATGGGGACGGCTCTCGTCCAAAGATTCCAGTGATCTCAGCGGTTAAGATGTCGCGGTTATTGGAACGCGGCCACACGAGCTACCTTATTTATGCCGTGAATGCATCAGAAGAGAAGGAAGTGAGAGCCGAGGACATTCCGGTTGTGGCGGAGTTCATTGATGTATTCCCGGATGAGATTCCAGGGTTTCTGCCGATCAGAGATGTGGAGTTTGCCATTGAGCTACTGCCGGGGACATCAGCCATTTCTCGTGCCCCATACAGGATGGCACCGGTAGAGCTGAGGGAGCTGAAAGTGCAATTACAGGAACTCCTCGACAAGGGATACATTCGTCCTAGTGTATCGCCTTGGGGTGTGCCAGTTTTGTTCGTAAAGAAGAAGGATGGTTCAAGGCGTCTGTGCATTGACTATAGGCAACTGAACAAGGCCACAGTGAAGAACAGGTATCCACTTCCGAGGATTGATGATCTTTTTGATCAGCTTCAGGGTACAAAGGTTTACTCAAAGATAGATTTGAGGTCAGGCTATCACCAGGTGCGAGTTAGAGCTGATGATGTCCATAAGACAGCTTTTAGAACTCGGTATGGACACTATGAGTTCTTGGTGATGCCTTTTGGTGTGACGAATGCACCAGCAGTTTTTATGAGTTTGATGAACAGAGTATTTCAAGAATACCTCGATCAGTTCGTGATCGTATTCATTGATGACATCCTTGTCTACTCAAGGAGTGAGGAGGAACATGCCGATCATTTGAGGAAGTACTACAGATTCTCAGAGATCACCAGTTGTACGCCAAACTCAGCAAGTGTGAGTTTTGGCTGAGCAGTGTATCATTCCTAGGTCACATTATCTCTCGAGAGGGGATATCAGTAGATCCTAGGAAGATTGAGGCAGTTATGGATTGGTCCGCCCCTACTTCAGTCAGTGAGATTCAGAGTTTTCTTGGGTTGGATGGCTATTATCGATGTTTCATCGACGGTTTCTCAAAGATCGCCAAGCCACTTACACAGCTGACTTAGAAAGGAGTCCCATTTTGTTGGTCAGAGGCTTGCGAGCAGAGTTTTCGGGAATTAAAGCACCGACTGACTACTGCACCAGTTTTGGTGATTCCCAGGGACAACAAAGGATTTGTTCTTTATACTGACGCATCGTTACAGGGCCTAGGATGCGTACTGATGCAGGACAGACATGTAGTGGCTTATGCTTCTAGACAGTTGAAGCCACACGAGTCGAGGTATCCAGTCCATGATCTGGAATTAGCAGCTATAGTGTTCGCCTTGAAGATATGGCGACACTACTTGTATGGTTCCTCATTTACCATCTTCACTGATCACAAGAGCCTGAAGTTCTTGTTTACACAGACTGAGCTGAATATGAGACAGAGGAGATGGATGGATCTGCTGAAGGATTATGATTAGTGAAATCGAATACCATCCGGGAAAATGAAAACTTGACAGCTGGCGCTTTGAGTCGGACGGTGAGGGGCACAATAGAGGATGCCATGTGTCTATCGGCTATGTTGGGCTCCTAATGTCAGTTGGGGTTTCATTATGATGTATCTACTTCACCAGTACAGGTATTGACCTTGCTAGCTGAGCCAATCATTTATGAACACATCCGGAAGGCTCAGGGGACCGACGCAGAGGTTCAGAGATGGATGTCAAGTGGTTCATTCAGGTCAGCCATCGAGATTCAGAGTGGCTGAGGACGGTTCTCTGAGGCTTGGCGACAGATGGGTGGTTCCAGATACACCCGAGTTGCGGCAGGGTATATTACAGCGAGCTCATTGCAGTAGGATGAGTATCCACCCGGGCGGAAAGAAGATGTATAAGGATTTATTCAGCCAGTTCTGGTGGAGGCGAATGAAACAGGATGTTACTTCATTCGTCAAGCGCTGCTTGATTGTCAGCAGGTGAAGGCTGAGAGGCAGAGGCCTGGAGGTGAGCTAAGGAGTTTGGAGATACCCGAGTGGAAGTGGCAGCACGTGTCTATGGATTTCGTGACCCACTTACCGAGGACTGTTTCGGGTTTTGATGCTATATGGGTAGTCGTCGACAGATTGACTAAGAGTGCTCATTTCATTCCCTACTGTATGACCTTCACGTACTTTAGGATGGCACAGTTATATGTTAGAGATGTGGTGAGACTGCATGGGATCCCTGTTTCGATTGTGTCTGATTGAGATCCGCGGTTTACATCTCACTTCTGGGAAGGTCTTCAGTCAGCTCTAGGTACAGAGTTGAGGTTGAGCACAGCCTATCATCCCCAGATGGACGGACAGACCGAGCGTACTATACAGACACTCGAAGATATGTTGAGGGCTTGTGTGCTGGAGTTCGACACTTCTTGGCAGGACTCAGTAGCTTTGGTGGAATTTTCTTATAATAACAGTTACCAGGCTAGCATACAGATGGCTCCATTTGAAGCCCTATATGGCAGGCGTTGCAGGTCGCCTTTGTGTTGGGATGATGCGGACCGTAAATCGGTCGGAGGAACAGAGTTGGTCCAGGATATGGAAGAAAAGGTAAAGGTTATCAGGAGAAAGATGAAGGCAGCTCAGGACAGACAGGCAGCGTATGCCAATCAGCGGCGAAGACCGTTGGAGTTTCAGTTGGGCGACAAAGTCTTTCTGAAGATCTCACCTTTCAGAGGTGTGGTACGGTTTGGGATGCGGGGAAAGTTATCCCCAAGATATGTAGGGCCGTACGAGATATTGCAGCGTGTTGGTACTCTGGCTTACCGGTTAGCTTTACCGCCCTCTCTGTCTGGTATACACGATGTATTCCATGTGTCTATGCTGAGGAAGTACGAGCCAGTTCCTTCGCATGTGTTACAGCCTTCAGAGGTGCAGTTTGAGTCCGATGTTTCCTATGTGGAGCGGCCTATCAGGATTTTGGATAGGGCAGACCGCAGGCTTCCAAACAAAGTTATTCCTATGGTCAAGGTTCAGTGGGATCGTAGGGTGTCGAGGAGGCCACGTGGGATACAGAGCGACACATGGTGCAGCATTATCCAGAACTTTTTTCTGGTATGTGATTTATGTTTTGTTTTATACGGGGTAAGTGCATGCTGATTTCGAGGGCAAAATCTTATAAGTAGGGGAGTATTGTGATATCCCCGAAATGATTATGTGATTTTAATCATTGATTAAATTATGATGATTTTGGTGGTAATTCATGGGATTGAATTAATATTATTGAGGAGATACATTTCAGGGTGCATGTGAGATATGTTGGGATTTTGGGGTTGTGGCATGTTTATTTGGGGTGTGTGTTATTTGTTTTAGTGAAGCATGTTTAAATGAGAATTGAAGTATTTTATTGAGAAAATACTATAAATATCATGTGAGGATATTTTAATACATCGTGCTAAATACCGGGACCAAAACATAACACATCATATCACCCAACACCCAACCACCCCCCCAACCCATGCTGATGACACAGCCAAAGGCTGACTTTCCACCCCACTTGGCACAATCATTCAACCCTTCTCCTCCTTTCCAAATCTCAACCTTTCTCTCCCAAATAACCTCCAGCATCTGCTAAGCAAAATCGTGTGGAGCCCTTCCATTTTCATTGCTTGGAAGCCTCCCAAAAATCGGAGCAAAGTAGGGTGAGAAACCATGCTTTGTTTTTTATTTAAGATTGATTAAGTTCTTGTTTTCAAGTGGTGTGAAAATGGCATGTTAGCTTAGGTTTCTTAAAACCTTCGATTTAAATGCTTACATGGTGTTATTATGAAGCTCTCAGTAGTTTTCCTTGAGCATGTTACATGTTTTATGTGAAGGATTTAAGCATGTAAAATATGGTGTTCGAAAATCTGGGTAGAGGTATGCCCTGTTTTTCTGGAAGATATGGGATGGGAGTGATATTGTGAAGGTGTTATCATGCATGTTAGATAGGTTTTTGGTAAACCTTTGATTTGAGTACATACATGGTAGTTTTGTGAAGCCCTTGGCATTTTTGTTCGAGCATGTTTTATGTTATATGTTGTAGTTTTAATAGCATGAAATGAGGTGCTCAAGAAATCTGGAAATGAAATATGTTGCCCTGTTTCCGGAAAGGTTGGTTGAGTACTGATGTAAATGGGCAATTTTAATGCATGAGGGTTTGAGTTTGGGGTATGATCTTGATATGAATACACTCAGGGTAGTGTATTGTAGCTACTAGCATAATTGTTTAAACATGTGGTGTATCTTATATGCTAGATTAAAGGGTATGGAAATAGGTGTTCGAGAATTCTGGAATTGTGTTTCTCGAACAGAGCATCTCGATCGATCAAAAATTCCATCTCGATCGATCGAGCGAGGCAGAACATTGGCTTTGAAAGAAGGCGTCTTCTCGATCGATCGAAAAGAGGGGCCGATCGATCGAGAGACCCAGAATGTTGAAAAATATACATTGTTATATTTTGTTTAAATTTTGATATTGGATTGTAATGAGACATCTAATATTGTGTTGTACACTGGTGTAGAGCCTTCACAGACAGCTACACAGCGCAGGGGATAGAGTTCCGCAACACACTACATTTTGGAAAGGTACGTAAGCGACGTACGGGCATCCCAACGGTAACATGTACCTTATGTTTGTCTATTTGACACATGATGAATGCAATGTGATGCATTAAGAGTATGATACATGTTATTATGCATTGTTGTTGCATATTATGCATTGTTGTTGCATATTGTGATGTGGAATAAAGAGGAGTATTCCACGAGTCAAGAGAGATCACAGTGTAGGATTTAATGCTTATGCTTGTTATGTAGTAATGAAGCGGGAGGATGGTACCGCTCATTATGAGATTATGTAGTAATGAAGCGGGGAGGATGGTACCGCTCATTATGAGATTATGTAGTAATGAAGCGGGGAGGATGGTACCGCTCATTATGAGATTGTGTAGTAATGAAGCGGGGAAGATGGTACCGCTCATTATGAGATGTTGAAGCAAGAAGCATTAAAATAACTGTTGATATATGACTCAAAAGCTGTGTAAAGAAAGAGGTGATATGTCATGACATTATTAAAGGATCCATAATTTCATATAATGTGTTTATTATGAATTATGGTACAAGGACAACCAATGGGCGTTGTAAATGCTTGGAAATACAGGAAGTGCTTTGTATTATGATTATGCATTTACGTATTACAATCATATTATGTTGAATATGAATTATGATATGCTCATGTGTTGGGGGTTGTCTTTGTAGGTGCTTTTGATGATGAGAACCAGGGTCGGTGTTGATATGCTGAGCTGTAAGGAGTTCTACAGGATTACCATGTTAGAGAATTTTTTTGTATAGCTTCTACAAGAAGTAGAGTAAGACTATAGTGTAGTACCTTTTGTAGGAATATGTGAAATTCCTTTTGAAACTTTTGGTACTGTAATCTCTTAAGCTGAGGTTAATCAACACGACTTATTACTCTGATATATATACACATGAATGGTTAGTTCTCTTAATTGCACCTTAGTATCTTGATTGGATAACGGGATCTCACACATAATGCCATTTAGATTTCGGCATTGAGATGCTGGAACAGAACGAAATATGGCTATATTTGAATGAGATTTGACTATGATTTTTTTTCATTTCACAAAAAGTAAAAAAGAATAAACTAATGAATATGGTGAATGAAAACATAGTTAGATACTAGTTTTGATAACATGGAATATAGGTGCGATATTGTGACCAAGGTTAAGTTGTATAAAACATCATGAGATGTTGGGAAACTTCAAATATATGAGATATAGATCGAGATTTTTTGGGAAGTCTTGTCCTTCAGATAAATTCCCATGTACTCAAAATTGTGAAATGAAATCTAATAATGATATGACTATTTTGATGTTATGATCGAACTTATTGAAGATTATTGGTCATTAAGTAGTTCGATGTTAATTGATTAATCTGAGGAAATGGAATTTTAGGACATGATGTTTAAGTCAAAATTCCATCTATAATGGGATACCTTATAATTTGACTGAGATGAAGTATTAAAGGATTGAACTTTCAAGTTGTTATGTGTTAACATAGATGAAACAAAAATGTTGTGACTCATCAGCATACATAAAACGAGAATGTACAGATGTACAACAATAACATTAAATGAACGACGCGCAAATATGGTTCGATATATTTGGAAACCATTAATGAAAAGGTTCATATACGAACTCTGCATAAGTGTACCATAGAATTTGTAATGCCTCGATTTATGTTATATACGTATGATATGATTATGGTGTAATTATATCACGTGGCGGTATGATACTTGGGGTTCGAGTGGAACCAATAATGAAGAAATACATGTATAGTAGAATATAACATTTTGTACATGTAGCATGCATTTGAAGGTGCATTAAAATGTACATGTGAGTTGCATTTGACATGAGTTTGAAGGGAATTACATGTGCATGTGAATTTACTTGCAATTGAAATTTGCATTTGAATTTGGAGTTCATTTCATGTACATGACACTTAACATGTAATTATCTCCAAAGGACATGATATCAAGTAAATTAGGGACTTAAGGTTCTATATCAAGTGGCTTAGAGGTGAAATCACATACTACACCACTTTTCACCTAAAAATCTCTACACAAGCTCCTCTCCATTTCTTTCAAGGTTTTGTTTGTTTGAGCTTGGGTTTCAATTGTAACTTGAGCTAGGAGGGTGTGTGAAGTGGAATTGTACCATCTTGGTAAGAAATTCATAGTTGTATACTTGATTTTATCATTGGTGTTGATGTATGAGACATAGCATATCAAGTGTTCATGTGTACAATCATAACATGTTTATATGCTAGGAATTGGAATCTATGATGTTAGAATCATGTGAAGATGTTCCTAGATAGTGCATGAAACATGTTTACATGTTAAAATTCGAGTTGTAGGAGAAGAGCTAGGAGGATAAGCTCAAAATCGCCATGTTCTGAACTTTCTGGACATCGGCGATCGATCGCGAGCTTTGTGGCGATCGATCGCCGAGACAGAGTAAATTTTAAGGCGGTTAAATCATGTGGCGATCGATCGGTGAAAAAGTGCGATCGATCGCGAGCAAACAGAGCACTTTGGCGATCGATCGCGAGGTTTGGCGATCGATCGCGAGGGAGGCAGAACAGTTTGGCGATCGATCGGTGAAATGTGCGATCGATCGCCAGAGTTCAAATCTTGAAAAATTTTATATTTTGTAGAATTTGATTTTAATGCCTATGATAACATGTTATATTGTTGGCATTGTTGTAGCATCATCTCAGGGGACAGGGCAAAGAGGCAATTAGCTATCACCGCCTGATTTATCGCTTTTGTGTCGCAATACAGGTACGTGTTGACGTACGGAGTATAGATATGATGCGATGATGATGTTATGGTTTTGATATCATATGATTTATGTTATCTTGTGTCATATGATTGGTAGTTCATATGCATGTTCATACATGGATTTCATATGATTGAGATGGAGGCCTTGATAGATATGTGTATATGCTTTGGTGAGATCATTGCCTCGATAGATATGCCTGGTGTGGTATATGCTTTGGCTGGGATCGTTGCCACGATAGATATACGACACATGCTTTGGCTTGAGAGATATACGCCTGGTGTGGGTATATACTCTGGCTATTATCACCGATGAGCATTGAACTATGATATGTGCTGCTATATGCAGATGTGATGTGGTTTCACTGACATATTGAGCTGATTAGGCATATCATATGGGGCTCGTGATAATAAGGAAATTGTTGAGATATGTCATGACATAGTGCATTTGTGGATGCATGATACAGAACATTCACATTAGATGATTTATTTGTGCTTTATCATTGATATTGATATTGTGATTTGATATTGCACTGAGATAATTGTTATCTATACTCATTGTGTGAATGTTTCTGTAGGGACTCATAGACGTGGGGAGCGTGAGTCATGATTTCCGCTGCGAGGGGAACCACTGCCTAGGAGTTCTTTTGGATTAGGTTGTTTATGTACATGTTATGTATAGTTTGTTAGGTTTTTGATAACCTTGTAAACAACTTAACTAGTATGAACTCTTAATCCGTGCATGGTACATTACTTAATTCAGACTCACATTGTATGTTTAATGGATACATAATGGATTAAGTAAAGAGGACCCCACATTAGTGGTATCAGAGCAGTGGTTCGAGAACGGGGTGAACATGGGTAGAGGAAGTGTATTAGGGAGTTACCTAAACACTTTGAGAATGGTAATAGCATGTTAGTTGTGGAATATGATGTTATTCTAACATGTTATATATTTGTAAATGTTATTGTAACCCTTGTTATACAGCTATGACAGACAGAGGGTATCATGAGGATGTTGGGGATGCCTTGAGTGGCAATGCCAGCGTGAGGATGGTGCCTGTACCACCACCACCGATTGAACAAGGGCCAGTGGAACAGGTATGTTGCCTCGAGAATTGACATTGACGCAATTTCTGAGCTATCAGCCACCTAGGTTTGAGGGGACTGAGTCAGGGGAACTGGCAGAGGAGTGGCTGGAACGTGTGGAACAGATATTTGTATCTGCACCGTGTGCCAAGACTGCGTGGTTACGCTTAGCTGAATTCCAGTTAGCTAAGAAAGCTATGATGTGGTGGAAGTCCACAGTACTTGAGTTGAGGGCGCAAGGACAGTGAACTGGGATGTGTTTAGAACAAAGTTTCTGGAGCATTATTTCTCTGTTGCTGCAAGGCAGAGGAAAAAGGATGAATTTACGCATTTGAGACAGGGATCAATGACAGTATCTGATTATGCTGTGCATTATTCTTCTTTGCTCCGGTATGTACCACATATTGCTGTGAACACCAAAGCTAAGATCAGACAGTTTGTGAAAGGTTTGAGGCCTGAATTGTTTGATAGGGTCATGTCCAATAACCCTGCATCATATGAAGAAGCGTTGACTAGAGCTGAGATGGCTGAGATTGCTGTAGGGGTATATACAGATATTGGACAAGCCCAACCACCTACATCTGACAGTATGAGACCTAGAGGGGAATCATTTAAATCACCACGAGGTGGTGCATCTTCATCTAGGTTTAGTGGAAAACGTTTTGGATCAAGGAAAGGGGAGGATAGAAAATCGAAAGGACAGTCCCAAGGCAGTAGTAGTAGTAGTGGACGTGGATTACAATGTTTTAAATGTGGAGGGCCACATTATCAAAGAAATTGTCCACAGTTTGATACGGTGGTTTGTTTCCGTTGTGGGAAACCAGGACACGTGATCCGTGATTGTCCTCAAGTGGGTGGACAACAGAGGAGAGGACCAGTGTCAGAGAATACAGTGCAGCAGAGACCACAGGGTGTACCACAGTCTGGTGGAGGACAGAGGGCAGGAACACCTCAGGCTCAGGTGTATGCACTGAATAGGGAGGAAGCAGAGGCAGCTCCTGATACTGTGATAGCGGGTAAGTGTACTGTATTTACTTATCCTGCTTTTCTGTTGATTGATACTGGTGTCACATTCTTTTATTGCAGAAGCATTTATTGATCGGTATCATATATGTTCGTCTCCATTGTTGATGCCTCTTTATGTTTCGACACCCATGGGAACTACTGTGATGACTTGTCAGAGTGTGTCTGATTGTGCTATTCAGTTTGAGACTGAGTATGGGCTACAGGCTGATTTGATTGTGTTAGACATGTCCGATTTTGATTGCATCCTTGGAATTGATGTGTTGAGTAGATATCAATCTGTTGTGGATTGTAGTCAAAACGATTGTACGATTTCAATCTGATACTGGAACCCAATGGTATTTTCATGGCCAAGGATCGAGGGCAAGGATTCCTTTGATATCAGCAATCCGAATGTCGCGTTTGTTAGAGCGTGGACATGCGGGTTATTTGATTTATGCCCTTGATGTAAATGAACAGAAAAGAGAAAGGAAAGTGGAGGAGATACCAGTGATTGCAGAATATGCGGAGGTGTTTCCAGATGAGATACCTGGATTTCCACCGAGTCGAGAAGTGGAATTTGGTATTGATTTGATACCTGGTACTTCTGCAATTTCACGGGCTCCTTATCGGATGGCACCAACTGAATTGAAGCAGTTGAAAACTCAATTGCAAGACTTATTGGACAAGGGGTACATACGTCCTAGTGAATCGCCTTGGGGTGCTCCGGTATTATTTGTGAAGAAGAAGGATGGGACAATGAGACTGTGTATTGACTATCGACAATTGAACAAGGTAACAATAAAGAATAAATATCCTCTTCCTCGTATTGATAATTTGTTTGATCAGTTGCAGGGATCAAGGATATATTCTAAGATTGACTTGAGGTCAGGGTATCATCAAATACGTGTGAGGGAAGGAGATATACAGAAGACAGCATTCAGAACTTGACCGCTTATTTTTTTAACAAAAGATATTTCAAAGAATGGGTTGAAGCGATTCTACCGCAAGTGCACGGTGTCAAGTTTTAGTATAGTGAAAATTTAGTAAAGGTTGTCGAATCCACAGGGACTAACGTATAAGTACCAAATACGATCAATCAAATTATATTTAGCCTACGATTAAAGGAGTTTGATTAACTAAAGCTAGATTAAACTAAAGAATAAAGATTAAACTAAAAACAAAGAATAGAATGGTTCCGGAAATGCGAAGGTAAGTCACTCGAGAAAATTACCAAACTCGTCGTTCAATTATATTATCTCTACTGATTCAACGGAATTCTCAAATTATCACTCAATTGATTTTAACGGTGAAAGGTTTTCACTATTATTCGATACACTCTCTCGAGCTGTAACGAAACTAACAATAAATTAGAATAATTCACTCTCGTGCACCTATTTACTAATTCAAAGCTGCTTAAATCATCAAACCTATTAACTCTAAATCTTTCGATTTCAAGTTCTCACGTATGCGATATCATCTCTCGATCTCAATCGTAACATACATCATAAATTAATGGAGCGTGTTACATCGTTATCTCTCGATCTCGGCTGTAACCCTCAAATTCAATCAAAGCTAGCTAGACTTTGATCTACACAATCAATTAATCTATGAACCAATGAATCAATATATCAAACACAACGAACTAAAACTTCAATAATATCAACCAAATTCAATTCAAATCAAATACAGATGAGTTTTCTTGTCTCTCGACCTCAAAAACAACAAATGAAAATGAAAATCAAATAAACTAAAGTTCAGAAATACGATAAACGATGGATGAATCCGTGCGTTGCACCGTGATTTCTTCTCTTGTTCCTTCCTTGCACTCCGGAACGGATAGGCTCGACTTTGGACGAAGAACGGAGATTGGATCTCCTTGGGCGGCGGCTAGGGCGGCTGCTCTTGACCTAAAAATGTCTGATAAAATGTGTCTAATTCGTCCTCCTCTTGTGTAGAAGAGAATCCCCCTTAATAGCCCTCCAGAATCACGATAAAAAAGGAAAATAAAATCTTCAGATCTCGCGTCTCGATCGATCGAGAATTTCACCGATCGATCGGTGCACTGTTCACGCCAGCTTTTGGAACTTACTGCCTCGCTCGATCGATCGGGAATTTCCACCGATCGATCGAGAATTTGAAAATTTCAGCTCCGAGGTTACTGCCTTGCTCGATCGATCGATATTTCCACCGATCGATCGAGCCTTCGAAAAATCAGACTCTTGCTTCTGGATGGCTCGATCGATCGAGAATAAATCTCGATCGATCGAGATCTGAAGAAACCATCTTCAATATTTTCATCATCTTTTATGCCTCGATTTCGCCTGTTATCTTCATATAAGCTCATTTCTTCCACTTCCGAACTAATTTCCTGAAACAAACGAATAAACACCAAAAAGCATAATATCATCCAGGAAAAAGTACGGAAAATGGGAAGAACTTACAGTTAAAATCACTCAAAATCTAAGCCTATCAACTCCCCCAAACTTAGACTTGATCGTCCTCGAGCAAGCAATAAACTCAAAAAGAAAAGTTAAACTCGATACTAAGCATGAGTCATCCTTACAACATATGCAACAGCTCAGAAATCCTACTTACACAGCAATAGAAGTCAATCAACATTTAACAAGAAGCATTTTCTCCTAAGTTAAACAATACATCGCAACATCGGAACGTGCGTGTGTGCTATTGTCAAACATGAGTTACATATATATCTTTAAAATCAACATGTGCCATATTAACTCCTAGTCAAGATTACTTTGAATTACTCTACAAGTTTACTATCCAGCACTTCTCCACTAATGTAATTGTTCCCTAGACTTGGATCAAAAGGTCTTGAAAGCTTATAACGTTAGGCCTTTTGGTGTCGGCTTCAAAGAAAAGGTAGGGTGAATTCAAAGAAGAGAGTATAACAAAATCAGTTCAACTCTTTTTGAGCTTCTCTTCAACTTTTTTCTAGCCTTGGCCACTTTGGGTCTTATTTTGAAATTTTCTTATCAAGGCTTTTCTCTACATCTTTTCCTCTTTTTTTTTTTTTTTTTTTCTTTGCTCATTCTTTTGTTCCTTTTGAACTCATTTGCATATAGCAATTCTGTGCAATGAATGAGATTCATTATACTCTCCTAGGGGTAGGTAAAATTTTTCTTTTAGGCTCAAACCAAGGTGGGTATAATGAGTTGCCAAGAATGTCGAATGGGGGTCTAATCATATGCAATGCATATACTATTCTTTTTCAATAAGGCTCAAAAGGGGACACTAATGAATAATATATAACAGGTAGGCTTGAAAGGCTCAAACGGTCCAAAGATCGCCTAAATCATCTCCAAGTCTAGTTCCTAATTATAAATTTCGCCTCAAAGTGCTTTCAACTAAACTGTAGAGTTCTCTAAGATACTCAAGACTCATCATAGTTAACACAAGTTTTCAATTTAATCAATACATACTTCACTCAATCATGACTCAATAAGTGCTCAAAGTATTCCTCAGTTTTGACATGTAGTTAACAAAGGATATATACAAACAAGTTAAATATTTTCATGACTCCTATCTAGATGAGGATTAATTTCATCATGTATTACCATTGTAATTCCAACTCAACAATTCTCAAGAATAACTCAATCCATAAAAAAAATTTTGTTGGTGATGCTCAAGGACGAATTAGTCTCAACATCATGCAGTCATGCAAGGTAGGAAACAAAACAAGTAGCAAGATGTGCAAAAGCAAAATTATGTACAAATACTCAAAAACCCCCCCAAACTTAGCATGTGAATTGCCCTCAATGAACAAGAAAAAGAAAAATAAATGCCAAGGCAAAGACACATACCATGATGACGATCGTCACTGATCGTCATCCTCATCATGCTCCGGAGGGGGAACTGGGTAGTGGTGCTCCTCGCCCTGATATGGATTCATACTGCAAAACAAAAGTAAACAAAATAACAAAGTCAATAAAACTACACTAAAGAAAAGAAAAAGAAACAAAGGGAATAAAGAAAGAGTTCTTGATTTATAGTCCCAAGCTGGACTGTCATCTCCTCTTTCTTAGTCGTCAAGATAGACTATAGAGGTAACCGTTTGGACTTCATTGCTCATGTGGTAATGCTTTAAGCGCTGCCCATTCACTGTAAATGTTCCCCTGCTAGGATCAGTAACTTCAATTGCACCAGAGGGATAGATTTTTGCAATGGTGAATGGTCCGGACCAACGAGAGCGTAGTTTGCCTGGGAAGAGTCGCAATCTGGAGTTGAACAAGAGTACAGCATCTCCTACCTTGAATTCCCTTTGTTGTATACGCGAATCATGCCACTTCTTAGTTTTCTCTTTGTAAATCTTGGCATTCTCATATGCTTGATTCCTGAATTCTTCCATCTCATTCAATTGTAGAAGACGCTTCTCACCTACAGCCTTAGCCGCTGTTTTAGTAGCTCCAAAATGTCCACCAGCATCCCCATCATGACATTTCTGCAAAATATCCTGTATCTCCTCCTTGGGGACACAACGCCTTATGATGTTGTCTGCACAGACTTTAAACAAGTATGGTTCCTCCCACAACAGATGTTTAACCTCAGAAAAGAATTTTTTCTTTTGATAAAAAGTCAGATTTTGTGGGAGGATACCACTAACAATATAGTTTGCATACTGTGCATACCAAGGTAACAATTCAACACTAAATAATTGCTCATCAGGGAAATTCTCATTAATCTCAACTACCTCATTGTCAATTGTATCAGTCATGTTCTCAATTCGCGATAAATGATCTGCAACCACATTTTCAACACCTTTCTTATCTCTTATCTCTAAGTCAAATTCTTGCAACAATAAAATCCACCTAATCAAGCGTGGTTTAGCATCTTTCTTTGCAAGTAAGTACTTAAGTGCAGCGTGGTCAGTGTATACAATAACTTTAGCAAGACATAGGGAGGAGTGAAACTTATCAAAAGCAAAAACTATGGCTAGAAGCTCTTTTTCAGTGGTGGCATAGTTAAGTTGTGCTTCATTCAAAGTGCGACTAGCATAGTAAATTGTATGAAATACCTTGTTCCTCCTTTGACCTAAGACTGCTCCTACCGCCGTGTCACTGACGTCACACATTAGTTCAAAAGGTAACTCCCAATCAGGTGCGACCAATACTGGTGCAGTTACCAATTTCTCTTTGAGTGCCTCGAACGCCTGCATACAATCAGAATTGAATTCATAAGATGCATCTTTAGTTAACAAATGAGATAAAGGTTTAGAAATTTTTGAAAAGTCCTTAATGAAACGTCGATAAAATCCTGCATGTCCTAAAAAAATCCGAATCCCTTTCACTGTTGTCGGCGGTGGTAATTGTTGTATCACTTGAATTTTAGCCCGATCCACTTCAATACCCTTTTCAGATATCTTGTGTCCCAAGACTATTCCTTCTTGGACCATAAAATGACACTTCTCCCAATTTAGTACGAGATTTGTCTCTTCACACCTAGCCAACACCAGATTCAAGTTAGCTAAACATATATCAAAAGAAGAACCAAATACAGAAAAATCATCCATGAATACTTCTAGGAACTTCTCTATCATGTCATGAAATATGGCCACCATACATCTTTGAAAGGTAGCAGGTGCATTACATAATCCAAATGGCATTCGTCGGAATGCAAATGTGCCATAAGGACAAGTGAAGGTAGTCTTCTCTTGATCCTCAGGCGTAATAGCAATTTGGTTATATCCCGAATATCCATCTAGAAAGCAATAAAAATCATACCCTGCTAACCTTTCCACCATCTGATCAATGAAGGGAAGGGGGAAATGGTCTTTACGAGTGGAATCATTTAACCTCCTATAATCAATACACACTCTCCACCCTGTGACTGTTCTAGTGGGTATTAACTCATTATTCTCATTAGGGACAACAGTAATACCTCCCTTCTTTGGTACACATTGAATAGGACTTACCCATGAGCTATCAGAAATAGGGTAGATAATACCTGCGTCCATAAGCTTAATCACCTCAGCTTTGACTACCTCTTGCATTTTTGGATTGAGACGACGTTGAGGTTGAACCACGGCCTTGAATGTGTCTTCCATAAGAATTTTATGCATGCAGACCGATGGGCTAATTCCTTTGATATCTGATATCTTCCATCCAAATGCTTTCTTGTTCTCTTGAAGGACTTTCAGAAGCTTTTCCTCATTATCACCTGTCAAAGACGAAGAAATAATGATTGGTAAAGATCTTTCAGCATCTAAGAAAATATACTTGAGATGTGATGGAAGAGGTTTGAGTTCAAGATTAGGTGACTCTTCAATTGATGGCTTTTGAGGTTTAATATCCCTTTTTCCCAACTCTCCCAGATTCTCAGTGGCTCGCTTCATGTATGGACTGGTGTTGTTCATAAAAGCTATATGCTCAATGTCTTCCTTGCATTGTTGCTCATCAGCTTCCACTAGGCATGCTTCCATGTCAGCCTTGAATGTATCTTGCAAAAAATCATCTGTCAGAATATCAATAATATCAATACTGAAACACATGTGCTCATCGTGTGGATGTTTAAGTGCTTTGAAAACATTAAAAGTAACTTGATCCTCCCCTACTCGGAGGACCAACTTCCCTTGTTGCACATCGATTATTGCTTTTCCCGTTGCTAAAAATGGTCGACCCAAAATCAACGGTGTCTCTGAATCTGCTTCCATATCAAGTACCAGAAAGTCAACGGGAAAGATGAATTTATCCACTTTGACTAGAACGTCTTCAATGATACCCCTAGGGTATGTGATGGATCGATCTGCTAACTGTAGTGAAACCTTGGTAGGTTTTGGCTCTCCTAGCCCCAACTTCCTGAAAATAGAAAATGGCATTAAATTTATACTAGCACCCAAATCACACAATGACTTTGTAAAAGATAATGATCCTATAGTGCATGGTATAGTAAAACTCCCTGGGTCTTTTAACTTTGGAGGCATTTTATTTTGCACAATTGCTGAGCACTCCTCCGTCAAACTTACCGTCTCATATTCGCCCAGCTTTCGTTTACTCGACAAGATTTCCTTCAAAAACTTAGCATAACTAGGCATTTGAAGTAAAGCGTCAGCAAATGGAATATTAATGTGTAATTTCTTAAAAACTTCAAGAAATTTACCAAATTCTGCGTCCATCTTCGCTTTTTTCAATGCTGCGGGAAATGGGGGAGGAATTACTATCCTATCAATGTGTGTGATCGGTGTAGTGTTAGAATGCTTACCTTTCTCTGTTGCCTTTTTCTCAGTCATATCCTTGCTTTCGGATGTCTCTCCATGACTCTCTTCAGCTTCAGCTTGCGGTCTTAGCTCTTTTCCACTTCTTAACTCAATGGCCTTTGCTTGCTCGTTTTGATTCTTCACTGTTCTACTTGAGATGTTGCCCTGCAATTGTCCTGTGATTAATGATGCGAGCTTACCCACTTGCACTTCCAAGTTCTTTATTGCTGCATCCTGGGTTGTCATCCTGGATTCAGTTGATGCTATGAACTTGGCTATTAGCTCCTCCATATATAGTTTATTCGATCCTCCCGGTTGTAGCTGTGGATTTAACACTTTCTCTTTGTTGGACCACCTAAAGTTGTTATTATTCCTCCACCCCGGGTTGTATGAATTTGAGTACGGACTGGTGGGTGGCCTGTTATTTACAAAATTCACCACTTCATTAGTTTGCAAGAATGGGTTACCTGCCTGGCATTCTATGCTCGGATGACTGCCTCCACACAGCTCACAGAAGATAACTTGAGCTTGCATCGCTGCTGCTCCCATGCTATCTATCTTCCGATTCATAGCTTCTAATTGAGCCGAAAGAGCAGTGATTTCGTCCACTTGATGGACTCCTATTGGCTTCTGTGGCGTGCTCTTATCTGACTGCCACTGGTAGCTATTGCACGCCATTTCTTCCAATAAGCTATATGCCTCTTCCGGTGTCTTCCTCATTATTGATCCCCCAGATGCTGCATCTATCATCGAACGGTTAGAAGAAAATAAACCGTTATAAAAAGTTTGTACCTGCAACCAAATGGGTAGACCGTGGTGTGGGCATCTCCTCAACAATTCTTTAAAACGATCCCACGCTTCATATAATGTCTCGGGGTCTAACTGCCCAAAAGTCGTGATATCGTTTCGCATCTTCGCCGTCTTGGAAGGGGGAAAGTACTTTGACAAAAATGCTTTCATCATCTCCTCCCATGTTGTTATTGAACCTGCAGGTAGTGAATTTAACCATGATTTAGACTTATCTCGTAATGAAAAAGGAAAGAGCCTTAACCTGATGGCGTCGTCGGAGACGCCATTATGTTTGAACGTGTCACAAATCTCCAAAAAGTTTGAGATGTGATTGTTTGGATCTTCCGTGGCCGCTCCCCCAAACATAACCGAGTGCTGAATCATTTGTATAATCGCCCGGCTTGATCTCAAAGTTGTTTGCTTGAATCGTTGGCCTCGTAATACTGGATAAAGATTCATGAAGTGCGGGTTGCGCAAAGTCCATCATTGATCTAGGGTTCTGTGCTTCGTTATTGTCAGCCATTTCTCGAGCTTCTCGTGATCTGCTTAGTAAAGTTCTCTCTATCTCTGGATCAAACGGCTCGAGAAAGGGTTCCTCTTTTCTATGCTTGCACTAAAGATTTGATTCCTGTCCAAAATAGACAAAAGGAGACAACAAAATACACAAAGAAAATATTAACAAAGATCAACAAAAGAAAACAAAGAAAACAAAAATGCAATAATAAAAGAATTGGCTAAATTACAATTAACTAATCTCGTATAATATTATACAGATTAGTCCCCGGCAACGGCGCCAAAAACTTGACCGCTTATTTTTTTAACAAAAGATATTTCAAAGAATGGGTTGAAGCGATTCTACCGCAAGTGCACGGTGTCAAGTTTTAGTATAGTGAAAATTTAGTAAAGGTTGTCGAATCCACAGGGACTAACGTATAAGTACCAAATACGATCAATCAAATTATATTTAGCCTACGATTAAAGGAGTTTGATTAACTAAAGCTAGATTAAACTAAAGAATAAAGATTAAACTAAAAACAAAGAATAGAATGGTTCCGGAAATGCGAAGGTAAGTCACTCGAGAAAATTACCAAACTCGTCGTTCAATTATATTATCTCTACTGATTCAACGGAATTCTCAAATTATCACTCAATTGATTTTAACGGTGAAAGGTTTTCACTATTATTCGATACACTCTCTCGAGCTGTAACGAAACTAACAATAAATTAGAATAAGTCACTCTCGTGCACCTATTTACTAATTCAAAGCTGCTTAAATCATCAAACCTATTAACTCTAAATCTTTCGATTTCAAGTTCTCACGTATGCGATATCATCTCTCGATCTCAATCGTAACATACATCATAAATTAATGGAGCGTGTTACATCGTTATCTCTCGATCTCGGCTGTAACCCTCAAATTCAATCAAAGCTAGCTAGACTTTGATCTACACAATCAATTAATCTATGAACAATAAATATCAATGCGCTCAAATACCAATGAATCAATATATCAAACACAACGAACTAAAAATTCAATAATATAAACCAAATTCAATTCAAATCAAATACAGATGAGTTTTCTTGTCTCTCGACCTCAAAAACAACAAATGAAAATGAAAATCAAATAAACTAAAGTTCAGAAATACGATAAACGATGGATGAATCCGTGCGTTGCACCGTGATTTCTTCTCTTGTTCCTTCCTTGCACTCCGGAACGGATAGGCTCGACTTTGGACGAAGAACGGAGATTGGATCTCCTTGGGCGGCGGCTAGGGCGGCTGCTCTTGACCTAAAAATGTCTGATAAAATGTGTCTAATTCGTCCTCCTCTTGTGTAGAAGAGAATCCCCCTTAATAGCCCTCCAGAATCACGATAAAAAAGGAAAATAAAATCTTCAGATCTCGCGTCTCGATCGATCGAGAATTTCACCGATCGATCGGTGCACTGTTCACGCCAGCTTTTGGAACTTACTGCCTCGCTCGATCGATCGGGAATTTCCACCGATCGATCGAGAATTTGAAAATTTCAGCTCCGAGGTTACTGCCTTGCTCGATCGATCGATATTTCCACCGATCGATCGAGCCTTCGAAAAATCAGACTCTTGCTTCTGGATGGCTCGATCGATCGAGAATAAATCTCGATCGATCGAGATCTGAAGAAACCATCTTCAATATTTTCATCATCTTTTATGCCTCGATTTCGCCTGTTATCTTCATATAAGCTCATTTCTTCCACTTCCGAACTAATTTCCTGAAACAAACGAATAAACACCAAAAAGCATAATATCATCCAGGAAAAAGTACGGAAAATGGGAAGAACTTACAGTTAAAATCACTCAAAATCTAAGCCTATCAGAACTCGTTATGGACATTATGAGTTTCTGGTCATGCCTTTTGGAGTGACAAATGCTCCTGCTGTCTTTATGAGTTTAATGAATCGGGTTTTCCAGGAATACCTTGATCGATTTGTGATTGTCTTTATCGATGATATACTGATCTATTCACGGAGTGATGCCGAACATGTTCAACATTTGCATATGGTATTGCAATTGTTGAGGACACATCAATTGTATGCCAAACTCAGTAAGTGTGAGTTTTGGTTGACTAGTGTCGGCTTTTTAGGACATGTTATTTCAGAAGAAGGTATATCAGTCGACCCAAAGAAAGTGGAAGCAGTGTTGAATTGGTCAGCACCTACTTCTGTGCCAGAGATTCGTAGTTTCTTGGGTTTAGCTGGATATTATAGACGGTTCGTTGAAGGATTTTCAGCGATTGCCAAACCATTGACTATTTGACACAGAAGGGGATATCATTTCAATGGTCAGAGGCGTGTGAGCGTAGTTTTCAAGAATTAAAACATCGATTGACTACAGCTCCAGTCTTGATCATTCCATCTGAGCATGATAGATTTGTAGTTTATACTGATGCATCTTTACTTGGTTTGGGTTGTGTATTAATGCAGGACAAACATGTAGTGGCTTATGCATCACGACAGTTGAAGCCACATGAACTGAGATATCCAGTACATGATCTGGAATTGGCTGCCATTGTCTTTGCATTGAAGATATGGCGACATTATTTGTATGGTACGTCGTTTACCATATATACAGATCATAAAAGTTTAAAATTTCTATTCACTCAAGCAGAGTTGAATATGAGACAAAGGAGATGGATGGATCTGTTGAAAGATTATGATTGTGAGATTGAATATCATCCAGGAAAGGCTAATCTTACAGCAGATGCCTTGAGTCGGAAAGTACATCATACGGCTGACGAGGTGATTCATTTATCTGCTTTGATGACTTCTTGTTGTACTTTGGGTTATGATTTTGATATGGAATTAGAGCCAGTACGGGTATCAACATTGTTGGTTGAACCCGACATTTTTGAGAAAATCAGAACGGCACAACTGGCTGATGATGAATGTACAACAATGGAAGGAAAAGATAAATCAAGGACAAACATCTCCCTTGGTACTTACAAGTGATGGAATATTGAAATACAGAAATTGTTGGGTAGTACCTGCTTCATTAGGACTACGCCAAGAACTACTACAACGTGCTCATTGTAGTAGATACAGTATACATCCTGGAGGAAAGAAGATGTATCATGATTTACGTACCCAATTTTGGTGGAAACGTATGAAACAGAATGTATTGAGTTTTGTGAAACGGTGTTTAATCTGTCAACAAGTGAAAGCAGAAAGACAAAGACCAGGAGGTGAATTACATAGTTTGGAAATTCCTCAGTGGAAATGGGAACATATCACGATGGATTTTGTGACTCATTTACCACGGACGTCTTCTGGTTGCTACGCCATTTGGGTGATTGTTGACAGACTCACCAAAGTATCTCATTTTGTGCCATATTGTATGACATATACATATCTGAGAATGGCACAGTTATACATTCAACATGTAGTAAGACTACATGGTATTCCAGTTTCCATTGTATCGGATAGGGATCCGAGATTTACTTCTCATTTCTGGGAAGGGTTACAGACAGCATTGGGAACTGAAGTGCGGTTGAGTACAGCATATCATCCGCAGACAGATGGACAAACAGAGCGTACGATACAGAAACTTGAGGATATGTTGCGTGCCTGTGTATTAGAGTTTGATACCTCTTGGCAAGATTCGTTGCCATTAGTGGAATTTTCATATAACAACAGTTATCAGTCTAGTATACAGATGGCACCATTTGAGGCTTTGTATGGGCGACGATGTAGATCGCCATTGTATTGGGATGATGTGGATCAGTCTTCCTTACATGGACCGGATATGATTCATGACATGGAAGAGAAAGTAAAAGTAATTCGATTGAAACTGAAAGCTGCTCAGGATAGACAGACTGCGTATGCCAATAAGCGGCGTAGACCACTTGAATTTCAAGTTGGTGACCGTGTGTTTTTGAAAATCTCACCTTTTAAAGGTGTAGTACGGTTTGGTAAGCATGGAAAATTGTCTCCACGGTATGTTGGTCCGTATGAGGTATTGCAACGTATTGGTACGTTGGCATATCGATTGGCACTACCACCGGCATTGAGTAGTATTCATGATGTTTTTCATGTTTCACTGTTGAGGAAATATGAACCAGATCCGAGTCATGTCTTACAGCTACCTGATGTACAGTTGGATACAGATGTGTCGTATGAGGAACGATCGGTTATGATCTTGGATCGAGCTGAAGCGCAGGTTGCGTAATAAGGTGATTCCTATGGTTAAAGTACAGTGGGACAGACGGGGTGTCGAAGAGGCAACGTGGGAGACGGAGCAGCATATGATGCAACGGTATCCGGATTTGTTTTCTGGTATGATTTTACAGTTTTATGATACTGTTGGTACATACCTATTGTCATATTGCATACATGATTTGGTTTCCTAGCTTTTATAATAGGATGATTGAGTTGTGTATCATGATATGCATGTTTTGTATATACAATTTCGAGGACGAAATTCAATAAGTGGGGGAGAATTGTAATGCCTCGATTTATGTTATATATGTATGATATGATTATGGTGTAATTATATCACGTGGCGGTATGATATTGGGGGTTCGAGTGGAACCAATAATGAAGAAATACATGTATAGTAGAATATAACATTTTGTACATGTAGCATGCATTTGAAGGTGCATTAAAATGTACATGTGAGTTGCATTTGACATGAGTTTGAAGGGAATTACATGTGCATGTGAATTTACTTGCAATTGAAATTTGCATTTGAATTTGGAGTTCATTTCGTGTACATGACACTTAACATGTAATTATCTCCAAAGGACATGATATCAAGTAAATTAGGGACTTAAGGTTCTATATCAAGTGGCTTAGAGGTGAAATCACATACTACACCACTTTTCACCTAAAAATCTCTACACAAGCTCCTCTCCATTTCTTTCAAGGTTTTGTTGGTTTGAGCTTGGGTTTCAATTGTAACTTGAGCTAGGAGGGTGCGTGAAGTGGAATTGTACCATCTTGGTAAGAAATTCATAGTTGTATACTTGATTTTATCATTGGTGTTGATGTATGAGACATAGCATATCAAGTGTTCATAGTGTACAATCATAACATGTTTATATGCTAGGAATTGGAATCTATGATGTTAGAATCATGTGAAGATGTTCCTAGATAGTGCATGAAACATGTTTACATGTTAAAATTCGAGTTGTAGGAGAAGAGCTAGGAGGATAAGCTCAAAATCGCCATGTTCTGAACTTTCTGGACATCGGCGATCGATCGCGAGCTTTGTGGCGATCGATCGCCGAGACAGAGTAAATTTTAAGGCGGTTAAATCATGTGGCGATCGATCGGTAAAAAAGTGCGATCGATCGCGAGCAAACAGAGCACTTTGGCGATCGATCGCGAGGTTTGGCGATCGATCGCGAGGGAGGCAGAACAGTTTGGCGA
This sequence comes from Haberlea rhodopensis, assembly GCA_907163345.1. Classification (NCBI taxonomy): domain Eukaryota; kingdom Viridiplantae; phylum Streptophyta; class Magnoliopsida; order Lamiales; family Gesneriaceae; genus Haberlea; species Haberlea rhodopensis. The sequence continues at coordinate 975,243 of CAJQUN010000130.1, read as the reverse complement.
TCGATCGGTGAAATGTGCGATCGATCGCCAGAGTTCAAATCTTGAAAAATTTTATATTTTGTAGAATTTGATTTTAATGCCTATGATAACATGTTATATTGTTGGCATTGTTGTAGCATCATCTCAAGGGACAGGGCAAAGAGGCAATTAGCTATCACCGCCTGATTTATCGCTTTTGTGTCGCAATACAGGTACGTGTTGACGTACGGAGTATATATATGATGCGATGATGATGTTATGGTTTTGATATCATATGATTTATGTTATCTTGTGTCATATGATTGGTAGTTCATATGCATGTTCATACATGGATTTCATATGATTGAGATGGAGGCCTTGATAGATATGTGTATATGCTTTGGTGAGATCATTGCCTCGATAGATATGCCTGGTGTGGTATATGCTTTGGCTGGGATCGTTGCCACGATAGATATACGACATATGCTTTGGCTTGAGAGATATACGCCTGGTGTGGGTATATACTCTGGCTATTATCACCGATGAGCATGGTACTATGATATGTGTTGCTAATATGCAGATGTGATGTGGTTTCACTGACATATTGAGCTGATTAAGCATTTCATATGGGGCTCGTGATAATAAGGAAATTGTTGAGACATGTCATGACATAGTGCATTTGTGGATGCATGATACAGAACATTCACATTAGATGATTTATTTGTGCTTTATCATTGATATTGATATTGTGATTTGATATTGCACTGAGATAATTGTTATCTATACTCATTGTGTGAATGTTTCTGTAGGGACTCATAGACGTGGGGAGCGTGAGTCATGATTTCCGCTGCGAGGGGAACCACTGCCTAGGAGTTCTTTTGGATTAGGTTGTTTATGTACATGTTATGTATAGTTTGTTAGGTTTTTGATAACCTTGTAAACAACTTAACTAGTATGAACTCTTAATCCGTGCATGGTACATTACTTAATTCAGACTCACATTGTATGTTTAATGGATACATAATGGATTAAGTAAAGAGGACCCCACAGAATTAGTTTCTAAGTAAAGCTAAATTTTCTGAAAATCTAGAAGTGGTACAGATCCAGACCTGGAGATTGCACGACAGTAGTGTTGAACACGAACTGGTGCTCGAACTATTAGGTATCTCATGTTAACTGAAGTGATAATTTGGGTCTATTAAAGAATAGAATTTGCATGGACTTGAGTATTAACATAGTTTAGACTTCGTGCACTGGTGATAATGTTTTGAGAAAAATGTTAAAACTGGTAGAACTTTCGAAGATACTTCTATTGAGATTTTTAAGCATACCGATAGAGACTTTGACTCGGTATTGAATTTAGACAACTGAAATGATTGTCTTATGTTAAGGAGGATTTACCTGATTCATTTATACTAGGACGATTTTGTACGTCTACTAAAAGATCCGCATTCTGAATAGACACGAGCTGCTTATAATCTATCTTGTTTGCTCGACATATGATTATGTCATGCGTGTTTCTAATTCTTGATATCCTCTTGAACTCGATGAATCGAATCTTATGACAAGTTCTAATCAAATGGTAATTACTCCTATTCGTCTTCTCTTGTTCTTTCGCGATGAAAACAAACTGTGTTGAATATCTGAAACAGATATCTTAGATTCCGAGTGTGAAATAATTTTGATCAATCCATCCAACTTGAATGTGGATTGCACGTGATGGTTATCTTTCTTATCGATAGCGAAGAATATGAAAATATCACATCTCTTTTGCGATTAACTCAAGCGAATAATATATTTCTCTGATCAGACGAGCGTAACTTTGATGCTTGGAATTTACCACCGAATTTGTTTTTGTCATTCATTCTGACACCACAGAAATTAGAACATATCTGTAATCAATATCTCAGTTTCCTATCAGGAAATGATTATGTATGCAAGGCTATCTAAACGAAATTGATGATCGAAGCGATACTCTTGGGCCACGTCATTTCTCGATGTAGCCTTTCAATTGATTCAAATAAGGTCGAAGTAGTGTTAAACTGGCTAAGACCCACCAATGTTCATGAGGTCCGATTTTGATGGTTTAGCGGAATTCCAAAAGTCGATTTATCGAAAGGATTTGTTTTTGAAAAATGGCTAAACCTATTACTCAACTGACACAGAAAAGTGGAAAATGTATTTCGTCAGACGATGTTGGGAAACGATTTCTAAGTTTTGGTGATTATAAATACCTACTGGATGAAGACAGCTACCGGGTGAAGACACCTACTGGATGAAGACATCTATCGGGTGAAGACACCTACTGGATGAAGACAGCTACCGGGTGAAGACACCTACTGGATGAAGACATCTACCGGGTGAAGACACCTACTGGATGAAGACATCTTCCGGGTAAAGACATCTACTGTATGAAGTCTGTCAACTGTCCAACTGACGTCTACTGGATTCAAGAGTATAACTGTATACTGAAGCCATAGAACCAGAAGAAGTGAATTCAGCAGCAGATCTAAAATACCAGTTGAAGTAAGTACAACTGAATCTGACAAAGGTACAACAGAACGACGGGCACTACGAATTCATCGCCACTAATTCCGTCAGATTCAAAGAGCCGTTGCTGAACAAAAATGGAAGGAAGATAAACCTCATATGAAATAAGAAAGGAAACAGATTCTATGCAAAACTTTCCATACAAAGAAAGATTACCGTTAGACAATGATATCTATAAATACAGCATCTGGATGAATGAAGAAAGATGATGAATCCTCCGATATAAGAATATTCAAAAATATCAATCAGTGAAAGATACTGAAGTCCTATCTCTCTAAAGATTCAGCTATAGCAGAAGTCCACTGATATATAAAAGATCAAGTCAAACTGGTGTACTACTCAAAGACAATTCAAGAACACTCGAAGCTTACAAGTGTAAGACTTATTCAAAAGAGTGTTAGGAAGTACAATTGTAAATATACCATAAACTTTGTGTTGCTAGGAGTTTAGTCTAAAGCTGTGTGAAAGCCTACGAAGGTTGTATACTATAAAGTGTAAACCAAAGTCTTCTAGTGTATCCTTCCTGCAAAGGAAGAAGGGGAGACGTAGAAGCGTTGTGCTTCGAACTTCCAGAAACAATCTCTGAGTTATTTACTTACGTATTTTTGTTTACTTTAGTTCACTCACAAGTGCAGTAGACGTATTCCGCACTTTACTAAGTGTCTGCTGACTTGCACATTGGATTGAGAAGCTACTGCATTACCTTACAGTTTGCAGTAATCAGAAGAAGAATTGAATTTGAGGGTAGTGTTTATTCACCCCCCCCCCCCCCCTTCTAAACACACCTCCGATCCTAACAAGTGGTATCAGAGCAAGGTTCTTCTCAATCTTGAGATATACTAAAGATCAGATGGCCTCATTCAGCAAGGTTCCTATGTTCAAGAAAGACGAATATGATGATTGGAGAATCCATATGCAAGCACATCTAAGTGCTCAAGATGATGATATGTGGTATGTAATCACTGAAGGACCCATGAAGATCATGAAAATCAATACAGTTGCTTCTATCACAAGTGGTGATCCACAAATGGTAGAAAAGGACAGATCTCAATGGTCAAATGAAGAAAAGAAGAAAGCCAATGTGGACAACGTTGCTAAGGACATTTTGTTCAAAACTTTGGACAAAAATATGTTCAACAAAATAAAAATGTGTTCCACAGCTAAAGAAATCTGGGAGAAGAGTGCCCAACTCTGTGAAGGAAATGATCAAACCAAAGAGAACAAGCTCACTGTGGCATTACAGAAGTTTGAGCATATCAAGATGATGATGGAGAAACTCTCAACGAGTACGATTAAAGAGTGACCGGAATAATTAATGAACTCAGCAGTCTGGGTAAGGAGTTACCCAACAGAGAAGTCACCCTCAAAGTAATGAGAGGTCTCCCAAAAGAATGGGATGTCAAGACAATTGCTATGAGAGAATCAAAGGATATCAACAAGATAGATCTGCATTACCTGTTTGCTGATTTAAAAGCTTATGAATTCGAATTAGGTATTAGGGTTGAAGATGAACCCAGTACCAGTCAGCCTACCAAAGCTCTCACTGCATCGGAGTCCATATCTACTGCTACAGAGATGACTCCAGAAAAAATATGTAATGATGCTATGGCAATGTTCGTAAAGAAATTCGGGAAGTTCATGAAGAAGAATCAGAAATCATATCCACGAAGGCAGAGCTTCAAAGGAAGATCAGAAGAAGAAGAGCGAGTATGCTTCAACTGCCTCAAGCCAGGGCATTTCATCGCCGACTGTCCCAAACCCAAAAAGGAAGATCACAAAAGAAGATCCAAGGATCACAGAAAATCCAAGGAAACTAGAAGATCATCTAGAAGGGACATAGATCAAAAGGTTTTGATGGCAGAAGAAAGTAAGAGCAAATGGGCTGATTCTGAATCAGAATCAGAGGAGTCAACCAGCTCGTCCAGCCAGAGTGAAGACGAAGAAGCCCACTGCTTAATGGCAAATGATGAAATTGAGGTACACGAGTCTAACCTATCTGAATTTACTCATAGTGAACTTACCAATGCATTGCAGGACATGATCAATGAGTATCGGATGTTATATGAATCCTTTGAAAGCTATAAGACTGAGCACTCAATCCCAACGGAAACGCAAAACAACAAACTTGATTGTGAACAATCAAATGAGTTGAAATGCTTAAGGGAAACAACTAGTCTCCTAGTGAAAGAAAGAGATGAAGCCAAGTGCACTTACCACAAACTCAGCAAACTGGTCAGCAATTGGAATGCGTCAACTACCAGAAAAGATGAAATGCTTGTATCTATAAGACTTGCTTGTGTGATGCCCGAAATCATCTACAATTAATCATTTAAATTAATGAGTTAAACTTGAATTAAATTCGGGAATTACCATTAGTAGTCGTAGTCGGACCGTGATTTAGAATAATCGAATGTGTGTGTGAATTAGTGGTGCAAATTTAATTAATATTAGATCTTGCAAATTTTATGGGCTATTATTTTTGAGTTTTGATTTAAATGAATTAATTAGTTAATGGGAAGGTTTGGAATTAATTGGAGTATATTTAAATGCAAGGGTTAGACTCCAACACACACTAACACCCAACACACACACTAACATATCGTTCTTTCTCCTTCTCCCCGCATCTTCACTCTGCCATCTCTTTCTCACGCCAAGGAAGGATTTAGCCTCTAACTTTGAGCTTGATTTCTTGTGCAAATTGTGAGGTATGATGTTTCCTCACTTCCTAAGTCACTTTGCCCTCCTTATTTTCGATTTGTGTGTTGATTTTTGCCATGTTGGGGTTCGAAAATTAGGGCTCATATTGGACTATGTTTGGCTTTTCTTTGGGGCGATTTTGGGATGCATTTGGTTGATTTTAATGAAGTGTATTGGGTTGAATTTTGAGGTGAAGAGGCTGTTCTTATAGTGTGTACAAAATCATGTACTGTGTGCGTGCAGAATGTGTGTTCTAGTGTGTGTACTGTGTGCGTGCAGAATGTGTGTTCTAGTGTGTGTACTGTGTGCATGCAGAATGTGTGTTCTAGTGTGTGTAGAGAAGACTTATATTTATGTATAAATATACACTATCTAGTATTAGAGTGTATAATCATATTGGTGCATGTATAGATGTATTCCATCTTGTATTGACATGTATAGGAAATGATTATGCATATTTGAGTATGATTTAGGATTTTGATTTGAAAATTTTGCCGCTAATTGGTTCGAATTTCAGCCTGTTATTTTGATGAACATTCATGCTAAAATATTCAATCTTGAGGGGCTGGAATATTCGAATTTCGAGGGATGTTTAACCGAGAGTTCAAGGCTGAATTAAACTTGAAAATCATGCTCATGAGGTGTTTGATAATGTGTCTAAATGGTATTCAAGTGTTGGTTTAAAGTCTTGATTATGTGGTGGTGAAAAACCAACACTTTGCAACTTATAAGAGTTATAGTGTCTTGGTGGAAGTTGGGCAAGGGAATGAGATGTTTATACCTTTGAGCATGAGTAGTGTGAGAATAGATGAGATAGATACATGTTAGTATGCCTTATAACATGTATTAAATTGTATGGTGAGAAATATGCTTGAATGTGTTCCATAGCATATATTGGTGATGGATCACTTTAATCGAGTGCTTGATTCTTATTTTGAATTGTAGGATTTTCTCATAGCCACCTCAGACTTTCGGGCAAAGAGGAGATAGCTCGATGGGGATTTCCAGTGATAAGGTACGTAGTGACGTACAAGCATGGATGATTATATTTTCCACAGTGTTATTCAAAAGCGAAGTTCGCTTAGGTATAGGGTCGCTTTTATGTTTGAGCGAAGTGTATTATTAAGTTTGGGTCACCATTGTTGAGCGACGTGTTATTATTAAGTTTGGGTCGCCATTGTTGAGCGACGTGTTATTATTAAGTTTGGGTCATCATTGTTGAGCGACGTGTTCTTATTAAGTTTGGGTCGCCTTTCTTGAGCGATGTTTTATTATTAAGTTTGGGTCGCCTTTGTTGAGCGGCGTGTTATTATTAATTGTGGGTCACCTTTCTTAAGCGACGTGTTATTAATACTGTGATTGGGTCACCGTGAGTACGAGCGACGTATTATACTTGTGTTTGGATCGTCGTGGGTACGTGCAACGTATTAACCTTGTATTTGGGTTACCGTGGGTTCGAGCGATGTATTATTATTGTATTTGTGTCGCTGTCGATTCGAGTGATGTGTATTTATAATATTTGGGTCGCCATTGAGATGTGCGATGTATACTTATCACATTTGGGGTCACTGATGAGCGAGCGAGGTACTAATGTGATATAGAGGTCGCTGTTGAAGCGTGCGACGTGATAATATCTTAATGAGGTCGACTCTTAAATGAGCAATGTGAATATAATATGGGGTCGCAGTTGGGACGAGCGATGTGTGAATAAAGTGGTGGGATCGCCACGTTAGCGAGCGATTGAATGTGAATGTACAGAGGGGTCACCGCTGTGGCGAGTGATGTGTGCATTTAAATTATGGGTCTCTACTAGAATGTGCAATGTGATTTTGTCGCGTGTATGTTGGTTTAGAATTTATTGCTATGTATAATTAGTTTGTTAAATGATGGAATTGTGAGTGCAGGGACAATGTAAGAGACTTCACCCTGTTCTAATAAAACCAGGAAGTATCCTGTTATCTCATAGCATTACAACCTGTATTTCTTATCTTGTACATTCATTTTATTTGTTATTTTGGTATGCTTACCCCGGTGGGGCTGTTTCCAGTGAAAAACAGGTGACATGGCTAACTTTTGAAGGACTTTGGAGATAGTGTTGGCACGCCATTGAAAGATATCCAGAAGAACTTGGATTATGTGTCATAGCTGTATAGATATAGGAATCTTTCGATGTCCTTATTCTGATGTGTATTAACTTGTCAAAAACTGTTTATTATCTCCCTTTTTTTTTTAGATCATTTCCCTGGCTGGGAACTTATATCCTGTTTTGATTTTGAAGTATTGTGTTTCTCTGGCTGGGAAGTTTTATTTTTGGATTATGTTGTGGATTGACTGAGAATGTCTATCATCATGTGCATTTTTCTCAGATAGCCCAATTTATGGGGAGATTCTGGCAAAATTTTTATAGAATCTACACCACCATTTTAGAGTCATATCATCATTATATTGTAAATTTTTATTACCGTAAGCGGGGTCTTACATTAGTGGTATAAGAGCAGTGGTTAGCTATTTGGGATGTTTAAGGGCCTAGGTTGTGTTGAGAACGTTAAATAGCACATTTACGCATGACTATGTTTTTGTGTGAGCGTTATACAACAATTATACACTTATGTGCATATCATGTTACGAAGCAATGAAAATTGATGTTATTGCTAACCATCGTGATTGCAGGATAGTATGAGATACGAAGAATGTGATATTGATAAATGACTAGCAATGCCAATGAACATACACAATGAAAGTGGTATTGTTGAATAGCCACGCTGACGGTAATTAATGTCGATGGTAATTGGATATTATTGCTAGTAAAGGGATAAATGTGTTTTATTGAGTTGAGTTTTGTGTACATGTTATGTATATGTGTATACAATGCTTTGGAATCTGGTTTTGTAGGGGAATCAGAAAATGGGAAACGAGATACAATATCCGGGGACAGAATAAAGGGACTATGTGATGATTGGGTATGTGTATGCCATAAATGTGGTGGCACAGGTACGTGACAATGTACTATAACTAGCTCAATGTATCCATGTATATTGTATTTTGTATTGATGATGTACCTATGCCTTTACGAGTATTTGACTGTGAATATGGTAATGAGGTTTTCGGTGCAAAATTTTATCAATAGCGCTATTGGTGATTGACGATTCTTAAGGTGGGTAATTTGGTATTGAATTTGTAATGCCTCGATTTGTTGTATACATGTGTGATATGATTATGGTGTAATTATATCAATTGGCGGTATGATATTGGGGGTTCCGGTGGAACCAAGAATGAAATAATACATGTATGAAATAATATATGGCAAGGGCAAGGAATGAAACATGGTGTAGAATGATTTAATAACATATCAAGTCATGAACTAGTAGGCATTTGATTATGCATGTGAATTTACTTGCAATTGGAATTGCATTTGAATTTAGAGTTCATTTCATGTACATGTTACTTAACATGTAATTACCTCTAAATGACATGATAGCAAGTGAATTAGGGAACTAAGGATCTATATCAAGTGGATTAGGGAAGTGGAATCACATACTACACCACTTTCACCTCAAAATCTCTACAAAGCTCCTCTCCAAACCCTTAGAGATTTTAGTAGTTGAAGCTTGGTTTTTCACTTGTGATTTGAGCTAGGAAGTTAGGTGAAGTGATTTCTTCACATCTTGGTAAGGAATTCATAGCTTTACATTTGAATTATGACATTGGTGTTGCATATGTGAAGTAAACTATCAAGTGTTCATGTGAAGAATCATATCATGTTTCTATGCTTTGAATTGGAATCTATGATGTTAGAAACATAATATGTTCCTAGGGATTACAAGAAACATGTTGAAATGGTTCAAGATGAGGTATAGGAGAAGAACCATGGAGATAAGCTTGAAAATCGCCATGTTCTAAACTTTCTGGACATCGGCGATCGATCGCGAGCTTTGTGGCGATCGATCGCCGAGGCAGAGTAAATTTTAAGGCGGTTTATACATGTAGCGATCGATCGGTGAAAATGTGGCGATCGATCGCGAGCAAACAGAACACTTTGGCGATCGATCGCGAGAGATGGCGATCGATCGCGAGGGGGCAGAACAGGATGGCGATCGATCGGTGAGAAATAGCGATCGATCGCCAGTGCCAAAATGTTGAAAAATGTTATATTTTGTAGAATTTGATTTTAATGCCTATGATAACATGATATATTTTTGGCATTGTTGTAGCATCATCTCAGGGGACAGGACAACGAGGCACTTAGCCAGTGACGCCTAATTTATCTCGTTTGTGTCGCAGTACAGGTACGTGTTGACGTACGGAGTATAGATATTGTGTGATGATGTTATGAGATTGATATCATATGAATTGTGTTGTAGTATGATCATATGATTGGTAGTATCATATGCCTGTACATTCATGGATATCATGTGGTAGAGATATACGCCTGGTTTGGGTATATGCTCGGTTATGCATTTGAGATATACGCCTTGCATTGGGTATATGCTTGGTTATGTTACATAGAGATATATGCCTGGTTTGGATATATGCTCGGTTATGTGACAGAGAGATATACGCCTGGTTTGGGTATATGCTCGGTTATGCTATATAGAGATATACGCCGGTTTTTGGGTATATGCTCTGGCTGTTATCATTTGAGGACGGTACTATGATATGTGCTGCTAATATGAAGATGTGAGGTGGTTCCACTGACATATTGAGCTGAATAGGCATATCATTTTAGTCTCGTGATAATAGGGTACTTGTTGAGACATGTCATGACATGATGCATTGGTGGATGCATGATACAGAACATTCACATTTGATGATTTATTGTGCTTTATCATTGTTATTGATATTGTGTTTTGATATCGCACTGAGATAGTGTTTATCTATACTCACGTTTTGTGAATGTTTCTGTAGGATTGCATAGACGTGGGAATCGTGAGTCTTATTCCGCTGCGAGGTGAACCACTGCATAGGAGTTGTACTGGCTTAGGTTGTTCATTTTCTATGTCATGTATATATAGAAAAGTTAGTTGGTTTTTGTATCAGGGTTTGGTACATCTTATATCTGTAACAACTTAACTAGTAAGATACTCTTAATCAGTGTATACTATTACTTAATTCAGACTCACATATGTATGTTACCATGATACATAATGGATTAAGTAAAGAGGACCCCACAGAATTTGTGATAGGGTCACCGCCGAAGAGCGAGTGATGTGATAGGGTCGCCACTGATGAGTGAGCGATATGATTGGGTCGCCACTGACGAGTGAGCGATGTGATGTGATATGGTCACCGCTGATGAGCGAGTGATGTGATAGGGTCGCCACTGATGAGTGAGCGATGTGATTGGGTCGCCACTGATGAGTGAGCGGTGTGATTGGGTCGCCACTGACGAGTGAGCGATGTGATGTGATATGGTCACCGTCGATGAGCGAGTGATGTGATAGGGTCGCCACTGATGAGTGAGCGATGTGATTGGGTCGCCACTGACGAGTGAGCGATGTGATTGGGTCGATGCTAGAGAGAGCATGCGACGTGTATATTGTTATTGGGTCGATGCTAGAGAGAGAACATGCGACGTGTATATTGTTATTGGGTCGATGCTAGGGAGAGCATGCAATGTGATTATTGTCGGGATCGACACTATTGAGAAGTGTTCGATACACTTAACTTTTTCTTATACCCCTAATTGAGTTCAGGACTGCATGATTAACCGCTATTCCTTTTTGGTGTCACTTTGACACGAGGTTATCTTAAAGATACGACTGTCAAGATTGTTGTCAATGTCACGTGTTGAAATGAGATTTTTATCCATCGTGATTACGCGAGAATATAATTGTGTGTTACGGTATCATAGATACTTGTTGATGAATTGAGTTAAGCGAAAATGATAACAACATTGTAGTTGTTATTGTAAGGGTAAATTTGTGCTACATATATTATATGTGACAATGTGGATATGCCACGAGTAGTTGACGCCTATATGTGTGAAGATGTGAATATGCCACGGGTAGCTAGTACTACATATATTATATGTGATGAGGTGGATATGCCACGGATAGCCGACACATATGTGTGTGTGGCGATGTGAATAAGTCACGAGTAGTTTATACTACGTTATGTGTGAGCATGTGGATGTATTACGAGTAGCTGATGCTACGAATATTTTTGATGAGGTGGATGTACCATAGATAAGTCATGCTATGTGCTTATGTGAGGTGTGAGGATGTCACGATACACGAGTATATATATTCGATGAGTTGGCTACGACAAAGCAGTTTGTGTTTTGTATGTAGTTGTTGAGGAAACTATGTACGCATATCATGATGTGTATAATTGACGTGATTATATCATACACGTGTAAAATTGGAGATCCTAATGAGTTAGGAGTGAGATGAAAATTATTGAGGACATTGAAATGTCCATATGTGTTATTTTATTATAGAAGTGTTAAATGTTGATCTACTGTCTCTAATTGGTGAGTATTTTAATGATTTACTCATGATGGAACTTACTAATCGTAAGAAAGTGGTATAAGGACAAGTACAGTTGTTTATACCAGGTAGAAGTTTGTGGTACGTGTGATAGTGATATATGTATATATCATGAAGTTTGAGGTTAGCTATCGTTTGACGATTTGATGTCATGGTCATGTATTGGGACCGGTGTAGTTACCTATATTGGTCATTGATGACGTTTATGGTGAGTCGTATGTTGGTACGATGTGGGGTTATAGTGAACTCGTTGTAGTCACTATAATGATTTTGATTGGATGTAAAACATAAACCTCAAGATTGACGTGTGTCATGATCTGATTCCATTGGTACGAGTATTAGTGGTCACAAGTGGAATTGATAACAATGTCGGTTATCGTTATTTTCGTTTGGATATTATCGCATCGATGATGAAATGGTGAACCGTAACTGGAACTGTGGAATATAGTTAGTGTGGTGACACCATTGTATTATTCTATCTCTTAAGGAGATGATGTTGTACGATGAGTATTTGTTTGGAGTGTACCTGTCATGGAGACGATGTGGTATTGATTGCATGCCGTTAGTTTGTTAATTGTTTGACCATTAATGGTTCAAGAATGCATTTTGACTGTTCGGACAATGGTTCGAGTTTGGGAGCTCGTATGCATAATGCTTTCTTTGAAGGAAAGAGGTATTTAGATACCTGTTTGGAATCTTGGAGAGATTTGATTAGTCGGTGTGATTGGTGTCGATGTACATGTTCTGTGAGAATCATGTGACTATGTGAGGATGTTCAATAGTGTGCTGGGCCAAGATGTGATTTATTAGAGTGAACAGATGTTGATATCTGTATTTATTTAGGTTTGTATTAACCCGTTTTTTTTTAGGTCGCCCAATTTGAGTTGCAAATGGTGCAACTTTTCTCTCGGAATGTAGAATTCTGTTATTTGTATCAGAGTTGGAGAATTGGGGATCAGGATGAGATAGAGTATACCTCTGGTGTCCTTCGAACCAGTGTGCGACTGACGCCGTAGACCTCAATTTTTTTGAGGTATTGTAGATATGATGACTATGATGGGATCATGAGTGAGTCCTATGATCAATGTACAGTGCGAAAGGTGGAGTGTTGAAGAGGCTATGTGGTAGACGAAACAACATGATACAACACTACCCTGAACTATTTGATGGTATATGAATCTTACTTGTGACACTTCTAGTAAATGTGTATTTAAATTTCGAGGTCGAAATTTTATTGGTTGGGAAGTATTGTGATGCCCGAAATCATCTACAATTAATCATTTAAATTAATGAGTTAAACTTGAATTAAATTCGGGAATTACCATTAGTAGTCGTAGTCGGACCGGGATTTAGAATAATCGAATGTGTGTGTGAATTAGTGGTGCAAATTTAATTAATATTAGATCTTGCAAATTTTATGGGCTATTATTTTTGAGTTTTGATTTAAATGAATTAATTAGTTAATGGGAAGGTTTGGAATTAATTGGAGTATATTTAAATGCAAGGGTTAGACTCCAACACACACTAACACCCAACACACACACTAACATAGTGGTTCTTTCTCCTTCTCCCCGCATCTTCACGCTGCCATCTCTTTCTCACGCCAAGGAAGGATTTAGCCTCTAACTTTGAGCTTGATTTCTTGTGCAAATTGTGAGGTATGATGTTTCCTCACTTCCTAAGTCACTTTGCCCTCCTTATTTTCGATTTGTGTGTTGATTTTTGCCATGTTGGGGTTCGAAAATTAGGGCTCATATTGGACTATGTTTGGCTTTTCTTTGGGGCGATTTTGGGATGCATTTGGTTGATTTTAATGAAGTGTATTGGGTTGAATTTTGAGGTGAAGAGACTGTTCTTATAGTGTGTACAAAATCATGTACTGTGTGCGTGCAGAATGTGTGTTCTAGTGTGTACTGTGTGCGTGCAGAATGTGTGTTCTAGTGTGTGTACTGTGTGCATGCAGAATGTGTGTTCTAGTGTGTGTAGAGAAGACCTATATTTATGTATAAATATACACTATCTAGTATTAGAGTGTATAATGAGATTGGTGCATGTATAGATGTATTCCATCTTGTATTGACATGTATAGGAAATGATTATGCATATTTGAGTATGATTTAGGATTTTGATTTGAAAATTTTGCCGCTAATTGGTTCGAATTTCAGCCTGTTATTTTGATGAACATTCATGCTAAAATATTCAATCTTGAGGGGCAGGAATATTCGAATTTCGAGGCATGTTTAACCGAGAGTTCACGGCTGAATTAAACTTGAAAATCATGCTCATGAGGTGTTTGATAATGTGTCTAAATGGTATTCAAGTGTTGGTTTAAAGTCTTGATTATGTGGTGGTGAAAAACCAACACTTTCCAACTTATAAGAGTTATAGTGTCTTGGTGGAAGTTGGGCAAGGGAATGAGATGTTTATACCTTTGAGCATGAGTAGTGTGAGAATAGATGAGATAGATACATGTTAGTATGCCTTATAACATGTATTAAATTGTATGGTGAGAAATATGCTTGAATGTGTTCCATAGCATATATTGGTGATGGATCACTTTAATCGAGTGCTTGATGCTTATTTTGAATTGTAGGATTTTCTCATAGCCACCTCAGACTTTCGGGCAAAGAGGAGGATAGCTCGACGAGGAATTCCAGCGATAAGGTACGTAGTGACGTACAAGCATGGATGATTATATTTTCCACAGTGTTATTCAAAAGCGAAGTTCGCTTAGGTATAGGGTCGCTTTTATGTTTGAGCGAAGTGTATTATTAAGTTTGGGTCACCATTGTTGAGCGACGTGTTATTATTAAGTTTGGGTCGCCATTGTTGAGCGACGTGTTATTATTAAGTTTGGGTCGTCATTGTTGAGCGACGTGTTCTTATTAAGTTTGGGTCGCCTTTCTTGAGCGATGTTTTATTATTAAGTTTGGGTCGCCTTTGTTGAGCGGCATGTTATTATTAATTGTGGGTCGCCTTTGTTAAGCGACGTGTTATTAATACTGTGATTGGGTCACCGTGAGTACGAGCGACGTATTATCCTTGTGTTTGGATCGTCGTGGGTACGTGCGACGTATTAACCTTGTATTTGGGTTACCGTGGGTTCGAGCGACGTATTATATTGTATTTGTGTCGCTGTCGATTCGAGTGATGTGTATTTATAATATTTGGGTCGCCATTGAGATGTGCGATGTATACTTATCACATTTGGGGTCACTGATGAGCGAGCGAGGTACTAATGTGATATAGAGGTCGCTGTTGAAGCGTGCGACGTGATAATATCTTAATGAGGTCGACTCTTAAATGAGCAATGTGAATATAATATGGGGTCGCAGTTGGGACGAGCGATGTGTGAATAAAGTGGTGGGATCGCCACGTTAGCGAGCGATGGAATGTGAATGTACAGAGGGGTCACCGCTGTGGCGAGTGATGTGTGCATTTAAATTATGGGTCTCTACTAGAATGTGCAATGTGATTTTTTCGCGTGTATGTTGGTTTAGAATTTATTGCTATGTATAATTAGTTTGTTAAATGATGGAATTGTGAGTGCAGGGACAATGTGAGAGACTTCACCCTGTTCTAATAAAACCAGGAAGTATCATGTTATCTCATAGCATTACAACCTGTATTTCTTATCTTGTACATTCATTTTATTTGTTATTTTGGTATGCTTACCCCGGTGGGGCTGTTTCCGTGGAAAACATGTGACATGACTAACTTTTGAAGGACTTTGGAGATAGTGTTGGCACGCCTTTGAAAGATATCCAGAAGAACTTGGATTATGTGTCATAGCTGTATAGATATAGGAATCTTTCGATGTCCTTATTCTGATGTGTATTAACTTGTCAAAAACTGTTTATTATCTCCCTTTTTTTTTAGATCATTTCCCTGGCTGGGAACTTATATCCTGTTTTGATTTTGAAGTATTGTGTTTCCCTGGCTGGGAAGTTTTATTTTTGGATTATGTTGTGGATTAACCGAGAATGTCTATCATCATGTGCATTTTTCTCAGATAGCCCAATTTATGGGGAGATTCTGGCAAAATTTTTATAGAATCTACACCACCATTTTAGAGTCATATCATCATTATATTGTAAATTTTGATTAGCGTAAGCGGGGTCTTACAGCTGGTGATCGAACTTGTATAGGATATAATAGCAATGACAGCAATTCATCTGGTAACGAACCTCCGCTGTGTCTAAAGAAAAGCAATGTTCAACCAATGAACTTTGTAAGATCTAGCACAATATATGATCCCATTGAACTGGTTAAAGAACCTGTTAATGCAACACTCATTAAGGAACAGGCATCACACCGAGGTATTGGTTATGTTGAACCAATCAAGAAAGCTAAATCGGGGCACAAGTTCAGAAATGAACTTAAACCCACTGGTCGAGCAGCTAGAGAGGTTAAACCCAACTGATACTACAACTGTATGCCTGTCCAGAAGAGGTATATGCTAAATAACAGGAACTACAAATCAAAAGCACATGCATACACTCATTATCTCACTACACAGTCAAGACCATCACCATCATTTTTGAATGCACACACATTTCAGAACACACACCGACCTAAGCTACTCAGGGTCATACAAGTGTGGGTTCCGAAAGGACTAATCATGTCTGGACCCAAGTAGGATTGGGTACCAATCATATTTTCGCTTTAATTGCAGAAATCTAGAGTGCAGAAGGTTCGGAGCTCTGAGTGGTTTCTGGAGTGGATGCTCTAGACATATGACAGGGAACGCTACTCTGCTGTCTGAGTTAGTTGATATCTCCGGATCAAGGATAACCTTTGGGACAATGCGAAAGGTAGAACTGTGGGTAAGGGTAAGATTATCCACGGTAATGTTATTATCAAAGACATCTTGTTAGTAGAAAATCTATGCTACAACTTGATTAGTATTAGTCAATTGTGACAATGGTTATTCTGTAGAATTCAATCAGCACACGTGCACAATTAAGACTATTGATGGTAATACTCTGATTGTAGGAAAAAGGCATGAGAACACCTATATAATTTACTGGAACTTTAATCAACCTCCCTCCCCTACTTGCTTTGCTGCTTTGAATTACTCCAAAAATTGGCTTTGGCACAAGCGGTTGAGTCACTTAAACTTTAAAACTATTGCCAGTCTTCGTAAACTTGACCTGGTTGTTGGACTGCCCCAATTCGTGTTCTCGAAAGATAAGATCTGTTCAGCCTGTCAATTGGGCAAGCAAATCAGATCCACCTTTAAGAACAAAGGGAGTAAATCTTCTTCTCGGTGCCTAGAGTTGCTGCGCATGGATCTTTTTGGTCCTATACCAGTAACAAGTCTAGGGGGAATGAAGTACACTCTGGTGTTGATAGATGATTATTCTCGCTTTACGTGTGTCTTATTTCAGAGTGGTAAAGATCAGGCTACTCCAAAGCTGATCAAGCTACTCAAGAGACTACAAAATGAGAAATCATGTGGGATAGATAGAATTCGCAGTGACAAAGGTACAAAATTTACCAATCAATCACTCGAATCATATCTAGATGACCTAGGTATCAAACACGAATACTCTGCTGCAAGAACACCATAGCAAAACGGAGTTGCTGAGCGTAGGAACCATACTTTGAAAGAAGCTGCGCGAACTATGCTAGCAGAATCTAACATCTCGCAGAGGTTTTGGGCAGAAGCAGTCAACACAGCTTGTTATACGCAAAACAGATCAATGATTAATAAACGAGCAGACAAAACTCCATATGAGATCTGGAATGGCAGTAAGCAAAATCTTTCTTATTTCCATGTGTTTGGTTGCAAATGCTTTTGATGCTAAATCTGATGCTGGAATATTTCTTGGCTATTCTACTGTTAGTAAAGCTTTTAGAGTATTCAACAACAGAACTCTTACTGTAGAAGAATCCATTCATGTTAAATTTGATGAGTCTGCAGACAGCACTGAAAACGACTTACGAATCAACAATTTGAGCAATCGACTGGAAAACACAGTGATTGATGATTCAATCGATGAAGAAGAAAATTCAAATAGAAGAATTGACTGCAGCCTAGAGCCAGAAGTTCCAGAAGCTCAAACAGAAGAACTTGTTGTTCAACAGACATTGGAACCCACTGACACTAGAATCAGGCTGACTCCTACTGCAGTCGATAGTGAAGATGAAAACAGTGAACCAGCTAGTCCAACTAAGCTACCATCTACAATTCAAATAAATGAAGAAACCAATCCCCTTGGACCTCCGCTCGGGTGGAATCCGGTGGAAGAATGATCATCCACCCGAGCAGGTCATCGGTAACCCTCTTGCTCCTCTCGTACCAGAGGACAGATGATTAATGAATTTCTTCATACAACATTCATATCTCACTTAGAACCTAAAAATATTGATGATGCAATCTTAGATCCTAGTTGGGTAGAAGCTATGCAGGAAGAACTTAATCAATTTCAGAGGAATAATGTTTGGCATTTAGTTCCACGTCCATCGCATAACACAGTTATTGGCACTAAATGGGTATTTAGAAATAAGCTAGATGAAAATGGTGCAGTAATTAGGAATAAAGCAAGATTAGTTGCACAGGGATACAGGCAGGAAGAAGACATTGATTTTGATAAGACCTTTGCCCCTGTAGCCCGATTAGAAGCCATTCGCATATTTCTTGCCTTTGCTGCATTTAAAGACTTCAAAGTCTATCAGATGGATGTTAAGAGTTCATTTCTTAATGATAATCTTCAGGAAGAAGTCTATGTTGAACAACCTCCTGTATTTGAAAGCCATCTGCAACCATCTTATGTTTATCATCTGAACAAAGCTTTGTATGGTCTGAAGCAAGCTCCCCGTGCATGGTATGAAACGCTATCAAAATACTTGACTGAACACGACTTCACCATTGGCACGGTGGACAAAACTCTATTTAAATTTACGAAGGGTGACCATACTCTGCTAGTTCAGATATATGTTGATGACATTATATTTGGCAGTACTAACCCAATATTATGTGAAAGATTTTCAAAGATAATGCAGGACCAATTTGAAATGAGCATGATGGGAGAACTATCGTTTTTCCTAGGAGTGCAAGTCAAACAATCGAGTGAGGGAATTCTAAATCAATCCAAGTATACCAAAGAGCTTCTGAAGAAGTATGGGATGAATACCAGCTCAGCTGCTGCTACACCAATGAGCTCATCTGCAAAGCTTGATTTGGATGAATCTGGAATACCAGTAGATGAGAAAATGTATCGCGGTATCATCGGTTCATTACTCTACTTAACAGCCATTAGACCTGACATCATGTTTGCAGTCTGCATCTGTGCGAGATTTCAAGCCAATCCCAAACAATCTCATTTCACAACAACTGAACGCATTCTGAAGTACTTAAAAGGGACAGAGAATGTCGGTCGATGGTATCCAAAGGACTCCACTTTCAATCTTATCGGATACTCAGATGCAGACTATGCTGGATGCAAAATTGACAGGAAGAGTACCAGTGGGTACTGTCAGTTTTTAGGGGATAGACTTATTTCATGGGGATGCAAGAAGTAAACTTCCATTGCAACCTCCACAGCTGAAGCAGAATACCTTGCTGAAGGAAGTTGCTGTGCTCAGCTGCTCTGGATTCAACAACAATTGCGAGACTACGACATTGAGTCAACTGAAGCTCCAATCTTCTGTGACAATACTTCTGCCACAGCTATTACGTACAATCCAGTGCTCCATTCTCGAACAAAGCATATCGACATTCGTCATCACTTTATTAGAGACCATGTAATGAAGAAGGAGATTCGACTGGAGTACATATCCACTGAGCAGCAAGCAACAGATATTGTTACCAAGCCCCTACCGGATGCAAAATTCTCTTACTTCCGAAATATCCTTGGATTAATTGATATTTCTTCTTAATTCGTATTTATTTACTGTTATTAAATTCAGGGGGAATCGTTTGTTTGTAACTGCATGTATTCAGGGGGATTTTGGTAAAAATTTCCCTATATCGTTGCTTGGCTGGTAATACAATGTTCCACTGCAGTAGAAGCTACCTTACCGTTGAACATCTACATACCAGTGGATGTTACCATATACCTAGTTGTTTTATTTTTTTTAATATTTTTTTTAGCAACCAGCCGGGACTTCGGAATTCAAAATTATTTATTTTATTAATTTTAACTTACTCTAATCCCGCCCTTTTCAGATCTACTGCTTCTGAGGTTTTATTTTTTAAATGGTTTAGATGAGCGCCACGTATACATGTGTCAGTTCATCTACAGTACGACGTTACATCTACCCATTATCTTTTTAACCGCCTTCTTCTCCGAGAATTCAGTGTGTTTCCTTAAGAAGTTTTAAAAAATCTCAAACCCTAAAGCAACTCTCTCTCTCTCTCTCTCGCAGGATTTGCAAATGTTCAAAGCAATCACAACATGTCAAAATCAAGCCAACCAAGTTTCTTCACCAACGCTATCCATGTTGATTTCAACTCGATATCAACTTCCTCGGATGAAGCCATGAAACCGGTGTTCCACAAACTGGACACTTCTGGCTTGTTGGTGATTCTAAGTCAAGCACCTACTCTCTACACGACGGCTATTCACGAGTTCTTCTCCAAGGCTCAAATGGTGGACAACATAGTGGTGTCCTCTGTCTCAGGACAATCCGTTACCATTACCAGGGAGGAGTTTGCTACTCACATGTGCCTCCCCATGAATTGAATCACTGATGCATCCTCCATTCCTGAAACTATTGTTGATCAGATGAGAACAAGTTTTTCTGAAACAGGTGAGCGCCTTCGCAGACCACCTTTCAAGAAAGTGTTGATAAAGAGTCACTTTCGACAACTCGCAGATATTATCTCTAAGGGCCTGCTCTGCAAAGCTGGATCTTTTGATGTCATAACGCCAGAAAAATTCAGATTGATGAGTGCCATCGTAAACGACATCGAAGTTAACTGGTCAGTTATTCTATTCCAAGTCCTATCAGGCCTAGTGACTGTTGGAAAAGGTCAATCTGGATTTGCTCTCCCTCTTAGTCGTATCTTAGAGAGCAAAAATATTCAAGCCGGAGTTCCTTCTTCTCTCCATCCAGGGCGACTTATCAATGCAAGATATCTAGAGATCAACAAGAAAAGAGTCGGTGGAGAGACTGGCACAAGTACAGCAGTTGTCATCAAACGGAGACAACCTCAGATGGTTAGTGACTCTGAGCATACTGTCTCAGAATCTGATGAAACATCACAACTTCCTCCTGCGAAAAGGCCCAGAACAAGGAGAGGAGGACCAGTTGTAGGTAAGGTATTATCCTCAGCCTCTCTGATGCTGAGATTCCAACTTTGGCAGTAGAACCAGTGAGCTCAGTTGTTCAATTGGCCATGATTCCTTTTACTCCAACTACTGCTGCAACTGATCCACTCACCAACACTAGTACCCATCAACAACCAGGCTCCATTTCCCTCAGAGCTCCCAAGTCTCTTTGCCCCTACTGCAATCCCAAGAGCTCTCCCACTGGCAAAGGAAAGGACCCAATAGCCCCTATCTCCACACCAGTAGCCTATGAGATTGAATTGGTGATGAATACTTTTGAGACTAATATGCAGCATCAACTTGAAGTATTTGACAGATGGGTAAAAGCTCGCCTGAAAGTCCGCTTTGATGATTTTTCTCCACTCCTGGAACAGGCGAGGCTTGACGAGAACAAAGTTATGGCTTTTCTGCAAACACAAGACATAGCAAAGACCCTTCAGCTCAGGGATGTATTCCGTATGATGATCTATGTGGGTGAACTTCAAACCATGGCCACATCCCGAGCAAATGAATTCAATGCCAACGCTAGAAATGCTAATCATGACAGAGTTGTTTTAAATGCTCTAGGTCCAAAGCTGGAACTGGCTGAAACTGCTCTGCATGATCTAAGGATCATCACAGGTTTGCACTCCTGCTCTATTATACCAGGTGTTGCCGAACCTACTCCCACCGATTTGAGCATTGTCCGTATCATTCCTGAAGTAATTGGCACTATGGAATTTGATACAACAGCTGCATCTTCACTGCATGATGACCCCATCCAACCAGAAATTGATGTTGACTCCACAAACGTTGACAACATCATCCAAACAATTGTCAACCAAGTCACCCCTTCCTCACCTCATACATAAACACCGATCCCTTCACTTGTTACCTCAGGACATACTGCACACACTGATGCTTGCCAAATCACACATCACGTTGAACCACCTGCACCTCCGACTCACCCAGAGACCCAACTCTCACCACAAGTTGAACCCCCTGCTCAACCAACAACCTCTGAACTCAACCCCTCAACCTCACAAATTCCTCCAGCTGATACCTCACCTGGACGCTGCGTGTCCACAACTGCAGCTGATGCTCATACCAGCCCTCAACTTGCTCCTACTGGCTCTCTTCCTGCACCTGCTGCCACTCCGCCTGAGGCATTGGAACAATCAGTGGGAAATGAACCTTCTGCTAATTTTTTTGATTTTGCTAATCCTTTGTCTATCGAAGGCCCTTCTGCTATAACAGTACAGCTTGGCCATATGACAACGTTGATCTCCGGGCTGGCTAGTGAGATCAATAAGCTCAAGACTGAAGAACGAAATACCAACAATGCTATTGATAGCCATTAGCTACATACAGATCATCAGTTTGGGCATATAAATCAAGAACTGGACAGACTTCAAACCGCTGTTAACAGAAATCACCAATTCATTCTTGATGCCTTAGCCGATGTATTTTCGAGGATAGGGCAAACTAATCTCCAGTTGAAGCAGCAAAATGACTCTCTCCATGCTGCATCTACACTGGCATTGGAGGAGAAAATTGAAGACACTAAGAAGCACTTGTCTGAGCAGCTGGCTACTATGCAGGAGGCCTTTGCCTCACAACTTCAGGATTTGAGTGCTGGCTTCCCAAAGCCTATCCAATACCAGTCCAAGTCCTCTGCCTCTGCTCCCCCACCGCGAAGAGAATCGGGTCCAGCCCAGCGCGCACCTGCTGCCTCTGCAGGTGGACATTAGTCCATACCATCTTCCCAGTCAAGATCTCGAAGTCCGCGCCAATCGTCTACCGAAAAGCGCGACTATTCCCGACATTGGTTAGGGAGGAAATATTATCGTTTTCTGATCCCTTATTAATTACTCTTATCATTTTACTGTTTTCATTTGAATTTTTCCGTGTTTATCGTAACGTCATTTTTGTGTTCACACTTATTTAAATTCTTCTATAAATAGAGGCTTATTCTTGTTCTTATCACACACATTCACTCATCATGATAGTTTTCAATTCCTTGAAAATTCATTGGTTTCCTCTTCAAAATTGTTTATTTTCATGGGTTTATTACTTATCTAAATCAACCCCTCATGGGTTGATTACTTATCTAACCCAGCTCCGTTAAGCTTCAGCGTTTGGATCCTGCTCTGATGATCATCATCAGTCAGGAACTGTAATCAGGAGATATCTGGGTGCTGATGACAAAAAGGGGGAAAACAGAGATAGAATATTTTCATGGGTGAATCCATAAACCATGGAGGCCTGATGATACACATTTGACTATCTCCCCGCTTGAAGCTCTTCCTCTCTGAAACAAGGTGGATCGAAGCTTCGAAGCTCTTCCTCTCTGAAACAAGGTGGATCAAAGCTCTTCTTCTCTGCAACTAGGAGGATCGAAGATCTACGGTCTACATTGTTTGCTTAAAATTTGTCATATATCAGCTATATTCTGTAGAAATAGATTTGTCTTAAGTTGAATCCAGTTATCAGAATTCATCTTAAATAAAGATGAATTTCTCTCAATTGTCTAGTTTGATTACAACTTGTAATCAACTTATCTTTATAACAAATCAATTTCCTTTCCATTATGTCTTCAAGTCTTTTCAGGATTCACCGTTTAAATTATTCAAGTATGAAATCGTTATTGCTTAGTTTTGTCATCACCAAAAAGGGGGAAATTGTTGGGAAACGATTTCTAAGTTTTGGTGATTACAAACACCTACTGGATGAAGAAAGCTACCTGGTGAAGACACCTACTGGATGAAGACATCTATCGGGTGAAGACACCTACTGGATGAAGAATCTATCGGGTGAAGACACCTACTAGATGAAGACATCTATCGGGTGAAGACACCTACTGGATGAAGACGGCTTCACCTACTGGATGAAGACAGCTACCGGGTGAAGACTCCTACTGGATGAAGATAGCTATCGGGTGAAGACATCTACTGGATGAAGACATCTACCGGGTGAAGACACCTAATGGATGAAGACATCTACCGGGTAAAGACATCTACTGTATGAAGTCTGTCAACTGTCCAACTGACGTCTACTGGATTCAAGAGTATTACTGTATACTGAAGCCACAGAACCAGAAGAAGTGAATTCAGCAGCAGATCTAAAATACCAGTTGAAGTAAGTACAACTGGATCTGACAAAGGTACAACAGAACGACGGGCACTACAAATTCATCGCCACTAATTCCGTCAGATTCAAAGAGACATTGCTGAACAAAAATGGAAGGAAGATAAACCTCATATGAAATAAGAAAGGAAACGGATTCTATGCAAAACTTTCCATACAAAGAAAGATTGCCGTTAGACAATGATATCTATAAATACAGCATCTGGAAGAATGAAGAAAGATGATGAATCCTCCGATATAAGAATATTCAAAAATATCAATTAGTGAAAGGTACTGAAGTCATATCTCTCTAAAGATTTAGCTAGAGCAGAAGTCCACTGATATATAAAAGATCAAGTCAAACTGGTGTACTGCTCAAAGACAATTCAAGAACACTCGAAGCTTACAAGTGTAAGACTTATTCAAAAGAGTGTTAGGAAGTATAATTGTAAATATACCATAAACTTTGTGTTGCTAGGAGTTTAGGCTAAAGCTGTGTGAAAGCCTACGAAGGTTTTATACTATAAAGTGTAAACCAAAGTCTTCTAGTGTATCCTTCCTGCAAAGGAAGAAGGGGAGACGTAGAAGCGTTGTGCTTCGAAC
Source organism: Haberlea rhodopensis (assembly GCA_907163345.1). Classification (NCBI taxonomy): domain Eukaryota; kingdom Viridiplantae; phylum Streptophyta; class Magnoliopsida; order Lamiales; family Gesneriaceae; genus Haberlea; species Haberlea rhodopensis. The sequence continues at coordinate 950,564 of CAJQUN010000130.1, read as the reverse complement.
TTCCAGAATCAATCTCTGAGTTATTTACTTACGTATTTTTGTTTACTTTAGTTCACTCACAAGTCAGTAGACATATTCCGCACTTTACTAAGTGTCTGATGACTTGCACATTGGATTGAGAAGCTACTGCATTACCTTACAGTTTGCAGTAATCAGAAGAAGAATTGAATTTGACCGTAGTGTTTATTCAACCACCCCCCCCCCCCCCCCCTTCTAAACACACCTCCGATCCTAATAGGTGAGTATGAAAATTGTTTTCTTGAGACCCTGTATATAGTTTTGAACTGACAACAAATGTTTTGTTTTAAAAGGAAATTTGACGTCATTAATTATATGGGGGAATATTTGTTTTTATTCGGACCATAAGAACTTAAATATCTATTCTTTCCATCCGATCTGAATATGAGGCAACTCAGGTTGATGATTCTTTTGAAGGATCGCGATGGTGAAGCTCAATATCATCCTAGATGAACGAATGTCAACGGCTGTCCTCAGTTGTAAAGTCCACGAGTCTGTTCTAGCTTTTGTTCATATCACCAAGTTCATGCTGATATCTATATTGCGGGCTGAACTTTTCACTCATACCAGAAGTCTATCGTTCAGCAAATCAAATTGAGTCGGAATTTATTCAAAAAATCAGATAAGCCTAACGAATTGGTATTCAAGCTCAGACATCTTAAGAACTAGTATATTCAGAATATCCATTTTGCTTTCAGATATCTACTGATAGTTTCTAAGACTTAATGATTCATAAGTTGTTCCTGAAAATTCTGATCTGGCCCCTGTACTTTGTCGAGAAGTTCATACATGTGAAGATAGTATATACCTTGACGGCGAAAGATGCTTATGACTCTAAGACCTCAGTTCTGATGTCGATATATGAGATAAAACATTACTGATGTATTGTCAAATGTTGAGGTTGTCAACAGGTTTAAACCAAAGTAATAAAATTCGGAAGGTTACTTCATGGCTTTGAAAGTCCTCATGGCGATTGGAAACATATTGCCGTGGATTTTGTGACTCGTATTCCTCGACCACCCAGAGACTGTGATGCTGTTTGGACATTATTGGTCTACTTTTCTAAGTCTGCACTTTTCTTTCCTTACGAGCGGGCTTGTTGTTATACGAATACGACTGTTGTTTATCGAGGATATGTTACATAATGTGACAAATGATTTTAACTTTGGAGGGCATGAAACTTTGCCGTTAATCGAATTTCCTATATTGATACCTACCAAACGAGCAAATGTTTGACATCTTTTGAAATCTTTTAGGAGAGACGTTGAAGATCTCCTCTAGCCTGGAAAGAAATCGTTGAAAAACCAGTGACTGGACTTGATAAAACGAGAAATGAATGGTAAGATTCAATTGTTCAGACATCAGATGATGGCTGCCCAAGATCATCAAGCAAGTTATGCTTTTAAATGAAGACGACCCATATAATTTCAGATGGGAGATCGTATGTTTCTAGAAATTTATCCTTTCGAGATACTAATCGTTTTGGCATGCGAAGAAAATTTTCACCTTGTTGGGTTGACCATGCAAGATCTGCGAATATGAAATCTTGTCTATAGATTGGCATTGTCATCAGCTTTATCGGACACTCACGATGACATATTTTTGACTTGGTAAATAACTCCTATAATATTTTTTAAAATATTTTATAAAAATGAAGAATTAAATTGTATGAGTATATTAGTGGATATAAATCCCAGTTGTAGACTGAAAAATGATATATCAGTACATAGATAACACTCCAGTGTACAAATCCGGGCCAGGATACAAATATTAATATATGATATTGGGCATTTTCGAAACACATACTGAAAGGTGTAAACGCACACACTCAGAATCAGATTCTCTCATTTTCTTCTCCTTCCGCTCGCGTCTGACTGCCTCTCACTAAAACGCCGTGTTCGTCGCCGTCCGACCACCGTTCGCCGAGGTCCCACCACCGTTCGCCGAGGTCCCACCACCTTCCTCACTCAATGGCGCAACTTTCCACACCAAGAATCGACGGTGAAAGCTTCGAGATTCGTCGGATTTCGCCCAAGAACGATGAGTTTGCGATTTTAGGGTTCTTCGATATTTTGTTCGATTTCTTCGTTTAGGTCTTGTATTAGTTTGATTATTGTTGTCTAACACCTTCCCCTCACCATGACCAGCATTTACCCTCCACTCGCCGCCCCTGCCACCGCCATGGTCACCGGAAATCGCACATGCAAGCTCTACTATTCACGATTTTTGGGGAAAACGTGAGTTTCGAATTCCAGCTATGATATTTATTTATTTTGATGCATTTGAACTTATTTTTGACAGAATAATATGGTTTGACGGTATTGGGATTTAGTTGTTTGAAGTTCTTTCATTGCATGTTGAGTTGGTTCGATTTTCTTGAGGTATTGGCGAGTATAGGTTTGAGTTCATGCATGTGGGGGTAAAGGTTCTTAAATCATGTTCTTGGCCTCTTGTCTGTATTTGGTGTGAATTTTGTTGGGTTTTTGAGCATCCTTTTGTTCGCAATATCGTTGCCTCTGTTTCGAAGTTTCTGCTGTTTTAGATTCGAATCGTTGCTGGATTTAGCGTGTTCTGCTAGTCTATGTTCAATCTGAGGATTCCTACTTTTATTCGCTATTAAGTACGAAAATTATGAGATTTATGAGTCCTCAAGGCTGTAAGTTTAACTAAGAGATTTCTACTAGTTTTATAAAGACTCTTAGTTAAGATGTAAAAACGATCTGAAAGATAAAATGTAAGTGCATATGTATCACTCTCGATTACGATTATGATTGGAGTTTAAAACATTCAAATTAGTTAAACAATTAAATTAATTGTAAAGGTAAACTAATGAAAAGTAAACATTAGGACGGTGAAATGAAAGTAATAAGGATTACTTGTAATATATAAACGAAAGCTAAAATATTCACCATTTTCTTATATTGTGAATTAAAGAAGAGTCTAGCACATAGATGATTATAAATGATGCTATTGTATGGATTTTGAGATTCACATATGACACTGGAGCTCCACGAGCTACAAGGACGATATTCATACTTTACAAAAGAAAGAAATAGGTATTTTGCGATCGGTAACATACGACAGGTATCTGTATTATTTGATACATGATTTGCTGAACTTACGTGACTTACGTGTGAAATTACTTGGCTATGTGATTTTACTTGACTAATAAGCATTAAGAGTTGATATAACGATGTATGAAAATAAATGTTATGTTAACACACATCTTTTTCAATAAATGTACATCAATCTATGACTTTCACATTGGACATATTAAGTTGCATCATATGAGGTTATGATATTGGCATGATGCATTGACACGCATGGACATTGAGCATGTCATGTTGATTCTACCGATTCTTTCGTTGATACCCTTATCTTTTTTGTTGGTATCTGTGATGCGTGTCTGGGGATGATGGGCATGCCGATGGCTCGGCGGAGAGAATGAGCCAAGAGATGCCGTAGCGACGAGTGTGCCGACGTCGCCCAGACACGAGGGATGATGGACCGCCGATGGCTCGACTGAGAGAGATGCTGTAGCGACGAGCGAGTCGACGCCCTGCTCGATCATGATATTTGATTGATGATACCTTTCTTTGGACTCCGATCCTTTGGTATCTTGAGATATTTGATAGCCTTTCCTTGGATTTCCGGACATTTGCTATCCCGAGATGATTTGTACCTTGCATGCATCGCATTACATTGTATTACATTGCATTGCATTGCATGACATCATATATCACATTTTATAGATGCATGTTGTATTTACTTGATAATTTCATATTGGGCTTTGGCTCACCCCGTAGGGGGCTGTTGTTGTCTTTGTGTGTGGGCAATGGCAGGTATTACTGGTGACCAGGATCCCAAGAGGGAATGCTCGCTGTAAGTCTTACCTGAGGTTGTTTTGTTTTGTCTTTTCCCAGTCGTAGGATAGTTAAGTATACCAGGGTGTGTCCTGGATAGTATAACTATGTAAATATTTTGAGTATAAATGTATGCTGGAGATATATTGTGCATGCTATGGTATGATGTAAATATTTTTAGTACGACATATGTGATGGGTGCCTATGATGCATGCTATGGTATTATGTATTTACTTGCTGCACTGGGATATGATATTTATGCTTTTCATTTTTTCTGGTATGTCCCTCGTGCGCGGAGGTCATGCCGAAATTTTTAGAGCCACTTGTTGGCAGAACTTTTAAAAATTTTCCTGCCGTTTACAAATAAAGAATTATTGTGTGATCATTAAACACTTGATTAGGAACGGGTCCTCACAACCACAAAGCAATCCTAATCCCGTAGGAATTATTCCACACCCTAATGGGTGGATGTGATCATGTACACCACATGTCACCTCGGTATAAGCAAGTAGTTTCCTCCATAAGTACTCCTATTACCAGTCACTTGGCCATAGCCATTCCAACGAGTATACCCAAAGGTACCACTACTCGTAAAATTATTTACCTCAAATATGCGCGGCGGTACACTTCCTGTACGGCGCACCCAATAATTCATCGAGCAACATGCTCGGCATAATGGTCTCGTCAATTAGTGACTCAGACACTACCCTGTGCTCACCATTGGCACACAATCACACTACTAAATACATATACATAATTGTATTATCCATCATAATGATTGTGATGACCAGGGATTATAGATGTTAATCCCGTAGTGTTAAAAATCCCTAATGTTGTTTTACGTGGCGATTTGGAGTTTAATCGCGATGTTGGGCCTTCTGGGCTCGCTTATTTGGGTAGTTGGGATCGTTGGATCCCGAGGTTGAGATTGTATTCACATTACGGTGTAAAACCTAAGAGTTGGGTTTTTGATGTGTCTCGGAATCTCGGGTGCTTGTGTGAGCACCGGTAGGGGGTTTTGGTGTTAGAGAGAGAATTTTTCAAAACAGATGATTTTTAATGAATCACGATGTATTTGTGGGGCTATTAGTATTTCGGGGTATTTTGCTATAAATACAAGTTGAACCCGAGATTTTTATTAAAAATTGCATTTCAGCCCCACCTTCCCTTCTTCTCTCTCCCCGCCGAATCCCGCCTGCTACAGTTCCCCCGCGCACGAAAACGCCGCGCCTGCCACCGTCCGGCCGCCGTTCGACGCGTGCGACCTATCACCGGCTTCGTCTCGTCGAGACGCAGCTATCCCCTCCGTCAATTTGAAGTTTCATCGCGGTTTGAGTTCGGATTTTACAGGAAAGCGGCGATCCCCAAATTCTAGGGTTTATCGATTTTGGTCGATTTTCCTTCCGATCTTCGTATGGGTAACCTTCCTTACCCCTTTTTCGTCCCTCTCATGTTATTCCATGCCAAATTTGGAGGTATTGTGTTCGAATTTAAGGATTGTGTTCGAATTTGTGGATTTTGGTTCGAATTTCATGTTGTTGAGGGGTTTATGTTCGATTTTGGGGGTTTTTGGCATGAGGATGATGATTCTTGTTGTTATTCGATTTATTCATGTTTAAATGAATTATGATGCTTATTTGGGTTCGAATCGAGTTGTTATGGTTCGAATTTTTGAAGGTGTTCTTGAGCAATTTTCGTTATGTCGCATTCGTTTTCCCTCCCTGCATGTACCCTGCCCCGGGTCTTTTAAATGATTTATTGTCGTGTGTTGACAATATTTTGAGGGTTATGGATGTGCTTGAGCATGTGTTACATGTTCGTAAATAATTGTGAATTATTTATCGTGTTAGCACATCGTTCCTCGGGGCATGGAACTCGAGCAAGGTTTGGCTCGGACTTCGAGGATTTAAGGTACGTTTAGCGTACGAGCATAGCTTAAATGATGTTTTACAAGTATGATGCATGATTTAAAATACATGAAATGCTTTACTATGATGGCACCGTGACTTGGTTACGTTATGTTGAATCACATGGTGAAATGCTTGGTGCCGCTATGAAGCGAGCAAATGATGGGTGTGGTCGCTACGGAGCGAACACCAGTAGTATGACGCTACTTTGAAGTAAGAAATGAAAATGCGGTGTTGATTAGATATCTAGGATATCTGTATTTTATTCCCTATTGGTAATGAATAGGAACAGAGACGTAGTTAATCAGAGAAGTGATTAACTAGTATCGGAAGTTAAGGAAGTCTCAATATGATATCTAGAATTATGATAATTGCTAGATAAAGAAAGATGTTATGAAATGTTGTTAATTCGAAACTGGTTAGGGTTAACCAATATGATGATTAACTGCATATTCAAGATTTGATGATTTATCTGTTTTGAGAACAGGGTTATTACAGGGTACGCTAGGATGAGGATGATACCATCCAGGAAGTGTCACATATGTTCCACAATATTTACATTTTCGTAAATTATGTATTATGTCATTATGATTATGAAATTGTGGAATTGGTATTCTCACCCCGTTGGGGGCTGTCTCTGTTGGGACAGGTGAACAGGTACATCGATGGCTTTGGAGATGAGCTCGAGCTGTTGATTGGATGTACTCCCAGGATCGTGGTACCAGGGCTTGATGGAGCACGGTATCGTATAGAGTACCTATATATATATATACCCATGATGGTTATACACATAATTATGATGCTCGCATGTGAGCACGATTATACTTGTACATGGGTTGTATATAAAGGCATGAGCATTTCTCTCTTTCAAAAGATGATGCATGCAATTAGAGGTAGAATTGCTAAAGGTTATGAGAGTCATTAGTGTATGTGGGTGTTGAAACCCACTTTTGTTGCCATATGTGTGGTGTTTTCCCTGGCTGGGAATTTACTTGATATTGCTGTATTCTGATGAGTATTACGTTTTCCCTGGCCGGGAATTATGTTATGTGTTGTACTTTTATTTCGGGATAGCTCTATTTATGGGGAGACTCTGCCCAAATTTTTATAAAATTCCACAATGTAAAGAGTGGTGTAATGGGCGAACTCTATGAGTCTCTTATTGTTGGGATGATGAACTTATAACATAGTATGTTAAAGAAAACTTTGTAATTACCATTCAATGGTAAAGTATCATCTGAGTTTCCCGAATGATTTTATGGAAAGCATGTGCCACACATAATGATTAATACACTAATCAAGGGTTAAGTATAAGGGGTCCTTACATTAGTGGTATCAGAGCAGTGGTTGCTCATTGGGGCTGTTGAGGGCTAGGAAGTTATTGATAGCACATATTTATGCATGATGGCATTAATGTTATACGACATGACTAATTGTTTATGTGCTTATATGATATGAAAAGTGGTATTGCTAACCATTGTGGTTGCAGGAATCGTGTGGAACACGATAGGATGGCATTAATAGCGATGTCTAACACTCTATATGCTACGTGCTAAGGAACCTGCTTTTGAAGAAAATCAGGGAAAAGAAAGATATGATGTATTGTCTGATGACAGACTGGGTAGACAACCGACAGTGGAATACTTCGGTATGGTCTCAATTATTATTGAATATACTAATGCGTTTGTTCATGTAATGTTCAAGCAAGGAAGGTGCGTAAGAAACGTACGGGCATCAAACGGTAACATATTCTTAAACTATGACTTTGCATTGATTGCATAAGTGTTTATGATGATGTTTACGATGATGATGATTATGATAAGTAAGTTAAGATGATGATGTTTATGATAAGTAAAGATGATATGATGTTTATGATGATGATTATGATAAGTAAGTTAAGATGATGATGTTTATGATAAGTAAAGATGATATGATGTTTATGATGATGATTATGATAAGTAAGTTAAGATGATGATGTTTATGATAAGTAAAGATGATATAATGTTTATGATGATGATTATGATAAGTAAGTTAAGATGATGATGTTTATGATAAGTAAAGATGATATGATGTTTATGATGATGATTATGATAAGCAAGTTAAGATGATGATGTTTATGATAAGTAAAGATGATATGATGTTTATGATGATGATTATGATAAGTAAGTTAAGATGATGATGTTTATGATAAGTAAAGATGATATGATGTTTATGATGATGATTATGATAAGTAAGTTAAGATGATGGTGTTTATGATAAGTAAAGATGATATGATGTTTATGATGATGATTATGATAAGTAAGTTATGATGACGATGTTTATGATGAGTAAAGATGATATGATGTTTATGATGATGATTATGATAAGTAAGTTATGATGACGATGTTTATGATGAGTAAAGATGATATGATGTTTATGATGATGTTTACGATGATGATGATTATGACGATGTTTATGATGACGTATATGAGATTGGGTAAGGTGCCCATGTGGTAAGATGCCACACAATGTTTATGATATGGTAATACGCCATATGATTGGGTGAGATGCCCATGTGGTAAGATGCCACACAATGTTTATGATATGGTAAGACGCCATATGATTGGGTGAGATACCCATGTGGTAAGATGCCACACAATGTTTATGATATGGTAATACGCCATATGATTGGGTGAGATACCCATGTGGTAAGATGCCACACAATGTTTATGATATGGTAAGACGCCATATGATTGGGTGAGATGCCCATGTGGTAAGATGCCACAAAATGTTTATGATATGGTAAGACGCCATATGATTGGGTGAGATACCCATGTGGTAAGATGCCACACAATGTTTATGATATGGTAAGACGCCATATGATTGGGTAAGATGCCCATGTGATAAGATGCCACACGATGATTGTGTTATGGTAAGATGCCATATGACGGGGTAAGATGCCCATATGGTAAGAGGCCATACAATGTTATTATGTGGTAAGACGCCACGGGGTAAGATGCCCATATGGTAAGAGGCCATACGATGTTATTATGTGGTAAGACGCCACGGGGTAAGATGCCCATATGGTAAGAGGCCATACAATGTTATTATGTGGTAAGACGCCACGGGGTAAGATGCCCATATGGTAAGAGGCCATACGATGTTATTATGTGATAAGATGCCACAGGGTAAGATGCCCATGTGCATGAATATGAACCAGGGAAAATGAAAAGAAGTTAATGATAACCAACAAGCTTACTCAACTATGATTTCGTACATTTACTGTTATAGTTATAAGATGATGATGCTTATATGATGATGATGTATAAGATGATGATGCTTATATGATGATGATGTATAAGATGATGATGCTTATATGATGATGATGTATAAGATGATGATGCTTATAAGATGATGACGCTATAAGATGATGATGTATAAGATGATGACGCTATAAGATGATGATGTATAAGATGATGATGCTATAAGATGATGATGCTTATATGATGATGATGTATAAGATGATGATGCTTATATGATGATGATGTATAAGATGATGATGCTATAAGATAATGATGCTTATATGATGATGATGTATAAGATGATGATGCTATAAGATGACGATGCTTATGTGATGATGATGTTATAAGATGATGATATTTATGAAATGATGATGCTCATATGATGAAGATGTTATAAGATGGTGATAATTATAAGATGATGATTTTAATCATTCATGTCAAGAATTAATGACTATATGCATGGCTATGAAACCGGGGCATTGGAGTGTCCAGGGTGTATAGGTATTAGAGGAATGTTGGGTAAAGACCCACTACTCTATTGATTTTCTTCCCACAGTATGGTATGCCGTGCGGGAACGTCCATCTTATTGGTAGGTTTGAGGTGAACCTAGAGAGGCAGCGACTAGTTTGTCTGCCGTGTGTGTGCAGCACCAAGAGGGGCTTGTTAGAGCCGTTATACTGCTCGTAGGAACCAAGTGTGGCAAATTGTAAGGCGATACGATGTGGATTGTGGTGGACTCTAGTAGTCACCATGTCATCGAGGTTGAGGTTGTGCATGCCTCACTGAAACGTGTATACGTTTATGTTTAAATCTTGGTGAGATTTGTCTGGGACAGCTCATGATGTTGAAGTACCAACAAGAGAGTCATCAAGTCGTCGTTGATTCGATCTGGGAATCCATGTATTTGGGATGCAATGGGTTTATTGCATGTCCTTTCAAATTTGAAACTCTAAGGAGTCTCGATTGTTTCTTTATGACCAGGATGTGGTTCTTGGGATATCCGAAGGTGGACATCTTATGAGATATCTTTCGTGTGAATCTATGGCCGTGAGTTGCCCAACTTAAGTTGCAATGATGCGACTGCTCCTTCGATAGAGGAGGTTTGGAAGTGGAAACCAGGTTTGGTATGTGTACACTGTGGTGTACTGATGTTTCCCTTGTAACGATGTATGTTAGACATCGTGAGTCATGATAAGAGATGTCAGTGGATGATATCTACGATGGAATCGGGAGCGATTCGAATCCTTGCAGTTTCAGTTGACTAACTGCTTTTGGATTATTAGCGTTGAGTTGTGCTGACGCTCTTTGACGTTATGATGGATTTGGAAGTCTATTCCACTCCAGAGTTTGACACGAGGTCAACGTTCTCACGGTTGAGGTGTCATTTAGGATGCGTTCATACTAGTTGTATTAGAACTAAGGATGACTATCCGACCTACAGCCGTAAGTATTGGTTGTTTTGCAGTCATGAAAGGCTGACTTTTAGGATGACCCGCATTGAGGTACGTTTTGCCTCTTGGGTGATATGTTGGTTTTGGTATGTCGCTCTGTTTCAGAGTTTGATGTGAGGTAAGTATCCTCGCGTTTATTAATACGATTCTGATATGGTCAAGAATCGAAGTTATGGCTTTATGTTGATTGTGTAGCCTGAGTGTTATGTGATACACCGGTGCTAATTTCGAGGACGAAATTCTTTTAGTGGGGGATATTGTGATGACCAGGGATTATAGATGTTAATCCCGTAGTGTTAAAAATCCCTAAAGTTGTTTTACGTGGCGATTTGGAGTTTAATCGCGATGTTGGGCCTTCTGGGCTCGTTTATTTGGGTAGTTGGGATCGTTGGATCCCGAGGTTGAGATTGTATTCACATTACGGTGTAAAACCTAAGAGTTGGGTTTTTGATGTGTCTCGGAATCTCGGGTGCTTGTGTGAGCACCGGTAGGGGGTTTTGGTGTTAGAGAGAGAATTTTTGAAAACAGATGATTTTTAATGAATCACGATGTATTTGTGGGGCTATTAGTATTTCGGGGTATTTTGCTATAAATACAAGTTGAACCCGAGATTTTTATTAAAAATTGCATTTCAGCCCCACCTTCCCTTCTTCTCTCTCCCCGCCGAATCCAGCCTGCTACAGTTCCCCCGCGCACGAAAACGCCGCGCCCGCCGCCGTCCGGCCGCCGTTCGACGTGTGCGACCTATCACCGGCTTCGTCTCGTCGAGACGCAGCTATCCCCTCCGTCAATTTGAAGTTTCATCGCGGTTTGAGTTCGGATTTTACAGGAAAGCGGCGATCCCCAAATTCTAGGGTTTATCGATTTTGGTCGATTTTCCTTCCGATCTTCGTATGGGTAACCTTCCTTACCCCTTTTTCGTCCCTCTCATGTTATTCCAAGCCAAATTTGGAGATATTGTGTTCGAATTTAAGGATTGTGTTCGAATTTGTGGATTTTGGTTCGAATTTCATGTTGTTGAGGGGTTTATGTTCGATTTTGGGGGTTTTTGGCATGAGGATGATGATTCTTGTTGTTATTCGATTTATTCATGTTTAAATGAATTATGATGCTTATTTGGGTTCGAATCGAGTTGTTAGGGTTCGAATTTTTGAAGGTGTTCTTGAGCAATTTTCGTTATGTCGCATTCGTTTTCCCTCCCTGCATGTACCCTGCCCCGGGTCTTTTAAATGATTTATTGTCGTGTGTTGACAATATTTTGAGGGTTATGGATGTGCTTGAGCATGTGTTACATGTTCGTAAATAATTGTGAATTATTTATCGTGTTAGCACATCGTTCCTCGGGGCATGGAACTCGAGCAAGGTTTGGCTCGGACTTCGAGGATTTAAGGTACGTTTAGCGTACGAGCATAGCTTAAATGATGTTTTACAAGTATGATGCATGATTTAAAATACATGAAATGCTTTACTATGATGGCACCGTGACTTGGTTACGTTATGTTGAATCACATGGTGAAATGCTTGGTGCCGCTATGAAGCGAGCAAATGATGGGTGTGGTCGCTACGGAGCGAACACCAGTAGTATGACGCTACTTTGAAGTAAGAAATGAAAATGCGGTGTTGATTAGATATCTAGGATATCTGTATTTTATTCCCTATTGGTAATGAATAGGAACAGAGACGTAGTTAATCAGAGAAGTGATTAGCTAGTATCGAAAGTTAAGGAAGTCTCAATATGATATCTAGAATTATGATAATTGCTAGATAAAGAAAGATGTTATGAAATGTTGTTAATTCGAAACTGGTTAGGGTTAACCAATATGATGATTAACTGCATATTCAAGATTTGATGATTTATCTGTTTTGAGAACAGGGTTATTACAGGGGTACGCTAGGATGAGGATGATACCATCCAGGAAGTGTCACATATGTTCCACAATATTTACATTTTCGTAAATTATGTATTATGTCATTATGATTATGAAATTGTGGAATTGGTATGCTCACCCCGTTGGGGGCTGTCTCTGTTGGGACAGGTGAACAGGTACATCGATGGCTTTGGAGATGAGCTCGAGCTGTTGATTGGATGTACTCCCAGGATCGTGGTACCAGGGCTTGATGGAGCACGGTATCGTATAGAGTACCTATATATATATATACCCATGATGGTTATACACATAATTATGATGCTCGCATGTGAGCACGATTATACTTGTACATGGGTTGTATATAAAGGCATGAGCCTTTCTCTCTTTCAAAAGATGATGCATGCAATTAGAGGTAGAATTGCTAAAGGTTATGAGAGTCATTAGTGTATGTGGGGGTTGAAACCCACTTTTGTTGCCATATGTGTGGTGTTTTCCCTGGCTGGGAATTTACTTGATATTGCTGTATTCTGATGAGTATTACGTTTTCCCTGGCCGGGAATTATGTTATGTGTTGTACTTTTATTTCGGGATAGCTCTATTTATGGGGAGACTCTGCCCAAATTTTTATAAAAGTCCACAATGTAAAGAGTGGTGTAATTGGCGAACTCTATGAGTCTCTTATTGTTGGGATGATGAACTTATAACATAGTATGTTAAAGAAAACTTTGTAATAAGTATCATCTGAGTTTCCCGAATGATTGTATGGAAAGCATGTGCCACACATAATGATTAATACACTAATCAAGGGTTAAGTATAAGGGGTCCTTACAATGATGGCATCCGTCCCCATAGATCATCCTCTATGTCATCGTCATCATTTGACGGTACATGCCAACACAGGACATCCACAATATCATCGTCAACCTATGACGGTATATGTCAACACAAGACATCCATAATCTCATCGTCAAACACATGACGGTACATATATCAACGGATGACATCCAAAATAATGCTAACAAAATAGCAATATGCTATAACTCATCGCTAATAAGATAGCGGCATACATGTCTCCGTCGTCCAACAGCGGTACGCAATCAACACCCTTGGCTCGTGGGTGGCACAATCTCGTGCTGCGTACATAGCATTATAATCCATCGCTATAGAATCAGCAGCATAAACCCTAGTCATATAATCAGCGGCATGAGGCATCGCTATAAAATCAGCGGCATAAGTCATCGCTATACAATCGGCGGCAAGAATCATCGTCATAGAACTAGCGAAATCAACCATCGCTATATATATATATCCGGCGGCATTAACCATCGCCAATAGTTAGCGGAATGAACCATCGCTATATGAATACCCGATGGCATAAACCATCGCCAATAGTGTGATACCCGGGGATTAATGGTGTTAATCCTGGTTTGGTAATGATCCTTTAAGGATTTTAATTGTGGCAATTATGAGTTAATTGCGGTATTGGGACTCCCGTGGATTTTAAATCCGATATTTGGAGTCATTGGATCCAAGGGATGAGATTGTATTCTTATCGTGGTGTTAACCTTGGAATTTGGTCTTTGGTGGGATTTGGGGTTCGGAGTACTTTGTATAGGGACTGGTAATGGATTTTGAGATGGGGAGGTAATTTTTGAAAATAGATGATTTTTAATGAGTCATGATGTATTTGTGGAGGAGTTGGTATTTAGGAGCTTTGGAGCTATATATACCAAATAGACTCGGTGTTCCGTCATTACACGGAATCTCCTCCCTCTCTCCCATCTCCTACGCCTCCTTCCCCACCCCCTCTTCTTCCCTCTTTTCTCCCTTGATGGAAAATCGATGGTTGCTCGACTAGGGAGCCGAATTTCTTGAAGATAATAAGGTATTATTCATCCCCTCGCATTTATCTTCGATTTGATAGTAGTATGGTAGTGTTTGGGAAGGAGTTATGTTGGGTTTTTAAAGATTTTTGGGTGTTGTATTTGGAGTTGATTTATAGCCCCTTGTTAAGGGTTTATGTTGTAAGGGGTGTGAGCTTTGTTGTTGGGGAAGTTTTTGCAAGAAAAACGCCATTTTTGGCTGTTACAGGTCGAGACGATCGATCCCTAGGGCGGGGCGATCGATCACCGTGATGTTGTTGAAATTTTGTGGAAGATGAACAGCGACGCGATCGACCGCCTCAAAGGAGGCGATCGATCGCCAATGCCTATTTTTGGGGAATTATTTTGTGTTGAGTTTTCGACGCATGCTTCGCCCGAGGTCTTTTAAAATGGTTAATCGTCATGGATGACGATATAATTGGGGTTTGTGAACGTGCTTGGACACGTGGTTGCATGCTTGAGATTAATTGTGGATTATTAATCGTGTTTAGCACATAATTCTTCGGTCACGGGACCAAGGCAAGATTGGATTCGAATATAAGGTACGTATGACGTACGAACATAGCCTATTATAATGTTGCAACTTTAAAATGCATGGTATGTGGTAATTGTGATCGCTATTATTTTAAACAGTTATTTTCAGTGTAGCGATTTATGTACCGCAAGTGCACAGAGTCAAGTTTTAATATAATGGTTTAAGAGTAAGGAGTGTCGTACCCACAGGGACTAGTAGCAATTACCACGTTCGATTAGAATTACTATATTTAACCTATGATTATGGAATGATTATTAAACTAAATTGACTTAAGCGCAAAAATCAACCTAAACAGCAGTGATGAATAATTGAAGAGAATTTATAAACGAATTATCAAGACGTCGGTCACCAATGTAATCCCCCAAAAGTTGTCTATTAATTAAGATTCAATGTTCTAAGTTCTAGGGTGACGAGTTTTCCTATTTCATTCGTTATACCTTGGTCCGGTTATAACAAGTCTAGCATTAACCTACAATAAATCACTCCCGTGTCTTTATTGAATGATTAATACCAAAAAACGCTTTGTGAAAACTACTAGCCTTCGATTTTGGTAAATCTATTGCTATCACACGTGTGCTAGATTTTACTTGGTCCGTCTCAACCTAAAACCCACGGCCTAATTTACTACGTCGTATCGTAATCTCCAATGGTCAATTCAATTACGATTACCAATATCATGCAAAAGGTAGCTAATCTTTTACAAGCATTAACAACATAAATTATGCGCAAAGATCATAGAAATTAAATCGAAACCGATAATTAACTCAAGGGTTCAAACATGGGATCCCCTATGTCTTGACAAAGAATTTAGCCAACAACCATAATCAAATTATAATGCATAAACATGTCTTTAAACAAATTCAACATCAAAATCTGATATAAAAATTAATAAGTTCAGAAATACTAAGATAACGAGGATGTCGCTCCGTGCGTCGCTCCGTTCTTTCGTTCCTTGCGTTGCTCTTGCTCTTCAATAAATTGTGGTGGTGCTTTTGATGGAGGAGAGGCTGCTAGGTTTGTGTAAAAGTGGGCAAAAGTCCATTAAAAATCGTCCCTTAGTCTCATATATAGGGTTAACATGTGTGGGAAGGAGTCCCCTTTGAACCAAACATGGAAAGTCTTAATTTTTCCAAAAACTCTTATGCCGCGATCGATCTTTGTTATCTCGCGATCAATCTTCATTCTCTACTGGATGTGTTAGCCAAAATAAACAAATCCGCGATCGATCTTTGTTCCCTCGTGATCGATCGCGAGTCCTCACTGTATAGTGGCGATCGATCGTGAGTTCTTGCCGATCGATGGCCAATGCTTCTGTTCAGCATCATTTTTTAAAGCTCGGCGATCGATCGCGATGTCATTGCCGATCGATCGCGAGCTGTACAAATTCAAACTTCGATATTTCAGTCCATTTTCTCGCGTCTTCGCTCGGTTTGGTCCTTTTGCAACATTATTAGCTTATTTCCTCCACTTTTATCCCCTTGGACCTAGATTCCTGAAATACACAAAAATATACCAAAAAGCGTAAAATCATCCAGGAATCAATACGAAAATCAATACAAAAACATAGCAAAATAAGTGTAAAATTCACACTTATCAACTCCCCCAAACTTAGACTTGATCGTCCTCGAGCAAGCAATGAAATCAAAATGTAGAGCTTATCATCAATACTTTAACAGAATTAACTTAACAACTCAGATGTAACAGCTCAGAAATCTCACTAACACATCAACAAGAGTTAATCCAAAAATCAACAAGAAGTGTTTTCTCCTATGCTAAGCAATACCTCGCAAAATTGGAACGTGTGTGTGTGCTATTGTCAATCTTGAGTTTCATATATATTTTTAAGATCAAATTCTGCTAGTAAACTCAAAGGCAAGATTACTATTAAGCACTCCATAAGTCTACTTTTCAAACACTTCTCCACTAATGTAATTATTCTCTAGACTTGGATCAGAAGGTCTTTTGAAGCTTATAATGACAGGCCTTTGGTGTTTGGCTTCAAAGAAAAGATAGGATAATGCAAAGAAGAGAGTATAAGCATTTACAGTTCACATTTGTAGCACAACATTGAGCTTCTCTTCTCTTTTTTTTTTTTTTTTTCTTTTATAGCCTTGGCCACTTTGGGTCTTATTTAATCACTTTTTCTCAAGGCTTTTTATCTATCTTTTTTCTTTTCTCATTCATCCTTCTTTCAATAATAAGTTCCAAATGTAGCAATTAAAGTGCATCTAATGAGAACTATTATACTCCCTTTGGGTAAGGATAATTTTTTTTTATTTTTTTTAGGCTCATAAAGGTGGGTATAATGGGTTTGCAAAAAAAATGTTGAATGGGGGCTAATTTCCATTCTTATTCATTTAAGCTCAAAGAGGGACACTAGTGGTATATACAGACAAGGTATGCTCGAAAGGCTCAAACGTTCCAATGATCGCCTAAATCATATCCAAGTCAAGTTCATAATTATAAAATTTCGCCTCAAAGTGCTTTCAAATAGATTCTAGAGTGCTCTAAGATGCTCAAGACAAATCATAGTTAACAGAATTTTTCACTTTCCTATATAAACTCCACTCAATCACGACTCAGACGTGCATCAAAATGTTCCTCAATTTTTTTGACATATTAACTTAACCCAAGATATTCTCCAACAAGTCAAAAATTTTCAAAACTCTAATTGAGATGGAGATTATTTTCATCATGTATTACAGTTGCAAGTTTCATTCATGTATTTCTTAATGCATAACTCAATTTTCACCAACAAATAACTTTAATATGCTCAAGAACGACTTCGTACCACTCGCTAAAATATCATGCAATAAAAGTATTAGCAAGAGAACAGCAGTACTCAGTAAAAACCCCCCCAAACTTAGTATGTGCATTGCCCTCAATGTACAAAAATAATAAGTGCAGTAGCATAACACATACCTCGACGACGATCGTCAGTGATCGTCGTCCTCATCTTCCCGCTCTGGTGGTGGGTCTGGGTAATATGGTTCCTGTGGCTGGTGTGGCTCGTATGGCTGGTAATGCTGGTATGGCTGGAATGGCTGGACTGTAGGCTGGGGTGGGAATGGAATGTTCGGGAACCCCTGTGCCAAAGCGGAGCTCCATGCCACCTGATACTGCACGAACTCCATGTTTTGTTGATATAATTGTTGGTGGCCCCATTGGAGTTCATGTCGTATCTCCTGCAATTCATGATGGAGGGATTCCATCGTAATGGAAGTAGGCACTGTAGCAGCAGATGATGATGGTCCAGGAAGGTGGCTGCTGCTAGTTCGTGTTTGTGCCAACCGTCTGACTGTGGCTGGTGCAGGATGATCGACCACGAGTGATGCCTTCGGTGGAACGGCCTCTTCTGCGGAGTCCCAGACAACTTCCGCCTCCTGGCATAAAGTGGTGATCGTGGAGGGGCATGGCATACCAGAAGTGGGAGGGCCTCGAATGTAGTTCCGGATAGCGGCCTCGACAAGACGTCCGAGATCGATCGTAAGTCCGGTAACTATGGCGTATACCAGTATAGCTCGGTCCTTTGTGACTTCCGATGTGTGGGTCGATGGCATGACCCGAGCTACTATAAATGAAAACCAAGCCTTGGGCTCCTCCTTCAGATCTGATATCAGTACAAGCTGTGGCTTTCCGTCGGCGTTCAGTCGCCATTGTGTTCCCTCTATACATATGGTTGACAAAATTGCATCCAAGTCGACATGATTCCGGCAATAAATGGTATAGTCATCCTCCGGGATGTTGGGCATGTTATATAGTGCATTGATAGCCTATGAAGCAAAGAGAACTGGTTGCTGCCGTACTGAGGCAACGTTGGCTTCAATTTGGTGATGTGCCCGAAGGTTGGAGTAGAACTCCCGGACTAAAGGAACCACCGCATCTTGTGGTTGGCGAACAAAAGAGTACCAATCTCGCCGGAGTGCCTCTTGGATCACAGCACAGCCGAGCTTGCTCGTGTCCATTCCCCGTTCCCGTATCACCTTTTTTTTCCGGTATACCGCATAAAACTTTGCAGCTGCATTACTTATGAACTTGGAGGAGTCAAACTCCTCAGGAGCGGGAACTGCCTGCTTTGGTTTGCGCTTCGGTGCCATCCCTTGAATCAAAGATACCAACACCACTACCAACCAATACAATAAATAGAGCAAGCACAAATCCTCCAACCACCTATCCAAGTTAGGTTACTAACCCAACCACACAATAATCCACAAGGAGCTCTTCAATTGTCCCCCAAACTTAACAATATCATACAATTCCAACTTCACCAACTTACAATTCAAAATATTAAGAACTTGACACCCCAACACTTAATTATCAATCAATTCATGGACCATGTATAGCAAAGCCAAAATACCTCAACAAATTTCGAAAATTTGTTAGTGATAGTCCTTAGCTTTCCATAGCTTCAAATTGGAGTGGATGGTGCTCAAAAACTCCTTTTCTCTTGCTAATTCCTGTGAAAGATTGAGGCTTGATGTTAGAATTGAAGATATGTATCGAAAATCTTGAAGAAAATTGAAGGATTGAAGATGGATTGGATAAATTTTGAGGAAAATTGGGGAATTTGGGGGAGGGTTTCGAGTTTGAGTGTGTGTAATGTGTGAAAAATGTTGATTCTGATATTAAAAAAACGAAATATGGGACCTCGCGATCGATCGCGAGTTATTGCCGATCGATCGCGAGAGTATTCTGGAAAGGGGAGATCGATCTCGAGTTAGGGCGATCGATCGCTGATTTTAAAATTATTATTTTTTTTCTTTTTCTGGACTTGGCGATCGATCGCCAAAACACACTGTCCGAATTTTTTTTTTTTTCAATCAACATTCTTGCTCTCGAGATTCGCTCTTCTCCACCCACTCTGCAAAAATTGATACACGGAGTCAATCCTTGAAACAAAATTTCAAACCAAACAAATTCTAACTAAAAATAATAAAAACAAGGTAAATGGAGGAAAATGGTGTTCTTAATTTATAGTCTCAAGCTGGACTTATTACCAACATCAATTTAGGAGTCAAAATGGACAACAGTAGGCGGACTGAAATCATGTCCATGATAGTGCTTCAGCCGCTGTCCATTGACTGTGAATGTGCCTTTTGTTGGATCGTTGATCTCGATCGCTACGGATGGAAATACCCTTGTGATAGTGAATGGTCCTTGCCATCGAGACTTCAACTTACCCGGAAATAGTCTCAATCTGGAGTTAAAAAGCAGGACCAAATCCTCTTCCTTGAAATCACGCTGGCTAAGCTTACCATCATGCCATTTTTTTGTTTTATCTTTATAGATCTTGGCATTCTCATAGGCTTGGTTTCTAAACTCATCCATTTCATTTAAGTGTAGGAGTCGTTTTTCACCTGCAACAGTTAAATCAAAATTCAGATTTTTTATTGCCCAGAATGCCTTGTGTTCTAGCTCGACAGGAAGATGGCATGCTTTTCCAAAAACTAACCTATATGGTGATGTACCAATAGGTGTTTTAAATGCCGTCCTATATGCCCATAAAGCATCATCTAACCTCAATGACCAATCTTTTCTAGACGTATTGACTGATTTTTCCAAAATCTGTTTCACTTCTCTATTAGAAACCTCTACTTGTCCACATGTTTGTGGGTGGTAAGGTGTTGCAACCTTGTGGGTGACACCATATTTGCTCAAAAGTTTTTCAAAGAGTTTATTGCAAAAGTGTGACCCACCGTCACTAATGATTGCTCGAGGAGTGCCATATCGAGTAAAAATGTTCTTTTTCAAAAAATTTACTACCACTCTAGCATCATTAGTGCGTGAAGCTTCAGCCTCAACCCATTTTGAAACGTAGTCCACAGCGACAAGTATGTAATAATTAGAACATGAAACTGGAAATGGTCCCATAAAATCTATGCCCCAAACATCAAATAAATCGCATTCAAGCATATTGTTTAAAGGCATTTCATGTCTCCTAGAAATGTTGCCCGTTCTTTGGCATTTATCACAAGTGGATACATACCTGTATGCATCTTTAAACAAGGTAGGCCAGTAAAAACCCGATTCAAGTACCTTGGCAGCAGTTTTTGTTGGACCCATGTGGCCTCCTACCTCTCGGTCATGACAGTGGCTCATAATAGATGCCATCTCCTCCTCCGGTACACATCTCCTGATCATGTTGTCTGCACAAACTTTAAACAACAATGGATCCTCCCACATGTAGTGTTTAACATCAGATAAGAATTTCTTCTTCTGATAGAAGGTCATTTGTGGGAGGATACCACTAACCAGATAATTTGCAAAATCGGCATACCATGGTAGTGCAAGAACTTGGAACAGCTGTTCATCAGGAAATTTTTCATTGATTTCTTCCAGTTCATTATCATGTTTTTCCACCATATTATCGATCCTAGATAAATGGTCCGCTACTACATTCTCAACACCCCTCTTCTTTAATTTCTAAATCAAATTCTTGCAATAGGAGAATCCATCGGATTAAACGTGGTTTAGCATCTTTTTTAGCAAGAAGATATTTAAGTGCCGGGTGATCAGTGTACACAATTACTTTGGATAGACAGAGATAAGAGTAAAATTTATCAAATGCAAATACTACTGCTAGCAGTTCTGTCTCAGTGGTGGCATAGTTTTGTTGTGCCTCATTCAAAGTTCTACTAGCATAGTAAATAGTATAAAATACCTTATTCCGTCTTCGTCCCAATACTGCTCCGACAGCTGTGTCACTAGCATCACACATCAACTCAAATGGCGTATCCCAATCCGGTGCTACCAACACAGGTGCTGTTATTAACTTCTCCTTTAATGTCTCGAATGCCTGCATACAATCAGGATTAAAATCAAAAGGTGCATCTTTAGTCAGTAAATGGGAGAGTGGTTTTGAAATTTTTGAAAAATCTTTAATAAATCTCATATAGAAGCCTGCATGGCCTAGGAAGCTTCGAACCCCCTTCACTGATACTGGTGGAGGTAGTTCTTGTTTCACCTGGATCTTTGTTCGGTCCACCTCCATACCCTTGTGGGATATTTTGTGTCCCAAGACTATTCCCTCTTGTACCATGAAGTGGCATTTCTCCCAATTTAGTATCAAATTCGTCTCTTCACACCTTGTCAGTACTAAGTCAAGATTATTTAAGCAAGCCTCAAAAGAATCCCCAAAGACAGAAAAGTCATCCATAAAGACCTCTAAGAATTTTTCAACCATATCATGAAAAATAGACATCATACATCTTTGAAACGTTTCAGGCGCATTACACAATCCAAATGGCATTCTCCTAAAAGCAAATGTACCATAAGGACAAGTGAAGGTAGTCTTCTCTTGGTCCTCAGGTGCAATAGCTATTTGATTATACCCAGAATAGCCATCTAGAAAACAATAGAAAGCATACCCTGCTAGACGCTCTATCATTTGGTCAATGAATGGAAGGGGAAAATGGTCTTTACGGGTGGCGTCATTTAACTTTCTATAATCAATGCAGACGCGCCAACCTGTGACTGTTCTAGTAGGGATCAATTCATTGTTCTCATTTTTAACGACAGTCATACCTCCTTTCTTGGGTACACATTGCACAGGACTAACCCATGCACTATCAGAAATGGGGTAGATAATACCTGCATCCAGCAGTTTGATGACCTCATTCTTCACCACTTCTTGCATCTTTGGGTTTAACCTGCGTTGTGGTTGAACCACGGGTTTGTAAGCATCCTCCATTAAGATCTTATGCATACATGTTGATGGGCTTATCCCTCTTATGTCCGCTACTTTCCACCCGAATGCTTTCTTATGCTCCCTCAAAATCCTAAGTAGTTTGTCTTCGTTTATACCTGTCAAAGATGAAGAGACAATTACAGGCAATGACTCACTACAATCTAAATAAACATACTTGAGATTAGGAGGGAGGGTTTTGAGTTCAAGAGTTGGTGGTTCTTCAATGGAGGGCTTTTGTGGCTTCATGTCCCTTTCACACAACTCGCCTAGGTTGTTCCGCACACGCCTATTATGGGGAATATTGGCGTTCAAATAAACGACAGTCTCTTTCAACTCGATGGTCTCGCCCAGCTTTTCAATGTCCTCTACCAAGCATGTTTCCAATTCATCCTTGTGTGTTCCCTTAAACACATTAGCAGATAACACATCAATAATATTGTGATGACCAGGGATTATAGATGTTAATCCCGTAGTGTTAAAAATCCCTAAAGTTGTTTTACGTAGCGATTTGGAGTTTAATCGCGATGTTGGGCCTTCTGGGCTCGTCTATTCGAGTAGTTGGGATCGTTGGATCCCGAGGTTGAGATCGTATTCTCATTTCGGTGAAAACCTGTGAGTTGGGTTTTTAGTGTGACTCGGAATCTCGGGTGCTTGGTGTGGGCACCGGTAAGGGGTTTTTGAGTTAGAGAGAGAATTTTTGAAAACAGATGATTTTTAATGAATCATGATGTATTTGTGGGGCTATTAGTATTTCGGGGTATTTTTGCTATAAATACCAGATGAACCCGAGATTTAATTAAGAAAAATTCATTTCATCACCTCATCTCTCTCTCCCGCCCGCATGCGATTTCCCGCCTGGAACAGCCCCCGCCGCTTCAGGCGCTTCGCCCGCCGCCGTCCGGCCGTCGTTCGGCGCGTGCGACCCGCCGCCGGCTTCGTCTCGTCGAGGCGCAACTAACCCCTCCGTCAATTCGAAGTTTCATCGCGATTTGAAGTCGGATTTTGCGAGAAAGCGGCGATCCCCAATTTCTAGGGTTCTTCGATTTTCGTCCGATTTCTTCCGATTTTCGATTGGGTAACCTCCCTTACCCCTTTTCCATGCTTGTGATGTAATTCCCTGCCTTATTGTGATTTATTGGCTCGAATTTATTTCGAATTTCGTTGGTTTTGGTTCGAAAATTCTTGTTGTTGGGCGTGTGGATTTGGTTCGAAATTTGTGGCTTATGGTTCGAATTTTTGCCCTAATTTGGAGAGGGTTTGATTTCGAATTTTGGGGGTTTTGGCTATGGGTTGATGATTCATGTTAGGGATCGCCTATTACATGTTTTAGATGATTTATGATGCTTGGTTGGGTTCGAATTGTGATGCTGGGGTTCGAATTATTGAAGGTGTTCTTGGGCAATTTTTTCGATATGTCGCATTCGTTTTCCCTCCCTGCATGTACCCTGCCCCGGGTCTTTTAAATGATTTATTGTCGTGTGTGACAATATTTTGAGGGTTATTGATGTGCTTGAGCATGGGTTACATGTTCGTAAATAATTGTGAATTATTTATCGTGTTAGCACATCGTTCCTCGGGCATGGAACTCGAGCAAGGTTTGGCTCGGACTTTTAGGATTTAAGGTACGTTTAGCGTACGAGCATAGCTTAAATGATGTTTTACAAGTATGATGCATGAATTAAATACACGAAATGTCTTACTATGATGGCACCGGGACTTGGTCACGTTATTTTGATTCACATGATGAAATGCTTGTTGCCGCTATGAAGCGAGCAAATGATGGGTGTGGTCGCTACGGAGCGAACACCAGTAGTATGACGCTACTTTGAAGTAAGAAATGAAAATGTGGTATTGATTAGATATCTAAGATATCTGTATTTTATTCCCTATTGGTAATTAATAGGAACAGAGACGTAGTTAATCAGAGAAGTGATTAACTAGTATCGGAAGTTAATGAAATCTCAATATGATATCTAGAATTATGATAATTGCTAGATAAAGAAAGATGTTATGAAATGTTGTTAATTCGAAACTGGTTAGGGTTAACCAATATGATGATTAACTGCATATTCAGGATTTGATGATTTATCTGTTTTGAGAACAGGGTTATTACAGGGGTACGCTAGGATGAGGATGATACCATCCAGGAAGTGTCACATATGTTCCACAATATTTACATTTTCGTAAATTATGTATTATGTCAATATGATTATGAAATTGTGGAATTGGTATGCTCACCCCGTTGGGGGCTGTCTCTGTTGGGGGCAGGTGAACAGGTACATCGATGGCTTTGGAGATGAGCTCGAGCTGTTGATTGGATGTACTCTCAGGATCGTGGTACCAGGGCTTGATGGAGCATGGTATCGTATAGAGTACCTATATATATATATATACCCATGATGGTTATACACATATTTATGATGCTCGCATGTGAGCACGATTATACTTGTTTATGGGTTGTATATAAAGGCATGAGCCTTTCTCTCTTTCCTTTCTATTTTGCATGCAATTAGAGGTAGAATTGTTAAAGGTTATGAGAGTCATTGGTGTATTGTGGGTATTGAAACCCACTTTTGTTGCCATATGTGTGGTGTCTTCCCTGGCTGGGAACTTACTTGATATTGTTGCATTCTGATGAGTATTATGTTTTCCCTGGCCGGGAATTATATTATGTGTTGTACTTTTATTTCGGGATAGCTCTATTTATGGGGAGACTCTGCCCGAATTTTTATAAAAGTCCACAATGCAAAAAGTGATGTAATGGGCGAACTCTATGAGTCTCTTGTTATTAGGATGATGAACTTAAAACTTTGCAATTGCCATTCAATGGTAAAGTATCATCTGAGTTTCCCGAATGATTTTATGGAAAGCATGTGCCACACATAATGATTAATACACTAATCAAGGGTTAAGTATAAGGGGGTCCTTACATTAGTGGTATCAGAGCAGTGGTTGCTCATTGGGGCTGTTGAGGGCCTAGGAAGTTATTGATAGCACATATTTATGCATGATGGCATTAATGTTATACGACATGACTAATTGTTTATGTGCTTATATGATATGAAAAGTGGTATTGCTAACCATTGTGGTTGCAGGAATCGTGTGGAACACGATAGGATGGCATTAATAGCGATGTCTAACGCTCTATATGCTACGTGCCAAGGAACCTGATTTTGGAAGAAAATCAGGGAAAAGAAAGATGTGATGTATTGTCTGATGACAGACTGGGTAGACAACCGACAGTGGAATACTTCGGTATGGTCTCAATTATTATTGAATATACTAATGCGTTTGTTCATATAATGTTCAAGCAAGGAAGGTGCGTAAGAAACGTACGGGCATCAAACGGTAACATATTCTTAAACTATGACTTTGCATTGATTGCATAAATGTTTAAGATGATGATGTTTATGATAAGTAAAGATGATATGATGTTTATGATGATGATTATGATAAGTAAGTTAAGATGATGATGTTTATGATAAGTAAAGATGATATGATGTTTATGATGATGATTATGATAAGTAAGTTAAGATGATGATGTTTATGATGAGTAAAGATGATATGATGTTTACGATGATGTTTACGATGATGATGATTATGACGATGTTTATGATGACGTATATATGATTGGGTGAGATGCCCATGTGGTAAGATGCCACACAATGTTTATGATATGGTAAGACGCCATATGATTGGGTGAGATGCCCATGTGGTAAGATGCCACACAATGTTTATGATATGGTAAGACGCCATATGATTGGGTGAGATGCCCATGTGGTAAGATGCCACACAATGTTTATGATATGGTAAGACGCCATATGATTGGGTGAGATGCCCATGTGGTAAGATGCCACACAATGTTTATGATATGGTAAGACGCCATATGATTGGGTAAGATGCCCATGTGGTAAGATACCACACGATGATTGTGTTATGGTAAGATGCCATATGACAGGGTAAGATGCCCATATGGTAAGACGCCATATGATTGGGTAAGATGCCCATGTGGTAAGATGCCACACGATGATTGTGTTATGGTAAGATGCCATATGACGGGGTAAGATGCCCATATGGTAAGAGGCCATACGATGTTATTATGTGGTAAGACGCCACAGGGTAAGATGCCCATTTGGTAAGATGCCATACGATGTTATTATGTGGTAAGACGCCACAGGGTAAGATGCCCATATGGTAAGATGTCATACGATGTTATTATGTGGTAAGACGCCACAGGGTAAGATGCCCATATGGTAAGATGCCATACGATGTTATTATGTGGTAAGACGCCACAGGGTAAGATGCCCATATGGTAAGATGCCATACGATGTTATTATGTGGTAAGACGCCACAGGGTAAGATGCCCATATGGTAAGATGTCATACGATGTTATTATGTGGTAAGACGCCACAGGGTAAGATGCCCATATGGTAAGATGCCATACGATGTTATTATGTGGTAAGACACCACAGGGTAAGATGCCCATATGGTAAGATGCCATACGATGTTATTATGTGGTAAGACGCCACAGGGTAAGATGCCCATATGGTAAGATGTCATACGATGTTATTATGTGGTAAGACGCCACAGGGTAAGATGCCCATATGGTAAGATGCCATACGATGTTATTATGTTGTAAGACGCCACAGGGTAAGATGCCCATATGGTAAGAGGCCATACGATGTCATTATGTGGTAAGACGCCACGGGGTAAGATGCCCATATGGTAAGAGGCCATACGATGTCATTATGTGGTAAGATGCCATGGGGTAAGATGCCCATGTGCATGAATAAGAACCAGGGAAAAAAAGAAAAGAAGTTAATGAATAACCAGCAAGCTTACTCAACTATGATTTCGTACATTTACTGTTATAGCTATAAGATGATGATGCTATAAGATGATGATGTATAAGATGATGATGCTTATATGATGATGATGTATAAGATGATGATGCTATAAGATGATGATGTATAAGATGATGATGTATAAGATGATGATGCTATAAGATGATGATGTATAAGATGATGATGCTATAAGATGATGATGCTTTTATGATGATGATGTATAAGATGATGATGCTTATATGATGATGATGTATAAGATGATGATGCTTATATGATGATGATGTATAAGATGATGATGCTATAAGATGATGATGTATAAGATGATGATGCTATAAGATGATGATGTATAAGATGATGATGTATAAGATGATGATGCTATAAGATGATGATGCTTATATGATGATGATGTATAAGATGATGATGCTTATATGATGATGATGTATAAGATGATGATGCTTATATGATGATGATGTATAAGATGATGATGCTATAAGATGATGATGTATAAGATGATGATGCTATAAGATGATGATGTATAAGATGATGATGTATAAGATATGATGCTATAAGATGATGATGCTTATATAATGATGATGTATAAGATGATGATGCTTATATGATGATGATGTATAAGATGATGATGCTATAAGATGATGATATTTATGAAATGACGATGCTCATATGATGAAGATGTTATAAGATGGTGATAATTATAAGATGATGATTTTAATCATTCATGTCAAGAATTAATGACTATATGCATGGCTATTGAAACAGGGACATTGGAGTGTCCAGGGTGTATAGGCATTAGAGGAATGTTGGGTAAAGACCCACTACTCTGTTGATTTTCTTCCCACAGTATGGTATGCCGTGCGGAAACGTCCATCTTATTGGTAGGTTTGAGGTGAACCTAGAGAGGCAGCGACTAGTTTGTCTGCCGTGTGTGTGCAGCACCAAGAGGGGCTTGTTAGAGCCGTTATACTGCTCGTAGGAACCAAGTGTGGCAAATCGTAAGGTGATACGATGTGGATTGTGGTGGACTCTAGTAGTCACCATGTCATCGAGGTTGAGGTTGTGTATGCCTCACTGAAACGTGTATACGTTATGTTTAATCTTGGTGAGACTTGTCTGTGACAGCTCATGATGAGTACCAACAAGAGAGTCATCAAGTCGTCGTTGATTCGATCTGGGAATCCATGTATTTGGGATGCAATGGGTTTATTGCATGTCCTTTCAAGTTGAAACTCTGAGGAGTCTCGATTGTTTGTTATGACCAGGATGTGGTTCTTGGGATATCCAGAGGTGGACATCTTATGAGATATCTTTTGTGTGAATCTGTGGCCGTGAGTTGCCCAATTTGAGTTGCAATGATGCGACTGCTCCTTCGATAGAGGAGGTCTGAAAGTGGAAACCAGATTTGGTGTGTGTACACCGTGGAATACTAGTGTTTCCCTCGTAACGATGTATGTTAGACATCACGAGTCATGATAAGAGATGTCATTGAATGATATCTACGATGGAATCGGGAGCGATTCGGATCCTCGCAGTTTCAGTTGACTAACTGCTTTTGGATTGTTAGCGTTGAGTTGCGCTGACGCTCTTTGACATTATGATGGATTTGGAAGTCTATTCCACTCCAGAGTTTGACACGAGGTCAACGTTCCCACGGTTGAGGTGTCATTCAGGATGCGTTCTTACTGGTTGTATTAGAACGAAGGATGACTGTCCGATCTACAGTCGTAAGTATCGGTTGCTTTGCAGTCATGAGGGACTGACTTTTGGGATGACCCGCATCGAGGTACGTTTGCCTCTTGGGTAATATGTTGGTTTTGGTAAAGTCGCTCTGTTTCAGAGTTTGATGTGAGATAAGTATCCTCGCGTTTGTTAAGACGATCCTGATATGGTCAAGAATGGAAGTTATGGCTTCATGTTGTTGTGTAGCCTGGGTGTTATGTAATACACAGGTGCTAATTTCGAGGACGAAATTCTTTTAGTGGGGGATATTGTGATGACCAGGGATTATAGATGTTAATCCCGTAGTGTTAAAAATCCCTAAAGTTGTTTTACGTAGCGATTTGGAGTTTAATCGCGATGTTGGGCCTTCTGGGCTCGTCTATTCGAGTAGTTGGGATCGTTGGATCCCGAGGTTGAGATCGTATTCTCATTTCGGTGAAAACCTGTGAGTTGGGTTTTTAGTGTGACTCGGAATCTCGGGTGCTTGGTGTGGGCACCGGTAAGGGGTTTTTGAGTTAGAGAGAGAATTTTTGAAAACAGATGATTTTTAATGAATCATGATGTATTTGTGGGGCTATTAGTATTTCGGGGTATTTTTGCTATAAATACCAGATGAACCCGAGATTTAATTAAGAAAAATTCATTTCATCACCTATCTCTCTCTCCCGCCCGCATGCGATTTCCCGCCTGGAACAGCCCCCGCCGCTTCAGGCGCTTCGCCCGCCGCCGTCCGGCCGTCGTTCGGCGCGTGCGACCCGCCGCCGGCTTCGTCTCGTCGAGGCGCAGCTAACCCCTCCGTCAATTCGAAGTTTCATCGCGATTTGAAGTCGGATTTTGCGAGAAAGCGGCGATCCCCAATTTCTAGGGTTCTTCGATTTTCGTCCGATTTCTTCCGATTTTCGATTGGGTAACCTCCCTTACCCCTTTTCCATGCTTGTGATGTAATTCCCTGCCTTATTGTGATTTATTGGCTCGAATTTATTTCGAATTTCGTTGGTTTTGGTTCGAAAATTCTTGTTGTTGGGCGTGTGGATTTGGTTCGAAATTTGTGGCTTATGGTTCGAATTTTTGCCCTAATTTGGAGAGGGTTTGATTTCGAATTTTGGGGGTTTTGGCTATGGGTTGATGATTCATGTTAGGGATCGCCTATTACATGTTTTAGATGATTTATGATGCTTGGTTGGGTTCGAATTGTGATGCTGGGGTTCGAATTATTGAAGGTGTTCTTGGGCAATTTTTCGATATGTCGCATTCGTTTTCCCTCCCTGCATGTACCCTGCCCCGGGTCTTTTAAATGATTTATTGTCGTGTGTGACAATATTTTGAGGGTTATGGATGTGCTTGAGCATGGGTTACATGTTCGTAAATAATTGTGAATTATTTATCGTGTTAGCACATCGTTCCTCGGGGCATGGAACTCGAGCAAGGTTTGGCTCGGACTTCGAGGATTTAAGGTACGTTTAGCGTACGAGCATAGCTTAAATGATGTTTTACAAGTATGATGCATGAATTAAATACACGAAATGGCTTACTATGATGGCACCGGGACTTGGTCACGTTATTTTGATTCACATGATGAAATGCTTGTTGCCGCTATGAAGCGAGCAAATGATGGGTGTGGTCGCTACGGAGCGAACACCAGTAGTATGACGCTACTTTGAAGTAAGAAATGAAAATGTGGTATTGATTAGATATCTAAGATATCTGTATTTTATTCCATATTGGTAATGAATAGGAACAGAGACGTAGTTAATCAGAGAAGTGATTAACTAGTATCGGAAGTTAATGAAATCTCAATATGATATCTAAAATTATGATAATTGCTAGATAAAGAAAGATGTTATGAAATGTTGTTAATTCGAAACTGGTTAGGGTTAACCAATATGATGATTAACTGCATATTCAGGATTTGATGATTTATCTGTTTTGAGAACAGGGTTATTACAGGGGTACGCTAGGATGAGGATGATACCATCCAGGAAGTGTCACATATGTTCCACAATATTTACATTTTCGTAAATTATGTATTATGTCATTATGATTATGAAATTGTGGAATTGGTATGCTCACCCCGTTGGGGGCTGTCTCTGTTGGGGGCAGGTGAACAGGTACATCGATGGCTTTGGAGATGAGCTCGAGCTGTTGATTGGATGTACTCTCAGGATCGTGGTACCAGGGCTTGATGGAGCACGGTATCGTATAGAGTACCTATATATATATATACCCATGATGGTTATACACATATTTATGATGCTCGCATGTGAGCACGATTATACTTGTTTATGGGTTGTATATAAAGGCATGAGCCTTTCTCTCTTTCCTTTCTATGTTGCATGCAATTAGAGGTAGAATTGCTAAAGGTTATGAGAGTCATTGGTGTATTGTGGGTGTTGAAACCCACTTTTGTTGCCATATGTGTGGTGTCTTCCCTGGCTGGGAACTTACTTGATATTGTTGCATTCTGATGAGTATTATGTTTTCCCTGGCCGGGAATTATATTATGTGTTGTACTTTTATTTCGGGATAGCTCTATTTATGGGGAGACTCTGCCCGAATTTTTATAAAAGTCCACAATGCAAAAAGTGATGTGATGGGCGAACTCTATGAGTCTCTTGTTATTAGGATGATGAACTTAAAACATTGCAATTGCCATTCAATGGTAAAGTATCATCTGAGTTTCCCGAATGATTTTATGGAAAGCATGTGCCACACATAATGATGAATACACTAATCAAGGGTTAAGTATAAGGGGGTCCTTACAAATATCAACACTAAAACACATATGCTCATCATGTGGGTGTTTTAAAGCTTTAAAAACGTTGAAAGTGACTTGATCCTCCCCTACACGGAGGATCAACTTCCCTTGTTGGACATCTATAAGTGCCTTTCCAGTAGCAAGGAATGGTCTTCCTAAGATCAGTGGCGTGTCAGCATCTTCTTCCATATCCAACACAAGGAAGTCTGCCGGGAAGATGAATTTATCAACCTTCACTAGGACATCCTCTATGATTCCTCGTGGGTATGTCACAGACCTATCTGCCAATTGCAAAGAAACCGTGGTCGGTTTTGGCTCACCAAGTCCCAACTTCGTGAAAATTGACAAAGGCATAAGATTAATACTCGCACCTAAATCACATAAAGATTTTGTAAATGAAATAGACCCAATTGTGCAAGGTATATAAAAACTCCCTGGATCTTTCAACTTAGGAGGCAGTTTGTTTTGGACAACGGCAGAACACTCCTCAGTTAATTTAATCGTCTCATGCTCACCCAATTTCCTCTTATTCGACAGAATATCTTTCAAAAACTTAGCGTAGCTAGGCATTTGAAGTAAAGCATCAGCAAATGGAATATTTATTTGTAATTTCTTAAAGATTTCTAAGAACTTAGCAAAACTAGCATCTACCTTTGCCCTTTTCAATGCAGCAGGAAATGGGGGAGGGATTTGTACCTTCTTGGGTGGTGCGATAGGTGCAGTAGTAGGGGTAGACTCACCATTGGCACGTGTCTGAATGTCATTCTCACCTTTCAACTCAACTACGTGCTCATCGTCCCGATCTTCAGTTTGTGATCCAATTTCTTTTCCACTCCTCAATGAGATCGCCTTGGCTTGCTCTCGGGGGTTCTTTTTCGTATCACTTGGTAAGCTTCCTGGTGCTCTTCCCGCTAACATATTTGCCATTTGCCCCATTTGATTTTCCAAGTTCTTAATTGATGCATCTTGATTTTGCATCCTATTCTCCGTCATCGTCATGAACTTAGTTAGCAACTCTTCCATACTTGGCTTTGGTGGATAACCCGGTGGAGGTTGTGGATTCAAGACATTCTTTTGGTTGGACCAAGAGAAGTTCGGATGATTCCTCCACGGTTGGTTATAGTTGTTGGAGTATGAATTACCCTGTGGTGGTCTATTTCCTACAAAATTGGCTTGTTCATTAGATAGCATAAAAGGGTTACCTGCCTGACATTCCGTGCTTGGATGGTTGCCTCGACATAAATCGCACGTGATCACTTGAGCTTGCACGGCTGTCATGCTCAAACTGTCCATCTTCTTGTTCAAAGCCTCCAATTGAGCTTGTATTGATGTCACTTCGTCCACTTGATGCATCCCAATTGGTCTTTTGGGCACATTCCTTTCGGACTGCCACTGGTAACTGTTGGATGCCATCTCTTCCAAGAGTGTGTAAGCTTCCTCAGGTGACTTTCTCATAATGGTACCTCCTGCTGCTGCATCAATCATAGATCTATTAGCAGAAAATAAACCATTGTAAAATGTTTGTACCTGAAGCCAAATCGGAAGGCCATGATGTGTGATGACCTGAGATTAGGGATGTTAATCCCGGAGTGTTAATAACCTCTAAAGTTGTTTTGCGTGGCGATTTGGAGTTTAATCGAGGAGTCGGGCCTTCTGGGCTCATTTATTTGGGCAGTTGGGATCGTTGGATCCCGAGGTTGAGATCGTATTCTCATTTCGGTGAAAACCTGTGAGTTGGGTTTTTAGTGTGACTCAGAATCTCGGGTGCTGTGTGTGGGCACCGGTAGGGGGTTTTTGAGTTAGAGAGAGAGTTTTTGAAAACAGATGATTTTTAATGAATCATGATGTATTTGTGGAGATATTAGTATTTCGGGTTATTTTTGCTATAAATACCATTTGAACCCGAAATTTTAATTAGAAAATCATTTCAGCCCTTTCCCTCCTCTCTCTCCCGCAGCCGCGCCCCATTCCCGTTTTTCCCCCAGCCCCCGCCGCTTCAGACGCTTCGCCCGCCGCCGTTCGGCGCGTGCGACCCGCCGCCGGCTTCGTCCCGACGAGACGCAGCTTTCCCCTCCATCAATTCGAAGTTTCATCGCGTTTTGAAGTCGAATTTTGCGGAAGTGCGCCGATCCCCAATTTCTAGGGTTCTTCGATTTTCGTCCGATTTCTTCCGATTTTCGTTTGGGTAACCTTCCTAACCCCTTTTCCATGCTTGTGATGTGATTCCCTGCCAAATTGTGATTTATTGGCTCGAATTTATTTCGATTTTCGTTGGCTTTGGTTCGAATTTTTGGATGTGTGGGTGAAGTGGGTTCGAAAATTGTGATCTTTGGCAGGGGTGTGGTGAATCGTGTTAGTGATTGATTATTACATGTTTTAGTTGTATAAGGATGATTATTGTGTTCGAATTTTAGGGGTTTGAATTCGAAAATTTGGGGCTTTGGCATGTGGGGCGATTATTCTTGTTGTTGATTGAGTAATTCATATTTTAGATGAATTATGGTGTTTAATTGGGTTCAATTTGTGTTGTGAAGATTCGAAAATTTGTGGGGTGTTCTTGAGCAATTTTCGATAATGGTTTATTGTCGTGTGTTGACAATATTTTTGAGGGTTATGGGTGTGCTTGAGCATGAGTTGCATGTTCGTAATTAATTGTGAATTAATTTATCGTGTTAGCACATCGTTCCTCGGAGCATGGAACTCGAGCGAGGTTTGGCTCGGACTTCGGAGATTAAGGTACGTGTGACGTACGAGCATTACTATATGTGATAGCAATTGTGAAATGCATAATGTGTTGTATTGCATTAGATGGTTGTGGGTATGGCTATATATATATATATATATATATATATATATGTGTCGATATGACTATGGAACGACCTAGTCTTGATATCGCTGCCACAAGTGTACGTAATACTAGAGTAGTATGACCTTATAAGAGGTATGGGTACTGGGTTTATATGACTATTGTGAGACATGTGAGATGTCTAAATATAAATGAGAATTTGTAAAATAAAGGGTAGGGCATTTGAGATCCTGAGAATGATCGTGGGATCATGTATTCATTGTAAGACATGTGAGATGTCTAAGTGAAATAGAGAATTTGTAAAATAAATGCTAGGCATTTGAGCTATCTGTGATTGGTAGCAAAGTTGAAAATCAGTGTTAGATATCGAGATATCTACGTTTGCATGTATAATGAATTTGGAATCATTAATTATTGATACTTGAAAATCAGGCATGCTATGAGTTAAATCAATGTGTTGATTTACTGATTTATGAGATTTGATGAGTTTGATGATTGTGAGAACAGGGACAGTACACGGAATCCCGGATGAGGATGTTGCCATCCAGGGAGTATCATTTAAATTCATTAATATTTACTTGTGTTGTAAATTATGAATTTCATTATTGTGATTATGAGATTTTGTGTATTGGTATGCTCATCCCGTTGGGGGCTGTCTCTGTTGGGGCAGGTGAACAGGTGCATCGATGGCTATGGAGCTGGGCTCGAGCTGTTGATTGGATGTACTCACAGGATCGTGGTACCAGGGCTTGATGGAGTCGTATATAGTACTTATATACACCCGAGATTTATATACACATTTATGATGCTCGCATGTGAGCACGGATATTCTTGTATATGGGTTGTATATAAAGGCATGAGCCTTTCTCTCTTTCATTATATGTTGCATGCAATTGTGGTAGAATTGCTAATGATATGAGAGTCGTTAGTGTATTGTGTGGGTGTTGAGACCCATTTATGTCGTCATATGTGTGGTGTCTTCCCTGGCTGGGAATTTACTTTGTGTACTATATTCTGTTGAGTATTGTGTATTCCCTGGCCGGGAATTATATTATGTGATGTGCTTGTGTTTTGGGATAGCTCAATTTATGGGGAGACTCTGCCCAAATTTTTATAAAAGTCCACAATGTGAAAAGTGGCAAAATGGGGATGGTAATGGGCAACTCTATGAGTCTATATGTTAGTAGAGATGATCTTATAGCGTTGAACATTAAAGAAATTTTGTAGTTGCCATTCAATGGTAAAGTATCATCTGAGCTTCCCGATTGGCTTTTTATTGAAAGCATGTGCCACACATAGTGGTTAATACACTAATTAAGGGTTAAGGGCTTGGGGTCCTTACATGATGTGGGCATCTTCGAAGTAGATCCTTGAAGCGCTCCCAAGCTTCATACAGTGTCTCCGGATCATGTTGCATGAATGTTGTGATATCATTGCGCATCTTAGCTGTCTTGGAAGGAGGAAAGTATTTTGATAGGAATGCTTGAGCCATCCCCTCCCAAGTAGTGATCGATCCTGCAGGCAATGAATTTAACCAACTCTTAGCTTTATCATTTAAAGAAAAGGGAAAGAGTCGTAACCTGATGGCGTCGTCGCTGACGCCATTTTGCTTGAATGTGTCGCATATCTCCAAAAAGTTGAGATATGAGCATTAGGATCATCAGTTTGCGATCCTCCGAATTGCACAGAATGTTGAAACATCTGAATTATGGCAGGCTTGATCTCGAAATTATTAGCCTGAATCCTTGGTCTAGTTATGCTAGACATGGTGCCTTGAAAAGATGGTTGTGCATAGTCCATCATGGATCTTATAATTGGCACTTCTTCATTGTGTTGTTCACCATTCCCTCGATTATTCTCAGCCATCTCTCTAGTTTCTTTCCGAATTCTTCTACAAGTTCGTTCAATCTCCAAGTCAAGTGGCTCTAATATAGGTCTGTCACTTCGTAGCATGCACTACAAAGATAACTCCATGCAAAATTCAACACAACGAAGGAACAACAGTGGTGAAATCGTATAAACCGTAGTAAAAGTAAAAATAAAAAAAATATTATGGCTAAATTATAGTCAACTAATCTCCTATGATATTACTTAAACTAGTCCCCGGCAACGGCGCCAAAAACTTGCTCGCTATTATTTTAAACAGTTATTTTCAGTGTAGCGATTTATGTACCGCAAGTGCACGGAGTCAAGTTTTAATATAATGGTTTAAGAGTAAGGAGTGTCGTACCCACAGGGACTAGTAGCAATTACCACGTTCGATTAGAATTACTATATTTAACCTACGATTATGGAATGATTATTAAACTAAATTGACTTAAGCGCAAAAATCAACCTAAACAGCAGTGATGAATAATTGAAGAGAATTTATAAACAAATTATCAAGACGTCGGTTCACCCATGTAATCCCCCAAAGTTGTCTATTAATTAAGATTCAATGTTCTAAGTTCTAGGGTGACGAGTTTTCCTATTTCATTCGTTATACCTTGGTCTGGTTATAACAAGTCTAGCATTAACCTACAATAAATCACTCCCGTGTCTTTATTGAATGATTAATACCGAAAAAGGCTTTGTGAAAACTACTAGCCTTCGATTTTGGTAAATCTATTGCTATCACACGTGTGCTAGATTTTACTTGGTCCGTCTCAACCTAAAACCCACGGCCTAATTTACTACGTCGTATCGTAATCTCCTATGGTCAATTCAATTACGATTACCAATATCATGCAAAAGGTAGCTAATCTTTTACAAGCATTAACAACATAAATTATGCACAAAGATCATAGAAATTAAATCGAAACCGATAATTAACTCAAGGGTTCAAACATGGGATCCCCTATGTCTTGACAAAGAATTTAGCCAACAACCATAATCAAATTATAATGCATAAACATGTCTTTAAACAAATTCAACATCAAAATCTGATATAAAAATTAATAAGTTCAGAAATACTAAGATAACGAGGATGTCGCTCCGTGCGTCGCTCCGTTCTTTCGTTTCTTGCGTTGCTCTTGCTCTTCAATAAATTGTGGTGGTGCTTTTGATGGAGGAGAGGCTGCTAGGTTTGTGTAAAAGTGGGCAAAAGTCCATTAAAAATCGTCCCTTAGTCTCATATATAGGGTTAACATGCGTGGGAAGGAGTCCCCTTTGAACCAAACATGGAAAGTCTTAATTTTTCCAAAAACTCTTATGCCGCGATCGATCTTTGTTATCTCGCGATCAATCTTCATTCTCTACTGGACGTGTTAGCCAAAATAAACCAATCCGCGATCGATCTTTGTTCCCTCGCGATCGATCGCGAGTCCTCACTGTATAGTGGCGATCGATCGTGAGTTCTTGCCGATCGATCGCCAATGTCTTCTGTTCAGCATCATTTTTTAAAGCTCGGCGATCGATCGCGATGTCATTGCCGATCGATCACGAGCTGTACAAAATTCAAACTTCGATATTTCAGTCCATTTTCTCGCCTCTTCGTTCGGTTTGGTCCTTTTGCAACATTATTAGCTTATTTCCTCCACTTTTATCCCCTTGGACCTAGATTCCTGAAATACACAAAAATATACCAAAAAGCGTAAAATCATCCAGGAATCAATACGAAAATCAATACAAAAACATAGCAAAATAAGTGTAAAATTCACGCTTATCAAATTGCAATAAATGGACATTGAAATGCATGGTATGTGGTGTTTACAATAAAGGGATATTGAAATGCATGGTATATGGTACTTGCTATAAATGAATAGTGATATGCATGGTCAATGGTAATTGCGTTAAATGGACATACATTGGGAACCATACAGTGCCGCTATTGAGCGAGCAATGATTTGGGATGTTGTCGCCGTTGAGCGACAATCGGTTATGACGCCGCTATTGTTGAGCGTGCGTGGGGTTAAAATGCCGCTATTGTGGAGCGAGCTATGAAATAGAATTATGGAATAATTGACTAGATACATGTGATATCTGTAGTACCCTATTTGATGATTTAATCATATTTGATTTTGGAACTGGTATAGCAGAGATGGTTTTAGTTGATCAGTGAGATGATCAACTAGCTTTTGAAAATTTAATAGTTGGGTTATTTTGAGAACAGTGACAATACAGGGGATCCCGTATGAGTATGATACCATCCAGGGAGTATCATTTAAATTCATGGCATTTACATTCTGTAAATTACGAACTATAATATTATGATTATTGGATTGATGGCATTGGTATGCTCACCCCGTGTGGGGGCTGTCTCTATTGGGGCAGGTGATACAGGTGTAGCAGCAGCTTTGGTGTTGAGCTCGGGCTGTTGATTAGAGGTACTTCCAGGATTGAGGTACCAGAGCTGGTTGAATAAGTACATAGATCCAGAGTTGAGATCGAGTTGTGCTTGGGAGGTGCTTCCAGGATTGAAGTACCAGTAACGGTATCTGGTAGAGTATTTTATACATTAGATACACGCTTATTCATTGGGTGCTCTTATGTGAGTACGTTTTTACGTGTATATGGAATGTATAAATGGGCTATGACCTTTCTCTCTTCATTTATAGTTTGCATGCAATTAAATATGGAATTGCTAAATGAACTGAGAGCATGTTAGTATATTATAAGGGTGCATGCTATGTAAGTGATATTGGTTGGGGAATTTTAATATTATGTGGATCAAATGCAAGAAATTTTGTGGATAGTATATGGTGTTACACTTGCATATGGCTTTTTCCCCATGATAATATGATTATATGCACTAATGGTATGGATTAATACACTAATAACGGGTTAAGGGCACGGTGGTCCTTACATTAGTGGTATCAGAGCAGTGTTTTGCTCTTTGGGGGTGTTGAGGGCCTGGAACATGCTGATAGGAATGGGTAGCACATATTTATGCATGATGGTGGTTAGTGTTGTGTAACACAACTATTTGTTTATGTGCTTATATGATATGGAATGTGGTATTGCTAACCATGGTGGTTGTAGGATCATATGGAATACGATGAGATGAGATGGATGAGAACGGATTGCACTTGATACGAAAGTGTTTTAAGAATTTGATGTTGTAGGAAAATCAGGAAATGAGAAACATTATACGCTGTCTAAGGACATGAATGGTGGATAACATACAGTGGAATATTCGGGTATGATTTCCATATGATTATGAGATTTTAATTGATTTTGAACATGCAATTATATTGCAATTAAAGTCCTGCTACGGGTATATCACCAGCGATGGATCATAATATTTGTCGCTCATATGTTGAAGCGATGGTTAATGCCGCTGTCATATCATATCGAGGGATATTATTGAGCCGCCGATATAACGTAGTAGGATTTGTGGATTGTTGTATTAACCTTGATGCAGGTGTATGGAGTTTACCTGAGATTATGCAAAATGGGCATCACCTCTTGAGTCCAAAGGGACAATGTGCATTGTACGGGTCACCTCTTGCGCCTACGGAGCATGTGGCACGTGCATTGTACGGGGTCACCTCTTGCGCCTACTGGGCATGTGGCACGTGCATTGTACGGGGTCACCTCTTGCGTCTATAGGGCATGTGGCACGTACATGGGAGGGCCTCTTGAGCCTGTGGAACAAGGCGATACATTTCTGATTATGCCGCTGTCGTGTCGAAGCTATGATACATGCCGTTGTCACGTCAAAGCGATGATACCACCGTCATGCAAAGCGATGATGTCGCTGTCGTGTCGAAGCGATGATACATGCCGCTGTCACGTCGAAGCGATGATCCCGCTGTCATGACTTAGTGACGCAATTGGGAACAAAGTGCTGCATGTAATGTGAGCCACCTCTTGGGTCCGAAAGGAACAAAGTGCTACATGCATGTGAGTACCTCTTGAGTCCGCGATGGTTTTTGACACTGATTATTGGCGATGGTTCATGCCGCCGGGTATTTATAGCGATGGTGCATTCCGCTAGTTTGTTGGCGATAGTTTATGCCGCCGGGTATTCATAACGATGGTACGTTCCGCTACATCTATTGGCGATGGTTCATGCCGCCGGGTATATATATAGCGATGGGTCATTCCGCTACATCTATGGCAATGGTTCATACCGCCGGATATCTATAGCGATGTTTTATGCCGCTGACTCTATGGCGACGAATCATGCCGCTGATTCTATAGTGATGAGTTATACCTCTATGTACGTGGCACTGGATTACGCCACCTACGAGCGACGGGTGCTGCTTGCGTACCACTGGTGGGCGATGGATACATGTATGCCACTATCTTGTTAGCGATGAGGTATGGTGTATTACTATTTTATTAGCATTATTGTGAATACCATATGTT
Source organism: Haberlea rhodopensis (assembly GCA_907163345.1). Lineage (NCBI taxonomy): Eukaryota > Viridiplantae > Streptophyta > Magnoliopsida > Lamiales > Gesneriaceae > Haberlea > Haberlea rhodopensis. The sequence goes on along the minus strand of CAJQUN010000130.1, from coordinate 909,640 downwards.
GTAATTTACCGTCATGTGTTTGACGATGAGATTTTAGATGTCATCTGTTGGCATATACCATCACAGGATCACGATGACATAACGGATGTTCTATGTGGACGTGTAGCGTCGTTTTGATGAATCATACGTCTGGGCGTATGTATTTAGTCATATGGTCTGAATGCCGATGGTGAGCACAAGGTGATATCTACGTCACGGGTTGACGAGACCGTTACGCCGAGCAGGTTTGCTCGAGGGATTATTGGATGCATTGTACCGGTGTACAGGTGAGGGTACCGCATCATGTAATAAAGGTAAATATTTGTCGAGTAGTGATACCGTGGGGTATACTCGCTGGAATGGCTAAGGCAAGGTGATTGGTGGTAAGAGTAGTCATTGAGGAAACTACTCGTTTGTGTTGTGGTGTGTGGTAGGCATGGTCACACCCACCCTGAGGGTGTGGAATAAGTCCTAATGGATTAGGATTGTACCGTGATTGAGCAAGGACACCGGGATGTCCATTATGCTTTGGTGTTTTAGAGAAATATTGGGTGATGACCCACTAATCTAATGGTTTGTGCGGTATGGCATACCGGATGGAACGTATGTTACGTTGATAGGTTGGTATAAACCTATGGGGGCAGCGAATTGCTTGCCAGGTATTGTTCAGTGATTAGTGTGCTTGTTGTAGCCATACACTGCTCGCTGGAACCGAGCTTGGTGAATCGTATGATGATACGATGAGGGTTTATGGTAGACTCTTGTAATCTCTATGTGGCATGATGATTGAGGCAAGGAGTACCTCACGGGGACGTTTATACGTCAAATGTTTTGAGGGACTTGTACTGGGACAACTCAGTTTTGTTGGGGTGCCAATGTGAGTGTCGACAAGCCGTTATTAGCTCTGGTTGAGCATCTTTGCATGTGGAATACATCGGGAGACACAATTAAAATTGTGGGATATAGCTAGTGGGGTAACACTACTATATTGATTTTATCACTTGGAGAGATTTGGATTGTACTGTCATGGAGACAGCTGGTATCGGTCGTGGGTTGATTGTAAATCAGTCATGGCGAGCATTACTGGTGTTGGACCGAGTAATGGATCTCTTACCTTTCGGTGAGACGTTCAAGGAGACGTCTCCAGAGAAATGCTCGATTGTGGAGTACTATGACGTTAGTACAGAGCATGTAAGGACCCCCGTGCCCTTAACCCGTAATTAGTGCATTAAGCCATACCATGAGTGCATATAATCATACCATCAGGGGAAAAACCCTATGCAAGTGCAACACCGTATGCTACCCAGAAATATTTCTTGCATTCAATTCCCAATATTCAAATTCCCCCTACCATTATTATTCACATAACATGCACCCACATAATACACTAATATGCTCTTAGTTCATTTAGCAATTTCCATAATTAATTGCATGCAACCATAATGAACAGAAAGAGGCCATAGCCCATTTATACATCCCATATACACGTAAGGTGTACTCAATGAATAAACGTGTATTTGATGCATAAAACACTATACCGGATACCGCTACTGGTACTTCTATCCTGGAAGCACCTTCCAAGCACAACTCGATCTCAACACTGGATCTGAGCGTCCATCCAACCAGCTCTGGTACCTCGATCCTGGAAGTACCTCTAACCAAAAGCCCGAGCTCGACTCCAAAGCCGCTACACCTGTGTTACCTGCCCCAACAGAGACAGCCCCCACACGGGGTGAGCATACCAATACCACCAATCACAAAATAATAATATTGCAATTCATAATTTACAGAAAAATGCCATAATTTAAATGATACTCCCTGGATGGCAATACCCTCATCCGGGATCCCCCTGTATTGTCCCTGTTCTCAAAATAACCAAACTCATCAAATTCCCAAAGCCAGTTAATCGTCACATAGATTAACTAATACCGTTCTATTATACCAGTTCCATAATCAAAGGGATAAGAACATAATGTAAAAGACTATAGATATCGCATATATCTAACCAACAATTCCATGTTCTTATTTCATTGCTCGCTCCACAATAGCGGCATACTAAACCTCGCGCACGCTCAACAATAGCGGCGTCATAACCGATGGTCGCCCAATGGCGACCGCATCCCGAATCATTGCTCGCTCGAAGGCGGCACTGTATGATTCCCAATATATATATATATATATCCATTGAAGGCAAAGACCGTTTACCATGCATATCATTATCCATTTGAAGTAAATATAGTGCACCATGCATCTCAATATTTATCCAATGTAATTACCACATGCCAGACCACCTGCCAGATATTGTAATGTCCATATAATACAATTACCATACACCATGTATTCCAATGCCCATTTAATACCATTATCACAAACCATGCATATTACAGTTGCAATACTATAATAGGCTAATGCTCGTACGTCCCACGTACCTTAATTTCCGAAGTCCGAGCCAAACCTTGCTCGAGTTCCATGCTCCGAGGAACGATGTGCTAACACGATAAATAATTCACAATTAATTACGAACATGCAACCCATGCTCAAGCACACCCATAACCCTCAACATATTGTCAATCCACAACAATTTACCATTTAAAAGACCCGGGGCAGGGCATATACAGGGAGGGAAATCAAATGAGACAATATCGAAAATTGCTCAAGGACCACCCCTAAATTTGAACCCCAACAACACAAATCAAACCCAAATAATCACCATAATTCATTTAAAACATGAATTAAGCTATCCAAGCAAGAATCAACACTCCTTGCCAAAAACCCCCAATTTTCGAATTCAATACCCTTAAATTCGAACCCAAACAAGCCCTTAAATTCGAACCCTTACAATTCTTCGAATTCGAACACAATCAAGCATCATAATGCATCTACAACATGAATTAATCAATTACCAACAACAATAATCGCCCCACAAACGAAACCCCCAAATTTCGAACCCTAACCCACGAAATCGAGCTGAAAATTCGAACCAAACTTAACCAATAATTTCGAACCAAAAAGGCTGAAATAATCGACTCAAAACCAGCTTAAAAACGCCCCAAAAACATCAGAAAAATCGCACCAAAAACATACCAAAATCGCGCCCCAAAATCGGATGAAATCCAGTTTTTGAACCCTACGCTTTTCTGGCAAATCCGAGCTCGATTCTCGACCAAACTTCAAATTGTTGGTATGGATAGAACCGCCTGGAAGAGACGAACACGGCGGCGGGTCGGACGCGCCGAACGGCGGCCGGACGGCGGCGGGCGGTGGCCTTTTGTGCGCGGGGGTAAAGGGGATCGGGAAAGGGGGCTGCGGGCGCGAGGAGAGAGAGAGGTGAGGAAAAATGACTCCGATAATTAAAATCCCGGGTTCAATTGGTATTTATAGCAAAAATACCCCGAAATACTAATAGCCCCACAAATACATCATGATTCATTAAAAATCATCTGTTTTCAAAAACTCTCTCTCTAACTCAAAAACCCCCTACCGGTGCCCACACACAGCACCCGAAATTCTGAGTCACACTAAAAACCCAACTCGCAGGTTTTCACCGGAATGAGAATACGATCTCAACCTCGGGATCCAACGATCCCAACTAATCAATTAGACGAGCCCAGAAGGCCCGATTTACCAACCTCGGGAGATGCCGAACCGCAATTAATTCCTAATTGCCACAATTAAAAATCCATCCAGGATTAATACTACACCGGGATTAACACCATTAATTCCCGGACATCACAGAGCATCATTAGGATGAGTATACATGGCGTATACGGGTTTTGATTGGGTAATAGTGGCATTGATGCAATATTCTAACCAGCTGTGTATTTCTGGGTTCTGAGATATATTTTGGTATAAATATATCCAGGTTTTCCGAACGGTGGTTCGAGGTTGGAGGGTCATGGATTCGTGACATTTTCCTTACGAGGATAGCGATATTGATATACCTACCGATTGGGAATCTTTGGGAGATTCAATGAGTCGGTTTGTGTGGTGTCGATGTTGGAATCGCACCATTGGTCGTTGGTCTGTCAATCATTGTTCTGCGCGAGGTGAGAATAGCTGGGGATTGACAGTTGGTTTTGGGACTTTGGGTATAATTGGAGATACCCGAGCCTAATGCATTGAGTATGCATGTTGTGATTGGTAATTGGGCAGGTATGTGAATACGAATGCCCGCGTTTCGGTACTTGTTGAGTATCGGATTAGTGTGCTTGGTTGACGAATCTCTGGTGAGAGATTGTGGTACCTTTAGAGTGGTAATCTCGATGGCACGATGTATTCTGAGGAATAATCGTGAGGTCCGATTGACTTCCCCCGAGGAAGAATTTTCATGTTTTGGGACCATGGTAATTCTAGCTGGTTAATTCGATAGCCTCCCTGTGATATCCCCGAAATGATTATTGCAACTTGGTGCATTAATTGTGTTTATATGATTAATTATGATGGTAATTAATTATGTGTTGGAATTATTATGTGGAAATGCTTAGTCACGTGATAGAGTGACCCGGGATAGCATTTCAGGGTGCATGTTGGGCATGTTGGGAATTATGGTTGGAAGCATGATTTATTTGCCTTGGTTAGCAATTAATTGGAAATCATGTGTTTAATTGATATTTTGGTGCATTTGATTTAATGCTTTGGAAAATATCATGTTGGGGTGTTTTATACACCATGGGTTGTGGATTGCATTTTAATTAAACTCAACTTTTATTCCCCAACCCCACCCCATCCACTCTCACTTTACCTTTACCAAACATCACCCAAACCCTTCCCCTTTCTCTCCATTTTCGAGTTCAAGCTTTGGGGTGAAGAGAAACCTTTCAAAAATCTGGATTTGTGGAGTTAATTGGGTGATTTGAGGTCCCCAAGAGGTATGGATACCTCATGGTTAATTTTGTTGTGTTTTATTTAAGTTTGGGTTGATTTTGAAGGGTTTTGAAATGGGTTTGTGTTGGGTTATTGTGGGTTTGGTTATATGTTGGATTTATACTTGTTTTGAAGTATATTTTGGTGGTTTATGTTGCATTTAATGTTGTTGGTTTGTTGGGTTAAGTGTTGGTATGGATTGGAAGGTTTTTGGGAGCAAAAATGGTGAAAATCGCATGTCTGTGCGAGGCGATCGATCGCCTGAAAAGAGGCGACCGATCGCCAAGGGACAGTAGCATTTTTGCGGGTTAGGCGATCGATCGCCTAAAATGAGGCGACCGATCGCCGAGAGGCAGTAGCCAAATCATGGGATAGGCGATCGATCGCCATGTTTGGCGCGATCGATCGCCGCAATGGAAATTTTGAGGCGACCGATCGCCTGAGGGAAGCGATCGATCGCCGCCTGTGGATTTTTGGGAAATGATTTTTTTTGTCAAATTTTTGGTATTTGGCTATTATTTGGCTTCTAATATGGGGTTGTTTGATTGTGTAGAACCATCCCAGGTAGCAACACAACCAAGGAACTGAAGCCATATCAAATCCACTTTTGGAAAGGTACGTAGTGGACGTACGGGCACCCAACGGTACATGTATCTTATATACTCATTGTTTATGCATTGTGGATGCGAGTATATATGTGGTATTGCATTGTGGATGCAAATACATGTTATGCATGATGTTTATAGATGCATATGATGATTATTGGTGCACATCCCATGAGTCGTGGTCATCCCTTGATGATTTTAATGCTTGCCGCTATTTGTTTGGTTCCGCTAAATGTGAAGCGAGGGGTGGGAGCGCCGCATGTCACATTTGAGCGTGGTTATCATATAGGGCGAGGAAAGGGTATTTGCCGCTCAATGTGAGGCGAGGGGTGGGAGTCCCCCATGTCCATTGAAGCGAGGTTATCCTATGCTGCCTATATGTAATTAAGCGAGGGGCATTAAAATACATTGTGATGGACAGACTAGGGATTGGTGACTGATATTTGGTATTGATGAGCTGGTGTCATGTCATGACACGTTTAGACCATTAAAAATAATCTATTGATTATACTCATGAGTTATGGTACAGGGACAACCAAACGGGAAGCGTTTGAAATGCATGGGGAAAACAGGAAGTGTTTTATTATGATTATGCATTTACGCTTTATCTTCATATTGTGTTGAATATGAATGATTATTATTGCTCATGTTTGGGGGTTGTCCTTGTAGGTACCTTTTTGGCATGATAGAAGGGCTTGAACGGGTTGAGGTGGTGAGCCTTGTGAAGAATTCTTTTGAGGCAGAAAGGACAGGATTATTTTGGATAGTATCTACTCTAGGAGTAGTATAAAACTATAGTTGAACACATTCATTGATTGGAATGTAATTAATCCATTGGTAGTCCTTATTTTTGGCATGTAATGCTTAAGCTCATAGACTCAACACGTTCTTTTACACTCTGATCTTTTATATTAGCTCTATTATGCCTTGATTCCGCACTTAAGGATTAGGGTCCTTACACTCCCTATGTTAGGATTGTTGAATCCTAGGGTAAACGAGGGATGGCCAGAATTCGGAGTGGATAAGTGTCGTGGTTGACACGTGTGGCGGGAATGCAATTGATTGTTCTTGCATGTCCTTTCGAGAACTTGAGACCTTGTGGAGGCTCGATAGTGTGTTTGGACCAAGATATGATTCTTGGAACACTTGGATGTAGACATCTTTGGAGATGTGCTTTGTGTTGATTGGTGGTCGTGTCGTTGCCCAATCCGTGTTGCAATGTGGTGCAACTACTCCTTTGATGGAGATGGATTTGGAAAGTGGAAGCCAGATGTAGCTTAGTTACACTGTTGTGTGCTAGTGGTTTCCTTAGTAACGTTGTATGTTTAACATCGTAGGCTAAATCGTGGAGATACCATCGAGGCGATATCTATTTTGGAATCGCGAACGATTCGTTTGTTTTGCAGTTATGTTTGGCTGATTGCTTTTGAGATGGTTAGCATCGGAGAATGCTGATGTCTTTCATGGATTGGTGTCGGTTTGGGAGGTTACTCCATTCCAGGTTTTGGTGCGAGGTCGGTATCCTCGCGGTTGGAATGTTATTCATGATTTGACGATGTAGATCCGTTTTTATTGTGTGGTCTCGACGTTACGTGGAGTACGCCTGCGCAAATTTTGGGGATGAAATTTTATTAGTGGGGGATAATTGTGATACCCGGGGATTAATGGTGTTAATCTTGGTCTGGTAATGATCCTTTAAGGATTTTAATTGTGGCAATTATGAGTTAATTGCGGTATTGGGACTCCCGGGGATTTTAAATCCGATATTTGGAGTCATTGGATCCAAGGGATGAGATTGTATTCTCGTCGTGGTGTTAACCTTGAAATTTGGTCTTTGGTGGGATTTGGGGTTCGGAGTAATTTGTACTGGGACTGGTAATGGATTTTGAGATGGGGAGGTAATTTTTTGGAAACAGATGATTTTTAATGAGTCATGATGTATTTGTGGAGGAGTTGGTATTTTGGAGCTTTGGAGCTATATGGAATCTCCTCCCTCTCTCCCATCTCCTACGCCTCCTTCCCCACCCCTCTTCTTCCCTCTTTTCTCCCTTGATGGAAAATTGATGGTTGGTCGACTAGGGAGTCGAATTTCTCGAAGATAATAAGGTATTATTCATCCCCTCGCATTTATCTTCGATTTGATAGTAGTATGGTAGTGTTTGGGAAGGATTTATGTTGGGTTTAAAGAAATGGGTTTTTAAAGATTTTTGGGTGTTGTATTTTGGAGTTGATTTATAGCCCATTGTTAAGGGTTTATGTTGTAAGGGGTGTGAGCTTTGTTGTTAAGGAAGTTTTTGCAAGAAAAAATGCCATTTTTGGCTGTTACAGGTCGAGGCGATCGATCCCTAGGGCGAGGCGATCAGTCGCCGCGACATTGTTGAAATTTCGTGGAAGATGAACAGTGAGGCGATCGACTGCCTCAAAGGAGGCGATCGATCGCCATGAGGCAGTAGCCAAAAATCGTTGAGAGGCGACCAATCGCCTGGAAATGAGGCGATCGATCGCCCATACCATTTTGTGAGGCGATCAATCGCCTGAGTTGAAGCGATCGATCGCCAAAGCCTATTTTTGGGGAATTATTTTGTGTTGAGTTTCGATGCACGCTTCGCCCGGGGTCTTTTAAAATGGTTAATCATCATGCATGACGATATAATTGGGGTTTGTGAACGTGCTTGGACACATGGTTGCATGCTTGAGATTAATTGTGGATTATTAATCGTGTTTAGCACATAATTCTTCGGTCACGGGACCAAGGCAAGATTGGATTCGAACTACGGGAGTATAAGGTACGTATGACGTACGAACATAGCCTATTATAATGTTGCAACTGTAAAATGCATGGTATGTGGTAATTGCAATAAATGGACATTGAAATGCATGGTATGTGGTGTTTACAATAAAGGGATATTGAAATGCATGGTATATGGTACTTGATATAAATGAATAGTGATATGCATGGTCTGTAAGGACCCCAAGCCCTTAACCATTGATTAGTGTATTAACCACTATGTGTGGCACATGCTTTCAATAAAAAGTCAATCGGGAAGCTCAGATGATACTTTATCATTGCATGGCAATTACAAAATTTCCATTAACACTCAATGTTATAAGATCATCAGCCTAACAACAAATAGACTCATAAAGTTCGCCCATTACCATCCCCTTTGTGCCACTTTTTACATTGTGGACTTTTATAAAAATTTGGGCAGAGTCTCCCCATAAATAGAGCTATCCCAAAATAAAAGTACAACACATAACATAATTCCCGGCCAGGGAAAACATAATACTCATCAGAATACAGCAATACCAAGTAAATTCCCAGCCAGGGAAGACACCACACATATGACGACAAAAGTGGGTTTCAACACCCACATAATACACCAATGACTCTTATATCATTTAGCAATTCTACCTCTAATTGCATGCAACATCAAATGAAAGAGAGAAAGGCTCATGCCTTCATATACAATCCATATACAAGTATAATCGTGCTCACATGCGAGCATCATGAATATGTATATAACCCTCAGGTGTATATAGGTACTCTATATGATACCGTGCTCCATCAAGCCCTGGTACCACGATCCTGGGAGTAAATCCAATCAACAGCTCGAGCTCAACTCCAAAGCCATCGATGTACCTGTTCACCTGCCCCAACAGAGACAGCCCCCAACGGGGTGAGCATACCAATACACAAAATCCCATAATCACAATAATGAAATTCATAATTTACAACAGAAGTAAATACTAATGAATTTAAATGATACTCCCTGGATGGCAACGTCCTCATCCGGGATTCCGTGTACTGTCCCTGTTCTCACAATCATCAAATCTCAAAAATCAGTAAATCAACACATTGATTAACTCATCGCATGCCTAATTCTCGAGTATCAATAGATAGTGATTCCAAATTCATTATACATGCAAATATAGATATCTCAATATCTAATACTGATTTCACAACCTCGCTATCAATCACAGATAGCTCAAATGCCTAGCATTTATTTTACCAATTCTCCATTATACCTAGACATCTCAAATGTCTTATAATGAATACATGATTCTACGATCATCCTCAGGCATCTCAAATGCCCTACAATAGTCATATAAACCCAGTACCCCTTATATCTTGTAAGAGTCATCCTACTCTAGTGTCACGCACGCTACAAGCGGCGATATCAAGATTTGGTCGTTATTTGGCTATATCAACATATATATATAACCACACACACAATTATTCAATGCAATCAAAATACATTATGCATTTCACAAATGCTCTCATATAAAGAAATGCTCGTACGTCGCACGTACCTTAAATCTCCGAAGTCCGAGCCAAACCTTGCTCGAGTTCCATGCCCCGAGGAACGATGTGCTAACACGATAAATAATTCACAATTATTTACGAACATGTAACCCATGCTCAAGCACATCCATAACCCTCAAAAAATTGTCAACACACGACAATTAACCATTTAAAATACTCGGGGTGGAGCACATGCAGGGAGGGAAACAAATGAGACATCAACGAAAAATGCTCAAGAACTCCCCTAAAAATTTTCGAACCCTCACTCCACAATTCGAACCCAATTAAACACCATAATTCATCTAAAATATGAATTAATCAATCAACAACATGAATAATCGCCCCACATGCCAAAACCCCCAAAATTCGAATTCAAAGCCCTAAATTCGAACCCAATTCCTTAAATTCAAACACAATTAAGCATCATAATACATCTAAAACATGTAATAAACGATTAACAACAAGAATCATCATCCCTTGCCAAAAACCCCCAAATTTCGAACACAAACCCTACGAAAATCGAGAATTAATTCGAACCAAAACCACACAAATTTAGCAGGGAATTACATGAGAAGCATGAAAAAGGGGTAAGGAAGGTTACCCAAACGAAAATCGGAAGTAAATGGGTCGAAATCCGATAAACCCTAGAAATTGGGGATCGACGCTTTCCCGCAAAATCCGACTTCAAAACGCGACGAAACTCTCAATTGCCGGAGGGGATAGCTGCGCCTCAACGAGACGAAGCCGGTGGCGGGTCGCACGCGCCGAACGGCGGCCGGACGGCGGCGGGCGCACCGCTTTTGTGCGCGGGGGCTGGGGGCGACGGGATACGGGCGGGTGCGAGAGAGAGAAGGGAAAGTGGGGCTGAAATGAAATTAAATTTAAAATCTCGGGTTCAACTGGTATTTATAGTAAAATTACCCCGAAATACTAATAGTCCCACAAAAACATCATGATTCATTAAAAATCATCTGTTTTCAAAAATTCTCTCTCTAACTCCAAAACCCCCTACCGGTGCCCACACAAAGCACCCCAGATCCCGAGACACATCAAAAACCCAACTCTTAGGTTTTTCACCGGAATGAGAATACAATCTCAACCTCTGGATCCAACGATCCCAACTACCCAAATAAACGAGCCCAGAAGGCCCAACACCGCGATTAAACTCCAAATCGCCACGTAAAACAAGTTTAGGGGTTATTAACACTCCGGGATTAACATCTATAATCCCTGGTCATCACAATATCCCCCACTAAAAGAATTTCGTCCTCGAAATTAGCACCGGTGTATTACGTAACACCCGGGCTACACAACAACATGAAGCCATAACCTCGATTCTTGACCATATCAGAATCGTATTAATAAACGCAAGGATACTTACCTCTCATCAAACTCTGAAACAGAGTGACTTACAAAAACCAACATATCACCCAAGAGGCAAAATGTACCTCGATGCGGGTCATCCCAAAAGTCAGTCCCTCATGACTGCGAAACAACCGATACTTACGACTGTAGATCGGACAGTCATCCTTAGTTCTAATACAACTAGTAAGAACGCATCCTGAATGACACCTCAACCGTGAGAACGTTGACCTCGTGTCGAACTCTGGTGTGGAATAGACTTCCAAATCCGTCATAACGCTAAAGAGCGTCAGCACAACTCAATGCTAACAAACCAAAAGCAGTTAGTCAACTGAAACTGCAAGGATTCGAATCGCTCCCGATTCTATCGTAGATATCATCCAATGACATCTTTACTATGACTCACGATGTATAACACACATCATTACGAGGAAAACACTAGCATTCCACGGTATATTCGTACCAGACCTGGTCCCCGCTATACAGACCACCTCCATCCAAGGAGCAGTTGCACCCTCTGCAACTCGGATCGGGCAACTCACGGCCACCGATCCACACAAAAGACATCTCACAAGATGTCCACCTCCGGATATCCCAAGAACCACATCCTGGTCATAAATAAACAATCGAAACTCCACAGAGTTTCAAATTCTGAAAGGACATGCAATAAACCCATTGCATCCTCAACGCTTGTGTCGACAGTGACACCCAACCAATCCGAATTCCTGCCATCCCTTGATAATCCTAGGATTTAACAATCCAAACTTGGGAAGGCTATCGAAAACTCGAAAGAAAATACCAACAAGGGAAATACCTTAACCCACACAAGATAATCCCTCCTCAAAGGGAGTCAACTAACTTCACGATGTATTCCTCATAATCATCGTGCCATGGAGATTCCCAATCTCTAGGTGTTCCATATCTCTCATCAGAGATTTAACCATCCAAAAATAGCATAACTCTATGCTTGACAAAAGGAAATCAACAACTGGCATCCGTATACTCATCGGTATACCTGCCTAAGCACGAACACCACATGCATACTCAATGCACTTGGCTCAGGTATCTACAACATACCCCTAAGCCCCAAACACAAATGTCAATCCTGAGTCATTCCCATCCAGTGGAGAATGAAAATCGACGATTAACAACACGGCGTGATTCTCAAAATCAACACCACATGCACCAACTTACCGAATCTTTCAAAGATTCCCAAATAGGTATAATACTACCTCCTTCCTCACAAGGGAAGTGCCATCGAACTCGAGATCCACAAGTCTCGAACCACCGTTCGGAAAAACTGGATACAATAACACCCATTGTATCCCAAATACACGGATTCCCCAGATCGAGTCAACGACTTGATGACTCTCTTGTTGGTACTCCAACATCATGAGCTGTCCCAGACAAGTCTCACCAAGATTAAACATAAACGTATACACGTTTCAGTGAGGCATACACAACCTCAACCTCAAAGACGTGGTGACTACTAGAGTCCATCACAATTCACATCGTATCACCTTACGATTTGCCAAACTTGGTTCCAACGAATAGTATAACGGCTCTAGCAAGCCCCTCATGGTGCTGCACACACGCGGCAGACGAACTAGTCTCTACCTCTTTAGGTTTACCTCAAACCTACCAACAAGACGGACGTTTCCACATGGCCTACCATACCATGGGAAGAAAATCAATAGAGTAGTGGGTCTTTTACCCAACATTCCTCTAATGCCGATACACCCTGGACACTCTAATGTCCCTATGTACTTAACATAACCTGATCCTACTCCCTTAGGACCCATTCTACACCCTCAATGGTGGTGTGACCATGTCTACCACATGTCACATCGACAGAAGGCGAGTAATTTCCTCCATGATTACTCCTGTCGTCAAATCACATGGCCAAAAGCCATTCCAACGAGCATACCTCAAGGGTATCACCACTCATAATATGATCACCCCAAACATAAGCTGCGGTACAATCACATGTACAGCGCATCCATCCATTCCTCGAGCAACCCGCTCGGTATAAGGGTCACGTCAATCGGTGACGCACACACCACCTTGTGCTCGGTACTGGCACCCAAGGCATACCACTGAATACGTATACTCAACGCATTGTTCATCGTAACGATGATGCATGTCTAATAAGACATCTCCTACACCATCGTCATCGTCATCCCGTGACGACACATGCCAACTCATGGCATCTAAGGCATTGTCAACTAGTGACAATACATGTCAACAATGACATCTAAACAACCCAGTCAACCCGTGACGGTCCATGTACATCAGCGTATGTCATCCACCATCATGCTAGTAAAATAGGCATAATAAAACATGTATATCAACGCATGCCAGCTACAATAATGCTAATAGAATAGCAATATCTCATACCTCATCGCTAGCAATATAGCGGCATACCTGTCTCCGTCGCTCAATAATAGTGCGTAATCAGCACCCATCGGTCGAAGGCGGCAAAATCCTGTGCTGAGTACATAGCGGCACAATCCCTCGCTATAGAATCGACTGCATGATACCTCGTCATATAATAAGTGGCATGAAACCTCGCTATACACCTGAGCATGAATCATCGTCCACATAATAGCGCAAAGAGGAATCGCTATCAATACCCGGTGGTATAAACCATCGCCAATCAATATAGCGGAATGAACCGTCGCTATCAATACACCTGGCGGAATGAACCATCGCCAATCAATATAGCGGAACGAACCATCGCTATCAATATAAATCGACACAGCGGGACACATCACCGCTATCATCCGTGTCCTCATAATGAAATGAATATAAATCGACACAGCGGGACACATCACCGCTATCATCCGTGTCCTCATAATGAAATGAATATAAATCGACACAGCTATCATCCGTGTCCTCATAATGAAATGAATATAAATCGACACAGCGGAACACATCACCGCTATCATCCGTGTCATCACAAAGGAATGAATCATCATCCTCGACACAGCGGAATATATCACCGCTATCATCCGTGTCATCACAAAGGAATGAATCATCATCCTCGACACAGCGGAATACATCACCGCTATCATCCGTGTCATCACAAGGGATGAATCATCATCCTAACAAGCGGCATCTCATCCTCGCTTCTTCATACAAGCGGTATCTCATCCTCGCTTCGTATGGCATACCCCGCCTCCATGTGCAAGCGAGCCTCCCCCCTCCCGCTCCACATTTTTAGCGGTCAAGCGTAAGTATAAAAATTCTCATTGTGATAAGCAAGACTCCTGAAATGTATAATCATCATTCCTTATTATACTCCATATTTCATGTAACCTGCAACCATCATGGTTAGCAACAATAGCCATATACGCTATGCATCAAACATCTAATGCATATATGCAACCACTTGCAAGTCAATACGTATACCAAGACATGTTACCTCGGAAATATCCCTTTACCTGATTTTCTTAGAAACCAGATTCCTTGGCACATAACATACGGAGTGCCAGACATTACCACTAATGCCATCCTATCACGTCGCACACGATTCCTGCAACCACAATGGTTAGCAATACCACTTTTTATATTATAAAAGCACATAAACAATTAGTCATGTCGTACAACATTAATGCCATCATGCATAAATATGTGCTATCAATAACTTCATAGGCCCTTAACAGCCCCAATGAGCTAACCACTGCTCTGATACCACTAATGTAAGGACCCCAAGCCCTTAACCATTGATTAGTGTATTAACCACTATGTGTGGCACATGCTTTCAATAAAAAGTCAATCGGGAAGCTCATATGATACTTTATCATTGCATGGCAATTACAAAATTTCCATTAACACTCAATGTTATAAGATCATCAGCCTAACAACAAATAGACTCATAAAGTTCGCCCATTACCATCCCCTTTGTGCCACTTTTTACATTGTGGACTTTTATAAAAATTTGGGCAGAGTCTCCCCATAAATAGAGCTATCCCAAAATAAAAGTACAACACATAACATAACTCCCGGCCAGGGAAAACATAATACTCATCAGAATGCAGCAATACCAAGTAAATTCCCAGCCAGGGAAGACACCACACATATGACGACAAAAGTGGGTTTCAACACCCACATAATACACCAATGACTCTCATATCATTTAGCAATTCTACCTCTAATTGCATGCAACATCAAATGAAAGAGAGAAAGGCTCATGCCTTTATATACAATCCATATACAAGTATAATCGTGCTCACATGCGAGCATCATGAATATGTATATAACCCTCAGGTGTATATAGGTACTCTATACGATACCGTGGTCCATCAAGCCCTGGTACCACGATCCAGGGAGTAAATCCAATCAACAGCTCGAGCTCAACTCCAAAGCCATCGATGTACCTGTTCACCTGCCCCAACAGAGACAGCCCCCAACGGGGTGAGCATACCAATACACAAAATCCCATAATCATAATAATGAAATTCATAATTTACAACAGAAGTAAATACTAATGAATTTAAATGATACTCCCTGGATGGCAACGTCCTCATCCGGGATTCCGTGTACTGTCCCTGTTCTCACAATCATCAAACTCATCAAATCTCAAAAATCAGTAAATCAACACATTGATTAACTCATCGCATGCCTAATTCTCGAGTATCAATAGATAGTGATTCCAAATTCATTATACATGCAAATATAGATATCTCAATATCTAATACTGATTTCACAACCTCGCTATCAATCACAGATAGCTCAAATGCCTAGCATTTATTTTACCAATTCTCCATTATACCTAGACATCTCAAATGTCTTATAATGAATACATGATTCTACGATCATCCTCAGGCATCTCAAATGCCCTACAATAGTCATATAAACCCAGTACCCCTTATATCTTGTAAGAGTCATCCTACTCTAGTGTCACGCACGCTACAAGCGGCGATATCAAGATTTGGTCGTTATTTGGCTATATCAACATATATATATAACCACACACACAATTATTCAATGCAATCAAAATACATTATGCATTTCACAAATGCTCTCATATAAAGAAATGCTCGTACGTCGCACGTACCTTAAATCTCCGAAGTCCGAGCCAAACCTTGCTCGAGTTCCATGCCCCGAGGAACGATGTGCTAACACGATAAATAATTCACAATTATTTACGAACATGTAACCCATGCTCAATCACATCCATAACCCTCAAAAAATTGTCAACACACGACAATTACCCATTTAAAATACTCGGGGTGGAGCACATGCAGGGAGGGAAACAACTGAGACATCAACGAAAAATGCTCAAGAACTCCCCTAAAAAATTTCGAACCCTCACTCCACATGTCGACCCCAATTAAACACCATAATTCATCTAAAATATGAATTAATCAATCAACAACATGAATAATCACCCACATGCCAAAACCCCCAAAATTCGAATTCAAAGCCCTAAATTCGAACCCAATTCCTTAAATTCGAACACAATTAAGCATCATAATACATCTAAAACATGTAATAAACGATTAACAACAAGAATCATCATCCCTTGCCAAAAACCCCCAAATTTCGAACTCCAACCCTACGAAAATCGAGAATTAATTCGAACCAAAACCACCCAAATTTAGCAGGGAATTACATGAGAAGCATGAAAAAGGGGTAAGGAAGGTTACCGAAACGAAAATCGGAAGTAAATCGGTCGAAATCCGATAAACCCTAGAAATTGGGGATCGACGCTTTCCCGCAAAATCCGACTTCAAAACGCGACGAAACTCTCAATTGCCGGAGGGGATAGCTGCGCCTCGACGAGACGAAGCCGGTGGCGGGTCGCACGCGCCGAACGGCGGCCGGACGGCGGCGGGCGCACCGCTTTTGTGCGCCGGGGCTGGGGGCGACGGGATACGGGCGGGCGCGGGAGAGAGAATGGAAAGTGGGGGCTGAAATGAAATTAAATTTAAAATCTTGGGTTCAACTGGTATTTATAGCAAACTTACCCCGAAATACTAATAGTCCCACAAAAACATCATGATTCATTAAAAATCATCTGTTTTCAAAAATTCTCTCTCTAACTCCAAAACCCCCTACCGGTGCCCACACAAAGCACCCCAGATCCCGAGACACATCAAAAACCCAACTCTTAGGTTTTTCACCGGAATGAGAATACAATCTCAACCTCTGGATCCAAGGTTCCCAACTACCCAAATAAACGAGCCCAGAAGGCCCAACACCACGATTAAACTCCAAATCGCCACGTAAAACAACTTTAGGGGTTATTAACACTCCGGGATTAACATCTATAATCCCTGGTCATCACATGGTCAATGGTAATTACGTTAAATGGACATACAGTGGGAACCATACAGTGCCGCTATTGAGCGAGCAATGATTTGGGATGTTGTCGCCGTTAAGCAGCCATCGGTTATGACGCCGCTATTGTTGAGCGTGCGTGGGGTTAAAATGCCGCTATTGTGGAGCGAGTTATGAAATAGAAATATGGAATAATTGGCTAGATACATGTGATATCTGTAGTACCCTATTTGATGATTAATCATATTTGATTTTGGAACTGGTATAGCAGAGATGGTTTTAGTTGATCAATGAGATGATCAACTGGCTTTGAGAATTTAATGGTTTGGGTTATTTTGAGAACATGGACAATACAGTGGATCCCGGATGAGGAGTATCATTTAAATTCATGGCATTTACATTCTGTAAATTACGAACTGTAATATTATGATTATTGGATTGGTGGCATTGGTATGCTAACCCCGTGTGGGGTCTGTCTCTATTGGGGCAGGTGATACATATGTAGCAACAGCTTTGTTGTTGAGCTCGGGCTGTTGATTAGATGTACTTCCAGGATCGAGGTACCAGAGCTGGTTGAATAAGTACATAGATCCAGAGTTGAGATCGAGTTGTTCTTGGGAGGTGCTTCTAGGATTGAAGTACCAGTAACGGTATCTGGTAGAGTATTTTATACATTAGATATACGCTTATTCATTGGGTGCTCTTATATGAGTACGTTTTTACGTGTATATGGAATGTATAAATGGGCTATGGCCTTTCTCTCTTCATTTATAGTTTGCATGCAATTAAATATGGAATTGCTAAATGAACTGAGAGCATGTTAGTGTATTATAAGGGTGCATGCTATGTAAGTGATCTTGGTTGGGGAATTTGAATATTATGTTGATCAAATGCAAGAAATTTTCTGGATAGTATATGGTGTTACACTTGCATATGGCTTTTTCCCCATGATAGTATGATTGTATGCACTAATGGTATGGATTAATACACTAATAACGGGTTAAGGGCACGGGGGTTGTGAGACCCAGTGATCTCAAACAAAATCTTAGGTGCAATTAGAGAACTAAACATTCATGTGAATATATCAGAGTAACGTGCCGTGTTGATTAACCTGAGCTTTAGAGATTACAGTACCAAAATGTTTCAAAAGGAATAACACAAATTCCTACAAAGGTACTGCATTATAGTCTTACTCTACTCAGTAGAAGCTATACAAAATTTTTCTCTAACATGATAATCCTGTAGCACTCCTTACAGCTCAGCATATCAACCCCGACCCTGGTTCTCGTCAACAAAAGCACCTACAAAGACAACCCCCAACACATGAGCATAACATAATTCATATACCACATAATATGAATGTAAGACGTAAATGCACAATCATAAAATACAAAGCACTTCCTGTATTTCCATCGCATTTACAACGCCCATTGGTTGTCCCTGTACCACAATTCATAATCAAAACACTATATGAATATATGGCTTCACCAATAAATGTCATGACATATCATCTCTTTTTCTTGAGTCAGTCATCATCAGTTATTTTAATGCTTCCTCGCTTTCATAGTCTCGAAACAAGCGGTATCTCATCCTCGCTTCTTCATACTAGCGGTATCTCATCCTCGCTCAGTATGGTATATCCCGCCTCCATGTGCAAGCGAGCCTCCCCCCTCCCGCTCCACATTTTTAGCGGTAAAGCATAAGCATTAAAACCTTAACTGTGATCGCCCTGACTCGTGGAATACACCTCTTTATTCCACATCACAATATGCAACACAATGCATAATATGCAACAACAATGCATAATAACATGTATCATAACCTTAATGCATCACATTGCATTCATCATGTGTCAAAAGACAAACATAAAGTACATGTTACCGTTGGGATGCCCGTACGTCGCTTACGTACCTTTCCAAAATGTAGTGTGTTGTGGGACTCTATCCCCGGCGCTGTGTAGCTGTCTGTGAAGGCTCTACACCAGTGTACAACACAATATTAGATGTCTCATTACAATCCAATATCAAAATTTAAACAAATTCTACATTTAAAAAAAAAAGGCACTACCGATCGATCGGTCCTCATCACCGATCGATCGGTGAACTGTTTGAATTTTGGAAAAATGATACGGCTTTTGTGGGGTCCTCGTTACTTAATTCATTTATGTATCCAGTTAACATACATATGTGAGTCTGAATTAAGTAATAACATACACTGATTTAGAGTATTACTATTTAAGTTGTTAGAGTACCAAATCCTGAGTACAAAAACCAACTAAATTTGTTTTCTACATATACATTACATGTAAAATTAACAACCTAAGCCAGTACAACTCCTATGCAGTGGTTCACCTCGCAGCGGATTAGACTCACGATTCCCACGTCTATGCAATCCTACAGAAACATTCACAAAACGTGAGTATAGATAAACAACTATCTCAGTGCAATATCAAAACACAATATCAATAACAATGATAAAGCACAATAAATCATCTAATGTGAATGTTCTGTCTCATGCATCCACAAATGCACCATGTCATGACATGTCTCAACACATACCCTATTATCACGAGACTAAAATGATATGCCTATTCAGCTCAATATGTCAGTGGAACCACCTCACATCTTCATATTAGCAGCACATATCATAGTACCGTCCTCAAATGATAATAGCCATAGCATATACCCAAAAACCGGCATATATCGCTATATAGCATAACCGAGCATATACCCAAACCAGGCGTATATCTCTCTGTCACATAACCGAGCATATATCCAAACCAGGCATATATCTCTATGTCACATAACCGAGCATATATCCAAACCAGGCATATATCTCAAATATATAACCGAGCATATACCCAAACCAGGCGTATATCTCACATACATATGATATCCATGAATGTACAGGCATATGATACTACCAATCATATGATAACAACTAACACAATTCATATGATATCAATCTCATAACATAATCACACAATATCTATACTCCGTACGTCAACACGTACCTGTACTGCGACACAAACGAGATAAATTAGGCGTCACTGGCTAAGTGCCTCGTTGTCCTGTCCCCTGAGATGATGCTACAACAATGCCAACAATATATCATGTTATCATAGGCATTAAAATCAAATTCTACAAAAATATAACATTTTTCAATATTTTGGCACTGGCGATCGATCGCTATCAACACCGATCGATCGCCAAAACCCTCTGTCCCCTCGCGATCGATCGCAACAACTTGGCGATCGATCGCCACAATGCTCTGTTCACAGCGTTCGATCGCGACAATTTCACCGATCGATCGCCACACATTTTCACCGCCTTAAATTTACTCTGCCTCGGCGATCGATCGCCACAAAGCTCGCGATCGATCGCCGATGTCCACAAAGTTTAGAACATGGTGATTTTCAAGCTTATCTCCATGGTTCTTCTTCTATACCTCATATTGAACCATTTCAACATGTTTCTTGCAATCCCTAGGAACATATTAACATGTTTCTAACATCATAGATTCCAATTCAAAGCGTAGAAACATGATATGATTCTTCACATGAACACTTGAAATTTCACTTCACATTTGCAACACCAATGACATAATTCCAATGTAAAGCTATGAATTCTTACCAAGATGTGAAGAAAGCACTTCACTTAACTTCCTAGCTCAAATCACAAGTGAAAAACCAAGCTTCAACTAATAAAATCTCTAAGGGTTTGGAGAGGAGCTTTGTAGAGATTTTGAGGTGAAAGTGGTGTAGTATGTGATTCCACCTCTCTAATCCACTTGATATAGATCCTTAGCTCCCTAATTCACTTGCTATCATGTCATTTAGGGGTAATTACATGTTAAGTAACATGTACATGAAATGAACTCTAAATTCAAAGGCAATTCCAATTGCAAGTAAATTCACATGCATAATCAAATGTCCACTAGTTCATGACTTGATATGTTATTAAATCATTATACACCATGTTTCATTCCTTGCCCTTGCCATATATCATTTCATACATGTATTATTTCATTCTTGGTTCCATCGGAACCCCCAATATCATACCGCCAATTGATATAATTACACCATAATCATATCACACATGTATACAACAAATCGAGGCATTACAATTCTCCCCCACTTCTTGAATTTCGTCCTCGAAATTGCATATACAACTATGCATGTATAAGTATGCAACGCAACAATCCGACTATATGAAGCAAGGAAACATGATCATGTATGTAATAGTACAGTATGTATGTACTAACAGTATCATAAAACTGTAAAATCATACCAGAAAACAATTCCGGATACCGTTGCATCATATGCTGCTCCGTCTCCCACGTTGCCTCTTCGACACCCCGTCTGTCCCACTGTACCTTAACCATAGGAATCACCTTATTACGCAACCTGCGTTCAGCTCGATCCAAGATCATAACCGGTCGTTCCTCATACGACACATCTGTATCCAACTGTACATCAGGTAACTGTAATACATGACTCAGATCTGGTTCATACTTTCTCAACAGTGACACATGAAAGACATCGTGAATACTACTCAAGGCCGGTGGCAGTGCTAAGCGATATGCCAACGTACCAATACGTTGCAATACCTCATACGGACCAACATACCGTGGAGACAATTTTCCACGCTTACCAAACCGTACTACACCTTTAAAAGGTGAGATTTTTTAGAACACACGGTCACCAACTTGAAATTCAAGTGGTCTACGTCGTTTATTGGCATAAGCAGCCTGTCTGTCCTGAGCAGCTTTAAGTTTCAATCTAATTAACTTCACTTTCTCTTCCATTTCATGAATCATATCTGGTCCATGTAAGGAAGACTGATCCACATCATCCCAATACAATGGGGATCTACATCGTCGCCCATACAAAGCCTCAAATAGTGCCATCTGTATACTAGACTGATAACTGTTGTTATATGAAAATTCCACTAATGGCAACGACTCTCGCCAAGAAGTATCAAACTATAATACACAGGCACGCAACATATCCTCAAGCGTCTGTATCGTATGCTCTGTTTGTCCATCTGTCTGAGGATGATATGCTGTACTCAACCGCACTTCAGTTCCCAATGCTGTCTGTAACCCTTCCCAGAAATGAGAAGTAAATCTCGGATCCCTATCCGATACAATGGAAACTGGAATACCATGTAGTCTCACTACATGTTGAATGTACAACTGTGCCATTCTCAGATATGTAAATGTCATACAATATGGCACAAAATGAGATACTTTAGTGAGTCGGTCAACAATCACCCAAATAGCATCGCAACCAGAAGACGTCCGTGGCAAATGAGTCACAAAATCCATCGTGATATGTTCCCATTTCCACTGAGGAATTTCCAAACTATGTAATTCACCTCCTGGTCTCTGTCTTTCCGCTTTCACTTGTTGACAGATCAAACATCGTTTCACAAAGCTCAACACATCCTGTTTCATACGTTTCCACCAAAATTGTGTACGTAAATCATGATACATTTTCTTCCCTCCAGGATGTACTGTATCTACTACAATGAGCACGTTGTAGTAGTTCTTGGCGTAGTCCTAATGAAGCAGGTACTACCCAACAATTTCTGTATTTCAAAGTTCCAGCACTTGTAAGTATAAAGTGAGATGTTTGTCCTTGACTTATCCTTTCCTTCCATTGTTGTACTTCATCATCAGTTAGTTGTGCCGTTCTGATTTTCTCAAAAATGTCGGGTTCAACCAACAATGTTGATACCCGTACTGGCTCTATGTCCACGTCAAAATCATAACCCAAAGTACAACAAGAAGTCATCAATGCAGATAAATGAATCATCTCATCAGCCGTATGATGTACTTTTCGACTCAAGGCATCTGCTGTAAGATTAGCTTTTCCTGGATGATATTCAATCTCACAATCATAATCTTTCAACAGATCCATCCATCTCCTTTGTCTCATATTCAACTCCGCTTGAGTGAATAGAAATTTTAAACTCTTATGATCTGTGTATATGGTAAACGACGTACCATATAAATAATGTCGCCATATCTTCAATGCAAAGACAATGGCAGCCAATTCCAGATCATGCACTGAATATCTCATTTCATGTGGCTTCAACTGTCGTGATGCATAAACCACTACATGTTTGTCCTGCATCAATACACAACCCAAACCAAGTAAAGATGCATCAGTATATACTGCAAACCTGTCATGCTCAGATGGAATGATCAAGACTGGAGCTGTAGTCAATCGATGTTTCAATTCCTGAAAACTACTCTCACAAGCCTCTGACCATTGAAATGATACTCCCTTCTGTGTCAACTGTGTCAATGGTTTGGCGATCGCTGAAAATCCTTCAACGAACCGTCTATAATATCCAGCCAAACCCAAGAAACTACGAATCTCTGGCACAGAAGTAGGTGCTGACCAATTCAACACTGCTTCCACTTTCTTTGGATCAACTGATATACCTTCTTCTGAAATAACATGTCCCAAAAAGCCGACACTAGTCAACCAAAACTCACACTTACTGAGTTTGGCATATAATTGATGTGTCCTCAACAATTGCAATACCATATGCAAATGTTGAACATGTTCTGCATCACTCCGTGAATAGATCAGTATATCATCGATAAAGACAATGACAAATCGATCAAGATATTCCTGAAAAACTCGATTAATTAAACTCATAAAGACAGCAGGAGCATTTGTCACTCCAAATGGCATCACCAGAAACTCATAATGTCCATAACGAGTTCTGAATGCTGTCTTCTGTATATCTCCTTCCCTCACACGTATTTGATGATATCCTGACCTCAAATCAATCTTAGAATAAATTCTTGATCCCTGCAACTGATCAAACAAATCATCAATACGAGGAAGAGGATATTTATTCTTTACCGTTACTTTGTTCAATTGTCTATAATCAATACACAATCTCATTGTCCCATCCTTCTTCTTAACAAATAAAACTGGAGCACCCCAAGGCGATACACTAGGACGTATGTACCCCTTGTCCAATAAATCTTGCAATTGAGTTTTTAATTCTTTCAATTCAGTTGGTGCCATCCGATAAGGAGCCCGTGAAATTGCAGAAGTACCCGGTATCAAATCAATACCAAATTCCACTTCTCGACTCGGTGGGAATCCAGGTATCTCATCTGGAAACACATCCGCATATTCTGCAACCACTGGTATCTCCTCCACTTTCCTTTCTAGTTTCTGTTCAGTGATATCAAGGGCATAAATCAAATAACCCGCATGTCCACGTTCTAACAAACGCGACATTCGGATTGCTCATATCAGAGGAATCCTTGCCCTCGATCCCTGGCCATAGAAGAACCATTGATTTCCAGTATCAGACTGAAATTTCACAATCTTCTGACTACAATCCACAACAGATTGATATTTACTCAACACATCAATTCCAAGGATGCAATCAAAATCGGACATAGCTAACACAATCAAATTAGCCTGTAGCCCAAACTCAGTCTCAAACTGAATAGTACAATCAGACACACTCTGACAAGTCATCACAGTAGTTCCCATGGGTGTCGAAACATAAAGAGGCATCAACAGTGGAGACGAGCAGATATGATACCGATCAATAAATGCTTGTGCAATAAAAGAATGTGATGCAGCAGTATCAATCAACAGTAAAGCAGGATAAGTAAACAAAGTACACTTACCCGCTATCACATCATCAGGAGCTGCCTCTGCTTCCTCCCTATTCAGTGCATACACCTGAGCCTGAGGTGTTCCTGTCCTCTGTCCTCCACCAGACTGTGGTACACCCTGTGGTCTCTGTTGTACTGTAGTCTCTGAAATGGGTCCTCTCCTCTGTTGTCAACCCACTTGAGTACGATCACGGATCACATGTCCTGGTCTCCCACAACGGAAACAAACTACTGGATTCAATTGAGGACAATCTCGTTTCAAATGTGGTCCACCACATTTAAAGCATTGCACACCACTGCCACTACTACTACCTTGGAACTGTCCCTTAGATTTGCGATCACCCCCTTTTTGTGATCCAAAATGTTTCCCACTAAACCTAGATGAAGATGCACCACCTCGTGGTGATTTAAATGATTCCCCTCTAGGTCTCATACTGTCAGATGTCGGTGGTTGGGCTTGTCCAACATCTTTATATATGCCTACTGCAATCTCAGCCATCTCGGATCTAGTCAACGCTTCTTCATAAGATGTAGGGTTATTGGACATTACCCTATCAAACAATTCAGGCCTCAAACCTTTCACAAATTGTCTGATCTTAGCTTTTGTGTTTACAGCGATATGTGGCACATACCGGAGTAAGGAAGAATAGTGCATAGCATAGTCAGATACTGTCATTGCTCCCTGTCTCAAATTTGTAAATTCATCCTCTTTCCTCTGCCTTGCAGCAACAGAGAAATAATGCTCCAGAAACTTTATTCTAAACACATCCCAGTTAACTGTATGTCCTTGAGCCATCAACTCAAGTACTGTGGATTTCCACCACATCATAGCTTTCTTAGCTAACTGGAATTCAGCTAAACGTAACCAAGCAGTCTTGGCACACGGCGCTGACACAAATATCTGTTCCACACGTTCTAGCCACTCCTCTGCCAGTTCTCCTGATTCAGTCCCCTCAAACCTGGGTGGCTGATAACTCAGAAACTGCGTCAAAGTCAATTCTCCAGGCAACAGTACCTGTTCCACTGGCCCTTGCTCAATCGGTGGTGGTGGCACAGGCACCATCCTCACACTAGCATTGCCACTCATGGCATCCCCAACATCCTCATGATACCCCCTGTCTGTCATAACTGTATAACAAGGGTTAACAATAACATTCACAAGTATATAACATGTTAGAATAACATCATATTCCAAAGACTAACATGCGATTACCATTCTCAAAGTGTTTAGGTAACTCCCTAATACACTTCCTCTACCCATGTTCACCCCGTTCTCGAACCACTGCTCTGATACCACTAATGTGGGGTCCTCGTTACTTAATTCATTTATGTATCCAGTTAACATACATATGTGAGTCTGAATTAAGTAAGAACATACACTGATTTAGAGTATTACTATTTATGTTGTTACAGTACCAAATCCTGAGTACAAAAACCAACTAAATTTGTTTTCTACATATACATTACATGTAAAATTAACAACCTAAGCCAGTACAACTCCTATGCAGTGGTTCACCTCGCAGCGGAATAAGACTCACGATTCCCACGTCTATGCAATCCTACAGAAACATTCACAAAACGTGAGTATAGATAAACAACTATCTCAGGCAATATCAAAACACAATATCAATAACAATGATAAAGCACAATAAATCATCTAATGTGAATGTTCTGTCTCATGCATCCACAAATGCACCATGTCATGACATGTCTCAACACATACCCTATTATCACGAGACTAAAATGATATGCCTATTCAGCTCAATATGTCAGTGGAACCACCTCACATCTTCATATTAGCAGCACATATCATAGTACCGTCCTCAAATGATAATAGCCATAGCATATACCCAAAAACCGGCATATATCGCTATATAGCATAACCGAGCATATACCCAAACCAGGCGTATATCTCTCTGTCACATAACCGAGCATATATCCAAACCAGGCATATATCTCTATGTCACATAACCGGGCATATATCCAAACCAGGCATATATCTCAAATACATAACCGAGCATATACCCAAACCAGTCGTATATCTCACATACATATGATATCCATGAATGTACAGGCATATGATATTACCAATCATATGATAACAACATAACACAATTCATATGATATCAATCTCATAACATCATCACACAATATCTATACTCCGTACGTCAACACGTACCTGTACTGCGACACAAACGAGATAAATTAGGCGTCACTGGCTAAGTGCCTCGTTGTCCTGTCCCCTGAGATGATGCTACAACAATGCCAACAATATATCATGTTATCATAGGCATTAAAATCAAATTCTACAAAAATGTAACATTTTTCAATATTTTGGCACTGGCGATCGATCGCTATCAACACCGATCGATCGCCAAAACCCTCTGTCCCCTCGCGATCGATCGCAACAACTTGGCGATCGATCGCCACAATGCTCTGTTCACAGCGATCGATCGCTACAATTTCACCGATCGATCGCCACACATTTTCACCGCCTTAAAATTTACTCTGCCTCGGCGATCGATCGCCACAAAGCTCGCGATCGATCGCCGATGTCCAGAAAGTTTAGAACATGGCGATTTTCAAGCTTATCTCCATGGTTCTTCTTCTATACCTCATATTGAACCATTTCAACATGTTTCTAGCAATCCCAAGGAGCATATTAACATGTTTCTAACATCATAGATTCCAATTCAAAGCATAGAAACATGATATGATTCTTCACATGAACACTTGAAATTTCACTTCACATATGCAACACCAATGACATAATTCCAATGTAAAGCTATGAATTCTTACCAAGATGTGAAGAAAGCACTTCACTTAACTTCCTAGCTCAAATCACAAGTGAAAAACCAAGCTTCAACGAATAAAATCTCTAAGGGTTTGGAGAGGAGCTTTGTAGAGATTTTGAGGTGAAAGTGGTGTAGTATGTGATTCCACCTCTCTAATCCACTTGATATAGATCCTTAGCTCCCTAATTCACTTGCTATCATGTCATTTAGGGGTAATTACATGTTAAGTAACATGTACATGAAATGAACTCTAAATTCAAATGCAATTTCAATTGCAAGTAAATTCACATGCATAATCAAATGTCCACTAGTTCATGACTTGATATGTTATTAAATCATTATACACCATGTTTCATTCCTTGCCCTTGCCATATATCATTTCATACATGTATTATTTCATTCTTGGTTCCATCGGAACCCCCAATATCATACCGCCAATTGATATAATTACACCATAATCATATCACACATGTATACAACAAATCGAGGCATTACAGCTTTTGCAAATCGATCGGTGTTCTTCACCGATCGATCGGTCGATCTGTTTCAATCCAGGTTTTCCAGAATTCTCTAACACCGATATTCATACCCTTTAATCTAACATGTAAGACATACAACATGCCAAGACCAACATGCTAGCAGTTATAACACACTATCCTGAGTGTATTCATGTCAAATTTACACCCCAAACATAAGCCCACATGCATAAACGTCGACCATTTACACAAGTACTCGATCAACTTTTCTGGAAACATGGCAACATATTCATTTCCAGATTTCTTGAGCACCTCATTTCATGCTATAAAAACTACAACATATAACATAAAGCATGCTCGAACAAACATGCCAAGGGCTTCACAAAACTACCATGCATATTTTCACATCAAAGGTTTACCAAAACCTAAGCTAACGTGCCTGATAACGCCTTCATAAAAACACTCCCAACTCATATTTTTCCAGAAAACAGGGCACAACCTTACCCATATTTTCGAACACCATACTTTACATGCTTATTTCCTCTACATAAAACATGTAATATACATAAGGAAAAATACTGAGAGCTTCATAATAACACCATTAATGAACTTAAATCGAAGGTTCAACGAAACCTAAGCTATCATGCCATTTTTACACCAAGTAAAAACATGACTCAAAACACAACTTGACCCAAAACAGAACATGGTCTCTCACCCTCTTTTGCTCCGATTTTTACAAGCTTTCCAAGCAATGAAAATGGAAGATCTCCTCCCTAACTTCCTTAGCAGCTGTTGGACGAATTTTGGGAGAGAATTGGAGTGATTTCAGACATGGAAAGGTGGAGTGAGAGATGGGACAAGGAGTATGGGCAAGCAGCTGGCAGCTGGCAGCAGGGCATGGGTCAAGGGGGGTGGTTGAGTGGTGGGTTAAGTGATGTGTTATGTTTTGGTCCCGGTATTTAGCACGATGTATTAAAATATCCTCACATGATATTTTATAGTATTTTCTCAATAAAATACTTAAATTCTCATTTAAACATGCTTCACCAAAACGATTAACACACACCCCAAATAATCATGCTACAACCCCAAAATCCCAACATATAACACATGCACCCTCACATACATTTCCCAATATTATCAATTCAACACAAGAATTAACACCATCATTTTCACAACAATGATTAATGTTTAAATAACACCTAATCATTTCGGGGATATCACAGGGGTCCTTACAAATAGAATAGCGGAATCAACCATCGTTATATAGATATCCGGCGGCATAAACCATCAACAATAGAATAGCGGAATGAACCATCGCTATATGAATACCCGGCGGCATAAACCATCGTCAATAGAATAGCAGAATGAACCATCGTTATATGGATACCCGGCGGCATAAACCATCGCCAATAGAATAGTCAATCCCTGGCCTTGATATAACAGTGTATTTTAATGCACCTCGCTTGTCATGACCGCGGCATTAATACCCCTCGCTTCGACATATCAGCGGCATCAAATAACCTCACTCAAATGCGACATGCGGCAATACTCTCGCTTCAACAATTGGCGGCAAATATTCTTTCCTCGCTATGATATGACAGCGGCAAGTATTCTATCATCGCTTCAAGTGACAACGACAAAGCATTAAAATCATCACTCGTCTATAACAACGACTCATGGGATAAGTACCCAATCTATACCTGCAATCACAATGCATAATCCATATTCCAATATACATCGCTATGAGTGTATTCTAATGCACCTAGCTTCAAATGTGCCATGCAGAATTTTACCATCGCTTCAACATTTAGCGGCAAAGCATTAAAATCATCACTCCAATATATATGCAACCACAATGCATAATCCATATTCCAATATACATCACTACGAGTGTATTCTAATGCACCTTGATAGGGTTGAATATTACGCGTTTTTATGCTATGATATGTAATGGTTTTCGTGTTGATTCTTGAATTATTTTACGTTTTATGGTATATATTTCTATATTTCAGGAATCAATGTTGAAATTCATAAAAGGTGATGAAATCAAGCAAAAATGATGAAAAAATGAATTAAGTTGAAGAAAAGAGGAAAAAACCAGAATCCAAGACACATGTTGCTCCTTTCTCCTCAAATTACTATATGTTCGAGCCAGGTTTTGGAAATGTGGACCATATAAAAGTTGTAGAACTTTCTCTTATCTTCGCGTGGACAACTGATTCATCAAATTTGGAGTTTGTATGAGAACGTTACGGCCAAAATACGAAACTCGCCAGAAGCTGAAAAGGCGAAGAAACTTACTATGAAGCTCGATCGGTCGAGAAAGGATTTCCGATCGATCGAGAAAGGCTGACAAAAGCCACGAATTTCTACTGTCCAGCTCGATCGATCGACCCCTCTGTCCCGATCGATCGCCCACAGTTTTGAAAAATATGGAAACTTGATTTCTTGCCTTCCAAGTTGGATTTTATTCCATCCTCCTAGCCTCCAACCCTACATAGCTCGATTTATTAGCCAAAAAGGAGGATATTCATCACATTTTAACCTAGGGAATAACCTCCACACACCCATTCACCATCAAAACCACACGCCTCCTTCACACTCCTTCACCCTAATTCAACCTCATGCCAATTCCTTCACTCCACCACACGTAAAAACCTCCACCAATCTTCCACTCTTCTTCCAACACTCATCACCATCATCCACCATCACCACTTCACCCTAGGATTTGGAACAACCCAACAAGGCGATAAAAAGAGACGATCGAGAAGGAAGCAAGAGAAGGAGCGAGGATCTACAACCGAAGTCGACATCGGGAGTTTATTCTTGTCTTTTAATATTAGTTTTGATTTGTTATGATATACTATGTTGAACTAATTTATTTATCGAGGCTAGGCGAATCCTTTGTTATGAACCTTCGATTTGATGATTTAATGATTGAATTCTTATAGTTCTTTGCGTATGTTTTATGTTCTTCATGCTTTTAGAGGATTGATCACCTTTGAATGATGTTAGTATCGTAATTGAGATCGAGAGATGATTTTATGATACTGAATAAATAACTCATACCATGGATTTAAGACCGAGATCGAGAGATGACGTCAAATACATGCGTGATAGCCATAGATTCTAGTAATTGAAAGCTAGGAGTTTTCATGGATCTTATGCAACATTGAATTTTGTTAAATAAGTGAACGAGAGTTACTTACTACAATTCGGTGTTAGGTTTAATATAGCTCGAGAGAGTGTATTAGATAAATTGGGAGAACTCGTCACCTTAGAAATATTTCATTATTCAATCGAGAATTGTAGGGAATTGCATTGGTGAGCCAAAGTCTCGATAATATGCTCTAGTGGATTTTTCTCGTTTACTTTTATTGACTTGTTTGGATTGGTAGTTTATTTTAATTAATTAGTTGTTAATTATAAATTAATTTCGTAGGTTAAATATAGTTAAAAGACATCTTATTTGGTACTTGCTTGTTAGTCCCTGTGGGTTCGACAATCCGTATCTTCCTATCTATACTAAAACTTGACACCGTGCACTTGCGGTCTAAAATCGCTAGATTGGAAATAATTGTTTAAAATAAAAGCGATCAAGTTTTTGGCGCCGTTACCGGGGAATAACTTTAGTAATATCATACGAGAAGCTTTGACTGTAATTTAACCATTTTTTTTTCTTCTTTGTATATATTTATTAAAAAAAACTATATTTAATTGTTTTATTTGTTTTCCTTGCGAGGTACTTGTGATGCTTCATCAACAAGTCTTCACAAGATTTGCCCAACAATATTCAAAGCCGTTTTATGCAGCGTGGGGAAGATTCAATGAATTTGCAGACACATTCCGGTATCACAACTTTTCGAACTATACTCTTCTGCAATATTTCTTCAAAGGTTTGGATGCACAGACACGAGAATGGGTATTTAGCGGAGCACTGGTGACTGGGAGTCCCCTGGTTGATAGATATGAGAACAGTGTATTGCACTTGTTCAATGATATGGCGGACTTTGATCATCACTGGCATTGTGATCCTTCACTACAAGGTTGGAGTCACCAATACCCACCGGAGCCTCACTACCCTATTGATACGCCACAACCATTTGAACTTCGCGAAGAGAGGAGAGATAGTTCTGCAGATATCACAACTCAGTTAGAGGATACTTTAGTGAGATTCATGGCATCAACTGAGAATAGTTTGGAGTGCCAAACCAACTCTATGCGCCACCTGGAGCAGCAAATGGTGGTCCTTATGGAAACAATTTCAACTAGCTGCCAGGAGGAAGAGACGAGAGCTACAAATCAAGATGCGACAAATCGAGTTTGGTTATATGATGATGATCACTCAACCAACCAAGTTTGGGGGAGTGATCCTCCTAGTGTGGAAGATTCAAAGGAACTTGAGCCTCTTCAAGAGATTGAGCTTACTTCAGAGATGTTATCCGAGGAGTTCCCATGTGAAGATGAGTCGAATGTGATGTTGGAGAAGGAAGAAACTTTCGAAGATTCCGATTTGAGCCCATCGATGGAGACATGTTCTATGCCATATGTGGATCCATATTTTTCGTCGATGGCAACTTCACCGCACTACATCCTCCAAGATAAGAAGCAAAGTCAAGAATCATTCTCCCATGCCTACCACTTTAAGACGAATGTTGTTGGAGCGACGAGCGTACACTGCTACAATCTTGCCAATCTTGAGGGCATACTGAATGAAGACCCATTAGTGGTATCATACGATACTTACTATGGGCGGCAGCCGCTCTTTGATGGTTCTTCTGATGGTCAAGCCGAAGCCAAAAAATCAGCGCTTCTTGGGAGGCAACCCAAGCGTATCCTTTTGTTATTTTGTTTTGTTTTGTTTTTCAGTTTTCATTTTAGTTTTGTTTATCTCTCAAGTCGAATATTTTACCATATGCATTCTTCTCTTGCTAGGTACTTGGTTGCAGCGATGAACCCCTACAACAGTGGAGCTTTCAAAAGCAAATCTTCCTCAACCCTCATGCAAGCGTCTTGATCATGGGAGTTCACTGTTTCCCTTTTGATTCTTTAAACATTGAGGGCAATGTTTGATTTAAGTTTGGGGGAGTAATAGCTTGCATGTTTTACTTGTGTTAACCACATGTTGTGTGCTTAAATGACACTTGAATCGTCCGATTATTATGAGCTAAATTTTTTTTTTTATGAGTTCAAACTTGAGAAAATAATGAATTATAGTAGTGACTATTCAATGAGGATTTTGATCTCACTATGCATATGAACTTGACTTGTGATGATTATTGGACTTGCACATGAATATCCTAATTTGAGTTAGCATGTCAAGAATGAGGAATATTTTGAGCACAATGAGTCATGATCTTGTGGATTGCATGTTGAATAGTGATAATTGTTGTGAACTTGATGATTTGTCTTCGGTATCTTAGAGTTATCCTAGAACTTATTTGATGATGACACTTTGAGGCGAAATTTTATAGTTACAAACTTGACTTGGAAATGATCTAGGCGATCTTTGAAATGTTTGAGCCTTTCAAGCTTACCATGATCTATATCAATCCCCAGTGTCCCATTTGAGCTTTATTGAAAAAAGAAGGGTATATGAATTGCATATAATTAGACCACATTCGACATTCTTGGCAAACTCATTATACTTACCCTTATTTGAGCCTAAATAAAAAAGTGATCCTTACCCTAAGAGAGTATAATGATTCCATTCGATGCACGTAAATTGTTATATCCTGATGAGCTTATTGAAAAATATTGATGAATGAGAAAAGAAGAAAAAGAAAGAGCCTTGAAAAGAAAAAAAAAATAAACATATAAGACCCAAAGTGGCCAAGGCTATAAAAGAAAAAGAAGAGGAGCTCGATGTGTGCGAAACATTTGAATTGTAAATGATTATACTCTCTTCTTTGCGCTTATCCTATCTTTTCTTTGAAGCCAACACCAAAGGCCTTACATTACAAGCTTAAAAAGTCCTCTTGATCCAAGTCTAGGGAGTAACTATCATTAGTGGAGAAGTTGTTTGAAAATAGGCTTATGGGGTGCTTGATGATAATCCCGACTTTGAGTTGATTAACATGATTTGATCTTGAATATGTGCATGAAACTTGAGAATGAAATTAGCGCACACACACATTCCGATTTTGAGATATGTTGCTTGAATTAGGAGAAAACATGTCTTGTCAACTTTTGTATATGTGCATGAGATTTCTGAGAATAAGCAAGTCATGAAATAATTGTTTCAAGTATCAAGAATGAACTCTACCTTGTGATTTTAATGCTTAATCGAGGACGATTAAGTGCTAAGTTTGGGGGAGTTGATAGGGTTGAATATTACGCGTTTTTATGCTATGATATGTAATGGTTTTCGTGTTGATTCTTGAATTATTTTACGTTTTATGGTATATATTTCTATATTTCAGGAATCAATGTTGAAATTCATAAAAGGTGAAGAAATCAAGCAAAAATGATGAAAAAATGAATAAAGTTGAAGAAAAGAGGAAAAAACTAGAATCCAAGACACATGTTGCTCCTTTCTCCTCAAATTACTATATGTTCGAGCCAGGTTTTGGAAATCTGGTCCATATAAATATTGTAGAACTTTCTCTTATCTTCGCGTGAACAACTGATTCATCAAATTTGGAGTTTGTATGAGAAAGTTACGGCCAAAATACGAAACTCGCCAGAAGCTGAAAAGGCGAAAAAACTTACTGTGAAGCTCGATCGATCGAGAAAGGATTTCTGATCGATCGAGAAAGGCTGAAAAAAGCCACGAATTTCTACTGTCCAGCTCGATCGATCGACCCCTCTGTCCCGATCGATCGCCCAGAGTTTTGAAAAATATGGAAACTTGATTTCTTGCCTTCCAAGTTGGATTTTATTCCATCCTCCTAGCCTCCAACCCTACATAGCTCGATTTATTAGCCAAAAAGGAGGAGATCATCAGATTTTAACCTAGGGAATAACCTCCACACACCCATTCACCATCAAAACCACACGCCTCCTTCACACTCCTTCACCCTAATTCAACCTCATGCCAATTCCTTCACTCCACCACACGTAAAAACCTCCACCAATCTTCCACTCTTCTTCCAACACTCATCACCATCATCCACCATCACCACTTCACCATAGGATTTGGAACAACCCAACAAGGCGATAAAAAGAGACGATCGAGAAGGAAGCAAGAGAAGGAGCGAGGATCTACAACCGAAGTCGACATCGGGAGTTTATTCTTGTCTTTTAATATTAGTTTTGATTTGTTTTGATATACTATGTTGAACTAATTTATTTATCGAGGCTAGGCGAATCCTTTGTTATGAACCTTCGATTTGATGATTTAATGATTGAATTCTTATAGTTCTTCGCGTATGTTTTATGTTCTTCATGCTTTTAGAGGATTGATCACCTTTCGAATGATGTTAGTATCGTAATTGAGATCGAGAGATGATTTTATGATACTGAATAAATAACTCATACCATGGATTTAAGACCGAGATCGAGAGATGACGTCAAATACATGCGTGATAGCCATAGATTCTAGTAATTGAAAGCTAGGAGTTTTCATGGATCTTATGCAACATTGAATTGTTAAATAAGTGAACGAGAGTTACTTACTACAATTCGGTGTTAGGTTTAATATAGCTCGAGAGAGTGTATTAGATAAATTGGGAGAACTCGTCACCTTAGAAATATTTGATTATTCAATCGAGAATTGTAGGGAATTGCATTGGTGAGCCAAAGTCTCGATAATCTACTCTAGTGGATTTTTCTCGTTTACTTTTATTGACTTGGTTGGATTAGTAGTTTATTTTAATTAATTAGTCGTTAATTATAAATTAATTTCGTAGGTTAAATATAGTTAAAAGACATCTTATTTGGTACTTGCTTGTTAGTCCATGTGGGTTCGACAATCCGTATCTTCCTATCTATACTAAAACTTGACACCGTGCAATTGCGGTCTAAAATCGCTAGATTGGAAATAATTGTTTAAAATAAAAGCGATCACACCTCGCTTCAAATGTGACATGCGGAATTTTACCATTGGCAAAGCATTAAAATCATCACTCCAATATATATGCAACCATAATGCATAATCCATACCTAATATACATTGCTATGAGTGTATTCTAATGCACCTCGCTTCAAATGTGACATGTGAAATTTTGACATCGCTTCAACATTTAGCGGCAAAGCATTAAAATCATCACTCAACTATATATGCAACCACAATGCATAATACATACCCAATATACATCGCTATTAGTGTATTTTAATGCACCTCGCTTCAAATGTGACATGCGAAATTTTACCATCACTTCAACATTTAGCGGCAAAGCATTAAAATCATCACTCCAATATATATGCAACCACAATGCATAATCCATAATGTATATAAAATACATGTTACCTTTTGGTGCCCGTCAATCCTGGCCTTAGCCGTCCATGCCAAAGCGTCCCTACAGGAACGATCCCAAACCATGAGCATATAATAATCCATATTCACCACAATGAGATTATAAAGGGTAAATGAATAAACCATAAGTACAAAGTACTTCCTGTCTCCCAATGCATTTCAAAATGCTCCCTTTGGTTGTCCCTGTACCACAACTCATAATCATAATCAACAGATTATATTATGATTCCATAGATGTCATGACATTTAATTGCTTCCATTTATATGTTCCTAGGCCCTCAACAGCCCCAAAGAGCAAACCACTGCTCTGATACCACTAATGTAAGGACCCCCGTGCCCTTACCTTTTATTAGTGTATTAATCCATGCCATTAGTGCATACAATCATGTTATCAGAGGAAAAAAGGCTACATACAACCCTAGCATGAAATACCATCTATAAAATTTCTCACATTATTCCAAATAATGTCTAAATTTCCCCCAACATAGTCCATAAACATAACATGCACCTTTATACATACACTAACATGCTCTCAATTCACTTTGCAATCCCCAATTAATTGCATGCAACACATAAATGAAAAGAGAAAGGCCCTTGCCTTCTTTCTACAACCCATATACACATAATAGTGCTCACATGTGAGCATCGAATAAGTATACGTATATCTAATGTATAAATTATCATGCTCAGTACCAGCTCTGGTACTCCGATCCTGGAAGCAGCTCCAATCAAAGGCTCAGGCTCAATTCCAAAACCATTGCTGCACCTGTACCACCTGCCCCAACAAAGACAACCCCCACACGGGGTGAGCATACCAATACCACCAATCCAATATGCACAATATCACAATTCATAATTTACACAATGTAAAGGCTATGAATATTAAAAGACACTCCATGGATGTCATCATCCTCATCCGGGATCCCCTGTGATGTTCCTGTTCTCAAAATAGCGGAAACATCAAATTCCAAAAAGCCAATTAATCATTACATCGATTAACATATATGTTCCCCATATATTGATACCATAATCAATAAAATCAAATCATTAAAAAATGATTACAGATATTCCATATAGCTCACTAATAGTTCCATTGTTCTATGTCATCGCTCGCTCTACAATAGCGGCATTTTAATCATGTGCATCCTCAACATCAGTGGCGTCATAACCGATGTTCGCTCAAAGGCGACAACATCCAATCATTGGCCGCTCAAGAGCGGCACCTTATAATTCCCAATGTCTATCCATTTTTTGCAATATAATGTACCATGCATTCAACAATTGCAATTATATAAAAGGGCTATGCTTGTACTTCATACGTACCTTATGATTCCGTAGTCCGAGTCCAACATTTCCCTAGTCCCGTGATCCAATGAATTATGTTCTAACCCATAAATAACTCATAATCAATTACAAGCATGCAACCACGTGCCCAAGCACGTTCACAATCCCCATTTATATCGTCATCCATGACGATTAACCATTTTAAAAGACTCCGGCTAAGCATGCATAATACCCAAAATAATCCATTTCAAATGATCAAAGGTTAGACAATTACTCAATCGAGTATTCCATTTTATTAATAAAATTTGGCTCCAACCATTCCTTCTTAAATGTATAGCATTCCCATTGGAATGTAGACATTGCCCCGGAAATCGGCTAATTAAACCTCGAATCCAAAATCACTACATTTTCCAAAATTTCCAAAAATACCAACCAAAACAGGGCCTCGATCGATCCCACTGCCCAAAAATAAACATGTCGCGATCGATCGCCAAGACACCTGCGATCGATCACCCAGTTTTTTCAATCGAACACCGCTACTGCTCATCGCCTTCCCAAATCAGTAACATGTCGCGATCGATCGGCGCCAAGCCGCGATCAATCGCGACCTGCGGGTTTCCGAAAAATTCGAGCTTTTATGGTGTTTTTCACACCCAAACTCAAAACCAACATCCCATGCACATTCAAAACCTCAAATACACCATTTAAAACCAATAAAAACTCCAAAAACTCAACTTTGGATTTAACCAAAAATCCCAAAAATCGAAACCCAACACATACCTTAACCAAAAACAACAATACTATAATCAAAACGAAGGTAAAGGCGAGGGGAAGAAGATTACCAACTTTTCTTCGAGAAATCCGGCTCCCTAGCCAAGCTTCTAGCCATTTTCTTCAATGGAAGAAAAGAGGGGTTTGGGGAAATGGGTGGGAAGCGAGGAGAGAGAGAGAGAGAGAGAGAGAGAGAAGAGAGAGAGAGGATATTTCGTGCAAGGACGAAACACCGAGTCCACTTGGTATATATAGTATCAAGGCTCCAAAATACTAAGTCCTTCACAAATACATCTTGATTCATTAAAAATCATATGTTTTCAATAATTATCTCTCCAACTCAATTTACAATACCAGCCTCAATATAAAGTACTCCGGACCCCAGATTCCACCAAAAACCAAATTCCAAGTTTATCAATCACCACGATGAGAATACAATCTCAACCCTTAGATCCAAAGACCCCAAATACCGGATTTAAAAATCCGCGGGAGTCCCAAAACCGCAATTAATTCATAATTGCCGCAATTAAAAATCCTTTAAGGATAAATACCACACCGGGATTAACACTATTAATTGGGCATCACACCTACAAAATCAGATTACTTAGTAAACATTACATAAGGTACAAATCATTTGTATGGTCTTCCTACCTTAACATCATCTTTAACACATATAATGAATTAAACATGCATTAAAAACGTCTCCAGGTTCAGGTTGTAGTTTGAGCTATTAAGATTACAGTCCAAAAAGAATTTTTCAAAGTTAAGTTAATTACATCCTCAAAATAAATGTGTATCGATAGGATTATGCTACTCCTAGAGTAGAAACTATCCCAAAAGAAATTCTGTAATCTATCTTCTTTTATGCTCCCTTAGCTCACTTCCTCAACCCGACCCGTAGCCTTGGTCCAAAATGTGTACCTACAGGAACAACCATCATGAGCATGTACATCGTTACTTGATATCATATGGCATATAAATAAATGTACAGAAATAATTGATAACATATACTTCCTGGTTAATCGTATTATCCTTCTTTGGTTGTCCCTGTTTCATAGTTATGCATATAATCATTAGTTCAAGATGTAAATGATTAACATCATACTTCGCACGTATGCACACAACAATCCATGTTACTTAGAAATGGGACCATCCGGGTTCTATTATGACAGCGGTACAATTGGCCCCTGATCGCTTTTATTTTAAACAATTATTTCAAATCTAGCGATTTTAGACCGCAAGTGCACGGTGTCAAGTTTTAGTATATATAGGAAGATACGGATTGTCGAACCCACAAGGACTAACAAGTAAGTACCAAATAAGATGCTTTTAACTATATTTAACCTACGAAATTAATTTATAATTAGCAACTAAATAAATTAAAATAAACTACTAATCCAACTGTCAATAAAAGTAAACGAGAAAAATCCACAATATAAGATTATCGAGACTTTGGCTCACCAATGTAATTCCCTACAATTCTCGATTGAATATTCAAATATTTCTAAGGTGACGAGTTCTCCCAATTTATCTAATACACTCTCTCGAGCTATATTAAACCTAACACCAAATTGCAGTAAGTAACTCTCGTACACTTATTTAACAATTCAATGTTGCATAAGATCCATGAAAACTCCTAGCTTTCAATTACTAGAATCTATGGCTATCACGCATGTATTTGACGTCATCTCTCGGTCTCGGTCTTAAATACATGGTATGAGTTATTAATTCAGTATCATAAAATCATCTCTCGATCTCAATTACGATACTAACATCATTCAAAGGTGATCAAACCTCTAAAAGCATGAAGAACATAAAACATACGCAAAGAACTATAAGAATTCAATCATTAAATCATCAAATCGAAGGTTCATAACAAAGGTTCGCCTAGCCTCGATAAATAAATTAGTTCAACATAGTAAATCAAAGCAAATCAAAACTAATAATAAAAGACAAGAATAAACTCCCGATGTCGACTTTGGTTGTAGATCCTCGCTCCTTCTCTTGTATCCTTCTCGATCGTCTATTTTTTATCGCCTTGTTGGGTTGTTCCAAATCCTAGGGTGAAGGGTTAAAGGTTGGTGATGGTGATATATGGGAGAAAGGTGGAGGTTATGGTGGAGTGAATGGCTGCTGGCCAGTGTGAATATTAGAGTGAATTGGTGTGAAGGAACGTGTGGTTTTTGGTGAGTGGAAGAATGATGGAGGTATTGTTGTATGAGAGGGTGAAGGAAAGAGATGGGTAAAGAGGCGTATGGTATGGATGGTGAAGAGGGGCTGTGTGTTTCTAGGGTTCAAAAATCTTCTTTGGGTTGAAATTATGGTGTATAATATATAGGGGAAAGAATTATGGACTTCCCTCTTGCATCCAAACTCTACAAGGAAGGTATTTTAATGAAAATTGCTCGTCCCGATCGATCCGAAAGAAGAGCCGATCGATCGAGCCTTCCAGTAAGATTTTCGTGGCTTTTTCTGCCCATCTCGATCGATCGGATATCACAGTAAGTTTCTTCGCCTTTTTCAGCTTCTGACGAGTTTCGTATTTTGGCCGTAAATTTTTCATACAAACTCCAAATTTGATGAATCAGCTGTCCACGCGAATATGAGAGAAAGTTCTACAATTTTATATGGACCACATTTCCAAAACATGGCTCGAACATATAGTAATTTGAGAAGAAAGTAGCAACATGTGTCTTGGATTCTGGTTTCTTCCTCTTTTCTTCAACTTTATTCATTTTTTCATCATTTTAGCTTGATTTCTTCCCCTTTTATGAATTTCAACATTGATTCCTGAAATATAGAAATATATACCATAAAACGTAAAATAACTCAAGAATCAACACGAAAACATATACATATCAAAGCATAAAAACGCGTAATATTCAACCCTATCAACTCCCTCAAACTTATCACTTAATCGTCCTCGATTAAGCATTAAAATCACAAGGTAGAGTTCATTCTTGATACTTGAAACAATTATTACATGACTTATTTTATTCTCAGAAATCTCATGCACATATACAAAAGTTGACAAGACATGTTTTCTCCTAATTCAAGCAACATATCTCAAAATCGGAACGTATGTGTGTGATATAGTCAGTCTCAAGTTTCATGCACATATTCAAGATCAAATCATGTTAATCAACTCAAAGTCGAGATTATTATCAAGCACCCTATAAGCCTATTTTCAAACAACTTCTCCACTAATGATAGTTACTCCCTAGACTTGGATCAAAAGGACTTTTTAAGCTTGTAATGTAAGGCCTTTGGTGTTGGCTTCAAAGAAAAGATAGGATAAGCGCAAAGAAGAGAGTATAATCATTTACAATTCAAATGTTTTGCACACATCGAGCTTCTCTTCTTTTTCTTTTATAGCCTTGGCCACTTTGGGTCTTATTTAGTCAATCTTTTTCTCAAGGCTTTTTGTCTATCTTTTTCTTTTCTCATTCATCAATTTTTTTCAATAAGCTCATCAAGATATAATAATTCAAGTGCATCGAATGATATTCATTATACTCCCTTAGGGTAAGGATAACTTTTTCATTTAGGCTCAAATAAGGGTAAGTATAATGAGTTTGCCAAGAATGTCGAATGGGGTCTTAATTATATGCAATGCATAAACCATTCTTTTTTCAATAAAGCTCAAATGGGACACTAGGGATTGATATAGAATAGGTAAGCTTGAAAGGCTCAAACGTGTCAAAGATCGCCTAGATCATTTCCAAGTCAAGTTTGTAACTATAAAATTTTGCCTCAAAGTGTTATCATCAAATAAGTTCTAGGATAACTCTAAGATGCTCAAGACAAATCATTAAGTTCACAACAATTATCACTATTCAACATGCAATCCACAAGATCATGACTCATTGTGCTCAAATTATTCCTCATTCTTGACATGCTAACTCAAATTGGGATATTCCTGTACAAGTCCAATCACAAATCAAGTTCATATGCATAGTGAGATCAAAATCCTCATTGAATAGTCACTACTATAATTCATTCTTTTCTCAAGTTTGAACTCATAAAAAATTTTTTTTAGCTCATAATAATCGGACGATTCAAGTGTCATTTAAGCACACAACATGTGGTTAAAACAAGTAAACATGCAAGCTACTACTCCCTCAAACTTAAATCAAACATTGCCCTCAATGTTTAAAGGAATCAAAGGAAAAAGTGAACTCCCCTGATCAAGACGCTTGCATGAGGGTTGAGGAAGATTTGCTTTTGAAAGCTCCACTGTTGTAGGGGTTCATCGCTCCAACCAAGTACCTAGCAAGAGAATAATGCAAATAAAATAGTCGACACAAGAGATAAACAAAACTAAAATGAAAACTGAAAAATAAACAAAACTAAATAAAAAAAGGATATGCTTGGGTTGCCTCCCAAGAAGCGCTGATTTTTAGTCTTCGGCTTGACCATCAGAAGCAACCATCAAAGAGCGGCTGCCGCCCATAGTAAGTATCGTATGATACCACTAATGGGTCTTCATTCAGTATGCCCTCAAGATTGGCAAGATTGTAACAATGTAAGCTCGTCGCTCCAACAACTTTCTTAAATTGGTAGGAATGGGAAAATGATTCTTGGCTTGGCTTTATATCTTGGAGGGCGTAGTGCGGTGAAGTTGGCATCGATGGAAAATACGGATCCACGTATGGCATAGAACATGTCTCCATCGATGGACTTAAATCAGAATCTTCGCAAGTCTCTTCCTTCTCCAACATCACACTCGACTCATCTTCATATAGGAACTCCTCGGATGACATCTCTGAAGTAGGCTCAATCTCTTGAAGAGGCTCAAGTTCCCTCGACTCTTCCACACTAGTAGGATCACTCCCCCAAACTTGGTTGGTTGAGTGATCAGTCATCATATAACCAAACTCGATTCGTCGCCTCTTGATTTGTAGCCCTCATCTCTTCCTCTTGGCAACTAGTTGAAAAGGTTTCCAGGAGGACCGCCATTTGCTGCTCCAGGTGACGCATAGAGTTGGTTTGGCACTCCAAACTGTTCTCAGTTGATGCCATGAATCTCACTAAGGTATCCTCTAACTGAGTTGTGACATCTGCAGAACTATCTCTCCTCTCTTCGCGATGTTCAAATGGTTGTGGCGTATCAATAGGGTAGCGAGGCTCCGGTGGGTATTGGTGGCTCCAACCCTGCAGTGAAGGATTCCAATGCCAGTGAT
Organism: Haberlea rhodopensis; assembly: GCA_907163345.1. Lineage (NCBI taxonomy): Eukaryota > Viridiplantae > Streptophyta > Magnoliopsida > Lamiales > Gesneriaceae > Haberlea > Haberlea rhodopensis. The sequence goes on along the minus strand of CAJQUN010000130.1, from coordinate 865,656 downwards.
GATCGAAGTCCGCCATATCATTGAACAGGTGCATCACACTGTCCTCATCTCTATCAACCAGGGGACTCCCAGTCACCAGTGCCCCGCTCAATACCCATTCTCGTGTCTGTGCATCCAACCCTTTGAAGAAATATTGCAGGAGAGTGTAGTTCGAAAAGTTGTGATACCGGAATGTGTTGGCCAATTCATTGAATCTCTTCCAAACAGCGTAGAACGGCTCGGAACGTTGTTGGGCAAAGCTTGTGAAGGCATGTTGATGTAACATCTCCAAGTACCTCACAAGACAAACAAAACAAAAACAAAATAAATATATACAAATCCTTTTTTTTTTTTCGAAATATATAAACAAAAATTGGTTAAATTACAGTCAAAGAACCTAGTATGATATTACTAAAGTTAGTCCCCGGCAACGGCGCCAAAAACTTGATCGCTTTTATTTTAAACAATTATTTCCAATCTAGCGATTTTAGACCGCAAGTGCACGGTGTCAAGTTTTAGTATAGATAGGAAGATACGGATTGTCGAACCCACAAGGACTAACAAGTAAGTACCAAATAAGATGCTTTTAACTATATTTAACCTACGAAATTAATTTATAATTAGCAACTAAATAAATTAAAATAAACTACTAATCCAACCAAGTCAATAAAAGTAAACGAGAAAAATCCACAAGATAAGATTATCGAGACTTTGGCTCACCAATGTAATTCCCTACAATTCTCGATTGAATATTCAAATATTTCTAAGGTGGCGAGTTCTCCCAATTTATCTAATACACTCTCTCGAGCTATATTAAACCTAACACCAAATTGCAGTAAGTAACTCTCGTACACTTATTTAACAATTCAATTGTGATATCCCCGAAATGATTATTGTGATGTTAATCATTTGAGTTAAATTATGATGATTTGGGTATTAATTCATGGGTTTGGATTAGTATTATTGGGGAGTTTCATTTCAGGGCACATGTGATATATGTTGAGAATTTGGGGGTCATGGCTTGTTTATTTGGGGTGTGTGTTGTTTGTTTTGGGTAAAGCATGTTAACGGGAATTGAAGTATTTTATTGAGAAAATGTTATAAATATCATGTGAGGATATTTTTATACATCGTGCTAAATACCGGGACCAAAACATAACACATCATACCACCCAACACCCAACCACCCCCCCCCCCCCAACCCATGCCAATCACACTGTGCCCAGGCTGACTTCCCATCCCACTTGGCTCAATCATTTGACCACTCCAGCCATCCCAAATCTCGACCTTTCTCTCCCAATTCCTCACCAGCACTTGCTAAGCAATAATCTGAGGAGCTTGCCCCTTTTCATCGCCTGGAAAGCCTTCAAAAATCGGAGCAAAGTAGGGTGAGAAACCATGCTCTGTTTTTGTTTTTTAACTTGTTTGAGTACATGTTTTTAGGTGGCGAGAAAATGGCATGTTAGATTAGGTTTCTTGAAACCTTTGATTTAAATGCTTTTATGGTGTTATTGTGAGGCTCTCTGTATTTTTCCTTGAGCATGTTGCATGTTTTATGTTGAGGATATAAGCATGTAAAGAAGGGTGTTCGGAAATCTGGGTAGGTGTATGCCCTGTTTTTCTGGGAAAATATGGTTAGGGAGTGATTTTGAGGAGGTGGTATCATGCATGTTAGAAGGGTTTGTGGTGAACCTTCGATTTGAGTTTATGCATGGTAGTTTTGTAAAGCCCTTGGCATGTTTGTTCGAGCATGCTTTATGTTATATGTGATAGTTATTATAGCATGAAATGAAGTACTCAGGAAATCTGGAAATAAAATGTGTTGCCCTGTTTCCGAAAAGATGATCGAGTACTTGTGTAAATGGTCGTCGTTTATGCTTATGGGCTTATGTTTGGGGTGTAATTTTGGTATGAATACACTCAGGGCAGTGTGTTGTAACTAATAGCATGTTGTTTTGGGCATGTTGTATGTCTTACATGTTGGATTTAAGGGTGTGATTTCAGGTGTTCGAGAATTCTGGGTTGGCATTTCTCGAACAGAGCATCTCGATCGATCGATATTTCATCTCGATCGATCGAGCGGGGCAGAACCTTGGTTTTGATTTTAGGCGTCTTCTCGATCGATCGGGAAGAAGGGCCGATCGATCGAGAGACCCAGAATGTTGAAAAAATATAATTTGTTATATTTTGTTAAAGTTTTGATATTGGATTGTAATGAGACATCTAATATTGTGTTGTACACTGGTGTAGAGCCTTCACTGGTAGCTACACAGCGCAGGGGATAGAGTCCTGCAACACACCACATTTTGGAAAGGTACGTAAGCGACGTACGGGCATCCCAACGGTAACATGTACTTATGTTTGTCTGTGTGACGCATGATGAATGCAATGTGATGCATTAAGATTATGATACATGTTATTATGCATTGTGTTGCATATTATGCATTGTTGTTGCATATTGTGATGTGGGATAAAGAGGTGTATTCCACGAGTCAGGGCGATCACAGTTAAGGTTTTAATGCTTATGCTTTACCGCTGCGCATGTGGAGCGGGTGGGGGGAGGCTCGCTGGCACATGGAGGCGGGGTATACCATACTAAGCGAGGAAGAGATAACGCTAGTATGATGAAGCGTGTATGCGATACCGCTTGTTGAGATTAAGAAAGCATTAAAATAACTGATGATGACTGACTCAAGAAAAAGAGGAAATGTCATGACATTCATTTGTAAAGCCATACATTCATATAATGTGTTTTATTATGAACTATGGTACAGGGACAACCATTGGGCGTTATAAATGCAGGAAAATACAGGAAGTGCTTGTATTTAGGATTGTGCATTTATGCCTTACTTTCATATTATGTTGAATATGAATTGTTTTATGCTCACGTGTTGGGGGTTGTCTTTGTAGGTGCTTTTGTTGACGAGAACCAGGGTCGGGGTTGATTTGCTGAGCTGTAAGGAGTGCTACAGGATTAGCATGATTAGAGAAATTTTGTATAGCTTCTACTGGGTAGAGTAAGACTATAATGTAGTGCCTTTGTAGGAATTGTGTTATTCCTTTTTGAAATATTTTGGTACTGTAATCTCTAAAGCTCAGGTTAATCAACACGATACGTTACTCTGATATATTCACATGAATGTTTAGTTCTCTATATTGCACCTTAGTGACTTGATGTGATAACGGGGTCTCACATTTAGTGGTATCAGAGCAGTGGTTAGATAACCAGGGAAGAGTGAAGGGTAGCCTTTAGAGACAAGTTGGCTAGGTATTCATTGTTGGGCATGTTATGCATGTGATGCATATTGTTGTATAAGTGTTATACTAACATGCTTTGAATATGATACTCTTGTTATCTAACGGCTTATATTATGAACTGCTTTTGGTATTTTGTTAACTCTTGTATTACAGCATGGCTGAGATTAATCCGGAGAACCCCAATGAGGAGATAGGGGATATGGACAGTAGGAATGCCAGTATTGCTCCGCCGAATCCTCTACCACCACCTGCTGTGGGCGTGGAGCCCAGTGTACAGATGTTACTGCCAGGGGAGCTCAGTTTGAAGCAGTTTCTGAGTTTCCATCCGCCCATGTTTGAGGGGATTGAGTCTGGTGAAGTAGCTGAGGAGTGGTTGGAACGTATAGAGCAGATACTTGTGACTGCACCCTGTGCACGCACGGCCCTACAATTCTCGATTGAATATTCAAATATTTCTAAGGTGACGAGTTCTCCCAATTTATCTAATACACTCTCTCGAGCTATATTAAACCTAACACCAAATTGCAGTAAGTAACTCTCGTACACTTATTTAACAATTCAATGTTGCATAAGATCCATGAAAACTCCTAGCTTTCAATTACTAGAATCTATGGCTATCACGCATGTATTTGACGTCATCTCTCGGTCTCGGTCTTAAATACATGGTATGATTTATTAATTCAGTATCATAAAATCATCTCTCGATCTCAATTACGATACTAACATCATTCAAAGGTGATCAAACCTCTAAAAGCATGAAGAACATAAAACATACGCAAAGAACTATAAGAATTCAATCATTAAATCATCAAATCGAAGGTTCATAACAAAGGTTCGCCTAGCCTCGATAAATAAATTAGTTCAACATAGTAAATCAAAGCAAATCAAAACTAATAATAAAAGACAAGAATAAACTCCCGATGTCGACTTCGGTTGTAGATCCTCGCTCCTTCTCTTGCTTCCTTCTCGATCGTCTATTTTTTATCGCCTTGTTGGGTTGTTCCAAATCCTAGGGTGAAGGGTTAAAGGTTGGTGATGGTGATATATGGGAGAAAGGTGGAGGTTATGGTGGAGTGAATGGCTGCTGGCCGTGTGAATATTAGAGTGAATTGGTGTGAAGGAACGTGTGGTTTTTGGTGAGTGGAAGAATGATGGAGGTATTGTTGTATGAGAGGGTGAAGGAAAGAGATGGGTAAAGAGGCGTATGGTATGGATGGTGAAGAGGGGCTGTGTGTTTCTAGGGTTCAAAAATCTTCTTTGTGTTGAAATTATGGTGTATAATATATAGGGGAAAGAATTATGGACTTCCCTCTTGCATCCAAACTCTACAAGGAAGGTATTTTAATGAAAATTGCTCGTCCCGATCGATCCGAAAGAAGAGCCGATCGATCGAGCCTTCCAGTAAGATTTTCGTGGCTTTTTCTGCCCATCTCGATCGATCGGAAATTCTGCTCGATCGATCGGAAATCACAGTAAGTTTCTTCGCCTTTTTCAGCTTCTGGCGAGTTTCGTATTTTGGCCGTAAATTTCTCATACGAACTCCAAATTTGATGAATCAGCTGTCCACGCGAAGATAAGAGAAAGTTCTACAACTTTTATATGGACCACATTTCCAAAACATGGCTCGAACATATAGTAATTTGAGAAGAAAGGAGCAACATGTGTCTTGGATTCTGGTTTCTTCCTCTTTTCTTCAACTTTATTCATTTTTTCATCATTTTAGCTTGATTTCTTCCCCTTTTATGAATTTCAACATTGATTCCTGAAATATATACCATAAAACGTAAAATAACTCAAGAATCAACACGAAAACATATACATATCAAAGCATAAAAACGCGTAATATTCAACCCTATCAGCCCCCTCGCTCGACATAACACATCATATGATACCCATCACTACGCCTTGATAGCGGATGTATCTCTTTGTTCAGCGGATGATACCCCTCGCTACTCCTTGATAGCGGATGTACCCCCTCGCTTAGCGGATGATACCCATCGCTACGCCTTGATAGCGGATGTACCCCATCGCTTAGTTATGTGAGCGGCAAGTACCTTCTTCGCTTGCCCATAATAGCCACCGGACATTCAACCATTCTAAATAGCATAGTTAAACATGCGTCATCATTTCATAAGCATCATCATCTCAAACATCATCATCTTATCATAATTGTCATCGTAATCATATCATCTTTGTTTATCATCACATCATCATTGTAAATTTATTCATCATAATCATCATCATAAATACTTATGCAATTAATGCAAAGTCATAGTTTAGGAATATGTTACCGTTTGATGCCCGTACGTTTCTTACGTACCTTTTCAAAATGTGGTGAAGTTGTAGTACTTTATCTTCTCGAAGTCGTGGGTCCTTGGGATGGTTCTACACAACCATACAATTCAATATTAGAAGCTAATCATAGTCCAATATTCAAAAATCCCACAAAAATATCAAAAACCACATTTTTTTCATCTCGCGATCGATCGTCGCCCAGGCGCGATCGATCGCGAGATCACACTGGACGGGGGGTGAAAATTTCCTTCTTCGGCGATCGATCGCCATACTTGGCGCGATCGATCGCCATCGCCACCGATCGATCGCCAAAGGCTTCTGGAGCCTACTGTTGGCTCGTGATCGATCGCCAAAAACGGGCGATCGATCCCCAGCCTCTGCACTTCGAAAATCCACCATTTTTACACATTAAAACCTCACCAACCTCAACCATCATTTATTCCATCAACTCAACAACATAAAAACATTCAAAACCTTCCTCAAACATCATTAAACCACCAAAATAAACATCATTGAAAAAGTCATCCCAACCCCCAACAAACCCATCTCAAAAACCCTTCAAAACCATTCCAAACTTAAATCAAACATTTCAAAACATTAAGGAGTGATATACAAACATCTTAGGTCCTAAATCTTACCAAGAAGTGCAAGAACAAAGCTTCTACAAGGATTCCTTCCCACCTTTAAGTCAAAAATTGAAAATAAGGGGAAGAGGGTTTTGGGAGAGTGATTTTGGGGATTTGAGTGTAAAGAGTAGAGTGAGGTAAAAATGGTGGGTTAAGTGTTAAATCCTTATATTTAACTTGTACCCCAATAACTAACATGATGTATATAAAATACATTAACATGGTAAGCATTTACAAAATGCAACCAACTTCATTAAATCCATATCATCCTCATAATTAAGATCAACATTCTTAAATCATGTTAATTCTTCATTTTCTACACATATCTTAATCATCGTAATAAATCATCATATAAGCATAATTAATGTTCAAATTGCCATCAATTAATTTCGGGGCATCACATTACTCCCCTACTTATAAGATTTCGTCCTCGAAATCATATGCACTTACCCAAAAAGAAACTAAACATAAATCATACCAGAAAATAGTTCCGGGTAGTGCTGCACCATATGCCGTTCCGTCTCCCACGTAGCCTCCTCGACACCCCGACGATCCCACTGAACTTTGACCATCGGTATAACCTTGCTTCGTAGCCTGCGATCCTCACGATCCAGAATTCTGACCGGTCGCTCAATATAGGATACATCTGAACTCAACTGAACCTCTGAAGGCTGCAATACATGAGACGGATCTGGCTCATACTTCCTCAACATAGAAACGTGAAAGACATCATGAATTCCGGATAAAGACGGTGGTAGAGCCAAACGGTAGGCCAGAGTACCGATGCGCTGCAGTATCTCATATGGCCCAACATACCTCGGAGATAACTTTCCCCGCATACCAAACCGAACGACACCCCTGAAGGGCGAGATCTTCAAGAAGACCTTATCTCCTACTTGGAATTCTAGCGGTCGTCGCCGCTTATTGGCATAGGCTGCTTGCCTATCTTGGGCCGCTTTCATCTTTAAGCGTATCGTCTTGATCTTTTCTTCCATATCTTTAATCATATCTGGTCCTCCGACTGCTTTACTCGTCAAGTCCTCCCAATACAGCGGTGACCTACGTCGTCGTCCATAAAGAGCTTCAAAAGGAGACATTTGAATGCTCGCCTGATAGCTGTTATTATAGGAGAACTCCACCAGTGGTACTGAATCCTGCCACGGAGTATCAAACTCTAAAACGCATGCCCTTAACATATCTTCGAGCGTCTGAATGGTACGCTCTGTCTGACCGTCTGTCTGAGGGTGATAGGCTGTACTCAGTCTTACCTCTGTGCCCAAAGCTGTTTGGAGACCCTCCCAGAAATGTGAAGTGAACCTCGGGTCTCTGTCAGACACTATTGAGACTGGAATACCATGTAACCTCACCACATCCCGCACATAAAGTTGGGCCATCTTTAAATATGTGAAAGTCACACTGTAAGGGATGAAATGGGCTACCTTTGTCAGTCTATCCACGATCACCCAGATCGCATCAAATCCTGAGGCCGACCTTGGCAAGTGGGTCACGAAGTCCATAGATATATGCTCCCACTTCCATTTAGGTACCTCTAAGCTCTTCAACTCACCACCAGACCTCTGTCTTTCTGCCTTTACTTGCTGGCAGATCAGACACCTCTTAACAAAAGCAATTACTTCACGCTTCATGCGTCTACACCAAAATTGACCACATAGGTCCTTGTACATCTTTCTTCCTCCTGGGTGGATACTGAACCGGCTACCGTGGGCACGGTGCAAGATTCCTTGGCATAATTCTGGTGTCTTTGGCACCACCCAACGGTTGCCAAGTCTCAAGGAACCATCCTCAGCCACTCGGAACTTTGATGGTTGCCCTTGAAGTACTATCGATGACCATCTCTGAATTTCATCGTCCGACCTCTGAGCTCTCCTAATAGCCTCAAATATGTCTGGCTCAGCCAATAAGGTCGACACTCGCACCGGCGACATGTCTACATCAAAATTATAGCCTAGATGGCAATAAGAAATCATCATAGCTGATAAGCTCATAGTATCCTCAGCGGTGCTCTTCACTTTCGACTTAAGGCATCTGCTATCATATTTGCTTTACCCGGATGGTACTCTATTCACAATCATAATCCTTGAGTAAGTCCATCCATCTTCTTTGCCTCATATTCAGTTCTGCTTGGGTGAATAAGAATTTCAAGCTCTTATGTTCTGTAAAGATGGTGAACGTCGTACCATAAAGATAATGACGCCAAATCTTCAAGGCGAAAATGATGGCCGCCAGTTCCAGGTCATGGACTGGGTATCGAGTCTCATGAGGCTTCAGCTGCCTTGAAGCATAAGCCACCACATGCTTATCTTGCATCAACACACAGCCCAAACCTTGCAATGATGCATCCGTGTACAAGGCAAACTTCTTATTCTCAGAAGGAATTACCAACACTGGTGCTGTCGTCAAGCGACGCTTCAACTCTTGGAAGCTCTCCTCACAAGCTTCGGACCAATAAAACGGGACTCCCTTCTGAGTCAGCTGTGTCAACGGCTTAGCGATCTTAGAGAATCCCTCGACAAAACGTCGGTAGTAACCCGCTAAACCAAGGAAACTCCGTATTTCGGGCACAGAAGTGGGTGCAGTCCACTCCATAACAGCTTCAATCTTTCTGGGATCCACGGATATCCCACTGCTAGATATAACATGACCCAAGAATACCACACTGTCCAACCAAAACTCGCCCTTGCTAAGCTTTGCATATAATTGATGATCTCTAAGGATCTGAAGTACTGTCCTCAAGTGCTCAACATGCTCTTCTTCAGTCCGGGAGTAAATAAGTATATCATCAATGAAGACTATAACGAACTGGTCCAAATATGGCTGGAATACCCTGTTCATTAAACTCATGAAAACAGCTGGGGCATTCGTCACCCCAAAGGGCATGACTAAGAATTCATAGTGCCCATATCTGGTTCTGAAAGCTGTCTTCTGTACATCATCCTCCCTTACCCGAATCTGATGGTACCCCGACCTCAGATCGATTTTACTGTAGAGTCTCGTACCCTGCAACTGATCAAATAAATCATCGATCCTCGGAAGCGGATACTTGTTCTTTACTGTGGCTTTGTTCAGTTGTCTGTAATCGATGCACAGACGCATCGAGCCATCTTTCTTTTTGACAAACAAAACTGGTGCACCCCAGGGCGATACGCTAGGGCGTATGTAGCCCTTGTCAAGGAGTTCTTGCAACTGAACCTTTAACTCCTTTAGCTCTGTTGGTGCCATCCTATACGGGGCACGAGAGATGGCTGACGTCGCTGGTAGTAATTCGATTCCAAACTCGACCTCTCTCGCCGGTGGGAATCCGGAAACTCTTCAGGAAATACATCAGGAAACTCCGCCACTACGAGCACATCTTCAACCTTTAATTCTTCCTTCTTTCCAGAAATATCAACAGCATAAATAAGATATCCTGTATGGCCTCGTTCCAATAATTGTGTCATCTTGACCGCGGATATCAACGGAATCCTTGAACGAGAACCATCCCCATAGAACGTCCACTGAACTCCCTTATCAGATCTGAATCGGACAGTCCTCTGCCTGCAGTTCACAACTGCCTGGTACCTATTCAGAACATCAATACCCAATATACAGTCAAAGTCTGACATTCCCAGAACTATCAAATCCGACCTTAACTTGTTATCCTCAAAATAAATGAGGCCATCATAGACAATCTGATCAGTAATCAAACTCCTTCCAGCGGGTGTCGAGACTACAAGAGGCGTGGGCAACGGAGAAGTGCATATGTGGTGTCTTTCCACAAAACTCGTCGACACAAAAGAGTGTGACGCACCTGTGTCGATCAATATAAAGGCAGGGTGCGTAAATAAAAGACACGTACCCGCAATAACCTCCTCCGGAGCTGCTGTAGCCTGCTCCCTTGTCAAAGCATACACTTGCCCTTGAGGTGGCCCCGTAGGCTGACTTCCATACTGCCTCGGTACATATGGGGGTCTATGCTGTGCTGCTCTGTCCGTAGACCTCCCTGTAGAGTTCTGCTGCCTTCTCCTGTTGGGACACTGTCGAGCAAAGTGGCCCCTGTCGCCACAAACATAACATCCTACACAATTCTTCGTCAGATGTGGTTGCCCACAAAGAGAGCATTGAACCTCCCCAACACTGCCTCCCCGAGACTGTCCTCTTCTTGGAGGGGCGTCATTCCTGCGGTTTCCTCTCCATCGGTTCTCGGGCCTCCTTCCACTGAATCTAGACGCTGAAGTGTTCCCTCCAGGCTTAAACTGATCTCCCCTTGGCTTTAAATGGTCGGGAGTAGATTTCTGAGGGGGTGCTGGAGGTGGTACAGCATCAGGGTATGCACCAACCCCCAGTTCGGCTAACTCAGCCCGTGTAAGTGCATCATAAAGCAAGTAGGGCCATATGTAATCACCCTATCATAAAGTTCTGGCCTCAAGCCCTTCATAAAGTTCCTAATTTTTGCTTGAGTGTCGGCGGCGATATGAGGTACATACCTGAGTAGAGAACAGTATTGGAGGGCATAATCTGACACCGGCATGGTACCTTGCTTTAATTTAGTAAACTCATCCTCTTTAGCTTGACGTGCAGCCGCTGAAAAGTATCAGGCCAGAAATCTAGTTCTAAACAGTTTCCAGTTTACCTCTTGACCCTGTGCCTCCTGTTCAATCACAGTGGTTTTCCACCACATCAGTGCTTTCTTGGCTAATTGAAACTCTGCTAGCCTTATCCAGGCCGTCTTTGCACACGGGGCTGCCACAAATATTTGTTCTATTCTTTCTAGCCATTCTTCGGCTCGCTCCCCTGTTTCAGTCCCTTCAAAAGTCGGGGGCCGATACGCTAGAAATTGAGTCAAACTCAACTCTCCCGGCAATAACTGTTGCTCGGACGGCTCTTCGCCTAGGGCTGGCGGGGGTAGGGGGTTCGTGCGCCCCGCACTAGCATTAACACTTACCGCGTCGCCAATGTCGATATTTGCTGCCATACTGCAACACAAAGGTTAACAACAAGACCCAAAAGCAGTTCATTTATACATCGTTAGAAAGCCATAACATGTTGTCATAACAGTTATATACTTCATATGTAACATAACATGTTAAAAGTAAACACCTAGCCAACCTATTGCTAAGGCTACCCTTCACTCATACCCGGGTTCTCTAACCACTGCTCTGATACCACTAATGTAGGGTTTTCCTACCTTATCATCATCTTTAACACATATAATGAATTAAACATGCATTAAAAACGTCTCCAGGTTCAGGTTGTAGTTTGAGCTATTAAGATTACAGTCCAAAAAGAATTTTTCAAAGTTAAGTTAATTACATCCTCAAAATAAATGTGTATCGATAGGATTATGCTACTCCTAGAGTAGAAACTATCCCAAAAGAAATTCTGTAATCTATCTTCTTTTATGCTCCCTTAGCTCACTTCCTCAACCCGACCCTTAGCCTTGGTCCAAAATGTGTACCTACAGGAACAACCATCATGAGCATGTACATCGTTACTTGATATCATATGGCATATAAATAAATGTACAGAAATAATTGATAACATATACTTCCTGGTTAATCGTATTATCCTTCTTTTGTTGTCCCTGTTTCATAGTTATGCATATAATCATTAGTTCAAGATGTAAATGATTAACATCATACTTCGCACGTATGCACACAACAATCCATGTTACTTAGAAATGGGACCATCCGGGTTCTATTATGACAGCGGTACAATTGGCCCCCTCGCTCGACATAACACATCATATGATACCCATCACTACGCCTTGATAGCGGATGTATCTCTTTGTTCAGCGGATGATACCCCTCGCTACTCCTTGATAGCGGATGTACCCCCTCGCGTAGCGGATGATACCCATCGCTACGCCTTGATAGCGGATGTACCCCATCGCTTAGTTATGTGAGCGGCAAGTACCTTCTTCGCTTGCCCATAATAGCCACCGGACATTCAACCATTCTAAATAGCATAGTTAAACATGAGTCATCATTTCATAAGCATCATCATCTCAAACATCATCATCTTATCATAATTGTCATCGTAATATCATATCATCTTTGTTTATCATCACATCATCATCATAAATTTATTCATCATAATCATCTGTAAGTAACCCCATGAGCATACAGCGCAGCGGAATAAAATTTTGGGATTACAAACCAGCGATCTATACATAGGGATTCATATCGGATTAGAGAATTACAAGTGTCTTACCCTTGTAGCGTGTTTGAGGCCGAATCCACGGAGCTGCACCACGTCTTACGCCTTCTCCGAGTCACTAAGCAAAACTCGATTGGTTTTGCCTCAACGGTATCCACACGATCAAATCGAATGAAGGGATGATTTAATAACAAGTTGCTAGACAAGTTATTAAACCAATACACGAAGCAAACTCGATTCTAAATCGAAAACGGTTCGAACACCTCCAAGCCCCCTACGGCTATCAAGCAAACCGAGAGAGAGAGGGAGAGCGGCGGCCGATACTTCCTATGGTGTAGGTTTTGTGATATTAAAATTGTCTTCCAATTAAAACCCATGCAATCATATTAAATATGATTAATTAAAGGCTTTCTCAAAGCTTCATGGGCTTAAGCCCATGATTAATTAATCCTTATGATTATTAATTAAGACTCCTCTTAATTATTTAATTCATCCCATGAATTTAATTTCCCTTCTCGATTTAATCTTTTGTGCGACCCGATAGGATCTCGTAATGTTGGCAGTGACATAAAGTCTCATTTTATGTCGCAAGCATCGAGCGGTATCTAGCAACACATCGATGCTACCCAAATTACGAGAATGTCAATGACTCGACATAACCTTTAGAACTTGTGATAATATTAATCATGTAACTTAATCCCTTTGTCCTTTGTGTTTAGATTGAACACGAGTCATGGAATAGTCATACTCGTATATCCAATCTTTATTTCTTGATCCCCAAGTAGAACTAGAATAAACGAATAAGCTCGATATCTCATATCGACTCATTCGAGCATGGCCATGCATTTTAGTTCTCACTTGATCAAGGGCCAAACACATCTCCTGTTATATAGGAGGGACAAATCCTATCTCGATCAGTCAACATCCCTCTACATAATTCGTAGTGTATCCAATAGTCGCCTTTATAGTATACCCTGTTACGGGTAACGTTTGACGATATCAAGATACATAACTCCTTATGTTGGGATCTCTGATGATCACAAGTCGTAAGGATTACATACATTATTATCACTATGAGAATTGCATATGACGATCATATAACTATCCATGTTGCATTCTCATGGTGGGTCTGTTCAGTACATCGTTCTCTAACATGTACCCATATGTTGATTTGATATCTCATATCAATGAACAATTCATCGATCAACATATACTAGTCTCTACGTATTATCATTATCCCTTTCATGATAATACTTGACTAGGAACATCTTTAAGAATAATACAATATTATTCTAAGGACATTAACATATATATTAATTCACAATGCACAGTAAAAGAATAATATATAATAATGAATTGCCATTCATAAATCCATAAACATTGTATGTCTTAAACAATCATCTAATGACTTGTCTTAGGGCATATCCCAACAAATCTCCCACTTGCACTAAGACCACTCAGACATATACCTAATGCCTAGAGATCTAGTATGACGATCATGCTTCTGCTGTGACAGCGGCTTCGTCAATGGGTCAGATACATTATCATCTGTTGGTACTTTGCATATTTTAACATCTCCCCTTTCAACGATTTCTCGAATGAAATGGAAACGCCTAAGTATGTGCTTGGATCTTTGGTGAGATCTTGGTTCCTTAGCCAATGCGATCGCTCCATTGTTGTCACAATAGAGTTCTATCGGATCTTTAATGCTAGGCACCACTCCAAGTTCAGAAATGAACTTCCTCATCCAAACAGCTTCCTTTGCTGCATCCGAGGCAGCAATATACTCAGCTTCCGTTGTAGAATCGGCTACTGTTTCTTGCTTTGAACTCTTCCAGCTCACAGCACCTCCATTCAGGCAATACACATATCCAGATTGCGATCGAAAATCATCTTTGTCGGTTTGGAAGCTTGCATCAGTGTAACCCATTACATTGAGCTCTTCCTCACCTCCATAAATCAAGAATGTATCCTTAGTCCTTCTCAAGTACTTTAGGATATTCTTGACAGCAATCCAGTGACCTTCACCTGGATCAACTTGATATCTGCTCGTCATGCTCAAAGCATACGATACATCGGGACGAGTACATATCATGGCATACATGATAGATCCATGCGTATGGAATCTTACTCATGCGTTGTCTCTCATCTGGTGTTGAAGGACACTGTTCCTTCGAGAGATAAATACCATGTGTCATAGGCACGAATCCTTTCTTGGATTCTTGCATGCTAAACCTTTTAAGCACCTTGTCTATGTATGTACTTTGACTTAGACCAAGAAGCCTTCTCGATCTATCTCTATAGATCTTGATTCCTAATACATAGGTGGCTTCTCCTAAGTCTTTCATCGAAAAGCAATTCCCTAGCCAAATCTTTACAGATTGCAAGGCAGGGATATCATTTCCAATAAGAAGTATGTCATCTACATACAACACTAGGAAAATGATTACGCTCCCACTGACCTTCTTGTAGACACAAGGTTCATCTTCATTTTTGATAAAACCAAACTCTTTGATTGCATCATCAAAACGAAGATTCCAACTCCGAGAAGCTTGCTTCAATCCATAAATGGATCGTTGTAGCTTGCATATCTTTCCAGCATCCTTTGGATCGACAAAACCCTCGGGCTGTGTCATGTACACATCCTCGAGCAGATTTCCATTAAGGAAAGCTGTTTTGACGTCCATCTGCCAGATTTCATAATCATGAAATGCAGCTATTGCAAGTAAGATCCTTATGGATTTAACCATGGCCACTGGTGAAAAGGTTTCATCATAGTCAATACCATGAATTTGTTTGAATCCTTTTGCAACCAGTCGACCTTTATAGGTTTGTACATTACCATCCATATCGGTCTTTTTCTTGAAAATCCATTTGCACCCTATGGGTCGTACCCCTTCAGGTGGATCAACCAAAGTCCATACTTGGTTTGCATACATGGATTTTCATCTCAGATTTCATGGCCTCTTGCCATTTCTCAGAATCATTGCCCATTATAGCTTGTTGATAAGATGACGGCTCATCCTCATCAATAAGTAGTAAGTCACCTTGTTGAGTCACAAGAAATCCATATCTCTGTGGCTCCCGGTGTTCTCTTACAGACCTACGCTGGGCTTGTGTCTCTTGAGCAGGTACTTCTTCCACAACAGTTTGTGGTGCCTGCTCTGTTTCCATCTCAATCTCAGGTTCAGTGTTTTCTTGTGGTTGAACTTCACTAAGTTCTATTTTTCTCCCACTGGTTTTTCTAGAGATAAATTCTCTTTCAAGAAATACACCAGTCCGAGCAACAACTACTTTGTTCTCGGTGGGATAGTAGAAATAGTATCCTTTCATTTCCTTAGGATACCCCACAAATAAACACTTATCAGATTTGGGTCCAAGTTTGTTAGTGGCGTGACGTCTAACGAAAGCCTCACAACCCCAAATCTTCATAAAAGACATACTAGGACGCTTCCCAGTCCATATCTCATATGGTGTCTTTTTCCACTGATTTAGATGGAACACGGTTCAGTAAGAAAATCGCTGTTTCTAGAGCGTGTCCCCAAAATGATATCGGAAGATCTGCATGACTCATCATTGATCTAACCATGTCTAACAAGGTTCGATTTCTCCTCTCGGATACACCATTCCATTGTGGAGTATACGGAGGAGTGAGTTGTGGGACTATCCCACACTCCTTTAGATAGTCATGAAACTCTTGGCTTAAGTATTCACCTCCTCGATCTGATCGAAGGATTTTGATACTTTTGCCAAGTTGGTTTTGTACTTCATTCTTGAAATCTTTGAACTTTTCAAAGGTTTCATGTTTATGTTTCATTAGGTACACATACCCATATCTACTGAGGTCATCAGTAAATGTAACGAAGTAATGAAAACCACCTCTAGCTTGCGTACTTATTGGTCCACATACATCACTATGTATTAGTCCCAATAAAACATTTGCCCTTTCAACATGTCCCTTGAAAGGCGCTTTAGTCATCTTGCCCATTAAACAAGATTCGCATGTTTCATATGATTCAAAATCAAATGAATCTAATACTCCATCCTTATGAAGTTTAGATATGCGGTTCTCGTTTATGTGGCCCAAGCGACAGTGCCAGAGATAAGTCGGATTACAATCATTATTTTTAATCCTTTTAGTATTTATGTTATAGATAGGCATATCAAGATTTAATACATAAAGACCATTCACCATTTGTGCACTAGCATAAAACATATCATTTAAATAAATAGAACAACAATTGTCCTTTATTATAAATGAAAAACCATACTTGTCTAAACAAGAAATAGAAATAATGTTTTTAGTAATTGAAGGCACAAAATAACAGTCTTTTAAAATCAACGATAAACCAGAAGGTAAAGCTAAATGATAATCTCCTATAGCTAATGCAGCAACTCTTGCTCCATTTCCAACTCGGAGATCAACTTCACCTTTTGCCAATGTCCTACTCCTTTGAGATCCTGCACATTTACACAAATGTGAGATCCACATCCAGTATCTAATACCCATGATGAAGAAGTAGATAAATTGACTTCTATAACAAAAATACCTGAAGCGGAAGTCACACTTCCTTTCTTTAGATCCTCCAGATATACTTTGCAGTTCCTTTTCCAATGGCCGGTCTCACCGCAATGGAAACAGTTCCCTTCCTTTGCTATCCCTCCCTTTGGCTTCAGTGCAGAAGACTTTGGCTTAGATTTAGCAAAGACTTTCTTTGCTTTCTTGTTGCCTTTAGCTTTGGCCCTTCCTTTGCCTTTATTCACAATAAGGACATTTGTGGCCTTAGTCTTCTTAGTGTTTGCTTCATATGTTCTCAACATACCAAGCAACTGGGGCAGAGTCTTTTCCATATCAGTCATATTGTAATTTACTACAAATTGACTGAAGCTCTCCGGCAACGATTGCAAGATTACATCTGTGGCCAACTCTTGGTCCAATGGAAAACCTAGCTTGTCCAGATTCTCAATGTACCCAATTATCTTGAGCACATGAGTTCCAACTAAGCTTCCTTCTACCATCCTGCACTGGAATAACGCTTTAGAGACGTCATACCTCTCTTGTCTAGCTTGCTGTTGGTACAACTGCTTTAAGTGTTCGATCATATCGAACGCCTCCATTTCCTCATGTTGCTTCTGAAGCTCAGAGTTCATAGTGGCAAGCATGAGGCACCCAACATCAAGTGCGTCACTCTGATGCTTCTTGTAAGCATCTTTTTCAGCTCTTGTAGCTGTTAGGGGAGGTTCCTCAGCGAGCAAGGGGTTCCTCTAGAACATATTGTTTCTTTTCTTGTTTGAGGACTATCCTCAAGTTCCTATGCCAGTCTAGGAAATTTGTCCCATTTAATTTGTCCTTCTCAAGGACCGATCGCAGTGATAAAGTGCTAGTAACGTTGTTAGTTGCCATGGATATCTACAATATAAATATGCAAAATAAGTTTATGATTTAAATCATTTAACATGGTCTTATATTAAATGATACTCCCACTATTTTATTTGAAAAATATCAACCCTCGAAACTTTTAGTGGGCCAAGATCCATATTTCGCCTAATCTTGAGTTAGCTTTGGCTAATCGCCCAAGACTCGGTTATTTAGGTAGACAACACTTTGTCAATTACATCACATATAATTCTTGGATAGTTGGACGACCAACACTTTGTTCAATTCATCTAATGAATTATAATCCAACCCATGCCTCTAGGTTCCCAATCCTATTGAGATAACCTAGTTAAGTCGTACCCAATTAAAGTATGACGGATATCACTTTTATCCTTTCGCGCCTTACTAAGATTGCCACGGTGCTTTGCTTTGGCAAACCCACACATGTACAATCGAAGTTATTGACGAGTACTTTTATTTGGAAGGCATCTAAAACTTAATATTTTAGAGGGATTTATTGATCTCATGATTAATTTGATAATTTAAAATATGTCCACTACATATAGTTGTATACATATCTACATATATGTGTAATACTATTATCAAACTAAAACATAAGATAAATCATGCATCAACATACATAATTAAAACGTGACATGGTTATAGCCCCTACTAATGAGTTTCTCAAGCCAATGAGAAACTCCTATGAGTCAACCTAAGGTAACTTCATAAGCACCTTCCTTTGGCTCCAATTTGTGAATGGCCTCCTCATCCCGGCACGATGCTCCATCTTCATTGATCACCATCAATAAAATAAACTATACTATTTACAAGATATAGAATTCCTCGATTCACATTCGAGGGGAACATAGGGGAGGGATTACATTTAGAATAAAATAGAGAAAGGCACGACTCGCAGGTCGTATTATAAATTACAATCATTCACAAATCCTATCTAATAGGTCAAAGGGCTATAACCACGCACCATGCTCAAACAACACATAAAGCACGCATTAACATTTAATTAATTAAATTCTAAACATTTTAAATTTAATTCTAATTAAAACTGTAAAATAATTTTTTGAAAAATTATCGTACGCTCGGGACATCACATGCCACGAACTAAAGCGACTAAAACACGAACCACCATGGTTCGAACCAAAACCCACGGCTGGACCAATAGTGGGCCTAGGGTTCGAAACCCTAGCCCATGGCCGAGCCATGGTCCATGCGGCGGCGGCACTAGGGTTCCAACCTAGCCGCCTCGCACCCTTTTGATGTTTTTATCGAGCCATCTTGATTTAAACGCCGGAATTTGTTAGCCACGAGTCACGGTCATGCCATGCACGGGGTTCGCTCAACCATCTCGAGCTAAGGGTTCGAAAATCCTTGCTCTCATGTGGTAAAGTTACTAAACCATGCATGCATAAACCATTATCGAGTCAAGGAGTTCAAAACTCATCCAAGCATCAAAATTTAAGAAAATAGGGCGATGATGGCCGAGCCATGCACGGCTATTAGTGTTCGAAACCCTAGCCGTCATGAGCTAGCCGTCATGCCCAATGGGTTCTAAACCCTAATTAATTTTCGACACTTCCATGCACAATTATTAGCCACAACGACTAAGCCATCTCGAGCCAAGGGTTCCAAAACCCTAGCCCTCATGTGGCTAGCCATGGTGACATTTGTGATGGTGGTGGCCGAAAGTTTATGCTCAATAAATAATTTTATTCGCCAATTATATCAAATACAATTACTACGATGATTTTCATAAACTAAAATTAATTTCATATCAAATATGAATTTAAACAGTTTAATTAACATGCAATATTAATTCTAACATGATTAAACTATTTAACCACATAAATCCGATATGAGCCTTGTACACGGCTCTGATACCACTGAAAGTAACCCCATGAGCATACAGCGCAGCGGAATAAAATTTTGGGATTACAAACCAGCGATCTATACATAGGGATTCATATCGGATTAGAGAATTAAGTGTCTTACCCTTGTAGCGTGTTTGAGGCCGAATCCACGGAGCTGCACCACGTCTTACGCCTTCTCCGAGTCACTAAGCAAAACTCGATTGGTTTTGCCTCAACGGTATCCACACGATCAAATCGAATGAAGGGATGATTTAATAACAAGTTGCTAGACAAGTTATTAAACCAATACACGAAGCAAACTCGATTCTAAATCGAAAACGGTTCGAACACCTCCAAGCCCCCTACGGCTATCAAGCAAACCGAGAGAGAGAGGGAGAGCGGCGGCCGATACTTCCTATGGTGTAGGTTTTGTGATATTAAAATTGTCTTCCAATTAAAACCCATGCAATCATATTAAATATGATTAATTAAAGGCTTTCTCAAAGCTTCATGGGCTTAAGCCCATGATTTAATTAATCCTTATGATTATTAATTAAGACTCCTCTTAATTATTTAATTCATCCCATGAATTTAATTTCCCTTCTCGATTTAATCTTTTGTGCGACCCGATAGGATCTCGTAATGTTGGCAGTGACATAAAGTCTCATTTTATGTCGCAAGCATCGAGCGGTATCTAGCAACACATCGATGCTACCCAAATTACGAGAATGTCAATGACTCGACATAACCTTTAGAACTTGTGATAATATTAATCATGTAACTTAATCCCTTTGTCCTTTGTGTTTAGATTGAACACGAGTCATGGAATAGTCATACTCGTATATCCAATCTTTATTTCTTGATCCCCAAGTAGAACTAGAATAAACGAATAAGCTCGATATCTCATATCGACTCATTCGAGCATGGCCATGCATTTTAGTTCTCACTTGATCAAGGGCCAAACACATCTCCTGTTATATAGGAGGGACAAATCCTATCTCGATCAGTCAACATCCCTCTACATAATTCGTAGTGTATCCAATAGTTCGCCTTTATAGTATACCCTGTTACGGGTAACGTTTGACGATATCAAGATACATAACTCCTTATGTTGGGATCTCTGATGATCACAAGTCGTAAGGATTACATACATTATTATCACTATGAGAATTGCATATGACGATCATATAACTATCCATGTTGCATTCTCATGGTGGGTCTGTTCAGTACATCGTTCTCTAACATGTACCCATATGTTGATTTGATATCTCATATCAATGAACAATTCATCGATCAACATATACTAGTCTCTACGTATTATCATTATCCCTTTCATGATAATACTTGACTAGGAACATCTTTAAGAATAATACAATATTATTCTAAGGACATTAACATATATATTAATTCACAATGCACAGTAAAAGAATAATATATAATAATGAATTGCCATTCATAAATCCATAAACATTGTATGTCTTAAACAATCATCTAATGACTTGTCTTAGGGCATATCCCAACATCATCATCATAAATACTTATGCAATTAATGCAAAGTCATAGTTTAGGAATATGTTACCGTTTGATGCCCGTACGTTTCTTACGTACCTTTTCAAAATGTGGTGAAGTTGTAGTACTTTATCTTCTCGAAGTCGTGGGTCCTTGGGATGGTTCTACACAACCATACAATTCAATATTAGAAGCTAATCATAGTCCAATATTCAAAAATCCCACAAAAATATTAAAAACCACATTTTTTTCATCTCGCGATCGGTCGTCGCCCAGGCGCGATCGATCGCTAGATCACACTGGACGGGGGGTGAAAATTTCCTTCTTCGGCGATCGATCGCCATACTTGGCGCGATCGATCGCCATCGCCACCGATCGATCGCCCAAGAGTGGCGATCGATCGCGAAAGGCTTCTGGAGCCTACTGTTGGCTCGCAATCGATCGCCAAAAACGGGCGATCGATCGCCAGCCTCTGCACTTCGAAAATTCCACCATTTTTACACATTAAAACCTCACCAACCTCAACCATCATTTATTCCATGAACTCAACAACATAAAAACATTCAAAACCTTCCTCAAACATCATTAAACCACCAAAATAAACATCATTGAAAAAGTCATCCCAACCCCCAACAAACCCATCTCAAAAACCCTTCAAAACCATTCCAAACTTAAATCAAACATTTCAAAACATTAAGGAGTGATATGCAAACATCTTCGGTCCTAAATCTTACCAAGAAGTGCAAGAACAAAGCTTCTACAAGGATTCCTTCCCACCTTTAAGTCAAAAATCAAAAATAAGGGGAAGAGGGTTTTGGGAGAGTGATTTTGGGGATTTGAGTGTAAAGAGTAGAGTGAGGTAAAAATGGTGGGTTAAGTGTTAAATCCTTATATTTAACTTGTACCTTAATAACTAACATGATGTATATAAAATACATTAACATGGTAAGCATTTACAAAATGCAACCAACTTCATTAAATCCATATCATCCTCATAATTAAGATCAACATTCTTAAATCATGTTAATTCTTCATTTTCTACACATATCTTAATCATCGTAATAAATCATCATATAAGCATAATTAATGTTCAAATTGCCATCAATTAATTTCGGGGCATCACATCATTTCAATCAATATCATTCCAATCGTATTCCATACGATCATGCAACCACGATGGTTAGCTGTGATATCCAGAAATTCTTTGTGTTAATCCCTGAGTGATTATAATCCTTAATGGATTTAATTGTAGTAATTATGAGATAAATACGGTGTTGAGACTCACGGGGATTTTATTCCGGTATCTGGGTCGTTGGGCCCAAGAGTTGAGATTTATTCTCACTAAGTAATAAACCTTGGAATTGTGTTGGTAGTGGGATCTGGAATCCAGGGAGCTTTGGATTGAAGTTGGTAATGGAAATAGTGAGTGGGACATAATTATTGAACACGTATGATTTTTAATGAGTCAGTGTGGAAGTATTTGAGACTCGGGTTTTGGAGTCTTGGTACTATATATATACCAAGTGGACTTGGTGTTCAGGGAGTGCATTTGTTTTTCTCCTCTCTCTCCTCTCCCACGCCAAGCCAGTTCCCCTTTCCCCTCCCTTTGCTCTCATGGAAAAGAATCGAGCAAGGCTCGATTTCGGAGTGAGATTTCTCGAAGATAATTTGGTAATCTTCTTCCCCTCGTATTTATCTTTGATTTGGTAGTTATTTTATGGTATTTGGTTAAGGATTGGGATGGGTTTGAGTTTTTGGATTTTTGTTGAGTTTTGGTTGTTGTGTTTTGGGGAGGATTTATGGTTCATTGTTAAGGATTTATGGTGTATTGGGTGTTGGGTTTGTGAATTTGGGAGTTTCTACATGAAAAATGTCATTTTTTGGCTGGAACAGATCGAAGCGATCGATCACTAGGGCTGGGCGATCGATCACCGCATCGTTGGCAAAATTTTGAAGATGATGAATAGTGGAGCGATCGATCGCTTGAAGCTTAGCAATCGATTGCCCAGTGGCAGTAGCCAAATGCATTGAGAGGGGATCGATCGCCTAGGAAGAAGCGATCGATCACCATGTCTATTTTTGAGAGGCGATCGATCGCCTGGGAAGAAGCGATCGATCGCCAATGCCTGATTTTTGGGAAATTTATTTTGTGTTGTGATTTCGACGTATGCTTTGCCTGAGTCTTTTAAATGATTAATCATCATGACTTGATGATGTATTTGGAGGTTGAATACATGCTCGGGTATGTGATTGAGGGCACAAAATTAATTGTGAGTTATCAACTGTGTATAGCATTAGTATAATGATTTAAACATATTGATTATGAAACCGGTAATTGAGATGGGCATAGTTAATCAATGTAATGATTAACTGATTTTGGGAATTTGATGGTTTTGGTTATTGTGAGAACAGGAACAGCACGGGGAATCCCATATGATAACTATACTATAAGGGGAGTATCTTTTAGATTTACAGCTTTATATTATGTAAGTTATGAATTGTGATATTGCTTATTGAGATGGTGTTATTGGTATGCTCACCCCGTGTAGTGGCTGTTTCTGTTGGGACAGGTAGAACAGATACAACAGTGGCTCTGGAGTTGAGTTCAAACTATTGATTGGAAACGCTTCCAGGGTGGAGGTACCAATGACGGTATTGGGTAGCATGTTTATACAGTAGATACACATTATTCATTCAATCATCGCAAGTGAGCATTCGTATATGTGTATATGGATTGTATAAAGGTTAGAGGTTTCTCTTTTCATTATGACTGGCATGCAATTAGCTAAAGAGAATTGCATTATGAATTGAGAACATGTTAGTGTGTTATGAGGTGTATGCATATGCTAGTGGGATGCTATTGGGAATTGAACATTATGTGGATTAATGTCAAAAAATTTTATAGATGGCATATATGAGGATTCCCTAATGTTATAAAAGCATGCACCATTATTGTGATAATGCACTAATAGCGGGTTAAGGTAACGAGGGCCTTACATTAGCAATAACACATTTCATTTATGATCTCATATCATAGATGCACATAAGTAAAATACTCGTGTCACACAACACTAACTACAGTCATGCATAAACTATGTGCTACTCATTTCTATCCACACATCCCTAGGCCCTCAACATCCCAAAAGAGCAAACCTCTTCTCTGATACCATTAATGTAAGGCCTCGCTACCTTAACCCGCTATTAGTTCGTTATCAACAAATAATGGTGCAAACATTTATCAATTAAAGAATTCTTGTACATGCTTCAATGACCTTAACATCCCATCCATAAATTTTTTGGCATTCTTCCTCTTAATGTACAATTCTCAATACAACTCAACTAGCAATAAGTATACACCTCATAACATACTAACATGTTCTCAATTCATTATGCAATTCTCCTTACCCAATTGCATGTAAATAATAAATGAAAAAGAGAAATCTCCAAAAACCTTTATACAATCCATATACACATATAAGAATGCTCACATGCGAGCATTGAATGAATAATGTGTATCTACTGTATAAACCTAATACCCAGTACCAACATTGGTACCTCAGCTCTGGGAGCATTTCCAATCAACAGCTCGAACTCAACTCCAGAGCCAATGTTGTACCTGTTCTACCTGTCCCAACAGAAACAGCCCCCACATGGGGCGAGCATACCAATCACACAATCTCAATAGCATCATATCACAATTCATAATTTACAGTAATTAAAGCTGTAAAATTATAAGGTACTCCTTGTATGTACTGTAACCATATGAGATCTCCCAACCATCAAACTCCCAAAATCAATTAATCATTTCATTGTTTAACTAAACTCATTCTCGATGTCAATTTCATAATCAAATATAGTTAAACCATTACACTAATGATTTTTAGAAATCACATACGTCTCAATTAATGATTTTCCCAGTTTCACCACATCGTGTCCCATCGCTCGCTCAACCACGGCGGTATAATAACCTCTCGCACGCTCAACAATGACGGTATCATAACCTCTCGCATGCTCAACAGCGGTGGTATCATATCCAATACTTGCTTAAGATCAACATCATTATACTGATTGCTCGCTCAATAGCGGCATCACATAATTATCAATGCATATCAAAATGATTGCAACAACAATATATTATTCTGAAACATGACAATAATATATCTAACTATGCTCGTACGTTACACATACCTTATAGTCCAATAGCTAGAACCAATCCTTGCCTTAGACCCAAGATCCAGTGAATTATTCGATATATACAGTTAATATTTCACAATCAATCATAAGCACATGACAACATGCACAAGCACGTATACAACCCCCAATTACATCATCCTACCACGATGATTAATCATTATTATTGAACTATGTGTACTACTCAAGGCATCCCATTTTCTATGTTCAATGTTATCAATTAATTCAATTGAGTAGTATCTCTTATTAAAGTTCAACTCAAACCATTTCATTTAAAAGTGTAATATTCCCATTAGAATGTAGACATCGGCATGAAAATTTACTAAACAATTCCAAAATCCCAACTTTTAACAAAACTTTGAAAAATGAAAGGAACACGGGTCGCGATCGATCGCCATTTCCCGCGATCGATCGCGAGATCCTATTGCTCAAAATTCGAAGCCCCGCGATCGATCGCCGCCCCACGCCGATCGATGGCCAAAGTTGTGATATCCCCGAAATAATTATATGCAATTTTGGGCATTAATTATGTTTATGTGATTAATTATGGTGATAATTAAATTATGTGTTGGAATTAATTATCTTGGTGAAATGCTTAGTCACATGGAAGGCGTGACCCAGTAGAGCATTTCAGGGTACATGTTATGTATGTTGGGAATTGGGTATTATAATGGTTTAAATGTGATGGTTTGTATTTTTGGTGAAACATGATTTTAATAGGGATTTTGATGCATTTTGGTAAATACTTTTAAAATATCATGTTGGGATGTTTTATACACCATGGAAATTGTGGGAGTACAATTTAATTTAATAACCCACTTATACCCCCAACCCCCACTATACCCATCACTTTTCTATTTTCCCCAAACCACTCATGCAAACCCTCCTCCTCTTCATTTTCGAAATTGGACAAAAAAGTGGAAGAGAAATCCTTCCAAAAACTTGATTTGTGGAATTTGTTGGGAGATTTGGAGTCCCCAAGAGGTTTGGATACCTCCTTGTTGTTTTTGTTGTGTTTGGATTGGGTTTGTTATGGTTTTGAATGGTTTTGAAATGGGTTGTTTTGGATTTGTATTATTTTGGTTGGATGTTGGATTTTTGGGATGTTTAAAGTGTATTTTGAAGGTTATTATGTGTTTGATGTTGTTGGTTTGAAGGTGGGAGAGTTGGTATGGATTGGAAAGGAATTTTGGAGCAAAAATGGTGAATTTTTGGGTTACAAACACTGGCCATAGATCGCCCGTTACAGGCAATCAATCGCGCACTGGCAGTGCGCATTTGGAGTGTCTGGCGATCGATCGCCACTCTTGGGCGATCGATCGGCAAGGATGGAGATCGATCGCGCCAAATGTGGCGATCGATCGCCAAAGCCAGAAATTTTGAGAATCGGGCAGTAAGGTCTCGCGATCGATCGCCCGTCACAGGCGATCGATCGCGAAAGGCAAAATGTGGTATTTTTGGATGTTTTTGTGGAATTTTTGATATTGGACTATTATTGGCTCCTAATATTGATTTGTGTGAATGTGCAGAACCATCCCAGGTGGCCACACAGCTTAGGAGATAAAGTCCACGATATCTCCACTTTTGGAACTAAGGTACGTAGTGAGACGTACAGGCATCGGACGATAAAACGTATATATTACGCTTTAAATTGGTTATGCACTATGGTTGCACACATGGAATTTATTATGCATTTTGGTTGCATATGGGTCTTGTTTATGCATCATGGATTGCATACATGGTTTGGTCATGCATTTTGGTTGCATGTGTATATGGGATGCATTTGTGCATGTAATTGTGAGTCGAGATTATATTCCAGTGATGGGGAATACTTGCCGCCAGTGGCGTAGCGATGTGAATACTTGCCGCTATCATACCGTAGCGATGAGAGAATATTTTCCGCTAATATGAAGCGAAGAACACTACCGTTGTCATAGTTATAGCGAGGGATATTAGTGCCACTGGTATTGTCTAAGCGAGGGGTATTTCCGCTGTCATGTTAACGCGAGGGGTATTATGCCATGGAAATCGGTACATGTCATGACATACATTATTGGTAATATAATCTAGAGATTATGATTGTGATACAGGGACAACCAATGGAGCTTTTAAATGTATTAAATACAGGGAGTGAATTGTATTTACGGTTTATGCATTAAATTACAATCATATTTTTGTGAATATTATTTATATACATGCTCATGGTTTTGGGGTTGTTCCTATAGCCACTTTTGGGCGGACAGGTTAAGGCGGGTTGATGCGGTGAGCTAGTGAGGAGTGCTCTTGGTAGCAGGCACATTCTTTTGTATAGTATCTACTCTAGGAGTAGTGTAAAGCTATAGGATTAACATTCATTAGTTGAGAATGCAATTAATCCCTTTTGGAACGTTATTTTGGCACTGTAATCTAATAGCTCAAGGCATCAACACGATTTTATACTCCGTTCATGCATAAAAATTTTATTTACGCCTTTAATCCGCACTTAAGGATCTAGGGTCCTTACAAAAGTAAATTGTCTCCTCACGATCGATCGGTGGTTTCTCGCGATCGATCGTGGTTACTATTCATCATCTTCAAATTTTTAGATTTATGTCGCGATCGATCGGCGCTATGCCGTGATCGATTGCGACATGCGATTTTCCGAAAAACAGTTTGCTTTCATGGCGTTTTTCGCACCCAAACTCAAACCCAACACCTCCAACACCTTCAACACTTCGATTACTCCATTTAAACTCAATAAAAACAGTAAAATCATTACTTTAACAATTTTACCAAAACTCCCCAAAACCCAAATACATTACTATACCCAACCAAACTTCACAAAACTACTATCAAAACGAAGATAAAAGCGAGGGAAAGAATGTTACCCAATTATCTTTGAGATATTCCGCTCCCAAGTCGAGCCTTGCTCGATTTTTCCATGAAGGGAGAAAGGGGGAAAAAGGGGAAGGGAAAGCGTGAGAGTGGGAGAGAGAGGGAGAGAGAGGAAAGGGAGATAAACAAGCACAATGACTGAACACCAAGTCCACTTGGTATATATAGTACCAAGTCTCCAAAAATTTGAGTCTCAGATACTCACGCCACAACTCATTAAAAATCACGTGTGTTCAATAATTATCTCCCACTCACTCAATTACATCACAAACCTCAATCCAAAGCTCCCCAGACTCCAAATCTCACTATTAACACAATTCCAAGGTTTAACATCTCAATGAGAATAGATCTCAACCCTTGGATCCAATCACCCCGAGATCGGATTAAAATCCTCAGAAATATCAACACCATAATTATCTCATAATTACCACAATTAAAATCCATTAAGGATTATAATCACTCCGGGATTATCGTGATAATTTTGGACATCACAGTAATCAAAATACTTGTGATTACAATAAATCATTACTATAATGATCTAACTTATTGTCTATTATGGATTATTATCGATTATGGGATTGACAATTGTGATTATCAATTATGGGTTGATGATGTGGTATTGTGAGAACAAGAATAACGCATGAGATTTCTTATGGGCATTTTGTACTTAGGAAGTATTATTTTAATTTATAGCATTGTATTCTGTAAAACTATTATTCGTGTATGTGTTGATATTGTGATTATGTTATTGTTATGCTCACCCCCGCGTGGGGGTTGTTCCTGTTGGGACAGATAAAGCAGGTACAATATTGGTTCTGGAAATGAGTTCGAGCCATAGAACAAGGATGCTCATGGGAAGTAGGTACCAGTATTGACATAGGGTAATACATTTGTAAATATAGATATACGTTTACTTGTCTAATGCTCGCCTTTGAGCATTTGATATGTATATATGGTTTGTATAAAGGTCATGGGATTTCTCTTTTCATTTATGAGTTGCATGCAATTTATTTAAGGGAAATTTCTTAATGAATTGAGAAACTTTTAGTGCATCAGAAGTGTAAGCTTATGCTAGTTGAGCTATGTTGGGAATTGAATGTTACGATGATTTATGTCAAAAATTTTATAATCGTCCTGACTTCTATTGAAGTATGTATGAGAATTCCCTAATGTGATAAAAGTATGCACTAATATATGTGATAATGTCCTAATAGCGGGATTAGTGATTGGAGTCCTTACATTAGTGGTATCAGAACAGTGATTTGCTCTTTTGGGCTGAGAGAGCCTAGGGAGGTGTCGATAGGAATGAATAGCACATAGTTTACGCATGATTACGGTTGTATGTCAGTGTGACACGGTTTTTATACGCTTATGTGCATATTATGATATGAGATCATGAATGAAAATTTGTGTTATTGCTAACCATTATGGTTGAAGGATCATATGGAATACAATGAACGTGATATTTTGATGGATAATTCGATATGTATGCTACATAATCGTGTATTTACGTAAATGTAGGTGAAATCGAAGAAATCAAGCTAAAAAAGGTGTATAAAGACCAAGGAAAGCTTTGGAGATGATAAGGACTCAAGGTAGATCAAGAAAATGGCTTGAAATGTAATTGTGGAGAAGAGATCGATCGCATAGAAGTGGAGATCGATCGCCTATGGACAGAAAGTTGAGCAACAAAATATGCGGTGAGCGATCAAGAGGTACATATGAGAGTTTGATCACCAAAGTCTACTGGAGCTAAGCGATCGATCGCTACAAAGGAGCGATCGATCGCCCAAAGAATCAGCCCGAAGAAAATAAAGCTAGCGATCAATCGCTAGCTTGTAGCAATCGATCGCCAGGGAGTCTGAGAAAAAAAAAGGAAACTTGATCTTTTTACCATTTTGGAAGATTTTTACCTATCCTAGCATATTCCCTAGCCCTATAACTCGAAAAATAGCATCATAACACCAGATTTCAGACTTTACAACATAATTTTAGATTTAAAATAGATTTTTACTATAAAACTTTTGAAGAACGCTTTGGAGGATCAAAACACGAAGACGGAATCGACTAGCCGGAAGCGTGTTTCTCTTTAGTAACTTCTTTTCCTACCGATTATTTCATGTTTTATAAACTAGATTTTGGTGTTTTTAGTTTGATTATGTGTAGCTAAACCTTTCATTCTTGGTTGAGGGATACTTGCCTTTGGAATCAAAACACTTGTGAAGATTTTTGTTTGATTGTGGATTTTAATTCAATTTCAATTTGTTTTTCAGATTATGATTATTATGATTGTTGTGTTTGATTGATAGATTGATCACCTAGTAATCACATACACAATCTAATGCTAATTAAGAAGCAACTATGATTGATAATTACCTGCTGTTGGTGTTGTTAAATTCTTAGGCAAAATGATTGGATGATTAATTCTAACGGCTGTAGTTTTGTTAGACCCTGAGATTTGATTAATGTTAATTAATTATAATTTTGGAAATTATTTATAATTAATTTGGAAATTTATTTTTAATTAATTTTAGAATTAATTAATTAGAAGTGAAATTGACCAGATGAAGGTCAACTGACAATTTAAGCGGAACATGACATATTTTTGAAATTGTAAAATATATACCAATAATATTTTAGAGATAAGTTATTAAAATGGAGAATTTAATTAAATGAAGAATTTAATTTTCTGTTATAGTAGTGGGTATAAATCCCAACTGTTGACTGTAATTAATTTATCAGTGCATCGATGACACTCCGATGTACATAACTGAGCTAGGATACTATTTATTTGGGTGCAAGGTGATTTTCACACACAACAATGTGTAAAATCATGCACATCAGCCACAACTCCTTTCTCCCGTTTCCCCTACATCAGCGCTCAGCCCGACCACCGCCCGCTAAAACAGTGTGTTCGCCGTCGTCCGACCACCAACCGGCGAACCAAGCACACCAACGTGTAGCCAACTCACCAGCGGTCATTTCCACACCAAGAATTCAAGGTGAGAGTTTCTAAATCCGTCTGATTTTCGCCATAAAGTTTCGAGTTATTTTTTAGGGTTCTTCGCGTTTTCATTCGATTTCATCTTGCTGAGCATCGAATTCAGTGGTGCAAAATCTAAACCTCACCATCAATGACGCTTCACCTCCAGTCGCAGCCCCTGCCGCCGCCGTGGTCGCCGTAAATCGTTGCATGCAGGTTCGGCTACTGTTCACGAATTTTGGGGATAACTTGTTTCAACTTTTCTGGATTTTATTTGTAATTTTGGCACTCATTTTGAGCTTTAATTATTGAATGATGTATGGTATGATTTTGTTATGGTTTGGGAGCACCCTTGTTCGAATCAAGCAGCCTTCACATGCTAAAATATTGAATTTGTTCGAATTTGACACTGTATGGGGGAAAGGAATGATTGATTCTCATGGGTTTGAAGATGAAGGTTCTAAGTTATTAGGTAGTCAAGTATTAACTAGTTTTAATCATGTTTAGCTTTGATGATCATGTAAGAGAGGAGTGTATAAAATTGCAATGCCTTTGTTAATTGAGTTTAAAAATCTTGCTGCTTGTCCCATAATCTACTGTTAATATGTTTAAAAAACTCTACTGTTGGGGCATACTTTTTTGATGTATATGGTTCGACTTGCGGGTTAGAGTTCGATTTTCCTGCTATTTGGGTTTGAAAATATGTTGCATGCTTGGAAATCTGCTGCTATAAGGTGCATGTTTTAGTAATGCTCAAGTTGTGGGGTTTAGTTAATGATTTCAGTGCTGGGCTCACATCCTTGCTATAATAATCAAGTTGAGTTTAGTTTCCAAGTAACAATTAATATTGAATGATTTAAATGGAGGTAATATATTTTTTAAAGTAAAAGCTTATGCTAAACATAACAAAACAATAGACATAGTAGTATCTATTGTACTAATAACGGAAACTGTGTAGTTAAGGAATGATGTTGAATTAACTCAATTGGTTAATTAAAGTGAATATTCGGCTTGTGTAGATTGATGTTCTGTGGAAATCCTATCTACGACGTAAACAACAATAATTGGATCAAAAGGCGTAAGGTATGCTGCGATCGGTAACATACGACAGGTATCTGTATTATTTGATACATGATTTGCTAAACTTACGTGACTTAAGTGAAATTACTTGGCTATGTGATTTTACTTGACTAATGAGCATTCAGAGTTGATATATCGATGTATGAAAATAAATGTTTTGTTAACACACATCTTTTTCAATAAATGTACATCGATATATGACTTTCACATTGGACATATTATGTTGCATCATATGAGATTATGATATTGGCATGATGCATTGACACGCATGGACATTGAGCTTGTCATGTTGATTCTACCGATTCTTTCGTTGATACTTTTATCTTTTTCATTAGTATCTGTGATGCGTGTTTGGGGATGATGGGCACGCCGATGGCTCGGCGGAGAGAGTGAGCTGAGAGATGCCGTAGTGACGAGTGTGCTGATGTCACCCTGACACGAGGGATGATGGACCGTCGACAGAGAGAGATGTCGTAGCGACGAGTGTGTCGATGCCCTGCTCGAGCATTATATTTGATTGATGATACCTGTCTTTGGACTCCGATGTTCTGGTATCTTGAAATATTTGATAGCTATTCCTTGGATTCCGGACTTTTGCTATCCCGAGAAGATTTGTACCCTTCATGCATCGCATTACATTGCATTGCATTGCATTGCATGACATCATATATCACATTTTATAGATGCATGTTGGGACTCCGGAGGATTTTAAATCCGGTATTTGGGGTCGTTGAATCCAAAGGTTGAGATTGTATTCTCATTGCTGTGATAAACCTTGGAATTTTATTTTTTGTGGGATCTGGGGTCCGGGGTGCTTTGAGTTGGGGCTGGTAATGAAAATTGAGATTGAGAGATAATTATTGAACACATATGATTTTTAATGAGTCATGATGTATTTGTGGGGGACTTGGGATTTTTGAGCCTTGGTAATATATATTACTTAATCCATTATGTATTCAATTAAACATACATATGTGAGTCAGAATTAAGTAATTCATACACTGTTTAAGAGTTTCTTACTAATAGGTTGTAACAGATGTACCAAAACCACTCGTACAAAAACCAAATAACTTTTTCACATATACATTACATGTATAATTAACAACCTAATCCAGTACAACTCCTATGCAGTGGTTCACCTCGCAGCGGAATAAGACTCACGATTCCCACGTCTATGAAATCCTATAGAAACATTCACAAAACGTGAGTATAGATAAACAACTATCTCAGTACGATAGCAAAACACAATATCAATATCTATGATAAAGCACAATAAATCATCTAACGTGAATGTTCTGTATCATGCATCCACAAATGCACCATGTCATGACATGTCTCAAACACCCTATTATCACGAGCCCAATATGATATGCCTATTCAGCTCAATATGTCAGTGGAACCACATCATATCTTCATATTAGCAGCACATATCATAGTATCGTACTCATCGGTGATAATAGCCAGAGCATATACCCAAAAACCGGCGTATATCTCTATATAGTATAACCGAGCATATACCCAAATCAGGCGTATATCTCTATGTAACCGACCATATACCCAAACCAGGCGTATATCTCTATGTAACATAACCGAGCATATACCCAAACCAGGCGTATATCTCTATGTAACATAACCGAGCATATACCCAAACCAGGCGTATATCTCAAGCAAAAGCATATGTAGTATATCTATCGTGGAAACGATCCCAGCCAAAGCATATACCAAACATGGCATATCTATCAAGGCAATGATCTCACCAAAGCATATACACATATCTATCAAGGCATCCATCCCAATCATATGAAATCCATGTATGCACATGCATATGATACTAACAATCATATAACACAAAGATAACATAAATCATATGATATAAAAACGATAACATCATCATCACATCATATCTATACTCCGTACGTCAACACGTACCTGGTATACGACAACAAAAGCGATAAATCAGGCGTTGATGGCTAATTGCCTCTTTGCCCTGTCCCCTGTGATGATGTTACAACAATACCAACAATATCATGTTAAAAGAGGTTGAACTATTCATTTCCACAATAAAATAATGTTGTTCAACATTTTAAGTCTACCGATCGATCGGTCTCTCTAGCGATCGATCGGTCCAAACAAACAACCCTAGCGATCGGTCGGTCAGAAGCTAGCGATCGATCGCTCAAATGTTTGAATTTCTCAAAAATGCTACGGCATTTCACCGATCGATCGGTCGCTTTTAGCGATCGATCGGTACATGAACCGCCTTACTTCCCCTGTTTCTACCGATCGATCGGTACGATCCTAGCGATCGATCGGTCGACAACTGATTTTCAAACCATGGCGATTTTTGTAAGGACCCCAAGCCCTTAACCCTTGATTAGTGTACTAACCACTATGTGTGGCACATGCTTTCAATAAAAATCAATCGGGAAACTCAAATGATGATTTACCATAGAATGGCAATAACAAAATTTTCTTTAATATGCCACGTTATAAGATCATCATCCTAACAACGAATAGACTCATAGAGTTCGCCCATTACCATCCCCTTTACACCACTTTTACATTGTGGACTTTTATAAAAATTTGGGCAGAGTCTCCCCATAAATAGAGCTATCCCGAAATGAAAGCACAACACAATATATAGTTCCCGGCCAGGGAAAACACATACTCAACAGAAACACAACAACACTAAGTAAATTCCCAGCCAGGGAAGACACCACACATAAGACAACATAAATGGGTCTCAACACCCACATAATACACCCATGACTCTCATATCATTAGCAATTCTACTCTAATTGCATGCAACCCAAAATGAAAGAGAGAAAGGCTCATGCCTTTATATACAATCCATATACAAGTATAATCGTGCTCACATGCGAGCATCATGAATATGTATATAATCCTCAGGTGTATATAGGTACTCTATACGATACCGTGCTCCATCAAGCCCTGGTATCACGATCCTGGGAGTGAATCCAATCAACAGCTCGAGCTCAACTCCAAAGCCATCGATGTACCTGTTCACCTGCCCCAACAGAGACAACCCCCAACGGGGTGAGCATACCAATACACAAAATCCCATAATCACAATAATGAAATTCATAATTTACAACACAAGTAAATACTAATGAATTTTAAATGATACTCCTTGGATGGCAACATCCTCATCCGGGATTCCGTGTACTGTCCCTGTTCTCACAATCATCAAACTCATCAAATCTCATAAATCAGTAAATCAACACATTGATTTAACTCATGGCATGCCTGATTCTCATATATCAATAATTAATGATTCCAAATTCATTATACATGCAAACATAGATATCTCGATATCTAATACTGATTTTCAACTTTGCTACCAATCACAGATAGCTCAAATGCCTAGCATTTATTTTACAAATTCTCCATTATACTTAGACATCTCACATGTCTCATAACGAATACGTGATCCCACGATCATTCTCAGGCATCTCAAATGCCTAGCATTTATTTTACAAATTCTCATTTATACTTAGACATCTCACATGTCTTATAATGAATACACGATTCCATGATCGTTCTCAGGCATCTCAAATGCCCTACAATAGTCATATAGACCCAGTACCCCATATCTATTATAAGGTCATACTACTCTAGTATTACGCACACTTGTGGCAGCGATATCAAGACTAGGTCGGTCCATAGTCATATCGACACATATATATATATAACCATACCCACAACCATCTAAAGCAATTAAAACACATTATGCATTTCACAAATGCTCTACTATATAGTAATGCTCGTACGTCACACGTACCTCAAATTTCCGAAGTCCGAGCCAAACCTTGCTCGAGTTCCATGCTCCGAGGAACGATGTGCTAACACGATAAATTAATTCATAATTAATTACGAACATGCAACCCATGCTCAAGCACACCCATAACCCTAAAAAATATTGTCAACACACGACAATTAACCATTATCGAAAATTGCTCAAGAACACCTTTCAATTTTCGAACCCTCACAACACAAATCGAACCCAAACTAAACACCATAATTCATCTAAAACATGAATTAATCGATTACTAACAAGAATCATAACCCTTGCCAAAAAATCCCCAAAATTCGAACATGAACTCCAATTTCGAACCCTAACTCACGAAAACAGCGCTGAAATTCGAACCAAATGCAACAAATATTTTTGAACCATAAAAGTCTGAAATTATCGACTCAATATCAGCTCAAAAACGCCCCAAAAACACCAGAATAAAAGCCCCAAAAATCATACCGAAATCGAGCCACAAAAATCGGACAGAACCAGTTTCGAACCCTAGCGCTCTTCTGGCAAATCCGAGCTCAAATCGCGACCAAACTTCAAATTGATGGTATGGATAGAAGCGCCTGGAAGAGACGAAGCTGGCGGCGGGACGGACGGCGCCGAACGCCGGCCGGACGGCGGCGGGCGCGGCGTTTGAAGTCGCGGGGGTCAAAAGGGGATCGGGAAACTCGCGACGCAGGGAGAGAGAAAGTGACGGGAAATGTGGGGAAAATGGTTCCGATAATTAAAATCTCGGGTTCAACTGGTATTTATAGCAAAAATACCCCGAAATACTAATAGCCCCACAAATACATCATGATTTATTAAAAATCATCTGTTTTCAAAAATTCTCTCTCTAACTCAAAAACCCCCTACCGGTGCCCACAGAAAGCACCCGAGATTCTGAGTCACACTAAAAACCCAACTCACAGGTTTTCACAGAAATGAGAATACGATCTCAACCTCGGGATCCAACGATCCCAACTACTCAAATAGACGAGCCCGAAAGGTACAACACTTCGATTAAACTCATAATCGCCACGTAAAACAACTTTAGGGGTTATTAACACTCCGGGATTGACATCCCTAATCTCTGGTCATCACAATATCCCCCACTAAAAGAATTTCGTCCTCGAAATTAGCACCGGTGTATCACGTAACACCCGGGCTACACAACAACATGAAGCCATAACCTCGATTCCTGACCATATCAGAATCGTCTTAATAAACGCGAGGATACTTACCTCACATCAAACTCTGAAACAGAGCGACACACCAAAACCAACATAACGTCCAAGAGCGTCAGCACCACTCAACGCTAATAATCCAAAAGCAGTCAGTCAACTGGAACTGCAAGGATTCGAATTGCTCCCGATTCCATCGTAGATATCATTCAAAGACATCTCTATCATGACTCACGATGTCTAACATACATCGTTACGGGGGAAAACATTAGTATACCGCGGTGTACACATACCAAACCTGGTTCCTGCTACACAGACCACTTCCATCCAAGGAGCAGTTGCACCCTCTGCAACTCGGATCGGGCAACTTACGGCCACCGATCCACACCCGAATACATCTCACAAGATGTCCACCTCCATATATTCCAAGAATCACATCCTGATCATAAATAAACAACCGAGACTCCACAGAATTTCAAATTCTGAAGGACATGCAATAAACTCAATGCATCCTCAACGTTTGTGTCGACAGCGACACCCAACAAATCCGAATTCCTGCCATCCCTTAATAATCCTAGGATTTAACAATCCAAACTTAGGAAGGCTATCGCATAACTCGGAGGAAAACACCAATAAGGAAACA
This sequence comes from Haberlea rhodopensis, assembly GCA_907163345.1. Lineage (NCBI taxonomy): Eukaryota > Viridiplantae > Streptophyta > Magnoliopsida > Lamiales > Gesneriaceae > Haberlea > Haberlea rhodopensis. The sequence continues at coordinate 827,831 of CAJQUN010000130.1, read as the reverse complement.
TCTCAATCCTCGCAAGATAATCCCTCCTCAAAGGGAGTCAACCAACTTCACGATTGTATCTCATAATAATCGTGCCATGGAGATTCCCAATCTCAAGGTGTTCCATATCTCTCATCAGAGATTTAACCATCCAAAAAAAATAGCATACTCTATGCTTGACAAAAGGAAATCAATAACTGGCATCCGTATACTCACCGGTATACCTGCCTAAGCACGGACATCACATGCATACTCAATGCACTTGGCTCGGGTATCTACAACATACCCCTAAGCCCCCAAACACAACTGTCAATTCTGAGTCATTCCATTGCAGTGGAGAATGATAATCGACGATCAACAACACGGCGTGATTCCCAAAATCAACACCACACGTACCAACTTACCGAATCCTTCAAAGATTCCCAAATAGGTATAATACTACCTCATTCCCCACAAGGGAAGTGCTATCGAACTCGAGATTCACTAGTCTCGAACCATCGTTCGGAAAAACTGGATACATTAACACCCATTGCATCCCAAATACACGGATTCCCCAGATCGAGTCAACAACGACTTGATGACTCTCTTGTTGGTACTTCAACATTATGAGCTGTCCCAGACAAGTCCCTCAAAACAAAAGACGTATAAACGTTCTCATGGGGTGTCACATGCCTCAAACATCATACTACAAATGGACAATCAAAAGCCTGCCAAAAGTCTTCAACGTATCATCATACGATTCACCAAACTCGGTTCCAACGTGCAGTATCATGGCTCCAACAAGCACATTATATCAACACTACGATATCTGGCTAGCAAAGTGCTGTCTCCATAGGCTCATATCAAGTCCACCAACAAACCATATGTTCCATCTCGGTATGCCATACCGTACAAACCGTTAGAGTAATGGGTCATCGCCCAACATATCTCTAAAATACCAAGCACAATGGACAACCCGGTGTCCTTGCTCACTTAAGATGCAATCATAATCCAATATGATTTATCCCACACCCTTAGGGTGGGTGCAACCATGTCTACCCTACGTCACAACACAAGCGAGTAGTTTCCTCAATGACTACTCTTACCACCAAACACTTGGCCCTAGCCAAACCAACGAGCATACCCAAGGGTATCATTGCTCGACAATTATTTAACTCTATAACATGATGTGGTACATTTACCGGTACAATACATCCAATACTCCACCGAGCAAACCTGTTCGGCAAAAAGGTCTCGTCAACTAGTGACCCAGACACTACCATGTGCTCACCAAGGCACTCAAACCATATAACCAAATACATAACATAAATGTATTAATCATCAAAACGACGCCACACGTCTACATAGAACATCAACTATGTCATCGTCATCCCGTGACGGCATATGTCAACATATGACATCCAACTAACATCGTCAAACATACGACGGTACATGTCAATACACGACATCCATAATCTAATCGTCAAACACATGGCATATATATAGCAACAAATAATATCCACAATAATGCTAACACAAGTAATATTCCATACCTCATCGCTATCAATATAGCGGCATACCTGTCTCCGTCGCTCGATAATAGTACGTAGTCAGCACCCATCGCTCGAAGGCGGCAAAATCCTGTGCTGAGTACATAGCGGCACAATCCATCGTTATAGAATCGACGGCATGATACCTCGTCATATAATAAGTGGTATGAAACCTCGCTATACACCTGAGCATGAATCATCGTCCACATAATAGCGGAAAGAGGCATCGCTATCAATACACATGGCGGCAAGAACCATCGCCAATCAATATAGCGGAATGAACCATCGCTATCAATATACATGGCGGCAAGAACCATCGCCAATCAATATAGCGGAATGAACCGTCGCTATCAATATACATGGCGGCAAACCATCGCCAGTCAATATAGCGGAATGAACCGTCGCTATCAATATACATGGCGGCAAGAACCATTGCCAATCAATATAGCGGAATGAACCGTCGCTATCAATATACATGGCGGCTTGAACCATCGCCAGTCAATATAGTCGATCCCTAGTCATTGTCACGGTAGTGTATTTTAATGCCCCTCGCTCAAATAAAACATGTGGTACTCCCACCCCTCGCTTCACATATAGGCGGCATAGAATAACCTCGCTTAAATGGACATGCGGCGCTCCCACCCCTCGCCTCACATTTTAGCGGCAAATATTCTTTCCTCGCCTCATATGCTAACCACGCTTCAATGTGACATGCGGCGCTCCCACCCCTCGCTTCACATTTTAGCGGCACAAAATAATAAATAGCGGCAAGCATTTAAAATCATCACTCATCCATAACAATGACTCATGGGATATTCACCAAGTATTTCATCCATACCTGCATCACAAAGCATAATCCATATACCAACATACATCATCATGAGTGTATTTTAATGCACCTCGCTCAAATGCGACATGCGGTACTCCCACCCCTCGCTTCAACATTTGGCGGCAAAGCATTAAAATCATCACTACATGTACACATGCAACCACAATGCATAATTCATGATGTATATAAAACGCAGGTTACCGTTTCGTGTCTTTCAACCATGGCCTTAGCCTTTCCACGTCATAGTGTCCCTACAGGAACAATTCCAAACCATGAGCATACGTGTGACATCCCCGAAATGGTTAATTGCATTTGGGCAATAATTGTGCTTATATGATTAATTATGTGGTAATTAATTATGCATTGGATTTATTTATCATATGGAAATGCATGGTCATGTGGATAGGGTGACCCGGGAATGCATTTCAGGGTACATGTGGTGCATGTTGGGTAAATTGTTGGGAACATGATTTATTTGCCTTGGTTAGCAATTAATTAGAAATCATGTGTTTAATTGATATTTTGATGCATTTGGTTTAATGCTTTGGAAAATATCATGTTGGGGTGTTTTATACACCATGGTAATTTATGGAATGCAATTGGTTTAATTAAACCACTTAGACCCCATCCCACCCTTCCAACCATCACTCTTACTTTCCCCAAAAACCACCACCAAACCCTTTCTTTCCCCATTTTCGAGTTGGTGCTTAGGGTTGAAGAGAAAACCTTCAAAAAACTTGCTTTGTGGGATTTGGTGTGAGTTTTGGAGTCCCCAAGAGGTATGAATACCTCCCCATTGCTTTTATTGTGTTTAGATTGGGTTTAAAATGATTTTTGAAAGGTTTTGAAATGGGTTGTGTTGGGTTATTGTGGTTTTGTTTGGGGGTTGGATTTATGGTTGTTTTAAGGTGTATTTTGGTGGTTTATGTTGATATTTATGTTGTTGATTGATTGTATAAGTGTTGGAATGGGTTGGAATGGTTTTGAGGTGCAAAAATGGAGGTTTTTCGGGTAACAGGGGTTGGCGATCGATCGCCCATTCCAGGCGATCGATCGCGCCCAGGCAGTGGGCTTTTCAAGCATTTGGCGATCGATCGCCACTCTTGGGCGATCGATCGGCGGGACTGGCGATCGATCGCGCCAGGGGTGGCGATCGATCGCCGAAGGGTGAAAATTGTTGGTCTCGGACAGTGAGGTTTGGCGATCGATCGCCGTGATGGGCGATCGATCGCGAAGGCCAAAATATGGTATTTTTGGATTTTTTTTTGTAGGATTTTTGGTATTGGACTATTATTGGGTTCTAATATTGATTTGTGTGAATGTGTAGAACCATCCCAGGTGGCAACACAGCCAAGGCATTGAAGTCCTACCATATCCTACATTTTGGAAAGGTACGTAGTGGACGTACGGGCACCCAACGGTACATGTATCTTATATACTTATTGTTTATGCATTGTGGATGCAAGTATATATGTGGTATTGCATTGTGGATGCAAATACATGTTATGCATGATGTTTATAGATGCATATGATTATTGGTGCATATCACATGAGTCATGGTCATCCCTTGATGATTTTAATGCTTGCCGCTATTTGGTTTGGTTCCGCTAAATGTGAAGCGAGGGGTGGGAGCGCCGCATGTCACATTTGAGCGTGGTTATCATATAGGGCGAGGAAAGGGTATTTGCCGCTCAATGAGAGGCGAGGGGTGGGAGTCCCGCAGTCCATTGAAGCGAGGTTATCCTATGCCGCCTATATGTAAATAAGCGAGGGGCATTAAAATACATTGTGATGGACAGACTAGGGATTGGTGATCAGTATTTGGTATTGATGAAATGATATATGTTCATGACATGTTTAGACCATTAAAAATAATCTATTGATTATACTCATGAGTTATGGTACAGGGACAACCAAACGGGAAGCGTTTGAATGCATGGGGAAAACAGGAAGTGTTTTATTATGATTATGCATTTACGCTTTATCTTCATATTGTGTTGAATATGAATGATTATTATTGCTCATGTTTGGGGGTTGTCCTTGTAGGTACACGTTTGGCATGATAGAATGGCTAGACGGGTTGAGACAGTGAGCTTGAGGATGCTTTTGTGAATTGAAGGACAGGATTGTTTTGCCTAGTGTCTACTCTAGGAGTAGTGTAAAACTAGTTGATAACATTCATTTGATGGGGAATGTAATTAATCAATTTTTGGTAGTCCTTATTTTTGGCATGTAATGCTTAAGCTCATAAACTCAACACGTTATTTCTCACTCTGATCATTTATATTAGATCTATTATGCCTTGATTCCGCACTTAAAGATTAGGGTCCTTACATTAGTGGTATCAGAGCAGTGGTTAGAGAACCCGGGAACGAGTGAAGGGTAGCCTTAGCATGTTTGGCTAGGTGCTTACATTTGAAGCATGTTTATGCATGTGGTGCATATTGATGTATATTCTGTTATACTAACATGCGTATTCTCATTCCTGTTATCTAACGGCATAACATATATACTGCTTTGGAATTGTTGTTAACATTTGTATTACAGCATGGCTGCTAATGAGGAAGTTGGAGATGTGGGTAGTGTGAATGCAAGTATCGGACAGGCGAACCCTCTACCTCCACCGGCCGTAGGCATGGAACCAGTGGTTCAGTTATTGCTACCGGGTGAGATCAGTCTGACACAATTTCTATCTTATCATCCGCCCCGGTTTGAGGGGACAGAGTCCGGAGAAGAGGCTGAAGAGTGGCTGGAAAGACTTGAGCAGATCTTTGTATCGGCTCCTTGTGCTGTGACAGCTTGGCTGAGGCTGGGGGAGTTTCAATTAGCCAAGAAACCTCTGATGTGGTGGAGGAGCACAGTAATGGAAATGAGAGCACTGGGTGCTGTGATTGATTGGACACTCTTCAGGACTAGGTTTCTGAATCGGTATTTCTCCGCTGCGGCGAGACAAACGAAGGAGGATGAATTTACAAGTCTGAAACAGGGGAACATGACAGTGGCAGACTATGCCACACGGTACTCTTCGTTGCTGAGGTACGTTCCCCACATTGCCACCAGTGGACACGCTAAGATGAGGAACTTTATGAAAGGATTGCGACCGGAGCTCTATGACCGGGTTATCACTAATAACCCAACTTCTTTTGATGACGCTCTCACAAGGGCGGAGCTTGCCGAGCTAGGAGTGGGAGCTTATGCTAGTACTATGCCACCACCGGTACCGCAACAGAGGCAGACCAATGACAGCTTGAGGCCTCGAGGAGAGCCATTTAAACCCCGTGGTGCCTCTTCATCTTCACGCTTTGGTGGAAAGAAGTACTTTGGTCAGAAACAGGATGGCAAGAAGGGCAATTGGTCGGACAATCGAGGATCTTCACAAGGGGATAGGCCGGGAGAGCCGAGGTGCAACAATTATGGAGGGCCACATTCTTCAAACAAGTGTCCTGCATGTTATATCTGTGGCAAGATGGGCCACATCGCTCGGTATTGCCCCACACGGGGAGGACAGTCTGAGTTTCAGGGCAACATGCCGAGGTTTGAGGATAGGACAGTGCTGCAGAGGCAGCAGTTTGGGCCTCGACCATCGGGAGGTCAGACAGCAGGACCACCCCAGGGACAGGTGTATGCACTGACAAGGGAGCAGGCCCAGGCAGCCCCAGAGGAGGTGATCGCCGGTACGTGTCATTTATTTACGTACCCTGCTTTTATTTTGATCGATACAGGTGCCTCCCATTCTTTTGTATCTGTGGGTTTTGTGGAAAGACACCATATGCGCACGTCTTCTTTACCCACGCCTCTCCTTGTCTCGACACCCACTGGAAGAAATGTCGTTGCTGATCAGTTCATGACAGACTGCCTCATTTATTTTGAGGGCAACGAATTAAGGTCAGACTTGATTGTGTTGGGCATGTCAGACTTCGACTGCATCTTGGGTATTGATATTCTGAACAGATATCAGGCAGTGGTAGATTGCCGACAGAGGACAGTAAAGTTCAGACCTGAGTTGGGCAGTCAGTGGACCTTCTATGGCAACGGTTCTCGTGCGAAGATTCCGTTGATTTCAGCGATCAAGATGACTCAGCTATTGGAACGTGGTCACACGGGCTATCTCATTTATGCCGTGGACACGTCTGGGAACAGTAAAGAACTAAGAGTTGAGGATGTACCAGTGGTAGCAGAGTTTGCTGATGTATTCCCAGAAGAGATCCCAGGATTTCCACCGGCTAGGGAAGTTGAGTTTGGAATCGAGTTGCTGCCAGGGACATCCGCTATCTCTCGTGCACCTTATAGGATGGCACCGGCTGAGTTGAGAGAGTTGAAAGAACAGTTGCAGGATCTGCTGGACAAGGGATATATACGCCCGAGCGTGTCGCCATGGGGCGCACCAGTCCTCTTTGTGAAGAAGAAGGACGGTTCGATGCGGTTGTGTATCGATTACCGGCAGCTGAATAAGGCTACAGTGAAGAACAAGTATCCTCTTCCAAGGATCGACGATCTGTTTGATCAGTTGCAAGGTACAAGGGTGTATAGCAAGATTGATTTGAGATCCGGGTATCATCAGATTCGAGTCAGAGAGGAAGATGTGCAGAAGACAGCGTTCCGGACCCGATATGGACATTATGAGTTCCTAGTAATGCTGTTTGGCGTGACGAATGCTCCAGCAGTCTTTATGAGTCTGATGAACAGAGTGTTTCAGCCGTATCTTGATCAGTTCGTCATTGTGTTTATTGACGACATTCTCATCTACTCCCGGAGTGAGGAGGAACATGTGAGACACTTGAGGACAGTGCTTCAGATTCTCAGAGAGCATCAGTTGTATGCTAAGCTCAGTAAGTGTGAATTTTGGCTGAGCAGTGTAGTGTTTCTGGGGCATGTCATATCGAGCAGCGGGATATCTGTAGATCCCAAGAAGATCGAGGCTGTGATGGAGTGGGCTGCCCCCACTTCAGTGCCTGAGATCCGCAGTTTTCTTGGTTTGGCCGGGTATTATCGACGCTTTGTCGAGGGCTTTTCGAAGATTGCCAAGCCGTTGACGCAGTTGACTCAGAAGGGAGTGCCTTTCTTTTGGTCAGAAGCTTGTGAGGAGAGCTTCCAGGAATTAAAGCACCGGTTGACGACGGCGCCAGTGTTAGTGATCCCTACGGAGAACTCCAGATTTGTTCTGTATACTGATGCATCACTGCAGGGCCTTGGGTGTGTTCTGATGCAAGATAAGCATGTGGTAGCTTATGCATCGAGGCATTTGAAGCCGCATGAGACCAGATATCCAGTTCATGACTTGGAATTGGCGGCTATCATCTTCGCCCTGAAGATCTGGAGACATTACTTATATGGGACTTCATTCACCATATACACGGATCACAAGAGCCTCAAGTTTTTATTCACTCAAGCGGAGCTGAACATGAGGCAGAGGAGATGGATGGACCTACTCAAGGACTATGATTGCGAGATCGAGTACCATCCCGGAAAAGCCAATTTGACAGCAGATGCTCTGAGCCGGAAAGTGAGGAGTTCTGCTGAGGACGTCATTCATTTGTCAGCCATGATGACCTCCTATTGCCATCTGGGCTATGATTTTGACATTGAGCTGAGCCAGATATCTATGAGAACATCAGGAGAGCTCAGAGGGCAGATGATGAGGTTCAGAGGTGGTTATCTGTAGTACATCTTGGTCAGCCAACGAAGTTCAGAGTGGCCGATGACGGGTCTTTGAGAATGGGTGACCGTTGGGTGGTTCCGAGTACGCCGGAGCTGCGTAAAGGGATCTTGGAGCGAGCTCACAGTAGCAGACTTAGCATCCACCCAGGAGGGAAGAAGATGTACAGAGATCTGCGTGGTCAGTTTTGGTGGAAAAGGATGAAGTCTGATGTCGTCGCTTTTGTAAAGAGGTGTTTGATCTGCCAGCAGGTTAAGGCAGAGAGACAGAGACCTGGCGGCGAGTTGAGAAGCTTGGAGATACCGAAGTGGAAGTGGGAGCACATTTCCATGGACTTCGTGACTCATTTGCCGAGGAGTGCTTCAGGCTTCGATGCTATTTGGGTGATTGTGGATCGATTGACCAAGGTGGCTCATTTTATCCCCTATAGCATGACTTTCACATTTTTGAGGATGGCGCAGTTGTATATTAGAGATGTGGTGAGATTGCATGGGATCCCCGTTTCCATAGTGTCAGATCGAGATCCGCGATTCACATCTCATTTCTGGGAAGGCCTTCAGTCAGCCTTGGGAACTGAAGTCAGATTGAGTACTGCTTATCATCCTCAGACGGATGGCCAGACCGAGCGCACTATTCAGACGCTCGAGGACATGTTAAGAGCTTGTCTTTTGGAGTTCGATGCCTCTTGGCAGGATTCAGTGCCTTTGGTAGAGTTTTCTTATAACAATAGCTACCAGGCGAGTATTCAGATGGCTCCGTTTGAAGCTCTTTATGGCAGACGGTGTAGATCACCCTTGTGTTGGGATGATTTGGACCGCAAATCGGTCGGAGGACCGGAATTGATTCGGGAGATGGAAGAAAAGATAAAGACGATAAGGCAGAAAATGAAAGCGGCCCAGGACAGACAGGCAGCTTATGCAAATAAACGGCGGAGACCGTTGGAATTTCAGTTGGGAGATAAGGTCTTCTTGAAGATCTCGCCTTTCAGAGGCGTTGTGCGATTTGGGATGCGCGGGAAACTGTCTCCGAGGTATGTTGGACCGTACGAGATCTTGCAGCGCATTGGCACCTTAGCTTACCGACTGGCCTTGCCGCCTTCTTTATCTGGGATACATGATGTGTTTCATGTATCGATGCTGCGGAAGTATGAGCCGGATCCGTCGCATGTGTTACAGCCTTCCGAAGTTCAGTTAGAGTCCGATGTGTCTTATGTGTAACGGCCTGTCAGAATTTTGGATCGAGCAGACCGTAGACTTCGGAACAAAGTGATACCTATGATCAAGGTTCAGTGGGATCGCAGGGGTGTCGAGGAGGCTACGTGGGAGACGGAGCGGCATATGGTGCAGCACTACCCGGAACTATTCTCTGGTATGTGTTTATGTTTAGTTTCCTTTTGGGGTAAGTGCATGTGATTTCGAGGACGAAATCTTATAAGTAGGGGAGTATTGTGACATCCCCGAAATGGTTAATTGCATTTGGGCAATAATTGTGCTTATATGATTAATTATGTGGTAATTAATTATGCATTGGATTTATTTATCATATGGAAATGCATGGTCATGTGGATAGGGTGACCCGGGAATGCATTTCAGGGTACATGTGGTGCATGTTGGGTAAATTGTTGGGAACATGATTTATTTGCCTTGGTTAGCAATTAATTAGAAATCATGTGTTTAATTGATATTTTGATGCATTTGGTTTAATGCTTTGAAAAATATCATGTTGGGGTGTTTTATACACCATGGTAATTTATGGAATGCAATTGGTTTAATTAAACCACTTAGACCCCATCCCACCCTTCCAACCATCACTCTTACTTTCCCCAAAAACCACCACCAAACCCTTTCTTTCCCCATTTTCGAGTTGGTGCTTAGGGTTGAAGAGAAAACCTTCAAAAAACTTGCTTTGTGGGATTTGGTGTGAGTTTTGGAGTCCCCAAGAGGTATGAATACCTCCCCATTACTTTTATTGTGTTTAGATTGGGTTTAAAATGATTTTTGAAAGGTTTTGAAATGGGTTTGTGTTGGGTTATTGTGGTTTTGTTTGGGGTTGGATTTATGGTTGTTTTAAGGTGTATTTTGGTGGTTTATGTTGATATTTATGTTGTTGATTGATTGTATAAGTGTTGGAATGGGTTGGAATGGTTTTGAGGTGCAAAAATGGAGGTTTTTCGGGTAACAGGGGTTGGCGATCGATCGCCCATTCCAGGCGATCGATCGCGCCCAGGCAGTGGGCTTTTCAAGCATTTGGCGATCGATCGCCACTCTTGGGCGATCGATCGGCGGGAGTGGCGATCGATCGCGCCAGGGGTGGCGATCGATCGCCGAAGGGTGAAAAATGTTGGTCTCGGACAGTGAGGTTTGGCGATCGATCGCCGTGATGGGCGATCGATCGCGAAGGCCAGAATATGGTATTTTTGGATTTTTTTTTTGTAGGATTTTTGGTATTGGACTATTATTGGGTTCTAATATTGATTTGTGTGAATGTGTAGAACCATCCCAGGTGGCAACACAGCCAAGGCATTGAAGTCCTACCATATCCTACATTTTGGAAAGGTACGTAGTGGACGTACGGGCACCCAACGGTACATGTATCTTATATACTTATTGTTTATGCATTGTGGATGCAAGTATATATGTGGTATTGCATTGTGGATGCAAATACATGTTATGCATGATGTTTATAGATGCATATGATTATTGGTGCATATCCCATGAGTCATGGTCATCCCTTGATGATTTTAATGCTTGCTGCTATTTGGTTTGGTTCCGCTAAATGTGAAGCGAGGGGTGGGAGCGCCGCATGTCACATTTGAGCGTGGTTATCATATAGGGCGAGGAAAGGGTATTTGCCGCTCAATGAGAGGCGAGGGGTGGGAGTCCCGCAGTCCATTGAAGCGAGGTTATCCTATGCCGTCTATATGTAAATAAGCGAGGGGCATTAAAATACATTGTGATGGACAGACTAGGGATTGGTGATCAGTATTTGGTATTGATGAAATGGTATATGTTCATGACATGTTTAGACCATTAAAAATAATCTATTGATTATACTCATGAGTTATGGTACAGGGACAACCAAAAGGGAAGCGTTTGAATGCATGGGGAAAAAAGGAAGTGTTTTATTATGATTATGCATTTACGCTTTATCTTCATATTGTGTTGAATATGAATGATTATTATTGCTCATGTTTGGGGGTTGTCCTTGTAGGTACACGTTTGGCATGATAGAAGTGCTAGACGGGTTGAGACAGTGAGCTTGAGGATGCTTTTGTGAATTGAAGGACAGGATTGTTTTGCCTAGTGTCTACTCTAGGAGTAGTGTAAAACTAGTTGATAACATTCATTTGATGGGGAATGTAATTAATCAATTTTTGGTAGTCCTTATTTTTGGCATGTAATGCTTAAGCTCATAAACTCAACACGTTATTTCTCACTCTGATCATTTATATTAGCTCTATTATGCCTTGATTCCGCACTTAAGGATTAGGGTCCTTACAATACGATAATCCATATTCCCCACAATATGATCATAATAAGTAAATGCATAAACTATGAGTACAAAGTACTTCCTGTATCCCAATGCATTTCAAAATGCTCCACTTGGTTGTCCCTGTGTCACAACTCACAATCATAATCAACAGGTTATATTATGATTCTATAGATGTCATGACATATAATCGTTTCACTATGATCACATATCACAAATGCACATAAGCAAAATAGTTGTGTCACACAGCACTAGCTACTATCATGCATAAATATGTGCTACCCATCCCTATCAGCATGTTTTAGGCCTTCAACAGCCCCAAAGAGCTAACCACTGCTCTGATACCACTAATGTAAGGACCCCAAGCCCTTAACCCTTGATTAGTGTACTAACCACTATGTGTGGCACATGCTTTCAATAAAAATCAATCGGGAAACTCAAATGATGATTTACCATAGAATGGCAATCACAAAATTTTCTTTAATATGCCACGTTATAAGATCATCATCCTAACAACGAATAGACTCATAGAGTTCGCCCATTACCATCCCCTTTACACCACTTTTACATTGTGGACTTTTATAAAAATTTGGGCAGAGTCTCCCCATAAATAGAGCTATCCCGAAATGAAAGCACAACACAATATATAGTTCCCGGCCAGGGAAAACACATACTCAACAGAAACACAACAACACTAAGTAAATTCCCAGCCAGGGAAGACACCACACATAAGACAACATAAATGGGTCTCAACACCCACATAATACACCCATGACTCTCATATCATTAGCAATTCTACTCTAATTGCATGCAACCCAAAATGAAAGAGAGAAAGGCTCATGCCTTTATATACAATCCATATACAAGTATAATCGTGCTCACATGCGAGCATCATGAATATGTATATAATCCTCAGGTGTATATAGGTACTCTATACGATATCGTGCTCCATCAAGCCCTGGTATCACGATCCTGGGAGTGAATCCAATCAACAGCTCGAGCTCAACTCCAAAGCCATCGATGTACCTGTTCACCTGCCCCAACAGAGACAGCCCCCAACGGGGTGAGCATACCAATACACATAATCCCATAATCACAATAATGAAATTCATAATTTACAACACAAGTAAATACTAATGAATTTTAAATGATACTCCCTGGATGGCAACATCCTCATCCGGGATTCCGTGTATTGTCCCTGTTCTCACAATCATCAAACTCATCAAATCTCATAAATCAGTAAATCAACACATTGATTTAACTCATGGCATGCCTGATTCTCATATATCAATAATTAATGATTCCAAATTCATTATACATGCAAACATAGATATCTCGATATCTAATACTGATTTTCAACTTTGCTACCAATCACAGATAGCTCAAATGCCTAGCATTTATTTTACAAATTCTCCATTATACTTAGACATCTCACATGTCTCATAACGAATACATGATCCCACGATCATTCTCAGGCATCTCAAATGCCTAGCATTTATTTTACAAATTCTCATTTATACTTAGACATCTCACATGTCTTATAATGAATACACGATTCCATGATCGTTCTCAGGCATCTCAAATGCCCTACAATAGTCATATAGACCCAGTACCCCATATCTATTATAAGGTCATACTACTCTAGTATTACGCACACTTGTGGCAGCGATATCAAGACTAGGTCGTTCCATAGTCATATCGACACATATATATATATATAACCATACCCACAACCATCTAAAGCAATTAAAACACATTATGCATTTCACAAATGCTCTACTATATAGTAATGCTCGTACGTCACACGTACCTCAAATTTCCGAAGTCCGAGCCAAACCTTGCTCGAGTTCCATGCTCCGAGGAACGATGTGCTAACACGATAAATTAATTCATAATTAATTACGAACATGCAACCCATGCTCAAGCACACCCATAACCCTCAAAAATATTGTCAACACACGACAATTAACCATTATCGAAAATTGCTCAAGAACACCTTTCAATTTTCGAACCCTCACAACACAAATCGAACCCAAACTAAACACCATAATTCATCTAAAACATGAATTAATCGATTACTAACAAGAATCATAACCCTTGCCAAAAAATCCCCAAAATTCGAACATGAACTCCAATTTCGAACCCTAACTCACGAAAACAGCGCTGAAATTCGAACCAAATGCAACAAATATTTTCGAACCATAAAAGTCTGAAATTATCGACTCAATATCAGCTCAAAAACGCCCCAAAAACACCAGAATAAAAGCCACAAAAATCGTACCAAAATCGAGCCACAAAAATCGGACAGAACCAGTTTCGAACCCTAGCGCTCTTCTGGCAAATCCGAGCTCAAATCGCGACCAAACTTCAAATTGATGGTATGGATAGAAGCGCCTGGAAGAGACGAAGCTGGCGGCGGGTCGGACGCGCCGAACGGCGGCCTGACGGCGGCGGGCGCGCGTTTGAAGTCGCGGGGGTCAAAAGGGGATCGGGAAACTCGCGACGCAGGGAGAGAGAAAGTGACGGGAAATGTGGGGAAAATGGTTCCGATAAATAAAATCTCGGGTTCAACTGGTATTTATAGCAAAAATACCCCGAAATACTAATAGCCCCACAAATACATCATGATTTATTAAAAATCATCTGTTTTCAAAAATTCTCTCTCTAACTCAAAAACCCCCTACCGGTGCCCACACAAAGCACCCGAGATTCTGAGTCACACTAAAAACCCAACTCACAGGTTTTCACCGAAATGAGAATACGATCTCAACCTCGGGATCCACGATCCCAACTACTCAAATAGACGAGCCCGAAAGGTCCAACACTTCGATTAAACTCCTAATCGCCATGTAAAACAACTTTAGGGGTTATTAACACTCAGGGATTAACATCCCTAATCTCTGGTCATCACAATTTTTAATGCTTATCTTCATGGTTCTCAACCTACACCTCAAGTTAAACCATCAAAACTTGATATATGCATACTTTAACCTCATATAAACATGTTTCTATCACAATACAACTTAGTTCATTGAATTCAATAACATATGAATTCCATCTTCCTTCTACCAATCACATGCTTCTTAAATTGCATACAAAGCATCATAACTAAGTTATTACACTAACTAACTACATAAAGTAGAGTATGCAACTTCTCCTTACCCCATACTGCATGTTGAACATGCTTCCAAGCTAGAACCAAACAAAGACACCAAGAGACACTAGAGAGTATGTGTAGAGATTTGTAGGTGAGTTTAGGTGAATTATGTGTTTAAAATCTGATTTTCATCTATATCATCACCTTTAACCCCAAACTCACATTCACATGTAATTCCTCTCACATGCATGGTCAATGTATAGCCAAATTCACATCCCCACTATATACCTCATGCTTGTGATTCTCTTGTCTATGCACATGCACCAACATTCCAAGTCAATAGACACATATGATCTATGTTCTCAATTCACATCTCTAGTTTGTTTCTCATATATCAATATGTATATTTATGCACACTATTTCATTACCACATAACCATTAGTTCTTTCTTTCATTGTTTCAACATTTTATTATCATGCATGGCAACATTCTTCCTCGGTTCAATCCGAACCCGAGTTCATCTCATACTGTAATTAATCATAATTATACCATAAACATATAACACATGTATACGACATATCGAGGCATGACATATATCAAGGGGACTCGGTGTTCAGTCATTTTTGAATCTCATTTCTCTCCCGCTCACCATCGTTTCCCTTCCCCAAACCCATTTCCCTTCCTCTTTTCCTCTTGGTGCTAAATCGCTGGGGGCTTGGCTTGGGAGCCGGTTTCTCGAAGATAATTAGGTATTGTTCTTCTCCTCGCATTTATCTTCGATTTGTAGTAGTCTTGTGCTCTTTGGTTAAGGTGTGGGAAGAGTATGAGTTTTTGGAATTTTATAATTGTTGTGTTTTAGGAGTTTTTATGGTGTCTTGGTTGAGGATTAATGATATAATGAGTATTGGAATTGTTTATTTGTGGATTTAAGACATAATAACGCCATTTTTGGGCTGTTGCGGAGCTCGCTGCTTCGATCGGTATATGGGCTCGATCGATCGATCAGCCATCTCGATCGAGCGGCAGTTTTGCTTGATCGATCGAGCCCACTATTTAAGGTCTTCAAATTGTGATAACATTCATTAGTTGGGAATGTAATTAATCCCTCTTGGAAACTTTATCTTTGCACCGTAATCTTAACAGCTCAAGGCATCAACACGCACTTTATACTTTTTAGATGTATGTTAACTCTATTTACGCCTTTAATCCGCACTTAAGGAACTAGGGTCCTTACATGAGCCATCCTCAGGTATGTGTACGTCATACTGTAGGGAATGAAGTGAGCTACCATCGTCAGCCTATCCACGATTACCCAAATGGCATCACAACCAGAAGTAGTCCTTGGCAAGTGGGTCACATAGTCCATTGGATATGTGTTCCCACTTCCATTCCGGTATTTCCAAGCTCCTAAGCTCACCACCAGGCCTCTGCCTTTCTGCCTTCACCTGCTGGCAGATCAAGCACCTCTTAACGAAAGTGATGACATCACACTTCATTCGTTTCCACCAGAATTGATCACATAGGTCCTTATACATTTTCCTCCCTCCTGGGTGGATACTAAGCCTGCTACTATGAGCTCGCTCTAAGATCCCTCTACGCAACTCCGGCGTACTCGGAACTACCCAACGGTTACCCAATCTCAAGTAACCGTCTTCAGCCACTCTGAACTTCGATGGTTGTCCAAGATGTGCCAATGATAACCATCTCTGAATCTCCTCATCGCCTTCTGAGCTTTCCGTATATTCTCGTAAATGTCCGGCTCTGTCAATAAAG
This sequence comes from Haberlea rhodopensis, assembly GCA_907163345.1. Taxonomy (NCBI): domain Eukaryota; kingdom Viridiplantae; phylum Streptophyta; class Magnoliopsida; order Lamiales; family Gesneriaceae; genus Haberlea; species Haberlea rhodopensis. The sequence continues at coordinate 811,479 of CAJQUN010000130.1, read as the reverse complement.
TCGATACCCGTACCGGTGATGTATCCACATCAAAATCATAGCCCAGATGACAATAGGAAGTCATCATGGTTGATAATTGCATGACATCCACAGCAGTACACCTCACTTTCCGGCTCAAGGCGTCTGCTGTCAAATTAGCTTTCCCAAGATGGTACTCGATCTCGCAATCATAGTCCTTCAGTAAGTCTGTGATGTCCGGAATAATTATTAATTGTCAAATGGATTTAATCATGATATTTATATGATGTGTTGGGATTTAATTCTTGGGCATATTATTTTGACCGGAGCTGGAATAAATTATTCCGGGTTGAATTTATTGTGTAAATTAAATTCAAGGGATTATTTTTATATACACAATAAATAACTTTTATTGGAGATCAAAATTTAAATGATAATAGAAATGGGTGGTAGTGGAAATTGTATGGTGTAAAACTTAATCTAGGGTTACAAAATAAAACACACACCCTCCTTCTTTCACACACAAAACAAACCGACATCTTCACCTCCTCCCCCATCTCTTGCGCCGTCTCCTCTCTCAGCCTCAAGGGGGCGATTTCTCCTCGGTTTCCAGCTGCAATTTGGTGCAGGTTTGTGTGGGTTCGAAACTTCACGAGTTCCTAGCTTCTTACGCTTCTAATTTTTTATTTATGCTCGATTGTTGCTGCGATTTTATGTACTGATGGGTTAGAAAATGAGTTGTTGTTTTTGGTCGAAACTTATATTGTCTTGATCGAGTTTTGCTGCAAGTTTTGTTTAAAAAAAAAAAAGCTTGCTGTTTTACTTTGATTTCTTCTGCTGTCTGAGTTCGAAAAATGTACTGTTATTATGCTCAAAAATCAAGCTGATATGGGTTCGAAAACATGATGCTAATTGGTAAATATTATTGCTACTGTGGGTTCGAAAATTTGATGCAAAGTGGTTCGATTTTTCTACAGCATTATGCTCGAATTTCCTGCTGCTTGGGTTCAAAAAAACAAATTTCAGCTGTGTTGGGTTATGTATTGATGCTGCTATGTTTTACATTTTTGTAAATATATTTGTTCCTATTGTTGTTGACCATTATGTTGAGGATTTGTGCTAAGTGGTGAGTGTGTGTTAGGCGTGAGGTAGTGTGAACGTGTGTGTGTGTTTTGAAGTGCAGAGTGTGTGCTTGTGGGTGCTGGATGTTTGTATGTGTGTGTATGTATGTGCTGAATACACCTATAAGTGTGGGTATTAGTGTGTGTAGATGATGGTTATGCAAGTAATTATGTGTTCCTACATGTATTGAAGTGTATAAGTGTTAAGTATACACATTTGTGTGAGTATTTCAGCATGTAACTAGGGGCTTATGTTGTAAGGACCCCAAGCCCTTAGCCCTTGATTAGTGTATTAACCACTATGTGTGGCACATGCTTTCAAAAAAGTCAATCGGGAAGCTCAGATGATACATTATCATTGCATGACAATTACAAAACTTCCATTAACACTCAATGTTATAAGATCATCAGCCTAATAACAAATAGACTCATAAAGTTCGCCCATTACCATCCCCTTTGTGCCACTTTCTACATTGTGGACTTTTATAAAAATTTGGGCAGAGTCTCCCATAAATAGAGCTATCCCGAAATAAAAGCACATACATAACATAATTCCCGGCCAGGGAAAACATAATACTCATCAGAATACAGCAATACCAAGTAAATTCCCAGCCAGGGAAGACACCACACATATGATAACAAAAGTGGGTTTCAACACCCACATAATACACCAATGACTCTCATATCATTAGCAATTCTACCCTTAATTGCATGCAACATAGAATGAAAGAGAGAAAGGCTCATGCCTTTATATACAACCCATATACAAGTATAACTGTGCTCACATGCGAGCATCATGAATGTGTATATAACCCTTAGGTTTATATAAGTACTCTATACGATACCGTGCTCCATCAAGCCCTGGTACCACGATCCTGGGAGTACATCCAATCAACAGCTCGAGCTCATCTCCAAAGCCATCGATGTAACTGTTCACCTGCCCCAACAGAGACATCCCCCAACGGGGTGAGCATACCAATACACAAAATCCCATAATCACAATAATGAAATTCATAATTTACAACAAAAGTAAATACTAATGAATTTAAATGATACTCCCTGGATGGCAACGTCCTCATCCGGGATTCCGTGTACTGTCCCTGTTCTCACAATCATCAAACTCATCAAATCTCAAAAATCAGTAAATCAACACATTGATTAACTCATCGCATGCCTAATTCTCGAGTATCAATAGATAGTGATTCCAAATTCATCATACATGCAAATATAGATATCTCAATATCTAATACTGATTTCACAACCTCGCTATCAATTACAGATAGCTCAAATGCCTAGCATTTATTTTACCAATCCTCCATTATACCTAGACATCTCAAATGTCTTATAATGAATACATAATTCTACGATCATCCTTAGGCATCTCAAATGCCCTACAATAGTCATATAAACCCAGTACCCCTTATATCTTGTAAGAGTTATCCTACTCTAGTGTCACGCACGCTACAAGCGGCGATATCAAGATTTGGTCGTTCCTTGGCTATATCAACATATATATATAACCACACGCACAATATTCAATGCAATCAAAAATACCTTATGCATTCCACAATGCTCTAATATATATAGTAATGCTCGTACGTCGCACGTACCTTAAATCTCCGAAGTCCGAGCCAGACCTTGCTCGAGTTCCATGCCCCGAGGAACGATGTGCTAACACGATAAATAATTCACAATTATTTACGAACATGCAACCCATGCTCAAGCACACCTATTACCCTCAAAAAATATTGTCAACAAACGACAATTAACCAATTAAAAGACCCGGGCAGGGTACATGCAGGGAGGGAAACGAATGAGACAATATCGAAAATTGTTCAAGAACACCCTACAAATTTTCGAACCCTAAACTCACAAATCGAACCCAATTAAACACCATAAATCATCTAAAATGTGAATTAAACCATCAATAGCAAGAATCATCACCCTTGCCAAAAACCCCCAATTTTCGAACTCAAAGCCCTTAAATTCGAACCCAATTCTTTAAATTCGAACACAATAATTCACAAAAAGGCAGGGAATACATCACAAGCATGGAAAAGGGGTAAGGAAGGTTACCCATACGAAGATCGGAAGGAAAATCGACCGAAATCGAAGAACCCTAGAATTTGGGGATCGACGCATTCCTGCAAAATCCGACTTCAAAACGCGACGAAACTCTCAATTGCCGGAGGGGATAGCTGCGCCTCGACGAGACAAAGCCGGTGGCGGGTCGCACGCGCCGAACTGCGGCCAGACAGCGGCGGGCGCACGGCTGGAAGCGGCGGGTCGAGGGAAAAATCGGGAATGGCTGAACATACGGGAGAGAGGGAGACGGGTTGGAGGAGGAGGAGAAGAAATGATTTTTTCCAATTAAAATCTCGGGCTCAACTGGTATTTATAGCAAAAATACCCCGAAATACTAATAGCCCCACAAATACATCATGATTCATTAAAAATCATCTGTTTTCAAAAATTCTCTCTCTAACTCCAAAACCCCCTACCGGTGCCCACACAAAGCACCCCAGATCCCGAGACACATCAAAAAACCCAACTCTTAGGTTTTTCACCCAAATGAGAATACAATCTCAACCTCTGGATCCAACGATCCCAACTACCCAAATAAACGAGCCCAGAAGGCCCAACACCGCAATTAAACTCCAAATCGCCACGTAAAACAACTTTAGGGGTTATTAACACTCCGGGATTAACATCTATAATCCCTGGTCATCACATATGTTGTGGTTTGTGGCTAGGTGAAGTATTGTAAAGGAGAATGTTAAATTGATTGGTGTAGTGGGTTGAGACGTTTATGTGACGAAATGCAAGTAAAAACATTCTAATTGGATAACATGAGAAATGTCATTGAGTGTTGAATTCAATTATAACTCACCTTGTTGAATGGTCTATAGTTGAAATTTTAATTGTTGATTTGTGCATTGGCTAGTATCATTGTTGGTTAAAATATGAAGACTAAAATCATGCATGTAAGGTGTTTGTTAATATGCTTAAATGTGATTTAAGTGGGTTTAAGTCTTGTTAGTGGGGGTGAAAAGAACTAACTCTATTTTAGTAGCCATTGTAATATTTGGTGGGTGTTGGGCTATGGTATGGAATGTGTTACCATTGGAAGCATGTGTAGTGTGGAATAAAGATTGCGGTGATGTATATGCTTGAATGGCATCATATGAGTTTTAAATTAAGAATTATGGAACTCAATGCATGTTTAAAGTGTTTAAGTTGAATTCAAACAAATAAAGGACTTTATATTGTGATTAAGGGGTTTGGACATAAATAGTAAAATATTTTATATCCATTGATTATTTCTTTCATAGCTTGTTGTTTGAAGCATCTCGGTGTTGGGTTGGGTGTATGTAACATGCTAGTTGTTTAAATTGATTGGACTATGTGATACTATTTTCATCAAGTATCCCTTAAACTTTTGAGTTCATGTAGAGCCTTCTTGAGCTCTTGGACAACAAGGATGGTGACTTGACGGTAAAAACAAAGACTTTAAGGTACGTGGTGACGTACGAGCAGGTATATCTAGTATCTATACATTCATGTATACATGCAATTTTAAATATGATGTTTCAGGTAAGTGTTGACTTTAACAATCGAGTTTCATATACGAGTTATGGGGGACACGTAGTGGTACGTGATCCGATTATACTAGTTGAGTATTGATGCCTTGGGCATGAGCATTATGAGAAAGTGTCGAGAATGAGATAGTGGGATAACCAGGTTTACATTGGGATAACCAGGTTTACATTGATGTTGAACTATTTATGTTTGAGCATAAATGATATATTGTCATTGTATTGAATTCATAAGCGTTGTTGAGTATCACATTTTCGGTGATAATACTAAACTTGACATTATGAAGGTGCGTGAGTTTGAAACAGGAACAGTGTGTGGAAGCTATACAAATTATGAATTGTACAAGGAGTATATTTTATGAGTTTTGAATAATCTAAATTGTTGCATTATGATTTTGTATGTTGATTTGTGATTGAATATTGAGTTGGAGTGTGCTCACCCTGTGTGGGGGCTGTTTCTGTTGAAACAGGTACAACAGGTACGATGCTGCCTTGGAGTGCTAGGCTCGGACCTTGTTGGATGGTGCTTCCAGAAGCACATTATGAGATTGAGCCGATATACGATGTTGATCAGTTGGTATTTATACTAATCATGCATCCGGACGAGTATATGTTATTCGTTGCTCTTCTGTGAGCACTTGTATCTGTATATGGACTGTATAAGGGTGTTGAAACCCACTCTTGTTGTCTTATTAGTGCGGTGTCTTCCCTGGCTGGGAATTGTGATGCCCCGAAATTAATTAATTGCAAGTAAGGCATTAATTATGTTTATATGATGTATCATGTGTTGATGGATTTATGTGTTGGGTATTAAGATGTTAACATGATTTGATTGTGTTAATTATTAAATATGAGGAGGATGTGATTTTAGATGAAGTTGGAGCATTCTTGTAAAATGCCTTTAAAATACTATGTTGGAGCATTTTATACATCATGTTAAGTTTGGGGTACAATTTGATTTAAGTTAAAGCAACCCCTTTTAAATCCCCTACCCATCACTTTAACCCTTTTACCTTTCACTTTATTAAAAACCCCCAAATCACTTCCCAAACCCCAAACCCTCCCATTTTCGAGTTCCACCAAAAGGGAAGAAGGAAAGTTCCACAAAAACTTTGTTTGTGTGATTTTTGCTAGGATTTGGAGCCTACAAGAGGTATGGAACCATTCCTATAAGTTTCATGATGTTTGGTGTTGAAATGGGTTAAGTTTTGATGTTTTATGTGGGTTTGTTTGGGTATGTGTTGTTTATTGGTTGGGGTATGTTTTTGAAGTGTTTTATGTGGGTTTTAAGGGGTTATGATGTTATTGAAGTTGTTAAGGAGTTTGGTTTTGGGTGGCATGTGGAAGAGCTTGAAAAATGAGCATTAATGGCGAAAATTCGTAGCACAGCACTCGGCGATCGATCGCCCGTTCTTGGCGATCGATCGCGAGCCTCCAGTGCCCGCCAGTAGCATTTGGCGATCGATCGCCACTCTTGGGCGATCGATCGGCGAGGCTGGCGATCGATCGCGCCAAAAGTGGCGATCGATCGCCAAGGAAGGGATTTTGCGTCAAAGAAGATGGATGGATTTGCTCAAGGATTATGACTGTGAAATTGAGTACCATCCTGGTAAAGCAAATTTGATAGCAGATGCCTTAAGTCGGAAGGTGAAGAGTACTGCTGAGGATGTTATGTGTTTATCAGCTTTGATGACTTCCTATTGCCATCTGGGCTATGACTTCGATGTAGACACGTCGCCGGTGCGAGTGTCGACCTTATTGGCCGAGCCAGACGTATTTGAGGCTATCAGGAAAGCCCAGAGGTCGGATGATGAAGTGCAGAGATGGTCATCGATAGCACTTCGAGGTCAGCCAACAAAGTTCAGAGTGGCTGAAGATGATTCACTAAGACTGGGCAACCGATGGGTAGTCCCAGATACACCAGAGTTACGTAAGGGAATTTTGGAACGGGCTCATAGTAGCCGATTCAGTATCCACCCTGGAGGAAGAAAGATGTACAAGGACCTGAGTGGTCAATTCTGGTGGAGACGCATGAAGCGTGATGTGATCAGTTTCGTTAAGAGATGTTTAATCTGCCAACAAGTAAAGGCAGAAAGGCAGAGGCCTGGTGGCGAGCTGAAGAGCTTAGAGGTACCTAAGTGGAAGTGGGAGCATATATCTATGGATTTCGTGACCCACATGCCAAGGTCGGCCTCTGGATTTGATGCGATCTGGGTGATCGTGGATAGGCTGACGAAGGTGGCTCATTTCATCTCTTACAGTATGACTTTCACGTATCTAAAGATGGCCCAATTATATGTACGGGATGTAGTGAGGTTGCATGGGATTCCAGTCTCGATCGTGTCTGACAGAGACCCAAGGTTTACTTCTCATTTCTGGGAGGGTCTCCAGACAGCTTTGGGTACCGAGGTGAGACTGAGTACAGCTTATCACCCTCAGACTGATGGCCAAACGGAGCGTACTATACAGACGCTCGAAGATATGCTGAGGGCATGTGTTTTGGAGTTTGATACTCCGTGGCAAGAATCTATACCACTGGTAGAGTTCTCATACAATAACAGCTATCAGGCGAGCATTCAAATGGACCCTTTTGAAGCTCTATACGGACGACGATGTAGGTCACCGCTGTATTGGGAGGACTTGACGAGTAAAGCGGTCGGAGGACCGGATATGATTAAGGATATGGAGGAAAAGATTAAGATGATACGCTTAAAGATGAAAGCGGCCCAAGATAGGCAAGCAGCCTATGCAAATAAGCGGCGACGGCCGCTAGAATTTCAAGTGGGAGACAAGGTCTTCTTGAAAATCTCACCCTTCAGGGGTGTTGTTCGTTTTGGTATGCGGGGGAAGTTATCCCCGAGGTATGTTGGACCGTATGAGGTATTACAGCGTATCGGCACTTTGGCTTACCGATTGGCTCTACCGCCGTCTTTATCTGGGATTCATGATGTTTTCCATGTTTCTATGCTACGGAAGTATGAGCCAGACCCGTCTCATGTTTTACAGCCTACTGAAGTGCAGTTAGACTCAGATGTATCCTACGTTGAACGACCAGTCAGAATTCTGGATCGTGAGGATCGCAGACTACGAAGCAAAGTTATACCAATGGTCAAAGTTCAGTGGGATCGTCGGGGTGTCGAGGAGGCTACGTGGGAGACGGAGCGGCATATGATGCAGCATTACCCCGAACTATTTTCTGGTATGAATTACGTTTAGTTTCTTTTGGGTAAGTGCATGCGATTTCGAGGACGAAATCTTGTAAGTAGGGGAGTAATGTGATGCCCCGAAATTAATTAATTGCAAGTAAGGCATTAATTATGTTTATATGATGTATCATGTGTTGATGGATTTATGTGTTGGGTATTAAGATGTTAACATGATTTGATTGTGTTAATTATTAAATATGAGGAGGATGTGATTTTAGATGAAGTTGGAGCATTCTTGTAAAATGCCTTTAAAATACTATGTTGGAGCATTTTATACATCATGTTAAGTTTGGGGTACAATTTTATTTAAGTTAAAGCAACCCCTTTTAAATCCCCTACCCATCACTTTAACCCTTTTACCTTTCACTTTATTAAAAACCCCCAAATCACTTCCCAAACCCCAAACCCTCCCATTTTCGAGTTCCACCAAAAGGGAAGAAGGAAAGTTCCACAAAAACTTTGTTTGTGTGATTTTTGCTAGGATTTGGAGCCTACAAGAGGTATGGAACCATTCCTATAAGTTTCATGATGTTTGGTGTTGAAATGGGTTAAGTTTTGATGTTTTATGTGGGTTTGTTTGGGTATGTGTTGTTTATTGGTTGGGGTATGTTTTTGAAGTGTTTTATGTGGGTTTTAAGGGGTTATGATGTTATTGAAGTTCTTAAGGAGTTTGGTTTTGGGTGGCATGTGGAAGAGCTTGAAAAATGAGCATTAATGGCGAAAATTCGTAGCACAGCACTCGGCGATCGATCGCCCGTTCTTGGCGATCGATCGCGAGCCTCCAGTGCCCGCCAGTAGCATTTGGCGATCGATCGACACTCTTGGGCGATCGATCGGCGAGGCTGGCGATCGATCGCGCCAAAAGTGGCGATCGATCGCCAAGGAAGGGATTTTGCCCCCTCGTCCAGTGCGATCTCGCGATCGATCGCGCCTGGGCAGCGATCGATCGCGAGCTGTAAAAAGATGGATTTTTGATATTTACGTGGGATTTTTGGATATTGGACTATAATTAGCTTCTAATATCAATTTGTATGGTTATGTAGAACCATCCCATGTGCCCACGACTTCAAGGAGATAAAGTCTACGATTTCTCCTTCTTTTGGAACTAAGGTACGTAAGAGACGTACGAGCATCGGACGGTAAACCATACCCTTACCTATTATGATGATGTTTAAGATGATGTTATGATGATGATGTCTATGATGATATTTATGATGATGATGTCTATGATGATATTTATGATGATGATGCTTATGATGATGTTATGATGATGATGCTTATGATGATGTTACGATGATGATGCTTATGATGATGTTACGATGATGATGCTTATGATGATGTCTATGATGATGTTATGAGGACGTCTATAATGACGAAGTTTATGATAAGGTCATACGACGTGTATGATTGGGTAAGACGCCCATGTGGTGGGATGCCACCCAAAGTACGTGAGTGGGTAAGATGCCCCCGTGGTACGATGCCACGCAATGTTTATGATATGGTAATACGCCATATGACTGGGTAAGATGCCCACGTGGTAAGATGCCACACGATGATTATGACGTGGTAAGATGCCACACGATAATGATGATATGGTAAGATGCCATACAATGGGGTAAGACGCCCTAATGTATGAATAAGAGTCAGGGATAACAAGGAAGTCGAAGGACGACCAATAACCTTTACTTAACTAAGATGTTATGCATTATTGTATGCTTTTATATAATGTTAAGTAAATATGTGTATGCTCACGATGTGTTATCCCTGTAGGTACACTTTTGGACCAAGGGCCTAGGGTCGGGTTGAGGAAGTGAGCTAAAGGGAGCATGATGAACGTAGGATGCAGGATTTTGATAGTCTCTACTCTAGGAGTAGTGTAAATCTATAGCTTTAACATTCTTTATTGGGAATGTAATTAAATAGCTTCTGAAAACTTTATTTTGGCCTGTAATCTCCTTAGCTCAAGCTACAACCGGAACCCTTAAGAGGTTATAAATGCATGTTCTGTCCCATTTATGTGTACTAAATGATATTAAGGTAGGAAGACCCTACATTAGTGGTATCAGAGCAGTGGTTAGATAACCCGGGATGAGTGAAGGGTAGCCTTAGCAATAAGTTAGCTAGGTGCTTACTTTCGATCATGTTTTGTGCATAAGTTGCATGTGAAGTATATGATGTTATGCTAACATGTTTTGTTTATCTAACAAAGTATTATACGAACTGCTTTTGGATCTTGTTGTTAATCCTTGTGTTGCAGTATGGCAGCAAACGTGGAGGTAGGTGACGCAGTGAGCGTCAATGCAAGCGCGGGGCGTACGAATCCCCTACCCCCGCCAGCTTTTGATGATGAACCGGCCGAACAACAGTTGTTGCCAGGGGAGCTAACCTTAACTCAGTTTCTTGCTTACCGACCCCCAACCTTTGAAGGAACCGAAACTGGGGAACGAGCTGAGGAATGGTTGGAAAGAATAGAGCAAATCTTTGTGGCAGCCCCATGTGCGAAGACAGCATGGATACGGTTAGCAGAGTTCCAGTTGGCCAAGAAGGCGCTGATGTGGTGGAAGACCACTGTGGTAGAGCAAGAGGCTCAAGGTCATGAAGTTAACTGGAAAATGTTTCGAACTCGCTTTCTGAACCGTTATTTCTCGGCTGCAGCACGACAAGCTAAGGAAGATGAATTCACTCACCTCAAGCAAGGTAATATGTCAGTGTCGGATTATGCTCTTCAGTTTTGCTCCTTGCTCAGATATGTGCCTCACATTGCCACGAACACACAAGCAAAGATGAGGAATTTCATGAAAGGATTGAGGCCGGAGCTATACGATAGGGTGATCACTTATGGCCCTACTTGCTTTGACGATGCACTCTCACGTGCCGAGCTGGCCGAACTAGGAGTGGGTGCATACCCTGATGTTGTACCACCGCCGGCACCCTCTCAGAAATCCACCCCGGATAATTTGAAGCCAAGGAATGATCAGTTCAAGTCAAGGGGGAACTCATCGGCATCAAGGTTCAGTGGTAAGAAGTCGGACAATAGATGGAAGGGGAACCGAAGGAGTGATGCCCCATCTGGAAGGGGGCAGTCTCAGGGAGACAGATCTGGGAAGATCCAATGCACTCTTTGTGGGCAACCACATCTGACGAAAGATTGTATAGGGTGCTATGTTTGTGGCGACAAGGGCCACTTTGCTAGACAGTGTCCCAACAGGGGAAGTCAACAGGGTTCTGCGGGGAGGCCTGCGGATAGGACAGCACAGCACAGACCCCCATTTGTACCGCGTCAGCATGGAGGTCAGCCCATGGGGCCACCTCAAGGACAAGTCTATGCATTGACAAGGGAGCAAGCTTCAGCGGCTCCGGAGGAGGTTATAGCGGGTACGTGTCTTTTATTTACGCACCCTGCTTTTATATTGATCGACACAGGTGCGTCATATTCTTTTGTGTCAACAAGTTTTGTGGAAAGACACCACATATGCACTTCTCCGTCGCCCACGCCTCTTATAGTCTCGACCCCCGCTGGAAGAAGTATGGTTACTGATCGGATCGTCTACAATGGCCTCATTTATTTTGAGGATAAAGAACTAAGATCAGATTTGATTGTTCTGGGAATGTCAGATTTTGACTGCATTCTGGGCATCGACGTTCTGAATAGGTATCAGGCAGTTGTGAACTGGAGGCAGAGGACAGTACGGTTCAAATCCGATATGGGAATTCCATGGACGTTCTATGGGGATGGTTCTCGCTCAAAGATTCCATTGATATCTGCTGTCAAGATGGCACAGTTATTGGAAAGAGGCCACACAGGATATCTCATATATGCCGTTGATGTTACGGAAAAGAAAGAAGAAGTAAAAGTTGAGGATGTGCCCGTAGTAGCGGAATTTCCCGATGTCTTTCCGGAGGAGATTCCCGGATTCCCACCGACGAGAGAGGTCGAGTTTGGGATTGAATTATTACCGGGGACGTCTGCCATTTCTCGTACCCCTTATAGGATGGCACCAGCGGAGCTAAGGGAATTAAAGATTCAGTTGCAAGAGCTCCTTGATAAGGGCTATATACGCCCTAGCGTATCGCCCTGGGGAGCACCCATTTTATTTGTGAAGAAGAAAGATGGTTCGATGCGTTTGTGCATTGATTACAGACAACTGAACAAAGCTACGGTGAAGAATAAGTACCCACTCCCGAGGATCGATGATTTGTTTGATCAGTTGCAGGGTACGAGGCTCTACAGTAAGATCGATTTGAGGTCGGGGTACCATCAGATTCGAGTAAGAGAAGAGGATGTTCAGAAGACAGCCTTCAGGACGAGGTATGGGCACTATGAATTCCTAGTCATGCCTTTTGGGGTGACAAATGCCCCGGCTGTTTTCATGAGTTTGATGAACAAGGTGTTCCAGCCATTTTTGGACCAATTCGTCATAGTCTTCATTGACGATATACTCATCTACTCTCGGACCGAAGAAGATCATGTACGGCACTTGAGGACAGTACTTCAGATCCTCAGGGATCATCAGTTGTATGCAAAGCTTAGCAAGTGCGAGTTCTGGTTGGACAGCGTGGTATTCCAAGGCCATGTCATATCTAGCCAAGGGATATCTGTAGATCCCAGGAAGATTGAAGCTGTGATGGAGTGGGCAGCACCCACTTCTGTACCCGAGATACGGAGTTTTCTTGGCTTAGCAGGTTATTACCGACGTTTCGTCGAGGGATTTTCTAAGATCGCTAAGCCATTGACACAGCTGACTCAGAAAAGAATCCCATTCTTTTGGTCCGAAGCTTGTGAGGAAAGCTTCCAAGAATTGAAGCGTCGTTTGACGACAGCGCCAGTGTTGGTGATTCCGTCTGAGGATAAGAGGTTTACCTTGTACACGGATGCATCATTGCAGGGTTTGGGCTGCGTATTGATGCAAGACAGACAAGTGGTCGCCTATGCTTCGAGACAGTTGAAGCCTCATGAGACCAGATACCCAGTCCATGATCTGGAACTGGCGGCTATCATTTTCGCCTTGAAGATTTGGCGTCATTATCTTTATGGTACTACGTTTACCATCTTTACGGACCATAAGAGCCTAAAGTTTCTATTCACTCAGGCTGAACTGAATATGCGTCAAAGAAGATGGATGGATTTGCTCAAGGATTATGACTGTGAAATTGAGTACCATCCTGGTAAAGCAAATTTGATAGCAGATGCCTTAAGTCGGAAGGTGAAGAGTACTGCTGAGGATGTTATGTGTTTATCAGCTTTGATGACTTCCTATTGCCATCTGGGCTATGACTTCGATGTAGACACGTCGCCGGTGCGAGTGTCGACCTTATTGGCCGAGCCAGACGTATTTGAGGCTATCAGGAAAGCCCAGAGGTCGGATGATGAAGTGCAGAGATGGTCATCGATAGCACTTCGAGGTCAGCCAACAAAGTTCAGAGTGGCTGAAGATGATTCACTAAGACTGGGCAACCGATGGGTAGTCCCAGATACACCAGAGTTACGTAAGGGAATTTTGGAACGGGCTCATAGTAGCCGATTCAGTATCCACCCTGGAGGAAGAAAGATGTACAAGGACCTGAGTGGTCAATTCTGGTGGAGACGCATGAAGCGTGATGTGATCAGTTTCGTTAAGAGATGTTTAATCTGCCAACAAGTAAAGGCAGAAAGGCAGAGGCCTGGTGGCGAGCTGAAGAGCTTAGAGGTACCTAAGTGGAAGTGGGAGCATATATCTATGGATTTCGTGACCCACATGCCAAGGTCGGCCTCTGGATTTGATGCGATCTGGGTGATCGTGGATAGGCTGACGAAGGTGGCTCATTTCATCTCTTACAGTATGACTTTCACGTATCTAAAGATGGCCCAATTATATGTACGGGATGTAGTGAGGTTGCATGGGATTCCAGTCTCGATCGTGTCTGACAGAGACCCAAGGTTTACTTCTCATTTCTGGGAGGGTCTCCAGACAGCTTTGGGTACCGAGGTGAGACTGAGTACAGCTTATCACCCTCAGACTGATGGCCAAACGGAGCGTACTATACAGACGCTCGAAGATATGCTGAGGGCATGTGTTTTGGAGTTTGATACTCCGTGGCAAGAATCTATACCACTGGTAGAGTTCTCATACAATAACAGCTATCAGGCGAGCATTCAAATGGACCCTTTTGAAGCTCTATACGGACGACGATGTAGGTCACCGCTGTATTGGGAGGACTTGACGAGTAAAGCGGTCGGAGGACCGGATATGATTAAGGATATGGAGGAAAAGATTAAGATGATACGCTTAAAGATGAAAGCGGCCCAAGATAGGCAAGCAGCCTATGCAAATAAGCGGCGACGGCCGCTAGAATTTCAAGTGGGAGACAAGGTCTTCTTGAAAATCTCACCCTTCAGGGGTGTTGTTCGTTTTGGTATGCGGGGGAAGTTATCCCCGAGGTATGTTGGACCGTATGAGGTATTACAGCGTATCGGCACTTTGGCTTACCGATTGGCTCTACCGCCGTCTTTATCTGGGATTCATGATGTTTTCCATGTTTCTATGCTACGGAAGTATGAGCCAGACCCGTCTCATGTTTTACAGCCTACTGAAGTGCAGTTAGACTCAGATGTATCCTACGTTGAACGACCAGTCAGAATTCTGGATCGTGAGGATCGCAGACTACGAAGCAAAGTTATACCAATGGTCAAAGTTCAGTGGGATCGTCGGGGTGTCGAGGAGGCTACGTGGGAGACGGAGCGGCATATGATGCAGCATTACCCCGAACTATTTTCTGGTATGAATTACGTTTAGTTTCTTTTGGGTAAGTGCATGCGATTTCGAGGACGAAATCTTGTAAGTAGGGGAGTAATGTGATGCCCCAAAATTAATTAATTGCAAGTAAGGCATTAATTATGTTTATATGATGTATCATGTGTTGATGGATTTATGTGTTGGGTATTAAGATGTTAACATGATTTGATTGTGTTAATTATTAAATATGAGGAGGATGTGATTTTAGATGAAGTTGGAGCATTCTTGTAAAATGCCTTTAAAATACTATGTTGGAGCATTTTATACATCATGTTAAGTTTGGGGTACAATTTTATTTAAGTTAAAGCAACCCCTTTTAAATCCCCTACCCATCACTTTAACCCTTTTACCTTTCACTTTATTAAAAACCCCCCAAATCACTTCCCAAACCCCAAACCCTCCCATTTTCGAGTTCCACCAAAAGGGAAGAAGGAAAGTTCCACAAAAACTTTGTTTGTGTGATTTTTGCTAGGATTTGGAGCCTACAAGAGGTATGGAACCATTCCTATAAGTTTCATGATGTTTGGTGTTGAAATGGGTTAAGTTTTGATGTTTTATGTGGGTTTGTTTGGGTATGTGTTGTTTATTGGTTGGGGTAATGTTTTTGAAGTGTTTTATGTGGGTTTTAAGGGGTTATGATGTTATTGAAGTTCTTAAGGAGTTTGGTTTTGGGTGGCATGTGGAAGAGCTTGAAAAATGAGCATTAATGGCGAAAATTCGTAGCACAGCACTCGGCGATCGATCGCCCGTTCTTGGCGATCGATCGCGAGCCTCCAGTGCCCGCCAGTAGCATTTGGCGATCGATCGACACTCTTGGGCGATCGATCGGCGAGGCTGGCGATCGATCGCGCCAAAAGTGGCGATCGATCGCCAAGGAAGGGATTTTGCCCCCTCGTCCAGTGCGATCTCGCGATCGATCGCGCCTGGGCAGCGATCGATCGCGAGCTGTAAAAAGATGGATTTTTGATATTTACGTGGGATTTTTGGATATTGGACTATAATTAGCTTCTAATATCAATTTGTATGGTTATGTAGAACCATCCCATGTGCCCACGACTTCAAGGAGATAAAGTCTACGATTTCTCCTTCTTTTGGAACTAAGGTACGTAAGAGACGTACGAGCATCGGACGGTAAACCATACCCTTACCTATTATGATGATGTTTAAGATGATGTTATGATGATGATGTCTATGATGATATTTATGATGATGATGTCTATGATGATATTTATGATGATGATGCTTATGATGATGTTATGATGATGATGCTTATGATGATGTTACGATGATGATGCTTATGATGATGTTACGATGATGATGCTTATGATGATGTCTATGATGATGATGTTATGAGGACGTCTATAATGACGAAGTTTATGATAAGGTCATACGACGTGTATGATTGGGTAAGACGCCCATGTGGTGGGATGCCACCCAAAGTACGTGAGTGGGTAAGATGCCCCCGTGGTACGATGCCACGCAATGTTTATGATATGGTAATACGCCATATGACTGGGTAAGATGCCCACGTGGTAAGATGCCACACGATGATTATGACGTGGTAAGATGCCACACGATAATGATGATATGGTAAGATGCCATACAATGGGGTAAGACGCCCTAATGTATGAATAAGAGTCAGGGATAACAAGGAAGTCGAAGGACGACCAATAACCTTTACTTAACTAAGATGTTATGCATTATTGTATGCTTTTATATAATGTTAAGTAAATATGTGTATGCTCACGATGTGTTATCCCTGTAGGTACACTTTTGGACCAAGGGCCTAGGGTCGGGTTGAGGAAGTGAGCTAAAGGGAGCATGATGAACGTAGGATGCAGGATTTTGATAGTCTCTACTCTAGGAGTAGTGTAAATCTATAGCTTTAACATTCTTTATTGGGAATGTAATTAAATAGCTTCTGAAAACTTTATTTTGGCCTGTAATCTCCTTAGCTCAAGCTACAACCGGAACCCTTAAGAGGTTATAAATGCATGTTCTGTCCCATTTATGTGTACTAAATGATATTAAGGTAGGAAGACCCTACAGGAATTTACTTAGTGTTCTGTATTCTGTTTAGTATTGTGTTGTCCCTGGTCGGGAGTTATATTATGTGATGTGTTTTTATTTCCGGATAGCTAAGTTTGTGGGGAGACTCTGCCCAAATTTTTATAAAAACCCACAATGTAAAAGTGGTGTAATGGGGATGGTATTGGGTGAAACCCCTGAGTCTGTTTGTTGGTCGAGATGAACATATAATGTTGAACACTGGTTATGTCATGGGAAACACGTAATGATTCTTTTTAAAGAATGAAAAGAAAAATGAAAAATTTATACACATACGACGTCATAAATGAACTAATGACGAGTTTAAGTGTTGGGGCCTTACATTAGTGGTATCAGAGCAGTGGTTGCTCTTTGGGGCTGTTAAGTGCCTAGGAAGTTATTGATAGCTCATATTTATGCATGATGGCATTAATGTTGTATGACACAACTAGTTGTTTATGTGCTTTTATGATATGAAAAGTGGTGTTGCTAATCATTGTAATTGCAGGAATCGTGTAGAATGCGATGGGATGGCATTAATGGTGATGTCTAGCACTTCATGTATTATGTGTTAAGGAATCTGATTTTGTAGGAAAATCAGGAAATGTGAGACGTACGGGCTTCGGACTGTAAAACGTGTTACACCTTTGATTATGTATATCGTGGATACTGGACCCTTACATGTGATGGTATATGCGAAATGATAGTGATATATATTGTGATAATGGAATCAAATGCTATGTTCGATTATTGTGGTAGAATTGATGAATGTTCTGGTAGCCTTTATCTCCGAGCGAGGGAGGTACTTGCCAATGTCATGTGAAGCGATGGTAGTATGATATTTGCCGCTGTCATGTCTAAGCGAGGTAACATGCCGCTGTCATTGTCGAAGCAAGGGATATCATATGATGTCGCTATATGTCGAAGCAAGGGGTCCTAAAATTCCGCTGTTGTATTGGGACCGGAACAGTCACAATTCTAGTGATTAATGTGGAATATTTTGGTTATAACTGGAACGTGGTATCGATCATTATATTTGTGAACTGTTGTATTAACCTGGATGCAGGTACATGGAGCTAGTGGAAGTTCCGGTAGTTGTTATATTCGAGCGAGGGAGGTACTTGCCGCTGTCATATGAAGCGATGGTAATATGATATTTGCCGCTGTCATGTCTAAGTGAGGTAACATGCCGCTGTCATTGTCGAAGCGAGGGATATCATATAATGCCGCTATATGTCGAAGCGAGGGGTCCTAAAATTCTGCTGCTATAACAAGACCGGAACAACCACATTATCGATATTGATAGCGATGTCACATTCCGCTATATTAGTTGGCGATGGTTCATGCCGCCAGGTATATTGATAGCGATGCCTCATTCCGCTATATTGGTTGGCGATGGTTCATGCCGCCAGGTATATTGATAGCGATGTCTCATTCCGCTATATTGATTGGCGATGGTTTATGCCGCCGCCTATTTCCGCTATGTCAATGGTGATGGCTCATGCCGCCAGACATGTGTTTATCGATGGTGCATTCCGCTGATTTCATGGCGATGGTTCTTGCCGCCGATTATATATATTGCGACGTCTCATTCCGCTTTTCTGTTGATGGTGAGTATATCAATTTGTGTATTGATATGAAATCATATCTTGTGGAATATTTATGTTGAGAGCAGGGACAATTTAAAGGATCAAGTGTGGATCAACTGTGTACAGTAAGTGTTATTACATCTTATTATTTTAAGAATGTATATTCATTGTGATTATGGATATTATGTATGCCAGCGTTGGCGATGAGTATTATGTACCGCCGTAGGGCGATGAAGATTGATGTATTGCTATTGTGTTAGCAATGAATATTTTTAGTACCGCTATTGTGGTTAGCGATGAATGCTGTTGTATCGCAATTGTGTTAGCAATGAGTATTGATGATGCTTTGATTGCAGATGGCAATAGAAATTGTGCTATGTATAGTTATGTGATTGCTCATTGGGTATATGTGATTTAGGCCCAAGAAGATATTGGATCGATCCAGGAGGACAAAGTATCGAGGTAAACCGTTTCAGTTGGTTGAACATATTGATATATGTTGATTCGAGTTATTTTGTTTATTCATATTAATTTTGAAATCATGTACATGTAGAAAAGTTGATAATGGAATTGAAGTGGAACCTAGATGTATCATTCATATTTTGTTGCGGTAATAAGGCAAGAAGGGGTGTAACCTCTGTGATAGCACTCTCATATCTACGGCATGTAGTGATGAGATATTGAAAATAGATGTTAATCACTTTGTGATGATAATTATTGTTGTGAAATCATGCTAGTTTTGTATGGGGTAGGATTAATAATTGATTAATCACCTATTATGTTGAATGGAATACAATCAGATAGACGTGAGTTTAATGAGCGTGTCACGGGATGACATGAGTATGTTGCGGGATGACGCGTGATTACTACGAATGTCGTGTGTGGACATGTGATCATTGTGAATATTCATGATTAATAAATTATTATGTTTCGAGGATGAGTTAAAGATTGATATAAATTGCGTCATTGAGGCATGCAATTAATTCTTATGTTAAATTTCAATCACCCTATGAGAAAGTGTACTGTAACATGTTGTGTACAGAACTGCGAGAAACTTCTGATGCAGAGAATTAATGTTTGATGGCAGAAACATTATGAATATCGAAATATGTAAAGGGCAAAGTACGTGTTATGTTACCAGTATTTGAGAAATGCTAACGAGCTTATTTTGTACTTGTCCTATAACAGATAATAGTTGGGTGAAGTAATGTGGAAATGTTAACACTAAAGAGTATGTGAGTGGTGTGATTAACATAATATTATGATGCCATTGTGTATTGTAGATGATTCCATCTACAAAGGTATGTCACGAACTATTCGATATTGATGTTGATGCCTTGTGTTAGATGAGTATAATCGTGACATGAAAATATTGGTGTTAAGCCATTTATCATGATTTGATACTGATGGTCTGTGGCTGTTGGTGTGTATAGTGTGTATATACGTATGTGAGAATGACCAATGGGCTTTCTAGTCATTACCTTGCACCAGATAATAGCCAGGAGATGATATATGAAAGATTGGTGCGTAAAGGCTCAAGAGTACTGTTACTTCATACGGATGACGGTGATGATGTGCGGATAAGTTGCATACATTTGCAACGACACAGGTATGAAGTTACTTAAGATAAATGTTGATGTATTGTCATATATTCTTAAATATACATGAAAGCATGGATTGCATGATTTAGCGAGATTATATGATGGGTACTGTAATGAAAGTATGTAACGGGAAATAAGATTGTGCAATGGAATTATGTCGATAAAAGTACACAGGTAGTGAGATATGACAAAGAAGCTTGACGGTTAAACACTCCTTGCGATCGTTGGTGCAATGGGGCACATGTGTGAGCCATGATGATTCTGATGACTGTCATCCTACGGATGGTAAAGTCACTATCTTGAGCTATATACGGTACGTAAATTTTACAGTTGGCTTTTATGGTAAGCATGCTTTTAAATTTCGAGGATGAAATATTATTGGTTGGGGAGAATTGTGATGTCCGGAATAATTATTAATTGTCAAATGGATTTAATCATGATATTTATATGATGTGTTGGGATTTAATTCTTGGGCATATTATTTTGACCGGAGCTGGAATAAATTATTCCGGGTTGAATTTATTGTGTAAATTAAATTCAAGGGATTATTTTTATATACACAATAAATAACTTTTATTGGAGATCAAAATTTAAATGATAATAGAAATGGGTGGTAGTGGAAATTGTATGGTGTAAAACTTAATCTAGGGTTACAAAATAAAACACACACCCTCCTTCTTTCACACACAAAACAAACCGACATCTTCACCTCCTCCCCCATCTCTTGCGCCGTCTCCTCTCTCAGCCTCAAGGGGGCGATTTCTCCTCGGTTTCCAGCTGCAATTTGGTGCAGGTTTGTGTGGGTTCGAAGCTTCACGAGTTCCTAGCTTCTTACGCTTCTAATTTTTGATTTATGCTCGATTGTTGCTGCGATTTTATGTACTGATGGGTTAGAAAATGAGTTGTTGTTTTTGGTCGAAACTTATATTGTCTTGATCGAGTTTTGCTGCAAGTTTTGTTTAAAAAAAAAAAAAAAAGCTTGCTTTTTTACTTAGATTTCTTCTGCTGTCTGAGTTCGAAAAATGTACTGTTATTTTGCTCAAAAATCAAGCTGCTATGGGTTCGAAAACATGATGCTAATTGGTAAATATTATTGCTACTGTGGGTTCGAAAATTTGATGCAAAGTGGTTCGATTTTTCTGCAGCATTATGCTCGAATTTCCTGCTGCTTGGGTTCAAAAAAACAAATTTCAGCTGTGTTGGGTTATGTATTGATGCTGCTATGTTTTACATTTTTGTAAATATATTTGTTCCTATTGTTGTTGACCATTATGTTGAGGATTTGTGCTAAGTGGTGAGTGTGTGTTAGGCGTGAGGTAGTGTGAACGTGTGTGTGTGTTTTGAAGTGCAGAGTGTGTGATTGTGGGTGCTGGATGTTTGTATGTGTGTGTATGTATGTGCTGAATACACCTATAAGTGTGGGTATTAGTGTGTGTAGATGATGGTTATGCAAGTAATTATGTGTTCCTACATGTATTGAAGTGTATAAGTGTTAAGTATACACATTTGTGTGAGTATTTCATCATGTAACTAGGGGTTTATGTTGTGGTTTGTGGCTAGGTGAAGTATTGTAAAGGAGAATGTTAAATTGATTGGTGTAGTGGGTTGAGACGTTTATGTGACGAAATGCAAGTAAAAACATTCTAATTGGATAACATGAGAAATGTCATTGAGTGTTGAATTCAATTATAACTCACCTTGTTGAATGGTCTATAGTTGAAATTTTAATTGTTGATTTGTGCATTGGCTAGTATCATTGTTGGTTAAAATATGAAGACTAAAATCATGCATGTAAGGTGTTTGTTAATATGCTTAAATGTGATTTAAGTGGGTTTAAGTCTTGTTAGTGGGGGTGAAAAGAACTAACTCTATGTTAGTAGCCATTGTAATATTTGGTGGGTGTTGGGCTATGGTATGGAATTTGTTACCATTGGAAGCATGTGTAGTGTGGAATAAAGATTGCGGTGATGTATATGCTTGAATGGCATCATATGAGTTTTAAATTAAGAATTATGGAACTCAATGCATGTTTAAAGTGTTTAAGTTGAATTCAAACAAATAAAGGACTTTATATTGTGATTAAGGGGTTTGGACATAAATAGTAAAATATTTTATATCCATTGATTCTTCTTTCATAGCTTGTTGTTTGAAGCATCTCGGTGTTGGGTTGGGTGTATGTAACATGCTAGTTGTTTAAAATTGATTGGACTATGTGATACTATTTTCATCAAGTATCCCTTAAACTTTTGAGTTCATGTAGAGCCTTCTTGAGCTCTTGGACAACAAGGATGGTGACTTGACGGTAAAAACAAAGACTTTAAGGTACGTGGTGACGTACGAGCAGGTATATCTAGTATCTATACATTCATGTATACATGCAATTTTAAATATGATGTTTCAGGTAAGTGTTGACTTTAACAATCGAGTTTCATATACGAGTTATGGGGGATACGTAGTGGTACGTGATCCGATTATACTAGTTGAGTATTGATGCCTTGGGCATGAGCATTATGAGAAAGTGTCGAGAATGAGATAGTGGGATAACCAGGTTTACATTGGGATAACCAGGTTTACATTGATGTTGAACTATTTATGTTTGAGCATAAATGATATATTGTCATTGTATTGAATTCATAAGCGTTGTTGAGTATCACATTTTCGGTGATAAAACTAAACTTGACATTATGAAGGTGCGTGAGTTTGAAACAGGAACAGTGTGTGGAAGCTATACAAATTCGGAATTGTACAAGGAGTATATTTTATGAGTTTTGAATAATCTAAATTGTTGCATTATGATTTTGTATGTTGATTTGTGATTGAATATTGAGTTGGAGTGTGCTCACCCTGTGTGGGGGCTGTTTCTGTTGAAACAGGTACAACAGGTACGATGCTGCCTTGGAGTGCTAGGCTCGGACCTTGTTGGATGGTGCTTCCAGAAGCACATTATGAGATTGAGCCGATATACGATGTTGAGCAGTTGGTATTTATACTAATCATGCATCCGGACGAGTATATGTTATTCGTTGCTCTTCTGTGAGCACTTGTATCTGTATATGGACTGTATAAGGGTGTCGAAACCCACTCTTGTTGTCTTATTAGTGTGGTGTCTTCCCTGGCTGGGAATTTACTTAGTGTTTTGTATTCTGTTTAGTATTGTGTTGTCCCTGGTCGGGAGTTATATTATGTGATGTGTTTTTATTTCCGGATAGCTCAGTTTGTGGGGAGACTCTGCCCAATTTTTTATAAAAACCCACAATGTAAAAGTGGTGTAATGGGGATGGTATTGGGTGAAACCCCTGAGTCTGTTTGTTGGTCGAGATGAACATATAATGTTGAACATTGGTTATGTCAGGGGAAACACGTAATGATTCTTTTTAAAGAGTGAAAAGAAAAATGAAAAATTTATACACATACGACGTCATAAATGAACTAATGACGAGTTTAAGTGTTGGGGCCTTACAAAGTCCATCCATCTCCTCTGTCTCATGTTCAGCTCTGCCTGAGTAAACAAGAACTCCAGGCTCTTGTGATCCGTGTAAATGGTAAACGACGTACCATACAAGTAATGCGTCCAAATCTTCAGTGCAAAAATGATAGCCGTCAGTTCCAATTCATGGATTGGAGATCTGGTCTCATGCGGCTTCAATTGTCTCGATGCATAAGCTACCAAATGCTTATCTTGCATCAGCACACATCCCAAGCCCTGAAGTGATGCATCAGTATATAGAACAAACCTCTTGTTCTCCGTAGGAATACTAACACAGGCACCGTGGTCAACCGATGCTTCAACTCTTGGAAGCTCTGTTCACACGCCTCAGACCAATGGAATGGTACCCCCTTTTGAGTCAACTAAGCCAATGGCTTGGCAATCTTAGAAAATCCTTCGACAAAACATCGATAATACCTGGCCAAAATAAGGAAAATCCGTATCTCGGGCAAAGAAGTGGGTGTAGACCACTCCATCACTGCCTCCACTTTCCTGGGATCCACTGACATCCCACCGCTAGAGATAATATGCCCCAAAAATACCACACTGCTCAACCAGAATTCACATTTGCTGAGCTTGGCAAACAACTGATTATCTCTGAGGATCAGGAGCACCGTCCTCAAGTGTTTCACGTGCTCTTCCTCACTCCGAGAGTATATGAGTATGTCGTCAATAAACACTATAACGAACTTGTCAAGATATGGTTGGAACACCCTGTTCATCAAACTCATAAAGACAGCCGGGGCGTTCGTCACACCGAACGGCATAACTAGAAACTCGTAGTGCCCATACCGAGTCCGGAATGCTGTCTTCTGAATATCTGTGGGGTCCTCTTTACTTAATCCATTTTGTATCCATTAAACATACAATGTGAGTCTGAATTAAGTAATGTACCATGCACGGATTAAGAGTTCATACTAGTTACGTTGTTTACAAGGTTATCAAAAACCTAACAAACTATACATAACATGTACATAAACAACCTAATCCAAAAGAACTCCTAGGCAGTGGTTCCCCTCGCAGCGGAAATCATGACTCACGTTTCCCCACGTATATGAGTCCCTACAGAAACATTCACACAATGAGTATAGATAACAAATATCTCAGTGCAATATCAAACCATAATATCAATATCAATGATAAAGCACAATAAATCATCAATACGTGAATGTTCTGTATCATGCATCCACAAATGCACTATGTCATGACATGTCTCAACAATTTCCCTATTATCACGAGCCCCATATGATATGCCTAATCAGCTCAATATGTCAGTGGAACCACATCACATCTGCATATTAGCAGCACATATCATAGTACCATGCTCATCGGTGATAATAGACAGAGCATATACCCACACCAAGTGTATATCTCTCAAGCCAAAGCATATGTAGTATATCTATCGTGGCAACGGTGATGTCTTGGCTACCCCATGGGGCGGTGCCCCATGGGGTACATCTGACCACACATTGGGAATATTCCCGTAGGAATATTCCCAATGTGTGGTCAGATGTACCCCATGGGGCACCGCCCCATGGGGTAGCAAAGAATTATTCCGTGGCAACGATCCTAGCCAAAGCATATACCACACCAGGCATATCTCTCGAGGCAATGATCTCACCAAAGCATATACACATATCTATCAAGGCATCCATCCCAATCATATGAAATCCATGTATGAATATGCATATGAACTACCAATCATATGACACAAGATAATATAAATCATATGATGTGAAAACCATAACATCATCATCGCATCATATCTATACTCCGTACGTCAACACGTACCTGTATTGCGACACAAAC
This sequence comes from Haberlea rhodopensis, assembly GCA_907163345.1. Lineage (NCBI taxonomy): Eukaryota > Viridiplantae > Streptophyta > Magnoliopsida > Lamiales > Gesneriaceae > Haberlea > Haberlea rhodopensis. The sequence goes on along the minus strand of CAJQUN010000130.1, from coordinate 786,293 downwards.
GATTTAAATTAGGCGTTCCTGTCTAATTGCCTCGTTGTCCCGTCCCTTGAGAGGATGCTACAACAATGCCAACAATATACCATGTTATCCTAGGCATTAAAATCAAATTCTACAAAAATATAAAATTTTCAACATTCTGCCATCACCGATCGATCGCCTAAAATCTCGATCGATCGCCGAACTGTTCATGCTTCACCGATCGATCGCACAAAATCACCGATCGATCGCCACCTTGCACTGATCGAACGCCTCAAATCACCGATCGATCGTCTCATGCTCAAACCGCCTTAAACCTTCACTGGTCGCGGCGATCGATCGAGACCACAGCCGATCGATCGGCCCGATCAGAAAAAATGAGAAAATGGCGATTTTCAAGCTTATCTCCATGGTTCTTCTCCTATACCTCAAAGTTTAACATGTAAACATAATTCATGCAATCCCTAGTATCATATAAACATGTTTCTAACACCCTAGAAACAAATTCTTGGCAAAGAAACAAGTTATGATTCTAAGCATACATATTTGATATTCCAAGACACATACTTCATTACCAACTACACAATTTAAGTGTAAAACCATGAAATCCTTACCAAGATGGTACAATTTCACTTCACACACCTTCCTAGCTCAATTCACAAGTGAATCCTAAGCTTAAATCACAAGAAAGGTGAAAGAGAGAGAGAGAAGCTTGGTAGAGATTTTTAGGTGAAAAGTGGTGTATTGTGAGTTTAAGCTCACTAAGCTCTTTCTTATAGCCACTTGTTATAAGCACATGAGAACTCACCTCAACATGTAAATCCAACCACAAATTCACATGCTAATGCAACCTTACATGAAATACAAAGGCATATGAAATTCAAATTCAAATGCAACTCCAATTGCAAGTAAATTCACATGCATATTCCAAAGGCCTACTAGATCATGACTTAATATGTTATTATGTAGGATCTAGCGCTTACCGCTTTACCAATAACTATAGTTAAGGGTAATGGTGCAACATCAATCTTTTCAACCATACACTGGCACAAGCGCCACGTGTTCGACCGATCACAAAGCAGAGGCAATTGTTGAACCCCAACAATCCCTCCCCCAATAATTGCACTCTCTGCAACTCATGGGAATCGAACACGCGACCTTGGCTCTGATACCAATTGTAGGATCGAGCACTTACCGCTTTACCAATAACTATAGTTAAGGGTAATGGTGCAACATCAATCTTTTCAACCATACACTGGCACAAGCGCCACGTGTTCGACCGATCACAAAGCAGAGGCAATTGTTGAACCCCAACATATTAAATCATTGTTCACCATGTTTCATTATGAGTTCCACCTGAACCCCCAATATCATACCGCCACGTGATATAATTACACCATAATCATATCATACGTATATAACATAAATCGAGGCATTACAATTCTCCCCCACTCATTGAATTTCGTCCTCGAAATTGTATATACAAACATGCATATCATGATACACAACTCAATCATCCTATGCTAAAAAGATAGGAAACATAATCATGTATGCAACAGTACAATATGTATATACCAACAGTATCATAAAATTGTAACATCATACCAGAAAATAAATTCGGATACCGTTGCATCATATGCTGCTCCGTCTCCCACGTTGCCTCTTCGACACCCCGTCTGTCCCACTGTACCTTAACCATAGGAATCACTTTATTACGCAACCTGCGTTCAGCTCGATCCAAGATCATAACCGGTCGTTCCTCATACGACACATCTGTATCCAACTGTACATCAGGTAGCTGTAAGACATGACTCGGATCTGGTTCATATTTCCTCAACAGTGAAACATGAAAAACATCATGAATACTACTCAAGGCCGGTGGGAGTGCTAAGCGATATGCCAACGTACCAATACGTTGCAACACCTCATATGGACCAACATATCGTGGAGACAATTTTCCACGCTTACCAAACCGTACTACACCTTTAAAAGGTGAAATTTTCAAGAATACACGGTCACCAATTTGAAATTCAAGTGGTCTACGTCGCTTATTGGCATAAGCAGCCTGTCTATCCTGAGCAGCTTTAAGTTTCAATCTAATTAACTTCACTTTCTCTTCCATATCATGAATCATATCCGGTCCATGTAAGGAAGACTGATCCACATCATCCCAATACAATGGCGATCTACATCGTCGCCCATATAGAGCCTCAAATGGTGCCATCTGTATACAAGACTGATAACTGTTGTTATATGAAAATTCCACTAATGGCAACGAATCTTGCCAAGAAGTATCAAACTCTAATACACAGGCACGCAACATATCCTCAAGCGTCTGTATCATACGCTCTGTTTGTCCATCTGTCTGAGGATGATATGCTGTACTCAACCGCACTTCAGTTCCCAACGCTGTCTGTAACCCTTCCCAGAAATGAGAAGTAAATCTCGGATCCCTATCCGATACAATGGAAACTGGAATACCATGTAGCCTCACTACATGTTGAATGTACAACTGTGCCATTCTCAGATATGTAAATGTCATACAATATGGCACAAAATGAGATACTTTGGTGAGTCGGTCAACAATCACCCAAATAGCATCGCAACCAGAAGACGTCCGTGGCAAATGAGTCACAAAATCCATCGTGATATGTTCCCATTTCCACTGAGGAATATCCAAACTATGTAATTCACCTCCTGGTTTCTGTCTTTCCGCTTTCACTTGTTGACAGATCAAACACCGTTTCACAAAGCTCAACACATCCTGTTTCATACGGTTCCACCAAAATTGGGTACGTAAATCATGATACATCTTCTTTCCTCCAGGATGTATACTGTATCTACTACAATGAGCACGTTGTAGTAGTTCTTGGCGTAGTCCTAATGAAGCAGGTACTACCCAACAATTTCTGTATTTCAACGTTCCATCACTTGTAAGTACAAATTGAGATAATTGTCCTTGACTTATCCTTTCCTTCCACTGTTGTACTTCATCATCACTCATTTGTGCCGTTCTGATTTTCTCAAAAATGTCGGGTTCAACCAACAATGTTGATACCCTTACTGGCACTAATTCCATATCAAAATCATAACCCAACGTACAACAAGAAGTCATCAATGCGGATAAATGAATTACCTCATCAGCCGTATGATGTACCTTTCGACTCAAGGCATCTGCTGTAAGATTAGCTCTTCCTGGATGATATTCAATCTCACAATCATAATCTTTCAACAGATCCATCCATCTCCTTTGTCTCATATTCAACTCCGCTTGAGTGAATAGAAATTTTAAACTCTTATGATCTGTGTATATGGTAAACGACGTACCATATAAATAATGTCGCCATATCTTTAATGCAAAGACAATGGCAGCCAATTCCAGATCATGTACTGGATATCTCATTTCATGTGGCTTCAACTGTCGTGATGCATAAGCCACTACATGTTTGTCCTGCATCAATACACAACCCAAACCAAGTAAAGATGCATCAGTATAAACTGCAAACCTGTCATGCTCAAATGGAATGATCAAGACTGGAGCTGTAGTCAATCGATGTTTTAATTCTTGAAAACTACGCTCACACGCCTCTGACCATTGATATGATACTCCCTTCTGTGTCAAATGTGTCAATGGTTTGGCAATCGCTGAAAATCCTTCAACGAACCGTCTATTATAACCAGCCAAACCTAAGAAACTACGAATCTCTGGCACAGAATTAGGTGCTGACCAATTCAACACTGCTTCCACTTTCTTTGGATCAACTGATATACCTTCTTCTGAAATCACATGTCCCAAAAAGCCGACACTAGTCAACCAAAACTCACACTTACTGAGTTTGGCATACAACTGATGTGTCCTTAACAATTGCAATACCATATGCAAATGTTGAACATGTTCGGCATCACTCCGTGAATAGATCAGTATATCATCGATAAGACAATGACAAATCGATCAAGTATTCCTGAAAAACCCGATTCATTAAACTCATAAAGACAGCATGAGCATTTGTCACTCCAAATGGCATTACCAGAAATTCATAATGTCCATAACGAGTTCTGAATGCTGTCTTCTGTATATCTCCTTCCCTCACACGTATTTGATGATATCCTGACCTCAAGTCAATCTTAGAATAAATCCTTGATCCCTGCAAGCTGATCAAACCAATCATCAATACGAGGAAGAGGATATTTATTCTTTATGGTTACCTTGTTCAACTTTCTATAATCAATACACAATCTCATTGTCCCATCCTTCTTTTTCACAAATAATACCGGAGCACCCCAAGGCGATACACTAGGACGTATGTACCCCTTGTCCAATAAATCTTGCAATTGAGTTTTCAACTCTTTTAATTCAGTTGGTGCCATCCGATAAGGAGCCCGTGAAATTGCAGAAGTACCAGGTATCAAATCAATACCAAATTCCACTTCTCGAATCGGTGGGAATCCAGGTATCTCATCTGGAAACACATCCGCATATTCTGCAATCACTGGTATCTCCTCCACTTTCCTTTCTCTTTTCTGTTCATTTACATCAAGGGTATAAATCAAATAACACGCATGTCCACGCTCTAACAAACGCGACATTCGGATTGCTGATATCAAAGGAATCCTTGCCCTCGATCCTTGGCCATAAAAATACCATTGCGTTCCAGTATCAGATTGAAATCTTACAATCTTTTGACTACAATCCACAACAGATTGATATCTACTCAATACATCAATTCCAAGGATGCAATCAAAATCTGACATGTCTAACACAATCAAATCAGCCTGTAGTCCATACTCAGTCTCAAACTGAATATCACAATCAGACACACTCTGACAAGTCATCACAGTAGTTCCCATGGGTGTCGAGACATAAAGAGGCATCAACAGTGGAGACGAGCATATATGATACTGATCAATAAAAGCTTGTGCAATAAACGAATGTGATGCACCAGTATCAATCAACAGTAAAGCAGGATAAGTAAACAAAGTACACTTACCCGCTATCACAGTATCAGGAGCTGCCTCTGCTTCCTCCCTGTTCAGTGCATATACCTGAGCCTGAGGTGTTCCTGCCCTCTGTCCTCCACCAGACTGTGGTACACCCTGTGGTCTCTGCTGCACTGTATTCTCTGACACTGGTCCTCTCCTCTGTTGTCCACCCACTTGAGGACAATCACGGATCACATGTCCTGGTTTCCCACAACGGAAACAAACCACTGTATCAAGCTGTGGACAATTCCTTTGATAATGTGGCCCTCCACATTTAAAACATTGTAATCCACGTCCACTACTACTACTACTGCCTTGGGACTGTCCTTTCGATTTGCGATCACCCCCTTTTTGTGATCCAAAACGTTTTCCACTAAACCTAGATGAAGATGCACCACCTCGTGGTGATTTAAATGATTCCCCTCTAGGTCTCATACTGTCAGATGTAGGTGGTTGAGCTTGTCCAACATCTGTATATACTCCTACAGCAATCTCAGCCATCTCCGCTCTAGTCAACGCTTCTTCATATGATGTAGGGTTATTGGACATTACCCTATCAAACAATTCAGGCCTCAACCCTTTCACAAACTGTCTGATCTTAGCTTTGGTGTTCACAGCAATATGTGGCACATACCGGAGCAAAGAAGAATAATGCACCGCATAATCAGATACTGTCATTGATCCCTGTCTCAAATGCGTAAATTCATCCTCTTTCCTCTGCCTTGCAGCAACAGAGAAATAATGCTCCAGAAACTTCGTTCGAAATACATCCCAGTTAACCGTATGTCCTTGAGCCCTCAACTCAAGTACTGTGGACTTCCACCACATCATAGCTTTCTTAGCTAACTGGAATTCAGCTAAGCGTAACCACGCAGTCTTGGCACACGGTGCAGATACAAATATCTGTTCCACACGTTCCAGCCATTCCTCTGCCAGTTCCCCGGACTCAGTCCCCTCAAACCTAGGTGGCTGATAGCTCAGAAATTGCGTCAATGTCAATTCTCCAGGCAACAGTACTTGTTCCACTGGTCCTTGTTCAATCGGTGGTGGTGGTACAGGCACCATCCTCACACTGGCATTGCCACTCAAGGCATCCCCAACATCCTCATGATACCCTCTGTCTGTCATAACTGTATAAAGGGTTAACAATAACATTCACAAGTATATAACATGTTAGAATAACATCATCTTCCAAAACCTAACATGCTATTACCATTCTCCAAGTATTTAGGTAACTCCCTAATACACTTCCTCTACCCATGTTCACCCCGTTCTCGAACCACTGCTCTGATACCACTAATGTGGGGTCCTCTTTACTTAATCCATTTTGTATCCATTAAACATACAATGTGAGTCTGAATTAAGTAATGTACCATGCACGGATTAAGAGTTCATACTAGTTACGTTGTTTACAAGGTTATCAAAAACCTAACAAACTATACATAACATGTACATAAACAACCTAATCCAAAAGAACTCCTAGGCAGTGGTTCCCCTCGCAGCGGAAATCATGACTCACGTTTCCCCACGTATATGAGTCCCTACAGAAACATTCACACAATGAGTATAGATAACAAATATCTCAGTGCAATATCAAACCATAATATCAATATCAATGATAAAGCACAATAAATCATCAATACGTGAATGTTCTGTATCATGCATCCACAAATGCACTATGTCATGACATGTCTCAACAATTTCCCTATTATCACGAGCCCCATATGATATGCCTAATCAGCTCAATATGTCAGTGGAACCACATCACATCTGCATATTAGCAGCACATATCATAGTACCATGCTCATCGGTGATAATAGCCAGAGCATATACCCACACCAAGTGTATATCTCTCAAGCCAAAGCATATGTAGTATATCTATCGTGGCAACGATCCTAGCCAAAGCATATACCACACCAGGCATATCTCTCGAGGCAATGATCTCACCAAAGCATATACACATATCTATCAAGGCATCCATCCCAATCATATGAAATCCATGTATGAATATGCATATGAACTACCAATCATATGACACAAGATAATATAAATCATATGATATCAAAACCATAACATCATCATCGCATCATATCTATACTCCGTACGTCAACACGTACCTGTATTGCGACACAAACGATTTAAATTAGGCGTTCCTGTCTAATTGCCTCGTTGTCCCGTCCCTTGAGAGGATGCTACAACAATGCCAACAATATACCATGTTATCCTAGGCATTAAAATCAAATTCTACAAAAATATAAAATTTTCAACATTCTGCCATCACCGATCGATCGCCTAAAATCTCGATCGATCGCCGAACTGTTCATGCTTCACCGATCGATCGCACAAAATCACCGATCGATCGCCACCTTGCACCGATCGATCGCCTCAAATCACCGATCGATCGTCTCATGCTCAAACCGCCTTAAACCTTCACTGGTCGCGGCGATCGATCGAGACCACAGCCGATCGATCGGCCCGATCAGAAAAAATGAGAAAATGGCGATTTTCAAGCTTATCTCCATGGTTCTTCTCCTATACCTCAAAGTTTAACATATAAACATAATTCATGCAATCCCTAGTATCATATAAACATGTTTCTAACACCCTAGAAACAAATTCTTGGCAAAGAAACAAGTTATGATTCTAAGCATACATATTTGATATTCCAAGACACATACTTCATTACCAACTACACAATTTAAGTGTAAAACCATGAAATCCTTACCAAGATGGTACAATTTCACTTCACACACCTTCCTAGCTCAATTCACAAGTGAATCCTAAGCTTAAATCACAAGAAAGGTGAAAGAGAGAGAGAGAAGCTTGGTAGAGATTTTTAGGTGAAAAGTGGTGTATTGTGAGTTTAAGCTCACTAAGCTCTTTCTTATAGCCACTTGTTATAAGCACATGAGAACTCACCTCAACATGTAAATCCAACCACAAATTCACATGCTAATGCAACCTTACATGAAATACAAAGGCATATGAAATTCAAATTCAAATGCAACTCCAATTGCAAGTAAATTCACATGCATATTCCAAAGGCCTACTAGATCATGACTTAATATGTTATTAAATCATTGTTCACCATGTTTCATTATGAGTTCCACCTGAACCCCCAATATCATACCGCCACGTGATATAATTACACCATAATCATATCATACGTATATAACATAAATCGAGGCATTACAATATCCTCCTCCCTGACCCGAATCTGGTGGTATCCTAACCTCAAATCATTCTTGCTATACAACTTTGTACCTTGCAACTGATCAAATAAGTCGTCAATCCTTGATAGAGAATACTTGTTCTTCACTGTTGCCTTATTCAGTTGCCGGTAATCGATGCACAAACGCATCGAACCATCCTTCTTCTTAACAAATAGAACCAGAGCGCCCCAAGGCGATACACTAGGGTGTATGTATCCCTTGTCAAGGAGTTCATGTAATTGCTCCTTTAATTCCCTTAACTCCGCAGGTGCCATCCTATAAGGGGCACGAGAAATTGTGGACGTTCCCGGTAATAACTCAATCCCAAACTCGACCTCTCTAGTCGGCGGGAATCCTGGGATTTCCTCCGGAAACACATCAGCAAACTCTGCTACCAGGGGTACATCCTCCACCCTCAACTCTTTATTCTTTCCCGTCATGTCCACGGCATAGATAAGATAGCCAGTGTGTCCACGCTCCAATAACCGGGACATTTTGACCGCCGATATCAACGGAATCTTCGCACAAGAACCGTTCTCATAGAAAGTCCACTGAATCCCCATATCAGATCTGAACCAAACTGTCCTCTGCCGACAATCCACTACTGCCTGATATCTGTTTAGTAAGTCGATGCCCACAATGCAATCGAAGTCTGACATACCCAACACAATCAAATCTGTGATGTCCCCGAAATAATTATTTGCAATTGAGTATTAATTATGTTTATGTGAGGATTATGGTGTTAATTTAAGGGTGTTGAATTAATAATAATGGGAAATGTTTAGTCATGCAATGGCCATGACCTAGTAATGCATTTCAGGGTGCATGTGATGCATGTTGGGAATTTGAGTTATGGCATGATTATTTGGGGTGGGTGTTGATTGTTTTTGGTAAAGCATGTTTAATTGGAGTTTTGATGTATTTTATTGAATAAATGTTATAAAATTTCATGTGAGGATATTTTAATACATCATGCTAAATATCGGGACCAAAAACATAACCCTATCATCTAACCACCCCCCTCAACCCATACCCATCTGCAGCAACCCATACCTCACTTCACCCTTCAACCACTCAATCTCTTTCACTCCTTTTTCCCCAACTTCTTCCCCATTTTTTTTCCAACATATGATCAACAAGAGGGGGTGTGAAGCTTGAAAATTGCCTTATTTCTTGCTAAGGAAGTGGGGCAAAAGGGGTAAGGAATATTTTTTTGTTATGGTTCAATTTATGGTTGAAGTTAGATAAATTGTTGAGTAGAAATGGCATGTGTAGTAGCTTTTTGTTGAGAATATTGTTTTGTGTAGTTACATAGGAGTATAATGGAGTATTTTGTGAGTTGAGTTGTTGGGGTATGTTGGTTTGTGGTATGTTTTATGGTAGCATAAGGATGGTGCTCGAAAATGGTGGCTTTTCGTGATTACAGACATTGGCGATCGATCGGCGCGTTATCCCCGATCGATCGCGAGCACCAGAGTGCGAGGCAGAAGCTTTCGGCGATCGATCGTGAGTTTGCGCGATCGATCGGTTAAGTCAGCGATCGATCGGCATGTTTTCAGCGATCGATCGCGGAGCGGAAAATTTTGGGCATTGAGGCAGTAGCATCTCGCGATCGATCGAGTCCCATTGGCGATCGATTGCAAGAAGCCAAATTATGTGTTTTAATTATTTATTGTAGGATTTTCTGTATTGGGCTATTATTGGCTTCTAATATTGGTTTGTGTGATTGTGTAGAACCATCCCAGGTGGCAACACAGCCAAGGAAGTAAAGTCCTACCACATCCTACTTTTGGAAAGGTACGTAGAAGACGTACGGGCACCCAACGATAACATGTATTTTATATACTTATTGGAGTGTGCATTGAGGATGGAAGTATATATTAAATTATACATTGTGAATGCAAATACATGTGAATTATGCATGATGATTGCATATGTGTATGTTGAACACTTGGTGCACATCCCATGAGTCATGGTTATATTGGAGTGATGATTTTAATGCTTTGCCGCTGTCACTTGAAGCGATGATAGAATACTTGCCCCTGTCAAATTATAGCGATGAATGAATATTTGCCGCCAAATGTTGAAGCGAGGGTATTGCCGCATGTCGCATTTGAGCGAGGTTATTCAATGCCGCTAATATGTCGAAGCGAGGGGTATTGGTGTCGCTGTCATGACAAGCGAGGTACATTAAAATACACTGTTATAACATACTAGGGATTGGTAATTGGTGATATGTCATGACATTTGTGAAACCATTGAATAATCAATTGATTATACTCATGAGTTATTATACAGGGACAATCAAAAAGGGGGCGTTTAAAATGCAATTGGGAAACAGGAAGTGTTTTGTATTTACAGTTTTTGCATTTACGCTTTTAATCATGCTACGTTTAATATGGATTATTATATGCTCATGATTTGGGGGTTGTTGTGATGTCCCCGAAATGATTAATTGCAATTAAAGCATTAATTATGTTTATATGATGAATTATTACGATGATTAAGTTGTGCGTGGAAAATGAAGTGTTAGCATGATTTAATTGTGTTGATTTTAATTATGAGGAAAGTATGGATTTAATGAAGTTGGTTGCATTTTTGTAAAAATGCTTTTAAAATACCAAGTTGGGATGTTTTATACATCATGTTAAGTTTGGGGTATGATTTTAAATTAGTCCACAACCCCTTTTTAACCCATCACTCATCACTTAAACCCCCACTTTACCTTACTCTTTTTTTTTTTAAATCCCCCAACTCATCCTCAACCCTAAACCTTACCACATTTTCGAAATCCTTCAAAGGAGGAAGGAGGAAGCTCCACAAAACTTGAGTTTGTGTGATTTTTACCAAGATTTGGAGTCTTCAAGAGGTATGGAACTCTTCCTAAAGTTTTGATGATGTTTGGATTTGAAATGGGGTGATTTTTGAAGTGATTATGTGGGTTGTTTTGATGTATGTGTTGTATGGGTTTGGGGTATGGTTTTATGAGGTTTTTGTGGTGGTAAGTTGTTGGGATGTATTTGGTTTAAGATGTATTGGTTTATTTGGTAGTTTTGTACCAAAAAGATGGAGTTTACTCGAAAAATCGCAGCGACCGATCGATCGGTAGCAGGGCAACGATCGATCGGTGCATGTGTGAAGCGAGGACTGAAGTTTCTTTATTTACCGATCGATCAGTGGAAGTGACCGATCGATCGGTGGATGGCTAGCGGTCGATCGGTATCTTGGACCGATCGATCGGTAAAAGCCGTAGCTTTATATGGAAATTATGAACAGTTACCGATCGATCGGTAAGGATGACCGATCGATCGGTAGAGCGTTTTTGCTGAAGATGTTTTTCTTGGCTTAATTGATGGAATTTTTGGTATTAGGCTATTATTTAGCTTCTAATATTGATTTGTATGGTTGTCTGGAACCATCCCAGGTGCCAACAACATCGAGAAGATAGAGCTCTTCAATTTCTCCACTTTTGGAATTAAGGTACGTAAGAAGCGTACGGGCATCGAACGGTAACGTACTCCTAACTCTGACTATGCATTGATTGAATAAGTATTTATGATGATGATGTTTATGATGATGATTGTGATAAATAAGTTTAAGATGATGATGTTTGTGAAGATGATATGATAAGTAAGTTTATGATGATGATGTTATGATGATGTTTATGATAAGTAAGTTTATGATGATGATGTTATGATGATGATGTTTATGATAAGTAAGTTTATGATGATGATGTTATGATGATGATGTTTATGATAAGCAAGTTTATGATGATGTGATACGATGTTTATTATGTGGTAAGATGCCACAGGGTAAGATGCCCATATGGTAAGAGGCCATGCGATTTTATTATGTGGTAAGATGCCACGGGGTAAGATGACCATATGGTAAGATGTCATACAATGTTATTATGTGGTAAGATGCCACGGGGTAAGATGCCCATATGGTAAGAGGCCATACGATATTATTACGTGGTAAGATGCCACACGATATTATGATATGGTAAGATGCCATACGATAGGGTAAGATGCCCACGTGGTAAGATGGCACACGATGTTATGATACGGTAAGATGCCATACGATGGGGTAAGATGCCCATATGCACGAATGTGAATCAGGGTCAACAAAAAGAAACTGACGAATAAACCGCATGTTTACTTAACTATGATTTTGTACATTACTGTTATATTTATAAGATGACGATGTTCATATGATGACGATGCTATACGATGATGATGCTATATGAATATGATGTTATAAGATGATGATGTTATATGATGATGATGTTATAAGATGATGATGCTATAAGATGATGAGGTTATAAGATGATGATGCTATAAGATGATGATGTTTATAAGATGATGATGCTATAAGATGATGATGCTTATAAGATGATGACGCTATAAGATGATGATGCTATAAGATGATGATGTTTATAAGATGATGATGCTATAAGATGATGATGCTTATAAGATGATGACGCTATAAGATGATGATGCTTATATGATGATGATATTATAAGATGATGATTTTAATCATTCATGTCAAGAATTAATGATTATATGCATGGCTATGAAACAGGGACAACCAAAGAGGGTTAATGCAATTAACCAGGAAGTATATGTTACCAATTATTTTCATGCATTTATTTATATGCCATTGCCTTATGATGTTAAGTAACGATATACATGCTCATCATGGGTTGTTCCTGTAGGTACACTTTTGGACCGAAGGGCTAAGGGTCGGTTGAGGCAGTGAGCAAAGGAGCATGAAAGAAGATAGGATACATGACTTTTTGGATAGTCTCTACTCTAGGAGTAGTATAATTCTATCGCTTTAACATTCATTATTGAGAATGTAATTAGTTAAGTCTTAAAATTTCATTGTTGGCCTGTAATCTTTTTAGCTCAAAGCTACAATCGGAACCCTAAGACGTTATTAATGCTTGTTTAGTCCATAAATTGCGTGTTTAAGATGATGTTAAGGTAGGAAGACCCTACATTAGTGGTATCAGAGCAGTGGTTATGTGATGTCCGGGAATTATGGTGGTAATCCCGGTGTTGTATTAATCCTTGATGGATTTTTAATTGTGGCAATTAGGAATTAATTGCGGTTTGGCATCTCCCGAGGTTGGTAAATCGGGCATTTGGGATCGTTGGATCCCGAGGTTGAGATCGTATTCTCATTCCGGTGAAAACCTGCGAGTTGGCTTTTTAGTGTGACTCGGAATCTCGGGTGCTTGGTGTGGGCACCGGTAGGGGGTTTTTGAGTTAGAGAGAGAGTTTTTGAAAACAGATGATTTTTAATGAATCATGATGTATTTGTGGGGCTATTGGTATTTTTGGGGTATTTTTGCTATAAATACCCGTTGAACCCGGGATTTTAATTATCGGAACCATTTTCCTCTTCTCCTTTCCTCTTCCCGTCCGCGCAAGCTTTCCCGATCCCCTTTACCCCCGCGCACAAAACGCGTTCGCCCGCCGCCGTCCGGCCGCCGTTCGGCGCGTGCCACCCGCCGTTGGCTTCGTCTCTTCCGGGCGCTTCTATTCATACCTTCAATTTGAGGTTTGGTCGCGAATGGAGCTCGGATTTCTGCTGGAAGCGCTAAGGTTCGAACTGGGTTTCTGTTCGATTTTGTGGCTCGTTTTTGGTACGATTTTTGGGGCTCTTTTTCCAGTGTTTTTGTGGCGTTTTGTAGTGCATTTTGTGTCGAAAATTTATGCCTTGTGGTTCAAGGATTTTGGTTGCCAATTGATGCGATTTGAGCGCCGGATTGCATGGCTCATAGTTCGAATTTCTTGATGTTGGGCGGGTTAGGGTTCGAAAATTTGGGGGTTTTGGTTTGGGGATGTTGATTCTTGTTGTTAATTAATTAATTTATGGTTTAGATGCTTATTGGGTTCGAATTGAGGAATTGGATTCGAATTTAGGGCTTTAAATTCGAATTTTGGGGGTTTCGCATGTGGGGCGATTATTCATGTTGTTGATTGATTAATTCATGTTTTAAATGAATTATGGTGATTTTTGGATTTGATTTGTGTGGTTGGGGTTCGAATTTTAGGAGTGGTTCTTGAGCAATTTTTGATATTGTCTCATTCGTTTCCCCTCCCTGTATATGCCCTGCCCCGGGTCTTTTAAATGGTAAATTGTTGTGGATTGACAATATGTTGAGGGTTATGGGTGTGCTTGAGCATGGGTTGCATGTTCGTAATTAATTGTGAATTATTTATCGTGTTAGCACATCGTTCCTCGGAGCATGGAACTCGAGCAAGGTTTGGCTCGGACTTCGGAAATTAAGGTACGTGGGACGTACGAGCATTAGCCTATTATAGTATTGCAACTGTAATATGCATGGTTTGTGATAATGGTATTAAATGGGCATTGGAATACATGGTGTATGGTAATTGTATTATATGGACATTACAATATCTGGCAGGTGGTCTGGCATGTGGTAATTACATTGGATAAATATTGAGATGCATGGTGCACTATATTTACTTCAAATGGATAATGATATGAATGGTAAACGGTCTTTGCCTTCAATGGATATATATATATATATATTGGGAATCATACAGTGCCGTCTTCGAGCGAGCAATGATTCGGGATGCGGTCGCCATTGGGCGACCATCGGTTATGACGCCGCTATTGTTGAGCGTGCGCGAGGTTTAGTATGCCGCTATTGTGGAGCGAGCAATGAAATAAGAACATGGAATTGTTGGTTAAATATATGCGATATCTATAGTCTTTTACATTATGTTCTTATCCCTTTGATTATGGAACTGGTATAATAGAACGGTATTAGTTAATCTATGTGACGATTAACTGGCTTTGGGAATTTGATGAGTTTGGTTATTTTGAGAACAGGGACAATACAGGGGGATCCCGGATGAGGGTATTGCCATCCAGGGAGTATCATTTAAATTATGGCATTTACATTCTGTAAATTATGAATTGCAATATTATTATTTTGTGATTGGTGGTATTGGTATGCTCACCCCGTGTGGGGGCTGTCTCTGTTGGGGCAGGTAACACAGGTGTAGCGGCTTTGGAGTCGAGCTCGGGCTTTTGGTTAGAGGTACTTCCAGGATCGAGGTACCAGAGCTGATTGGATGGACGCTCAGATCCAGTGTTGAGATCGAGTTGTGCTTGGAAGGTGCTTCCAGGATAGAAGTACCAGTAGCGGTATCCGGTATAGTGTTTTATGCATCAAATACACGTTTATTCATTGAGTACACCTTACGTGTATATGGGATGTATAAATGGGCTATGGCCTCTTTCTGTTCATTATGGTTGCATGCAATTAATTATGGAAATTGCTAAATGAACTAAGAGCATAGTAGTGTATTATGTGGGTGCATGTTATGTGAATAATAATGGTAGGGGGAATTTGAATATTGGGAATTGAATGCAAGAAATTTTCTGGGTAGCATACGGTGTTGCACTTGCATAGGGTTTTTCCCCTGATGGTATGATTATATGCACTCATGGTATGGCTTAATGCACTGAAATACGGGTTAAGGGCACGGGGGTCCTTACATTAGTGGTATCAGAGCAGTGGTTAGCTCTTTGGGGCTGTTGAGGGCCTAGGAACATGTTATTGGGAATGAGAAGCACATACTTATGCATGATTGCTTATGTGCGTTTATGATATGTGTTCATCATTGGCATATGTGTTGCTAACCATGGTGGTTGCAGGGTCTTATGAGACATGGACTATGCATTACGGTTGCATAGGTATACATCGGAGTGATGATTTTAATGCTTTGCCGCTACATGTTGGAGCGAGGTGCATTAAAATACACTCATGGCGATGTTTATGGGAATACGGATTATGCATTACGGTTGCATGCACGTCGAAGCGATGATGCCGCTGTCGTGTCGAAGCGATGGTAAATGCCGCTGTCACGTCGAAGCGATGATGCCGCTGTCGTGCCGAAACAATTATTGAAATACGGGTTATGCATTACGGTTGCATGCATGGCGTAGCGATATGAATACTTGCCGCTGTCGTATTATAGCGATGAAGAATATTTGCCGCAAATATGTCGAAGCGAAGGAAAATGCCGCTGTCATATTATTATTGCGAGGGATATTATGCCGCTAATACGTCGAAGCGAAGGGTATTTCCGCTGTCATGCCGGAATGATGGTAAATGCCGCTGTCGTGTCGAAGCGATGGTAAATGCCGCTGTCACGTCGAAGCGATGGTACCACCGTCATGTCGAAACGATGATGCCGCTGTCGTGTCGAAGCGATGATACATGCCGCTGTCACGTCGAAGCGATGATGCCGTTGTCATGACGTAGCGATGTGATCGGGAACAAAGTACTACATGAGTGTGAGTACCTCTTGAGTCCGCGATTATCCGGGTATTTTATTGGCGATGGTTCCGCCGGGTATTTTATTGGCGATGGTTCCGCCGGGTATTTTATTGGCGATGGTTACGCCGGGTATTTTATTGGCGATGGTTACGCCGGGTATTTTATTGGCGATGGTTACGCCGGGTATTTTGTTGGCGATGGTTACGCCGGGTATTTTGTTGGCGATGGTTACGCCGGGTATTTTATTGGCGACGGTTACGCCGGGTATTCTATTGGCGATGGTTTATACCGCCGGATATCTATAGCGACATTTTATGCCGCTGACTCCATGGCGAGGGATCATGCCGCTGATTCGATAGCGATGGGTTATACCGCTATGTGTGTAGCACTGGATTATGCCGCCTACGAGCGATGGGTGCTGCTTATGTACCGCTGGTGGACGATGGATACAGGTATTCCGCTATCTCGATAGCGATGAGGTATGGCATATTACTTTTGTTATCAGTATGGTGAGTATGGTGTATTATTATTTACCGTCATGTGTTTGACGATGAGATTATGGATGTCGTGTATCGACAGGTACCGTCATATGTTCGACGATGTTATTTGGGATAACTATGTGGACGCTTGGCGTCATTTTGGTGATTTATACATTCATGTTTATGTATATGGTTGTATGGTTTGAGTGCCGATGGTGGGCACATGGTAGGGTTTGGGTATTTAGTTGACGAGACCTTTTGCCGAGCAGGTTTGCTCGATGGATCATTGATGCATTGTACCGGTGAGAGTACGCATCGTATTATGGAGGTATATTACTCGCTTGTTATTGTGATGAGGAGTAAACATGGTTACACCCACCCTAAGGGCGTGGAAGAAGTCCTAATGGATTAGGATTGCATGATAATTGAGCGTGGACGCCGGGTTGTCCAGTGTGCTTTGGTGTTTTAGAGATATGTTGGGCAATGACCCACAACTCTAATGGTTTGGGCGGTATGGTATACCGGGATGGAATGTGTGTCGCGTTAATAGGTTGGTATGAGCCTATGGGGCCAGCGAATCGCTAGCCAGGTATTATTGCAGTACTTTAGCGTGCTTGTGTTAGCCATTATAATGCTCGTTGGACACGAGTTTGGGTGAATCGTATGGTGATACGATGAGGGTTATGGTAGACTCTTGTAGTCTCTATGTGGCATGGTGTTTGAGGTAGGGAATACCTCACGGGGACGTTTATACGTCATTGTTTTGAGGGACTTGTACTGGGACAGCTCAAGTTCGTTGGTATTACCAACGTGAGTGTCAACAAGTCGTTGTTAGCTCTAGTTGAGCATCCTTGCATATGGCATGCAATGGGAGTCACAATGGTTTGTGAGATATAGTTAGTGGGGTGACACTACTATATTGATTTTATCTCTTGGAGAGATTTGAATTGTACTGTCTTAGAGACAGCTTACATCGGTCGTGGATTGATTGTAAATCAGCCATGGTAAGCATTACTGATGTTGGACCGAGTAATGGATTTCTTACCTCGGTGAGACGTTTGAGGAGACGTCTTCGGGGAGATGCTCGATTGTGGAGTACTATGGTATTAGTACAGAGCATCGTTGGGAGGTGTATACATGGCGTATACGGATTTTGGATTGGGTAATGGTAGTATTGATGCACTACTCTAACCAATTGTATATTTCTGGGTTCCGGGATATGTTTTGGTATTAATATACCAGGTTTTCCGAACGGTAATTCGAGGATTGGAGGATCATGGATTCATGACTTCTTCCTTGAGAGGAAGACGGTATTGTGATTCCTACCGGTTGAATCTTTTGGGGAGATTCGTTATTTTGGTTCGTGTGGTGGTGATGTTGAAATCACACCCTTTGGTTTTGGTTTGTCAACCATCATTCTCCGTGGGGCGAGAATAATCGGGGTTTGACAGTTGGTTTTGGGATTTGGGTGTGATTGGAGACACCCGAGTCTATTGCATTGCGTATGCATGTTGTGTGGTGTATGGGCATGTATGCCGTGTGTGTATACGAATGCCAACCTTTTTTCGTTCATTGTGGAACGCCGAGTGTGTATAATTGGTTTAGTGGATCTCCGGTGTGAGATTGTGGAACCTCGAGATCGGTAATCTCGATGGCACGATGCATTCTAATGAATGATCGTGAGGGTTGTTTGATTCCCCGAGGAGGGATCGATGTGTTTTGGAATCATGGTGGTTCTTGTTGGATAATTCGATAGCCTTCCTATTTTAGAATTGTTGGATCCAAGGATAAATGAGGGATGGCCGAGATTCGGATTTGTTTAGTGTCATGGTTGACACGTGTGTAGGAATGCATTTGGTTGCCTTGCATGTCCCCTGTGGAACTCGAGACCTTGTGGAGTCTTGATGGTGTGTCGGGACCAAGATATGATTTCTTGGAACACACCGGTGTAAACATCCTCGGTGATGTATTTTGTGTGGATCAGTGACCGTGGGTAACCCGGTCCGGGTTGCAAGTAGTGCAACTACTCCTCTGGAGGAGATGGGCTGGGAAGCGAAGACTGGTTTCTTTTTGTGAGTATACTGTTGTATGCTAGTGGTCCCCATCTTGACGAGGCGTGTCAAGCATCGTGGGCAGGTGGTGTATATCACGGTATGATATCTTTGTCAGAACCAATGGAAATTTGGTTGGTTTGCAGTTTTGGTGAACTGACTTGTGGGACGATTCACGTCGAGGTATGTTGTTATCTTTCGGGTTTGTATTGGTTTTGGCGTTGCGCTATTTTGGGGCTTGGTGCGAGACTGGTATTCTCGCAGTTGTTAATTCGATTCTAAGGTGGTTCAGAATCAGGGTCTTGGCTTTGTTTTGTTGGTGTAGTCCTGGTGTTACGTGGAGTACACCGGTGCAATTTCGGGGACGAAATTTTATTAGTAGGGGATAATTGTGATGTCCGGGAATTATGGTGGTAATCCCGGTGTTGTATTAATCCTTGATGGATTTTTAATTGTGGCAATTAGGAATTAATTGCGGTTTGGCATCTCCCGAGGTTGGTAAATCGGGCATTTGGGATCGTTGGATCCCGAGGTTGAGATCGTATTCTCATTCCGGTGAAAACCTGCGAGTTGGCTTTTTAGTGTGACTCGGAATCTCGGGTGCTTGGTGTGGGCACCGGTAGGGGGTTTTTGAGTTAGAGAGAGAGTTTTTGAAAACAGATGATTTTTAATGAATCATGATGTATTTGTGGGGCTATTGGTATTTTTGGGGTATTTTTGCTATAAATACCCGTTGAACCCGGGATTTTAATTATCGGAACCATTTTCCTCTTCTCCTTTCCTCTTCCCGTCCGCGCAAGCTTTCCCGATCCCCTTTACCCCCGCGCACAAAACGCGTTCGCCCGCCGCCGTCCGGCCGCCGTTCGGCGCGTGCCACCCGCCGTTGGCTTCGTCTCTTCCGGGCGCTTCTATTCATACCTTCAATTTGAGGTTTGGTCGCGAATGGAGCTCGGATTTCTGCTGGAAGCGCTAAGGTTCGAACTGGGTTTCTGTTCGATTTTGTGGCTCGTTTTTGGTACGATTTTTGGGGCTCTTTTTCCAGTGTTTTTGTGGCGTTTTGTAGTGCATTTTGTGTCGAAAATTTATGCCTTGTGGTTCAAGGATTTTGGTTGCCAATTGATGCGATTTGAGCGCCGGATTGCATGGCTCATAGTTCGAATTTCTTGATGTTGGGCGGGTTAGGGTTCGAAAATTTGGGGGTTTTGGTTTGGGGATGTTGATTCTTGTTGTTAATTAATTAATTTATGGTTTAGATGCTTATTGGGTTCGAATTGAGGAATTGGATTCGAATTTAGGGCTTTAAATTCGAATTTTGGGGGTTTCGCATGTGGGGCGATTATTCATGTTGTTGATTGATTAATTCATGTTTTAAATGAATTATGGTGATTTTTGGATTTGATTTGTGTGGTTGGGGTTCGAATTTTAGGAGTGGTTCTTGAGCAATTTTTGATATTGTCTCATTCGTTTCCCCTCCCTGTATATGCCCTGCCCCGGGTCTTTTAAATGGTAAATTGTTGTGGATTGACAATATGTTGAGGGTTATGGGTGTGCTTGAGCATGGGTTGCATGTTCGTAATTAATTGTGAATTATTTATCGTGTTAGCACATCGTTCCTCGGAGCATGGAACTCGAGCAAGGTTTGGCTCGGACTTCGGAAATTAAGGTACGTGGGACGTACGAGCATTAGCCTATTATAGTATTGCAACTGTAATATGCATGGTTTGTGATAATGGTATTAAATGGGCATTGGAATACATGGTGTATGGTAATTGTATTATATGGACATTACAATATCTGGCAGGTGGTCTGGCATGTGGTAATTACATTGGATAAATATTGAGATGCATGGTGCACTATATTTACTTCAAATGGATAATGATATGAATGGTAAACGGTCTTTGCCTTCAATGGATATATATATATATATATTGGGAATCATACAGTGCCGTCTTCGAGCGAGCAATGATTCGGGATGCGGTCGCCATTGGGCGACCATCGGTTATGACGCCGCTATTGTTGAGCGTGCGCGAGGTTTAGTATGCCGCTATTGTGGAGCGAGCAATGAAATAAGAACATGGAATTGTTGGTTAAATATATGCGATATCTATAGTCTTTTACATTATGTTCTTATCCCTTTGATTATGGAACTGGTATAATAGAACGGTATTAGTTAATCTATGTGACGATTAACTGGCTTTGGGAATTTGATGAGTTTGGTTATTTTGAGAACAGGGACAATACAGGGGGATCCCGGATGAGGGTATTGCCATCCAGGGAGTATCATTTAAATTATGGCATTTACATTCTGTAAATTATGAATTGCAATATTATTATTTTGTGATTGGTGGTATTGGTATGCTCACCCCGTGTGGGGGCTGTCTCTGTTGGGGCAGGTAACACAGGTGTAGCGGCTTTGGAGTCGAGCTCGGGCTTTTGGTTAGAGGTACTTCCAGGATCGAGGTACCAGAGCTGATTGGATGGACGCTCAGATCCAGTGTTGAGATCGAGTTGTGCTTGGAAGGTGCTTCCAGGATAGAAGTACCAGTAGCGGTATCCGGTATAGTGTTTTATGCATCAAATACACGTTTATTCATTGAGTACACCTTACGTGTATATGGGATGTATAAATGGGCTATGGCCTCTTTCTGTTCATTATGGTTGCATGCAATTAATTATGGAAATTGCTAAATGAACTAAGAGCATATTAGTGTATTATGTGGGTGCATGTTATGTGAATAATAATGGTAGGGGGAATTTGAATATTGGGAATTGAATGCAAGAAATTTTCTGGGTAGCATACGGTGTTGCACTTGCATAGGGTTTTTCCCCTGATGGTATGATTATATGCACTCATGGTATGGCTTAATGCACTGAAATACGGGTTAAGGGCACGGGGGTCCTTACAGGTTAGATAACCCGGGAATGAGCGAAGGGTAGCCTTAGCAATAAGTTGGCTAGGTGCTTACTTTTAAACATGTTTTATGCATATGTTGCATATGAAGTATATGATGTCGTACTAACATGTTTTGTTTCCCTAACGATGTATTATATGAACTGCTTTTGGGTATTGTTGTTAACCCTTGTATTGCAGCCTAGCAGCAAATGCTGAAGCAGATGATGCGATTTCATATGCGCTTCTCCGTCGCCCATGCCTCTTGTAGTCTCGACACCCGCTGGAAGAAGTTTGATCACTGATCAGATGGTTTATGACGGCCTCATTTTTTTTTGAAGGTAATGAACTGAGGACAGACTTGATTGTTCTGGGTATGTTAGACTTTGAATGCATTGTGGGCATCGATGTGCTGAACAAGTATCAGGCAGTTATGGACTGCAGACAAGGACTGTCCGATTTAGGTCTAATATGGAAGTCCAATGGACATTCTATGGGGATGGTTCCCGTTCAAGGATTCCGTTAATATCTGCTGTCAAGATGGCACAGTTATTGGAATGAGACCACAAAGGATATCTCAGCTATGCTGTTGTTATTACTCAAAAGAGGGAAGAGTTAAGGGTTGAAGATGTGCCCGTAGTGGCGGTGTTTCCTGATGTATTTCCGGAAGAGATTCCCGGATTCCCACCGACGAGAGAGGTCGAGTTTGGGATTAAGTTACTACCAGGGATGTCTACCATTTCTCGTGCCCCGTATAGGATGGCACCAGCGGAGCTAAGGGAGTTAAATGTTCAGTTGCAGGAGCTCCTTGACAAGGGCTATATACGCCCTAGCGTATCGCCCTGGGGTGCACCAGTTTTATTTGTTAAGAAGAAAGATGGTTCAATGCGGCTGTGCATCGATTTTAGACAACTGAACAAAGCCATGATGAAGGTATCCGCTTCCGGGGATTGATGATTTGTTTGATCAGTTGCAGAGTACGAGGCTCTACAGTAAGATCGATCTCAGGTCGGAGTATCATCAGATTTGAGTTCGAGAGGATGACGTACAGAAGACAGCTTCCAGGATTAGATATGGGCACTACGGATTCTTAGTCATGCCTTTTAGGGTGACAAATTCCCCAGTGTTTTATGAGCAGGATGAACAGGGTGCTCCAACCATATTTGGATCAGTCCGTCATAAGTTTTCATTGACGATATGCTTATTTACTCTCGAACTAAAGAGGAACACGTAGAACACTCGAGAACAGTACTCCAGATCCTTAGGGATTGTCAGACCCCTGACACAGCTGACTCAGAAAGGAGTGCCGTTCTATTGGTCCGAAGCTTGTGAGGAAAGCTTCCAAGAATTGAAGCGTCGTTTGACTACGACACCTATATTGGTGATTCCTTCTGAGGATAAGAAGTTTGCTATGTACACGACTGCATCACTGTAGGGTTTGGACTGTGTGTTGATGCAAGATAAGCATGTAGTGGCTTATGCATCGAGGCGGTTGAACCACATGAGGCTAGGTACCCAGTCCATGATTTGGAGCTGGCAGCCATCATATTGCCTTGAAGATTTGGAGGCATTACTTGCATGGTACGTCGTTTTCCATCTACACGGACCATAAGAGCATGAAGTTTTGTTCACACAGGCTGAGCTGAATAGGCGACAAAGAAGATGGATGTACTTACTCAAGGATTTTGATTGTAAAATTGAGTACCATCCAGGTAAAGCAAATTTGATAGCAGACGCCCTAAGTCGGAAGTGAAAAGTACTGCTGAGAACACTATGTGTTTATCAGCGATGATGACTTCTTATTGCCAGCTGGGCTATGATTTTGATGTGGACGCGTCGCCGTTGCGAGTGTCAACCTTGTTGGCTGAGCCAGACATATTCAAGATTATCAGGAAAGCCCAGACGTCAGATAATGAGGTTCCGAGGTGGTCATTATTGGTACTTCGGGGTCAGCCATCAAAGTTAGAGTGGCTGAGGACGATTCCTTGAGATTGGACAACCGTTGTGTAGATCCAGATACACCGGAGTTACGTAAAGAAATTTAGGATCGGGCTCTCAGTAGCCGGTTCAGTACCCTCCAGGAGGAAAAAAAAATGTATAAGGACCTAAGTGGTCAGATCTGGGGGAGACGCATGAAGCGTAATGTTATGACCCTTGTCAAGATGTTTAATCTACCAGCAGGTTAAGGCAGAAAGGCAGAAGCCTGGTGGCGAGCTGAAGAGCTTGAAGGTACCTAAGTGGAAGTGGAGGCATATCACTATGGACTTTGTGACCCACTTGCCAAGGATGGTCTCTGGATTTGATGCGATCTGGTGATCGTGGATATGCTAAAGAAGGTAGCTCACTTCATCCCCTACTGTATGAGATGGCCCAATTATATGTGTGGGATGTGGTGAGGTTGCATGAGGTTCCAGTCTCGATTGTGTCTGACAGAGACCCAAGGGTTACTCCACATTTCTGGGAGGGTCTTCGGACAGCTTTGGGCACAGATGTGAGACTGAGTACAGCTTATCACCCTCAGTCAGATGGCCAGACAGAGCGTACCATTCAGACGCTCGAAGATATGTTGAGGTTTGGAGTTTGATACTCCATGGCAGGATGCAGTGCCATTGGTGGAGTTCTCCTATAATAACAGCTATCAGGCGAGCATTCAAATGGCCCCTTTTGAAGCTCTTTACGGATGATGATGTAGGTCACCGCTATATTGGGAGGACTTGACTAGTAAAGCGGTCGGAGGACCGGATATGATTAAGGAAATGGAAGAAACGATTAAGTTGATACGCCAAAAGATGAAAGCAGCCCAGGATAGGCAAGCGGCCTATGCCAATAAGCTGCGACGACCGCTGGAATTCCAAGTAGGAGACAAGGTCTTCTTGAAAATCTCACCCTTCAGGGGTGTAGTTCGTTTTGGTATGCGGGGGAAGTTATCCCCGAGGAATATGAGCCAGATCCATCTCATGTTTTACAGCCTACTGAAGTGTAGTTGGACTCAGATGTATCCTACGTAGAACGACCGGTCAGGATTCTGGATCGTGAGGATCGCAGATTACGAAGTAAAGTTATACCGATGATTAAAGTTCAGTGGGATCGTCGGAGTGTCGAGGAGGCTATGTGGGAGACGGAGCGGCATATGGTACAGCACTACCTGGAACTATTCTCTGGTATGTGATTTATGTTTAGTTTCCTTTGGGGTAAGTGCATGCGATTTCGAGGACGAAATCTTATAAGTAGGGGAGTAATGTGATGTCCCCGAAATGATTAATTGCAATTAAAGCATTAATTATGTTTATATGATTAATTATTACGATGATTAAGTTGTGCGTGGAAAATGAAGTGTTAGCATGATTTAATTGTGTTGATTTTAATTATGAGGAAAGTATGGATTTAATGAAGTTGGTTGCATTTTTGTAAAAATACTTTTAAAATACCAAGTTGGGTTGTTTTATACATCATGTTAAGTTTGGGGTATGATTTTAAATTAGTCCACAACCCCTTTTTAACCCATCACTCATCACTTAAACCCCCACTTTACCTGTAAGGACCCCCGTGCCCTTAACCCGTAATTAGCGCATAAATCCCATAATCATGTACATATAACCATCTATGTTGGAAAATAACCATATGCTATATTAGCATAATATACCGATAATAAGATTTTTCCTTTTAATCCAATGCATACCATTTCCATTTTTCCAACTAAACCATTTAGCATGTCATGTACTCCCGATATACACTAATTACTTCTCAATTCATCTAGCAGTTCCCAATTAATTGCATATCACAATATAGATGAAAAGAAAAGACTTTTGCCCTTTTATACAACCCATGCACACATATACGTCGCTCACCAACGAGCACCAAATAATCGTACGTGTACATAAGGTATAAAATACCATACTCCCAGATACCGTTACCGGTGCCTCAATCCTGGAAGCACCTCCCAAGCGCCACTCGATCTCAACTCTGGATCTGAGCGTGTATCCAGCCAGCTCTGGTACCTCGATCCTGGAAGTACCTCTAACCAACAGCCCGAGCTCGACTCCAAAGCCGCTGCTACACCTGTAATACCTGCCCCAACAGAGACAGCCCCCACACGGGGTGAGCATACCAATACCACCAATCCAATAATCATAACATTGCAATTCATAAATTTACAGAATGTAAATGCCATAATTTAAATGATACTCCCTGGATGGTAACACCCTCATCCGGGATCCCATGTATTGTCCCTGTTCTCAAAATAACCAAACTCATCAGATTCCCAAAGCCAGTTAATCGCCATATAGATTAACTAATACAGTTCTATCATGCCAGTTCCATAATCAATGTGTAAAATCATTATATATAGGCCATAGATTTCACACATATTTAACCCAGGATTCCATGTTCCCATAACATTGCTCGCTCCACAATAGCGGCATTCTAAACCCAGCGCACGCTCAACAATAGCGGCGTCATAACCGATGGTCGCTCAACGGCGACAACACCCAATCGTCAAAAAATACACCAAAATTCTGGTAATCGGTTTCGGGCCCACAGAAGTGCATTTGCGTTAAAAAAAGGTACCACAGTGAAAGTGGTCCGGTTCCAAGTCATAAATGACAAATCCAGAAATAAAAGGAGCCAACTAGGAATTTAATGTGGTAATATACATATTAGAAATAGACGTTAGGTCAAAAGCTGTATTTTCTGTATTTTGGAGGGTGAAAGGGGCTTAAAGTATGAACAAAGTGACCATATTCTTGGAGGTCTTAGACAACAAAAAGTCCTTTAAGTATTAAGAGGGAGTTTCAGTAAAGTAAAGTTATAATAGAATTCATATTGGTTTATAAAAAGACGTCAGGAAAGACTGGTGCAGAATCTTTATTATAAGGCTACCATTTTCCCATAATTTGCCAAAATCAGAGGAAAAATAAGAGGGGCCCCATACAATATACGTAATCAACTAATATAATAGACGTAATAACCAAATCCGAAAGAGGGTTCAGGAAGCTCGCTCGAAAGCGGCACCCTATGATTTCCAATGTATGTCTATTTATCACAGTTACCATATACCATGCATTTCAATACCCATTTATTGTAAATGCCACACACCATGCATTTCAATGCCCATTTATTACAATTACCATATATCATGCATTTCACTATTGCAACATTATAAAAGGCTATGCTCGTACGTTATACGTACCTTAAAATTCCGTAGTCCATGTCAAGCCTGGCTTGAGTTCCATGCCCCGAGAAACATGTGCTAAAACACATAAACAACCCATAATCAAGCATGAGCATGCAACCACGTGCCCAAGCACGTTCAAAACTCCCAAACATATCGTCCATCCAAGACGATTACCAAATTATAAAAATTCCCGGCTAAGCATGTATAATACCCCCAAAAATAATGTCAATCTATGACAATTAGCCTTTTAAAATAACCCGGGGAAAAGCATGCAAGACACCCAAAAGAGCCAAGAAACAATAAAAAGGGGCACCCACACTGGCCAGCTCGATCGATCGAAATCTCACCTCGATCGATCGAGAACCATCCTCCGATCGATCGGTCCACTGTTCCAACGCCACAAAACACATTCTTCCATGCTCGATCGATCGAAATTATTTTCGGATCGATCGAGCAGCCCTGTAAACGCGAGGAACCTCCATGAATGAGCTCCTTCCAACACCAAATCGCCTACAACTCAAACCCACTTCAAATATAACATAAAACCAACCAAAACCATCCAACACTACAAATAAACACTCCTCAAACCAACCAACCCAAAATTATTTAAAAACCCAATTCTTTCAACTCAACACAAACCCTTCCCAAATAATCACCATAATTCATCCAAAACATGAATTAATCAATTAACAATATGAATAAACATCCCCAAGCCAAAACCCCAAATTTTCGAACCCTAACCCGCCCAACAGCAAGAAATTCGAACTAAAACCATGCAATCCAGCGCTCAAATCGAATCAATTGGCAACCAAATTTTATGAATCACAAAGCAAAATTTTCGACACAAAAAATGCAGTACAAAACGCCCCAAAAACACTGGAAAAAGAGCCCCAAAAATCGTACCAAAATCGAGCCACAAAATCGAACAGAAATCCAGTTCGAACCCTAGCGCTTTCTGCAGAAATCCGAGCTCAAATCGCGACCAAACTTCAAATTGATGGTATGAATAGGAGCGCCTGGAAGAGACGAAGCCAACGGCGGGTGGCACGCGCCGAACGGCGGCCGGACGGCGGCGGGCGCACGCCTGGAAGCGGCGTGGGTCAAAAGGGGATCGGGAATGGCGCGGGTACGGGGAGAGAGAAGAAGAAGAGGAAAATGGTTCCGATAATTAAAATCTCGGGTTCAACTGGTATTTATAGCAAAAATACCCCGAGATACTAATAGCCCCACAAATACATCATGATTCATTAAAAATCATCTGTTTTCAAAAACTCTCTCTCTAACTCAAAAACCCCCTACCGGTGCCCACACAAAGCACCCGAGATTCCGAGTCACACAAAAAAACCAACTCGCAGGTTTTCACCGGAATGAGAATACGATCTCAACCTCGGGATCCAACGATCCCAAATGCCCGATTTACCAACCTCGGGAGATGCCAAACCGCAATTAATTCCTAATTGCTCCAACTAAGGTTAAAGTAGTGTTAAACTGGCGAAGACCTACTAATGTTCTTGAGGTCCGATGTCCTTGGGTTTAGCGGGATTATTAAAGTTGTTTTATCGAAAAGTTTGTTTAAACTTGCTAAACCTAGTACTCAGCTGACACAGAAAAATTAAAAATGTATTTGGTCAGATGAGTAAAACACAAGTTTTCTTAAATTGAAAATGAGACTAACCACTGCACCTTCATTTATTATTCCTTCCGGCCGGAGGATAATGGTTTTCACATCTATGTTTTTAAAAGGTTTAGGTTACGTCTCGCCAACTTAAATCTTATGAGATTTGATACCCTGTACGTGATTTAGAATTGGCGGCAATTGTTTTGGTTTAAAGATTTGGACGCCATTGTTTATACGGGAAAAAAAAATTCATTATTTATTCGGACTACAAGAGCTTGAAATATCTATTCTCTCAATCTACTATCTATATGAGGCAACACATGTGGATAGACCTCCTAAGTGGTTTATCTTCTGTTGTTCAAATCACTAAGGTACATGTAAATGTTCGTATCTCAGGTTAGATATTTGATTCTTATCAACGAGGTTATTGTATGATTGATTTCTTATGTCAAATGTTCAACGACATAGTACTTTGATTTTGGAATCCGAAGAATTATTATCTTTGGGATATATATCTGATTTTATCTTTTATTTAAATACACGGTCAATGGATTGTCCGTGAGACTCTAGAATTGTAATATATGTATATGTAGGTATACTTAAATGTACCATTTATCCATTAACGGACCAAGATTGGTGAAATCATTTGTCTTGATTTTAGTTGTTTAATACCCAGAGTTTATTTTCAAACATTTGCAACATTGTAGAATGCAAAACGGATATTCTAGATTGCAAGGACTACATAGTATTTGTAGACTGGCAATCACACTTCGTATATTATTTAACGTAATAAAGACTGTCGAGAGTATTTTATTTTCTCGATTATGTCTGAGTAAAAGTTTGGTTTTATTTTGAAATTCTAGTATTCATTTCAGAAGACATTTGAATTGAGTATATGTTTGACTACATGTATATATATTATTCGAATCCTTAAGACATTGCTATAAGATTCGGTGGATGCTCAAAGGATGGAAAGCTGCCCAGACTCAGTAAGCTAGTTATAAGAATAAGCGTGGACACTTCTGAAATGGCAACAGGGTGATTTAATCCTTTTCAAAAATCTCTAATGTTAAAGGTATGTTGAGTTTTGTGAATATTTCATATTAACATTATTAACATTTTATATTGTTTGTAATGTGTTTCGTACTTCAACATTGATGAATTATAAACATGACTTGATAAGTATTCTTCAATCTGATGATGTTGAATTTAATTATTCAACGTTCTGCACTGAAGAATTAATTTTGTGTTCTAAATTGAAAAGATGGTTTCTTATAACCATTCTCTTCCATTGTTACAAGATAAATAAACTAGTCATTGATTTTGATTCAGCTTAATGCTAAATGAATTGAGTTTATGCAGTTGATGTTTTTCGATTATAGTATTGACATGTACTGTAATTGATGAATGATTTATGATCTGCACTTGGGATATTTCGAGGACGAAATATTTTAAGTGGGGGAGAAATGTAAGGCCCTCGTACCGTATTATCGGAAATCAGGTTTAGTTTCTCAACATTTATGTGATTTATTTTATGTTAATCAAATGGTTGAGAATAAACATGAGGAATATTATCTTTGATAGCAGCTCGATATCGTAAACATTTTGTAAATGTGATGTCCCGATATTTGATAATGAGAATTAAGTACAATTTGTACATTATTTTGTTAATGAGTTAGAAATTAATTAACGAGAATATAATCTAATTAATGAGAATGGAAATTGATCTTGTATATGTCAATTGACAGTCCGGTCAGAACATGATGAATGAAAAATATATTTTTGGAATATTCGGATTAACACCGAAATTTTATTAAAATGATTTAATAACTATAAAATTTGTATTAAATCGAAAGATTTCATTTTTGTGATTCAAAGAAGGACACGAAGTCAGGTGTGGACTGTACATGTGATATACATGCACCAGTATACCGGTGACACCCCGATGTTCATAATTGGTCGGGAATTAATATATATTGGTGTAAGGTGTAAAACACATAACAAAACGTGCAAAAACACACAATGAATCGCGGACACCTACTAAAAGGTGCGAAAACACACACTGCTCGTGCGATTCACCGACCACCTTGTACTTATCCGCTCCGTTCGCCGCCGTCCGACCACCTCTAGACGATACCGATATACCACCGTGTTCGCAACTCTCAGACGAATCTTTCCATACCAAATAATCGAGTTTTGGTGTTCGAAAAGGTGTTCGATTTCACCCTGGAACGGACGAAGTCGCGACAGTGAGGGTTTCTGCACTTTTGGTTCGATTTCTTCGAATATGCTACGAATTGGACGAAGCCAAGGCACTGAATCTCTTCCCCTCACCTGGACAAAACTTTCTATACCGGTCTCCGCCTCGACCTCCGCCGGAGCTCGCCGGAATCGGCTGATATGCGTGCGTGATACTGTACGCGAAAGGGGTAAAATTTGCAATCCGATTTTTACGACTTTGCTTCGATAATTACTGGTTAATTTGGACTATAATTGTTGAATAATAATTTGAATTGGTGAAAAATAATTTAGCAAATTAAATTATGATGTAATCGCATCAATTTAATTACCTTAAATTGATTAAGATGTGACTAAAATTGATAACCCATTTTTTAATGATTGGTTTATTGAATTGTGAATTTATATTGATATACATTGACTACTTCGACCCTACAAAGCTCAAGTACTCCTGTAGATCGAGAAAGAAAGGTATGTTGCGATCGGGTAACATACGACAGGTATCTGTATCATTTGATATATGATTTGTTGACTTCTGTGAATTATGTGAGATTATGTGGCTACGTGATTTTATTGAAATTATGTGGCATTCATAGCATTCATGAATTGGCACATCGGTGTATGAAATTAAATGTTTTGTTAACACACATCAGTTTTATACATACATCGATGCATGACATTGCACGTTGAGCTATGATCCTTAAATACCCTGTTTATTTCTGGATTCTGGGATAATCATTGGAGATTGGTACCGCGATACCATGACCGGCATTAAATGGCCCGAAAGGTATAGGGAATCGTGGTCTCCTCTGATTACCATGATTTGTTGAGACGAGGGATTGGTGGCACCTTGCTGATGTCATCCTGTGTATGTCCCTGACTATGTCGAGACTTGGGATGTGATGACGCTTTGACGACGCATCACTGATGATCCCTTATGCTTGGCAGGCTCGAGCTATGATGATTTGATAGCGATTTGATTGATTCTGATACACTCAGTGGATGGGTGATTGACCTGATACCGGCATGACATGACATGGCATGCATTGCATTGCATTGCATTGCATCATATATCACATTTTATAGATACATGTTGTATATTCCATGATAGTTCCATATTGGGCTTTTGCTCACCCCCAAGGGGGGCTGTTGTTGTCTTTGTGTGTGGACAATGGCAGGTGGTACAGGTGACCAGGTCGCCAGAGAGGGCACGTCTGGTGGGAGTCACACTTGAGGTTTTACTCTTGTTTATCCCAGTAGTCTTTGTACCAGGGATGTATCCCTGTAGTGTGATGAGTCTATGTATATTTCATATATGTTAGCCTAGTTTGATTTACGTATGCTGGTTTATGTTGTTGGATATGCAACTGGTAGTATATATATATTTTCAGTAGATGTTGATTTGAGTTGGTGGTATGTTCCTCGTGCGATGAGGTAATGCCGAAATTTTAGGGCCACATGTTAATAAATGTTAAACAAATCTTCCGCTGGTTACACTATACTTCTCATTGTGTGATCATTAATCACATGATTAGGATTGGGCCCTCACAAAGTATCACATATGTTCCACAATATTTACATTTTCGTAAATTATGTATTATGTCATTATGATTATGAAATTGTGGAATTGGTATGCTCACCCCGTGTGGGGGCTGTCTCTGTTGGGACAGGTGAACAGGTACATCGATGGCCTTAGAGTTGAGCTCGAGCTGTGGATAGGACGTACTCCCAGGATCGTGGTACCAAGGCTTGATGGAGCACGGTATCGTATAGAGTACATATATACACCCGATGATTTTTATATACACATTTATGATGCTCGCATGTGAGCACGGTTATACTTGTATATGGGTTGTATATAAAGGCATGAGCCCTTCCTTCTTTCATTCTATGTTGCATGCAATTAAGGTTAGAATTGCAGATGATATGAGAGTCATTAGTGTATATTGTGGGTGTTGAAACCCACTTTTGTTGTCATATGTGTGGTGTCTTCCCTGGCTGGGAATTTACTTGGTATTGCTGCATTCTGATGAGTATTATGTTTTCCCTGGCCGGGAATTATGTTATGTGTTGTACTTTTATTTCGGGATACCTCTATTTATGGGGAGACTCTGCCCAAATTTTTATAAAAGTCCACAATCTAAAAAGTGGCACAAAAGGGATGGAAATGGGCGAACTTATGAGTCTATTTGTTGTTAGGCTGATGATCTTATAACATTGAGTGTTAAAGTAAATTTTGTAATTGCCATGCAATGATAAAGTATCATCTGAGCTTCCCGATTGACTTTTTTATTGAAAGCATGTGCCACACATAGTGGTTAATACACTAATCAAGGGTTAAGGGCTTGGGGTCCTTACATTACGAGTTCTTGGTTATGTCGTTCGATGTGACGAACGCCCCGACTGTCTTTATGGGTCTGATGAATCGGGTGTTCTAGCAATATCTTGACCAGTTCGTCATCGTGTTCATTGATGACATACTTATCTATCCTCGGAGTGAGGAGGAACACGTGAGTCATTTGCGGACGGTGCTCCAGATCCTCAGAGATAATTAGTTGTTTGCCAAGCACATCAAATGTGAATTCTGGTTGAGCAGTGTGGTATTTCTCGGTCATGTCATTTCTAGGGATGGGATATCAGTAGATCCCAGGAAGGTAAAGGTGGTGATGGAGTGGTATATGCCTACTTCAGTGCCCGAGATACGAAGCTTTCTTGGTTTGGCCGGATATTACCATCGTTTCGTCGAAGGATTCTCGAAGATTGCCAAGCCATTGACGCAGTTGACTCAAAAGGGAGTACCATTTTATTGGTCTGAGGCTTGTGAACAGAGTTTCCAGGAGTTGAAGCACAGATTGACATCAGCACCAGTGTTGGTGATTCCTACGGAGAACAAGAGATTCGTTCTCTAAACTGATGCATCACTTCAGGGCTTAGGATGTGTGCTGATGCAAGACAATCATGTGGTAGCTTATGCATCGAGACAGCTAAAGCCGCATGAAACTAGGTATACAATTCATGATTTGGAACTAGCGGCTATTGTATTTGCCCTGAAGATTTGGCGGCACTACTTGTATGGTACTTCTTTTACCATTTATACAGACCACAAGAGCCTACAGTTTCTCTTTACTCAGGCAGAGCTGAACATGAGACAGATGAGATGGATGGACCTACTCAAAGACTATGATTGTGAGATTGAGTACTATCCTGGGAAAGCTAACTTGACAGCAGACGCCTTGAGCCGGAAAGTGAGGTGTACTGCTGAGGATGTCATGGAATTATCAGCCATGATGACCTCCTACTATTATCTGGGCTATGACTACGATGTGGATGCGTCGCCTGTACGTGTATCGACCTAATTAGATGAGCCAGATATTTATGAGAGTATTAGAAGAGCTCAGAGATCAGATGAAAAGATACGGAGATGGTTATCATTGGTACGTTTTGGGCAGTCGTCAAAGTTCAGGGTGGCTGAAGGCGGTTCCTTGAGGCTCGGTAACCGTTGGGTAATTTTGAGTACGCCAGAGTTGCGTCAAGGAATCCTACAGCGGGCTCATAGCAGTAGGCTTAGTATCCACCCAGGAGGGAGGAAAATGTATAAGGATCTATGTTAGCAATTTTGGTGGAAACGGATGAAGCGGGACATTATCACTTTTGTCAAGAGGTGTTTAATCTGTCAGCAGGTGAAGGCAGAGAGGCAGAGACCTGGTGGTGAGCTGAAGAGCTTAGAGATACCGAAATGGAAGTGGGAACACATATCCATGGACTTTGTGACCCACTTGTCGAGGACTGCTTTGGGTTTTGATGCCATCTGGGTGATTGCAGACAGACTGACCAAAGTGGCTCACTTCATTCCCTATGTATGACCTTCACCTATTTGAGGATGGCTCAGTTATATATTCGAGATGTGGTAAGATTGTGATATCCCCGAAATGATTATGTGATTTTAATCATTTATTTATATTATGATGATTTAGTGTTAATTCATGGGGTTGAATTAATATGGTTGAGGAGTTACATTTCGGGGTGCATGCGACATATGTTGGGATGTTGGGGTTGTGGCATGATTATTTGGGGTGTGTTATTTGTTTTGATAAAAGCATATTTAAATGGGAATTGAAGTCTTTTATTGAGAAAATACTATAAAATATCATGTGCGGATATTTTAATACATCGTGCTAAATACCGGGACCAAAACATAACACATCACTTAACCCACCACTCAACCACCCCCTTGACCCATACCCTGCTGCCAGCTGCCAGCTGCTTACCCATACCCCTTGCCCCATCTCCCACTCCACCTTTCCATTGCTGAAACTCCTCCATCTCTCTCCCATTTTTCGTCCAACATCTGATAAGTAAGAAAAGGAGGAGATCCACCATTTTTATTTCTTGGAAATCTTGCAAAAATAGGAGCAAAAGAGGGTGAGAAACCATGTTCTGGGTTTGAATTTAAGTTGTTTAAGTTCATACTTTTGTTGGTGTAAAAATGGCATGTTAGCTTAGGTTTCTTAGAACCTTCAATTTAAATGCTTACATGGTGTTCTTATGAAGCTTCCAGTATTTTTATTGAGCATGTTACATGTTTTATGTGGAAGATTTAAGCATGTAAAGTATAGTGTTAGAAAATCTGGGTAATGTGTGCACCCTGTTTTTCTGGAAAATATGGGATGGGAATGAATTTGTGAAGGTATTATCATGCATGTTAGCTAAGTTTTTGGTAAACCTTTGGTTTGAGTACATACATGGTAGTTTTGTGAAGCCCTTGGCATTTTTATTCGAGCAAAATTCATGACTTATGTGGTAGATTTCATTGCTTGAAAGTGGGTACTCATAAAACTGGGCAGGAAGACAATGCCCTGTTTTTCAGAAAAGTTGGTTGAGTACTGATGTTATTGGGTGATTTTAATGCATGTGGGTTTGTGTATGGGGGATATATCTTATATGAATACACTCAGGGTAGTGTATTGTAGCTGCTAGCATGTTGGGTTTGGCATTTTGTATGTCTTACATGTTAGATTAAGAGGCATAAATATCGGTGTTAGAGATTCTGGAAATCTGGGCTGAAACAGAGCGACCGATCGATCGGTGAAGAACACCGATCGATCGGCAAAAGCCGTAGCACTTTTACATAATTCGAACAGTTCACCGATCGATCGGTGATGAGGGCCGATCGATCGGTAGTGCTTTTTTTTAAAATGTGGAATTTGTTTAAATTTGATATTGGATTGTAATGAGACATCTAATATTGTGTTGTACACTGGTGTAGAGCCTTCACAGACAGCTACACAGCGCAGGGGATAGAGTCCCACAACACACTACATTTTGGAAAGGTACGTAAGCGACGTACGGGCATCCCAACGGTAACATGTATTTTATGTTTGT
The DNA here is from genome assembly GCA_907163345.1 of Haberlea rhodopensis. Taxonomy (NCBI): domain Eukaryota; kingdom Viridiplantae; phylum Streptophyta; class Magnoliopsida; order Lamiales; family Gesneriaceae; genus Haberlea; species Haberlea rhodopensis. The sequence goes on along the minus strand of CAJQUN010000130.1, from coordinate 749,971 downwards.
CTATTTGACACATGATGAATGCAATGTGATGCATTAAGAGTATGATACATGTTATTATGCATTGTTGTTGCATATTATGCATTGTGTTGCATATTGTGATGTGGAATAAAGAGGTGTATTCCACGAGTCAGGGCGATCACAGTTAAGGTTTTAATGCTTACGCTTTACCGCTAAAAATGTGGAGCGGGAGGGGGGAGGCTCGCTTGCACATGGAGGCGGGGTATACCATACTGAGCGAGGATGAGATACCGCTAGTATGAAGAAGCGAGGATGAGATACCACTTGTTTCGAGATTATGAAAGCGAGGAAGCATTAAAATAACTGATGATGACTGACTCAAGAAAAAGAGATGATATGTCATGACATTTAGTTGTGAAGCCATATATTCATATAGTGTTTTGATTATGAATTGTGGTACAGGGACAACCAATAGGCGTTGTAAATGCGATGGAAATACAGGAAGTGTTTTGTATTTTGATTATGCATTTACGCCTTCATTCATATTATGTTGAATATGAATTATGTTATGCTGATGTGTTGGGGGTTGTCTTTGTAGGTGCTTTTGATGATGAGAACCAGGGTCGGGGTTGAAAAGATGAGCTGTAAGGAGTGCTACAAGATTAGCATGTTAGAGAATTTTTGTGTAGCTTCTACATGTGGTAGAGTAAGACTATAGTGTAGTACCTTTTGTAGGAATTTGTGAAATTCCTTTCTGAAACATTTGGTACTGTAATCTCTTAAGCTCAGGTTAATCAACACGACTTATTACTCTGATTTATTCATATGAATGTTTAGTTCTCTTAATCGCACCTATTAGTATGTTTGAGATAACGGGGTCTCACAAAGATTGCATGGGATCCCTATTTCTATAGTATCGGATCGAGATCCACGATTCACATCTCATTTTTGGGAGGGTCTTCAATCAGCCTTGGGACCTGAGGTTAGGCTGAGCACTGCTTATCATCCCCAAAAGGATAGCCAGACCGAGCGTACTATCCAAACGCTCGAGGACATGTTGAGGGCATGTGTATTGGAGTTTGATACTTCATGGCAGGAGTCAGTGGCCTTGGTAGAGTTCTCATATAACAATAGCTACCAAGCAAGCATTCAGATGGCTCCTTTTGAGGCCCTTTATGGCAGAAGATGTAGATCACCCTTATGTTGGGACGACTTGGACCGTAAATTGGTCGGAGGACCAGAATTGGTTCGGGAAATGGAAGAGAAGATAAAGGTGATAAAGCAGAAAATGAAAGCAGCCCAGGACAGACAGGGAGCTTATACTAATAAATGGTGACGACCGTTTCAGTTGGGAGATAAAGTCTTTTTGAAGATCTCACCTTTCAGAGGTGTTGTGCGATTTGGAATGCGCGGGAAACTATATCCGAGATATGTTGGGCCGTATGAGATCTTGCAGCGCATTGGCGCCTTAGCTTACCGACTGGCCTTGCCACCTTCTTTGTCTGGTATACATGATGTGTTCCATGTGTCTATGTTACGGAAGTATGAGCCGGATCTGTCACATGTGTTGCGGCCTTCTGAGTTTCAGTTAGAATCCGACGTATCTTATGTGGAACGGCCTGTTAGAATTTTGGATCGAGCAGACCGCAGACTTCGGAACAAAGTGATACCTATGATTAAAGTTCAGTGGGATCGCAGGGGTGTCGAGGAGGCCACGTGGGAGAAGGAGCAACATATGATGCAACACTATTCGGAACTATTTTCTGGTATGTGGTTTATGTTTTGTTTCGTTTTGGTAAGTGCATGCTGATTTCGAGGACGAAATCTTATAAGTAGGGGAGTATTGTGATGTCCCCGAAATAATTATTAATTATGTTTATGTGAGGATTATGGTGTTAATTTATTGGTGTTGAATTAATAATAATGGGAAATGCTTAGTCATGCAATGGCCATGACCTGGTAATGCATTTCAGGGTACATGTGATGCATGTTTGGAATTTGAGTTATGGCATGATTATTTGGGGTGGGCGTTGATTGTTTTTGGTAAAGCATGTTGTAAGGACCCTAATCCTTAAATGCGGAACTAAGGCATAATAGAGCTTAATAAATAATCAGAGTGAGAAATAACGTGTTGAGTTTATGAGCTTAGGCATTACATGCCAAAAATAAGGACTACCAAAAAGGATTAATTACATTCCAATCAATGAATGTGATCAACTATAGTTTTATACTACTCCTAGAGTAGATACTATCCAAAATAATCCTGTCCTTCAATTCGCAAAAGCATCCTCAAGCTCACTGTCTCAACCCGTCTAGCCCTTCTATCATGCCAAACGTGTACCTACAAGGACAACCCCCAAACATGAGCAATAATAATCATTCATATTCAACACAATATGAAGATAAAGCGTAAACGCATAATCATAATAAAACACTTCCTGTTTCCCCATGCATTTCAAACGCTTCCCGTTTGGTTGTCCCTGTACCATAACTCATGAGTATAATCAATAGATTATTTTTAATGGTTTAAACATGTCATGACATATACCAGCTCATCAATACCAAATACTGATCACCAATCCCTAGTCTGTCCATCACAATGTATTTTAATGCCCCTCGCTTATTTACATATAGGCGGCATAGGATAACCTCGCTTCAATGGACTGCGGGACTCCCACCCCTCGCATCTCATTGAGCGGCAAATACCCTTTCCTCGCCCTATATGATAACCACGCTCAAATGTGACATGCGGCGCTCCCACCCCTCGCTTCACATTTAGCGGAACCAAACCAAATAGCGGCAAGCATTAAAATCATCAAGGGATGACCACGACTCATGGGATGTGCACCAATAATCATATGCATCTATAAACATCATGCATAACATGTATTTGCATCCACTATGCAATACCACATATATACTTCCATCCACAATGCATAAACAATAAGTATATAAGATACATGTACCGTTGGGGTGCCCGTACGTCCACTACGTACCTTTCCAAAATGTAGGGTATGGTAGGACTTCAATGCCTTGGCTGTGTTGCCACCTGGGATGGTTCTACACATTCACACAAACCAATATTAGAACCCAATAATAGTCCAATACCAAAAATCCTACAAAAAAAACCAAAAATACCAAATTTTGGCCTTCGCGATCGATCGCCCATCACGACGATCGATCGCCAATCCTCACTGTCCGAGAATCAAAAATTTGCACCCTTCGGCGATCGATCGCCACACCTGGCGCGATCGATCGCCAGCCCCGCCGATCGATCGCCCAAGAGTGGCGATCGATCACCAAATGCTTGAAAATCCCACTGCCTGGGCGCGATCGATCGCCTGGAATGGGCGATCGATCGCCAACCCCTGTTACCCGAAAAACCTCCATTTTTGCACCTCAAAACCATTCCAACCCATTCCAACATTTATACCAACCAACCAACAACATAAATATCAACATAAATCACCAAAATATACTTCAAAACAAGTATAGATCCATCACATAACCAAACCCACAACAACCCAACAAAACCCATTTTAAAACCATTCCAAAATCATACCAAACTCAATCAAAACCTTACAAAATTAACCATGAGGTATCCATACCTCTTGGGGACCTCAAATCACCCAACAATCTCCACAAAACAAGATTTTTGAAAGGTTTCTCTTCACCCCAAGCTTGAGCTCGAAATTGGAGGAGGAAGGGTTTGTGGAATTTTGATTTTGGTAAAGTAAGAGTGATTGGTAAAGGTGGGGTTGGGGATAATAAAAGGTGAGTTTATTTAATTAAAAAGCATACCAAAATAATTTCATGGTGTATAAAACACCCCAACATGATATTTTTCAAAGCATTTACTCAAAGCACCAAATATCAATTAAACACATGATTTCCACAAATTGCTAACCAAGGCAAATAAATCATGTTCCCAACAATAATTCCCAACATGCACCCTGAAATGCTACCCCGGGTCACTCTAACATGTGACTAAGCATTTCCGCATAATAATTCCAACACATAATTAATTACCACCATAATTAATCATATAAACAAAATTAATGCACCAAATTGTAATTAATCATTTCAGGGATATCACAATACTCTCCTACTTATAAGATTTCGTCCTCGAAATCACATGCACTTACCCCGAAAGGAAACTAAACATAAACACATACCAGAGAATAGTTCCGGGTAGTGCTGCACCATATGCCGCTCCGTCTCCCACGTAGCCTCCTCGACACCCCTGCGATCCCACTGAACCTTGATCATTGGTATCACTTTGTTCCGAAGTATGCGGTCTGCTCGATCCAGAATTCTGACAGGCCGTTCCACATAAGATACATCGGACTCTAACTGAACTTCGGAGGGCTGTAAGACATGCGACGGATCCGGCTCATACTTCCGAAGCATAGATACATGAAACACATCATGTATCCCTGATAAAGAAGGCGGCAAAGCCAGTCGGTAAGCTAAGGTGCCAATGCGCTGCAATATCTCGTACGGTCCAACATACCTCGGAGACAATTTCCCGCGCATCCCAAATCGCACAACGCCTCTGAAAGGCGAGATCTTCAAGAAGACCTTATCTCCCAACTGAAATTCCAACGGTCTCCGCCGTTTATTTGCATAAGCTGCCTGTCTGTCCTGGGCCGCTTTCATTTTCTGCCTTATCGTCTTTATCTTTTCTTCCATCTCCCGAATCAATTCCGGTCCTCCGACCGATTTGCGGTCCAAATCATCCCAACACAAGGGTGATCTACACCGTCTGCCATAAAGAGCTTCAAACGGAGCCATCTGAATACTCGCCTGGTAGCTATTGTTATAAGAAAACTCTACCAAAGGCACTGAATCCTGCCAAGAGGCATCGAACTCCAAAACACAAGCTCTCAGCATGTCCTCGAGCGTCTGGATAGTGCGCTCGGTCTGGCCATCCGTCTGAGGATGATAAGCAGTGCTCAATCTGACTTCAGTTCCCAAGGCCGACTGAAGGCCTTCCCAGAAATGAGATGTGAATCGCGGATCTCGATCTGACACTATGGAAACGAGGATCCCATGCAATCTCACCACATCTCTAATATACAACTGCGCCATCCTCAAAAATGTGAAAGTCATGCTATAGGGGATAAAATGGGCTACCTTAGTCAATCGATCCACAATCACCCAAATAGCATCAAAGCCTGAAGCACTCCTCAGCAAATGAGTCACGAAGTCCATGGAAATGTGTTCCCACTTCCACTTCGGTATTTCCAAGCTTCTCAACTCGCCGCCAGGTCTCTGTCTCTCTGCCTTAACCTGCTGGCAGATCAAACACCTCTTTACAAAAGCGACGACATCAGACTTCATTCTCTTCCACCAAAATTGACCACGCAGATCTCTGTACATCTTCTTCCCGCCTGGGTGGATGCTAAGTCTGCTACTGTGAGCTCGTTCCAAGATTCCTTTACGCAGCTCCGGCACACTCGGAACCACCCAACGGTTCCCCAATCTCAAGGATCCGTCATCTGCCACCCTGAACTTCGTTGGCTGACCAAGATGTACTAAAGATAACCACCTCTGAACTTCATCATCTGACCTCTGAGCTCTCCTGATGTTCTCATAGATGTCTGGCTCGGCTAACAAAGTCGATACATACACAGGTGATGCATCAATGTCAAAATCATAGCCCAGATGGCAATAGGAGGTCATCATAGCAGACAAATGAATGACGTCCTCAGCAGAACTCCTCACTTTCCGGCTCAAAGCGTCTGCTGTCAAATTGGCTTTCCCCGGATGGTACTCGATCTCGCAATCATAGTCCTTGAGTAGGTCCATCCATCTCCTCTGCCTCATGTTCAGCTCTGCCTGAGTGAATAAAAATTTGAGGCTCTTGTGATCCGTGTAGATGGTAAACGACGTACCATACAAATAATGCCTCCAAATCTTCAGGGCGAAGATGATAGCCGCCAATTCCAAGTCATGAACTGGATATCTGGTCTCATGCGGCTTCAACTGCCTCGATGCATAAGCTACCACATGCTTATCTTGCATCAGAACACATCCAAGGCCCTGCAGCGATGCATCAGTATACAGGACAAATCTGGAGTTCTCCGTCGGGATCACTAACACTGGCGCCGTCGTCAACCGGTGTTTCAATTCCTGGAAGCTCTCCTCACAAGCTTCTGACCAAAAGAAAGGTACACCCTTCTGGGTCAACTGAGTCAGCGGCTTGGCAATCTTCGAAAAGCCCTCGACAAAGCGCCGATAATACCCGGCCAAACCAAGGAAACTCCGAATCTCAGGCACAGAAGTGGGGGCAGCCCACTCCATCACAGCCTCAATCTTCTTGGGATCTACAGATATCCCGCTGCTCGATATGACATGCCCCAGAAACACTGCACTGCTCAGCCAAAATTCACACTTACTGAGCTTAGCATACAACTGATGCTCTCTGAGAATCTGAAGCATTGTCCTCAAGTGTTTGCTCCTCCTCGCTCCGGGAGTAGATAAGAATATCGTCAATAAACACAATGACGAACTGATCAAGATACTGCTGAAACACTCTGTTCATCAGACTCATAAAGACTGCTGGAGCATTCGTCACGCCGAACGGCATCACTAGGAACTCATAATGTCCATATCGGGTCCGGAATGCTGTCTTCTGCACATCTTCCTCTCTGACTCGAATCTGATGATACCCGGATCTCAAATCAATCTTGCTATACACCCTGGTACCTTGCAACTGATCAAACAAGTCATCGATCCTTGGAAGAGGATACTTGTTCTTCACTGTAGCCTTATTCAGTTGCCGGTAATCGATACACAACCGCATCGAACCGTCCTTCTTCTTCACAAAGAGAACTGGTGCGCCCCATGGCGACACGCTCGGGCGTATATATCCCTTGTCCAGGAGATCCTGCAACTGTTCTTTCAACTCCCTCAATTCTGCCGGTGCCATCCTATAAGGTGCACGAGAGATAGCGGATGTCCCTGGCAACAGCTCGATCCCAAACTCAACTTCCCTAGCCGGTGGGAATCCTGGGATCTCTTCTGGGAATACATCAGCAAACTCTGCTACCACTGGTACATCCTCAACTCTGAGTTCTTTACTCTTCCCAGACGTGTCCACGGCATAGATGAGATAGCCCGTGTGACCACGTTCCAACAACTGAGTCATCTTGATCGCTTAAATCAACGGAATCTTCGCACGAGAACCGTTGCCATAGAAAGTCCACTGACTGCCCAACTCAGGTCTGAACTTCACTGTCCTCTGCCGGCAATCTACCACTGCCTGATATCTGTTCAGAACATCAATACCCAAGATGCAGTCGAAGTCTGACATACCCAATACGATCAAGTCTGCCTTCATCTCGTTGCCCTCAAAATAAATGAGGCAGTCTTCCATAAACTGATCAGCAACGACATTTCTACCAGTGGGTGTCGAGACAAGGAGAGGCGTGGGTAAAGAAGACATGCGCATATGGTGTCTTTCCACAAAACCCACCGATACAAAAGAATGGGAGGCGCCTGTATCGATCAAAATAAAAGCAGGGTACGTAAATAAATGACACGTACCGGCGATCACCTCCTCTGGGGCTGCCTGGGGCTGCTCCCTGGTCAGTGCATACACCTGCCCATGGGGTGGTCCTACTGTATGACCTCCCGATGGTCGAGGCCCAAACTGCTGCCTCTGCTGCACTGTCCTATCCTCAAACCTCGGCCTGCTGCCCTGATACTCTGACTGTCCTCCCCGTGTGGGGCAATACCGAGCGATGTGGCCCATCTTGCCACAGATATAACATGCAGGACACTTGTTTGAAGAATGTGGCCCTCCACAATTGTTGCACCTCGGCTCTCCCGGCCTATCCCCTTGTGAAGATCCTCGATTGGCCGACCAATTGCCCTTCTTGCCATCCTGTTTCTGACCAAAGTGTTTCTTTCCACCATACCGTGAAGATGAAGAGGCACCACGGGGTTTAAATGGCTCACCCCGAGGCCTCAAGCTGTCACTAGTCTGCCTCTGTTGCGGTACTGGTGGTGGCATAGCGTAAGCTTCCACTCCTAGCTCAGCAAGCTCCGCTCTTGTGAGAGCATCATCAAAAGAAGTTGGGTTATTAGTGATAACCCGGTCATAGAGCTCCGGTCGCAATCCTTTCATAAAGTTCCTCATCTTAGCATGCCCACTGGTGGCAATGTGGGGAACGTACCTCAGCAATGAAGAGTACCGTGTGGCATAGTCTGCCACTGTCATGTTCCCCTGCTTCAAACTTGTAAATTCATCCTCCTTTGTCTGTCTTGCTGCATCGGAGAAATACCGGTTCAAAAACCTAGTCCTGAAGAGTGTCCAGTCAATCACAGCACCCAGTGCTCTCATTTCCATTACTGTGCTCCTCCACCACATCAGAGGTTTCTTGGCTAATTGAAACTCCGCCAGCCTCAGCCAAGCTGTCACAGCACAAGGAGCCGATACAAAGATCTGCTCGAGTCTTTCCAACCACTCTTCAGCCTCTTCTCCGGACTCTGTCCCCTCAAACCGGGGCGGATGATAAGATAGAAATTGTGTCAGACTGATCTCACCCGGTAGCAATAACTGAACCACTGGTTCCATTCCCACAGCCGGTGGAGGTAGAGGGTTTGTCTGTCCAATACTTGCATTCACGCTGCCAACATCTCCAACTTCCTCATTAGCAGCCATGCTGTAATACAAATGTTAACAACAATTCCAAAGCAGTATATATGTTATGCCGTTAGATAACAGGAATGAGAATAAGCACGTTAGTATAACAGGATATACATTAATATGCACCACATGCATAAACATGCTTCAAATGTAAGCACCTATCCAAACACGCTAAGGCTACCCTTCACTCGTTCCCGGGTTCTCTAACCACTGCTCTGATACCACTAATGTAAGGACCCTAATCCTTAAATGCGGAACTAAGGCATAATAGAGCTTAATAAATAATCAGAGTGAGAAATAACGTGTTGAGTTTATGAGCTTAGGCATTACATGCCAAAAATAAGGACTACAAAAAGGATTAATTACATTCCAATCAATGAATGTGATCAACTATAGTTTTATACTACTCCTAGAGTAGATACTATCCAAAATAATCCTGTCCTTCAATTCACAAAAGCATCCTCAAGCTCACTGTCTCAACCCGTCTAGCCCTTCTATCATGCCAAACGTGTACCTACAAGGACAACCCCCAAACATGAGCAATAATAATCATTCATATTCAACACAATATGAAGATAAAGCGTAAATGCATAATCATAATAAAACACTTCCTGTTTCCCCATGCATTTCAAACGCTTCCCGTTTGGTTGTCCCTGTACCATAACTCATGAGTATAATCAATAGATTATTTTTAATGGTTTAAACATGTCATGACATATACCAGCTCATCAATACCAAATACTGATCACCAATCCCTAGTCTCTCCATCACAATGTATTTTAATGCCTCTCGCTTATTTACATATAGGCGTCATAGGATAACCTCGCTTCAATGGACTGCGGGACTCCCACCCCTCGCCTCTCATTGAGCGGCAAATACCCTTTCCTCGCCCTATATGATAACCACGCTCAAATGTGACATGCGGCGCTCCCACCCCTCGCTTCACATTTAGCGGACCAAACCAAATAGCGGCAAGCATTAAAATCATCAAGGGATGACCACGACTCATGGGATGTGCACCAATAATCATATGCATCTATAAACATCATGCATAACATGTATTTGCATCCACTATGCAATACCACATATATACTTGCATCCACAATGCATAAACAATAAGTATATAAGATACATGTACCGTTGGGGTGCCCTTACGTCCACTACGTACCTTTCCAAAATGTAGGGTATGGTAGGACTTCAATGCCTTGGCTGTGTTGCCACCTGGGATGGTTCTACACATTCACACAAACCAATATTAGAACCCAATAATAGTCCAATACCAAAAATCCTACAAAAAAAACCAAAAATACCAAATTTTGGCCTTCGCGATCGATCGCCCATCACGGCGATCGATCGCCAATCCTCACTGTCCGAGAATAAAAAATTTGCACCCTTCGGCGATCGATCGCCACCCCTGGCGCGATCGATCGCCAGCCCCGCCGATCGATCGCCCAAGAGTGGCGATCGATCGCCAAATGCTTGAAAAGCCCACTGCCTGGGCGCGATCGATCGCCTGGAATGGGCGATCGATCGCCAACCCCTGTTACCCGAAAAACCTCCATTTTTGCACCTCAAAACCATTCCAACCCATTCCAACATTTATACCAACCAACCAACAACATAAATATCAACATAAATCACCAAAATATACTTCAAAACAAGTATAGATCCATCACATAACCAAACCCACAACAACCCAACAAAACCCATTTTAAAACCATTCCAAAATCATACCAAACTCAATCAAAACCTTACAAAATTAACCATGAGGTATCCATACCTCTTGGGGACCTCAAATCACCCAACAATCTCCACAAAACAAGATTTTTGAAAGGTTTCTCTTCACCCCCAAGCTTGAGCTCGAAATTGGAGGAGGAAGGGTTTGTGGAATTTTGATTTTGGTAAAGTAAGAGTGATTGGTAAAGGTGGGGTTGGGGATAATAAAAGGTGAGTTTATTTAATTAAAAAGCATACCAAAATAATTCCATGGTGTATAAAACACCCCAACATGATATTTTTCAAAGCATTTACTCAAAGCACCAAATATCAATTAAACACATGATTTCCACAAATTGCTAACCAAGGCAAATAAATCATGTTCCCAACTATAATTCCCAACATGCACCCTGAAATGCTACCCCGGGTCACTCTAACATGTGACTAAGCATTTCCGCATAATAATTCCAACACATAATTAATTACCACCATAATTAATCATATAAACACAATTAATGCACCAAATTGTAATTAATCATTTCAGGGATATCACACATGTTTAATTGGAGTTTTGATGTATTTTATTGAATAAATGTTATAAAATATCATGTGAGGATATTTTAATACATCATGCTAAATACCGGGACCAAAAACATAACCCTATCATCTGACCACCCCCCTCAACCCATACCCATCTGCAGCAACCCATACCTCACTTCACCCTTCCACCACTCAATCTCTATCACTCATTTTTCCCCAACTTCTTCCTCATTTTTTTGTCCAACATCTGAGCAACAAGAGGGGGTGTGAAGCTTGGAAAATATTGGCTTATTTCTTGCTAAGGAAGTTGGGCAAAAGGGCTAAGGAATCATTTTATGTTATGGTTCAATTTATGGTTGAAGTTAGATAAATTGTTGAGTAGAAATGGCATGTGTAGTAGCTTTTTGTTGAGAATATTATTTTGTGTAGTTACATAGTAGTACAATGGAGTATTTTGTGTGTTGAGTTGTTGGGGTATGTTGGTTTGTGGTATGTTTTATGGTAGCATGAGGATGGTGCTCGAAAATGGTGGCTTTTCGCGATTACAGACATTGGCGATCGATCGTCGCGTTTTCCCCGATCGATCGTGAGTACCAGAGTACGAGCCAAAATCTTTCGGCGATCGATCACGAGTTTGCGTGATCGATCGGCGAAGTCAGCGATCGATCGGCATGTTTTCAGCGATCGATCGCGGAGTGGAAAATTTTGGGCATTGAGGCAGTAGCATCTCGCGATCGATCGGGGTCCATTGGCAATCGATCACGAGAAGTCAAATTATGTGTTTTTATTTATTGTAGGATTTTCGGTATTGGGCTATTATTGGCTTCTAATATTGGTTTGTGTGATTGTGTAGAACCATCCAAGGTGGCAACACAGCCAAGGAAGTAAAATCCTACCACATCCTACTTTTGGAAAGGTGCGTAGAAGACGTACGGGCACCCAACGGTAACATGTATTTTATATACTTATTGGAGTGTGCATTGAGGATGCAAGTATATATTAAATTGTGCATTGTGAATGCAAATACATGTTAAATTATGCATTATGATTGCATATGTGTATGTTGAACACTTGGTGCACATCCCATAAGTCATGGTTATATTGGAGTGATGATTTTAATGCTTTGCCGCTGTCACTTGAAGCGATGATAGAATACTTGGCGCTGTCATATTATAGCAAGGAATGAATATTTTCCGCTAAATGTTGAAGCGAAGGTATTGCCGCGTGTCGCATTTGAGCGAGGTTATTCAATGCCGCTAATATGTCGAAGCGAGGGGTATTGGTGCCGCTGTCATGACAAGCGAGGTGCATTAAAATACACTGTTATAGCAGACTAGGGATTGGTAATTGGTGATATGTCATGACATTTGTTAAACCATTGAATAATCCATTGATTATACACATGAGTTATTATACAGGGACAACCAAAAGGGGGGCGTTTAAAATGCAATTGGGAAAGAGGAAGTGTTTTGTATTTACGGTTTCTGCATTTATGCTTTTAATCATGCTACGTTTAATATGGATTATTATATGCTCATGATTTGGGGGTTGTCCTTGTAGGTACATCTTGGCATAAAGTGGCTAAGGTCGGGTTGACGCAGTGAGCTAGCGAGGAGGGCTTTTGACATAGAAGCTGGGATTCTTTTGTATACTTTCTACTCTAGGAGTAGGGTAAATCTATAGGATTAAAATTCATTTTGTTAGGAATGTAATTAATCCATTTGGAAGTAATTATCTTTGCATGTAACCCTTAAAGCTCAAGGCCTCAACACGAACTTTTTATACTCTGATAATACACTTTAGCTCTACTTATGTCCTTATTTCACACTTAAGGAACTAGGGTCCTTACAAAATCTGCCTTCAACTCATTGCCCTCAAAATAAATGAGGCAGTCCGCATGAAACTGATCAGCAACAACATTTCTTCCGGTGGGTGTCGAGACCATAAGAGGCGTGGGTAACGGAGACGTGCACATATGGTGTCTCTCCACAAAACCAACAGATAAAAAAGAGTGGGAGGCACCTGTATCTATCAAAATAAAAGCAGGGTACGTAAGTAAATGATACATACCAGCGATAACCTCTTCTGGGGCTGCCTCGGTCTGCTCCTTAGTCAGGCATATACCTGCCCCTGGGGTGGTCCCACTGTCTGACCTCCCGATGGTCGAGGCATAATCTGCTGCCACTGATGCCCTGTCCTACCATCAAATCGCGGCCCGTTCATCCTGAAATCTGACTGCCCTCCCCGGTTGGGGCAATACCGAGAAATATGGCCCATTTTGCCATAACTGTAACAAGCCGGACAGTTACTTGATAAGTGCGGTCCTCCACAATTCTCACATCTTGTTTCCTCCGTTCTATTCACTTGCGTTGGTCCTCGGTTGGTCGATACATTGCTCTTTTGACTCTCCTTTTTTGGTTATATGACTTCTTCCCACTAAACCAATAGGATGAAGAAGCCCCACGAGGCTTAAATGACTCCCCTCGTGGCCTCAAGCTATCAGTAACTGGCCTCTGCGGTGGTACATGTGGCGGTACAATATCAGCATAGGCACCAACTCCAATTTCTGTCACTCTGCTCTTGTAAGAGCATCATCAAAAGAGGTGGGGTTGTTGGAGATAACCCGGTCAAACAGTTCTGGCCGCAATCCCTTCAAGAAATGCCTCATCTTGGCATGCCCACTAGTAGCGATATGAGGGACATACCTCAACAATGGTGAATAGTGCATGGCATAATCTGAGACAGTCATGCTTCCCTGTTTCAAGTTGGTGAACTCGTCCTCTTTCATCTGTTTGGCAGCAGCTGAGAAATACCGGTTCAAAAACCGGGTTCTGAACAAGCTCCAATCAATCAGTACTCCTTGAGCTTGAAGCTCCATCACAGTTGTCTTCCACCACATGGAAGACTTCTTGGCAAGTTGAAACTCTGGCAATCTTAACCAAGCAGTCTTGGTATAGGGTACCGACACGAAGATCTGCTCTATCCTTTCTAACCATTCCTCCGCTTCTTCCACAGTCTCTGTTCCCTCAAAACGGGGCGGATGGAAGTTCAAGAACTGTGTCAGACTGAGTTCACCAAGCAATAATGGTTGCACAACCGGTTCCACACCCACAGGAGGTGGCGGTAGGGGATTAGTCTGAGAAATGCTTGCATTCACACTCCCTATGTCACCTACTTCTTCATTGAGGTTCTCCAGATTTATGGCTGCCATGCTGTAACACAAGGGTTAACAACAATACCAAAACAATTCATGTATTACATCGTTAGATAACATAAGCAGCAATAAGCATGTTAGTATAACAATATATACATCAATATGCACCTCATGCATAAACATGCTCATAACCAAACACCTAGCCAACTTGTTGCTAAGGCTGCCCTTCACTCATTCCCGGGTTCTCTAACCACTGCTCTGAAACCACAAATGTAAGGACCCTAGTTCCTTAAGTGCGGATTAAAGACATAAGTAGAGCTAACATGTATAATCAGAGTATAAAAGTTCGTGTTGAATCCTTGAGCTTTAAGGATTACATACCAAAATAAAAACTTTTAAAATGGTTAATTACTTTCCCAACCAAATGAATGTTAACCCTATAGATTTACACTACTCCTAGAGTAGAAACTATACAAAAGAATCACAGCTTCTATGTCAAAAGCATTCCTCACTAGCTCACTGCTTCAACCCGTTCTTAGCCCCTTTATGCCAAAATGTATGTACATGGACAACCCCCAAATGTTGAGCATGTAATAATCCACATTCAACATAATATGATTATCAGGCGTAAATGCATAAATCGTAATTATAAAACACTTCCTGTTTTTCGATGCATTTTAAACGCTCCCTTTTGGTTGTCCCTGTACCATAACTCATGAGTATAATCAATAGATTATTTGATGGTTCAACAAATGTCATGACATATCACCATTTCATTATCACCAATCATCAATCCCTAGTCTGTTATAACAGTGTATTTAAATGCACCTCGCTTGACAGTGGCACTAATACCCCTCGCTTAGACATATTAGCGGCATTGAATAACCTCGCTCAAATGCGACATGCGGCAACACCCTAGCTTCAACATTTGGCGGAAAATATTCTTTCCTCGCTACAATATGACAGCGGCAAGTATTCTATCATCGCTTCAAGTGACAGCGGCAAAGCATTAAAATCATTACTCTAATATAACCATGACTCATTGGATGTGCACCAAGTGTTCAACATACACATATGCAATCATAATGCATAAATTCAACATGTATTTGCATCAACAATGCACAATTCAAGATATACTTGCATCCACAATGCATATTCCAATGAGTATATAAAATACATGTTACCGTTGGGTGTCCGTACGTCTCTCTACGTACCTTTCCAAAAGTAGGATTCGGTAGGACTTTACTTCCTTGGCTGTGTTGCCACCTGGGATGGTTCTACACAATCACACAAACCAATATTAGAAGCTAAATAATAGCCCAATACCAAAATTCAACAAAAAACTTAATTCCTCAAAATCTGACTGCTGGTGATCGATCGCTATGTCAAGGCGATCGATCGCGAGCCTTACCGATCGATCGCTTTGACATAGCGATCGATCGCCAGACCTCACTATCTCGAGGCGATCGATCGCTCCATATATAGCGATCGATCGCTTGCACCCATTTTTGCTACGGCTTCTCGGCGATCGATCGCTCCATATATTATGATCGATCGCCACACCCTGTGTGCTCGATTTCCACAATTTTTTAGAACAAATCCTGTAAGACCCCGTTATCTCAACATACTATAAAGTGCAATTAAGAGAACTAATCATATCAAATCAGAGTTGTAAGTCGTGTTGACAATTGAGCTTAAGGTTTACATGTATGTATGACATGCCAAAAGAAATTTGTTACATTCTTTAACAAATTTGGGTAAGGCTACTTCTACTGCACTCCTAGTAGAAACTATACAAAATAAGTCTTTATCTTGCTATCTTGTAGCACTCCTTACAGCTCAGCTTATCAACCTGACCCTGGTTCTCCTTAGCAAAAGCACCTAAAAGGACAACCCCCATCACATGATCATATCGTAATTCATATCAAACATAATATGAATGTAAAGCATAAATGCATAATCATAGTCATAAAATACTTCCTGTATTTCCAATGCATTTAAAACGCCCATTAGTTGTCCCTGTATCATAATTCATGATAAAAACATTATATGATATTATGATTCCTTAATAATGTCATGACATATCTTTACTTCTTAAATCCTTACTTCAATCTTGAGTCATTTTATCATTAGTGTATTGCAATGCTTCTTACTTTTCCACGTAAGCGGAATTCTTCCTCGCTTCTTATGGAACTCCACGTAAGCGGTATTCTTCTTCGCTTCTTATGGAAATTCACGCCTCCATGTGCAAAAGGTCCTCTACCTCTCGCTCCACATTTTCAGCGTAATTATAGTGTAAGCATTAAAATCCTCACTGTGATAACCTTGACTCGTGGAATACACCTCTTATATTGTAAGGACCCCGTATACTTAACCCTTTATTAGTGTACTAATCATTAATGTGTGGCATAAGCTTTCAATAAAATTTTTCGGGAAACACAGATGATACCTTACCATTTAATGGCAACACAACATTTTCTTTAACATACAGTGTTATAAGCTCTCATCCTAACAACAATAGACTCATAGAGCTTGCCCATTACACCACTTTTTTACTTGTGGACTTTTATAAAAATTTGGGCAGAGTCTCCCCATAAATAGAGCTATCCCGAAATAAAAGTACAGCACATAACATAATTCCCGGCCAGGGAAAACATAATACTCATCAGAATACAGTAATGTCAAGTAAATTCCCAGCCAGGGAAGACACCACACACATGATAACAAAAGTGGGTTTCAACACCCACAATACACTAATGACTCTCTTATCATTTAGCAATTCTACCTCTAATTGCATGCAACATGGAATGAAAGAGAGAGAAAGGCTCATGCCTTTACATACAACCCATATACAAGCATAATCTTGCTCACATGCGAGCATCATGAATATGTATATAACCCTCATGGGCGTATGAGTACTTTATACGATACCGTGCTTCATCGAGCCCTGGTACCACGATCCTGGGAGTACATCCAATCAACAGCTTGAGCTCATATCCAAAGCCATCGATGTACCTGTTCACCTGCCCCAACAGAGACAGCCCCCAACGGGGTGAGCATACCAATTCCACAATTTCATAATCATAATGACATAATACATATTTTACGAAAATGTAAATATTGTGGAACATATGTGATACTTCCTGGATGGTATCATCCTCATCATAGCGTACCCCTGTAATAACCCTGTTCTCAAAACAGATAAATCATCAAATCCTGAATATGCAGTTAATCATCACATTGGTTAACCCTAGCCAGTTTCAAATTAACAACATTTCATAACATCTTACTTTAACTAGCAATGATTAGCAACATTTCATAACATCATTTCATAACATCTTTTCATAACATCGTTTCATAACATCTTTTCATAACATCTTTTCATAACATCGTTTCATAACATCGTTTCATAACATCTTTTCATAATATCGTTTCATAACATCGTCTCATAATATCGTTTCATAACATCTTTTGATAACATCTTACTTAATCTAGCAATGATCATAATTCTAGATATCGTATTGAGATTTTCTTAACTTCCGATATTGGTTAATCACTTCTCTGATTAACTACGTCTCTGTTCCTATTATTACCCATAGGGAATAAAACACAGATATCCTAGATATCTAATCAAATACCACATTTTCATTTCTTACTTCAAGGTAACTTCATACTATGGGTGTTTGCTCCGTAGCAACCACACATCATCATTGGCTCGCTTCATAGCGGCACTGAGCATTCCACCATGTGAAATAACATATCGTAACCGAGTCCCGATACCATCATAGCAAAGCATTTCATGTATTTTAGATCATGCATCATACTTGTAAAACATCATTTAAACTATGCTCGTACGTTAAACGTACCTTAAATCCTCGAAGTCCGAGCCAAACCTTGCTCGAGTTCCATGCCCCGAGGGATGATGTGCTAACACGATAAATAATTCACGATCACTTACGAACATGCAACCAATGCTCAAGCACACCCATAACCCTCAAAATATTGTCAACACACGACAATTAACCTTTAAAAGACCCGGGGCAGGGTACATGTAGGGAGGGGAACGAATGAGACAACAACGAAAATTGTTCAAGGATACCCTACAAATTTCGAACCTTATCTCACAAATCGAACCCAAATTAAACATCATAATTCATCTAAAAAGTGAATTAAACCATTAATAGCAAGAATCATCACCCTTGCCAAAAATCCCCAAATTTTCGAATTTCAAAGCCCTAAATTCGAACTCAATACCTTAAATTCGGACGCAATTAAGCATCAACAATACATCTAAAACATGTAATGAATGACCCATAACAAGAATCGTCACAACCCTTCCAAAACCCCCAAAATCGAACCCATTTCATGCACCCATCCAAAAATCGAACCCAAGCCAACGAAAATCGAAATCATTCGAGCCAATAAATCACAATTTGGCAGGGAATCACATCACAAGCATGGAAAAAGGGGTTAGGAAGGTTACCCAAACGAAATCGGAAGAAAATCGACCAAAATCGATAAACCCTAGAATTTGGGGATCGCCGCTTATCTGCAAAATTCGAACTCAAACCGCGATGAAACTTCGAATTGACGGAGGGGAAAGGAGCGCCTGGACGAGACGAAGCCGTGGGTAGGTCGGACGCGCCGATCGGCGGCGGGACGGCGGCGGCCGAAGCGCCTGAAGCGGCGAGGGCGCAGGGCAGGCGGAAGAGGTCGCACGCGGGGAGAGAGAAAGAGATTGGGGCGGAAATGAAATTAATTCCAAAATCTCGGGTTCAACTTGTATTTATAGCAAAATACCCCGAAAAACTAATAGCCCCACAAATACATCGTGATTCATTAAAAATCATTTGTTTTCAAAAACTCTCTCTCTAACTCCAAAACCCTCTACCGGTGCTCACATAGCACCCGAGATCCCGAGACACATCAAAAACCCAACTCTTAGGTTTTACACCGTAATGTGAATACAATCTCAACCTCTGGATCCAACGATCCCAACTACCCAAATAAACGAGCCCAGAAGGCCCAACATCGCGATTAAACTCCAAATCGCTACGTAAAACCACTTTAGGGATTATTAACACTACGGGATTAACACCTATAATCCCTGGTCATCACAATATCCCCCACTAAAAGAATTTCGTCCTCGAAATTAGTGCTGGTGTATCACGTAACACCCAGGCTACACAACAACATGAAGCCATAACCTCGATTCCTGACCATATCAGAATCGTATTAATAAACGCGAGGATACTTACTTCTCTTCAAACTCTGAAACAGAGCGACTTACCAAACCAACATATCACTTAAGAGGCAAAACGTACCTTGATGCGGGTCATCCTAAAAGTCAGTCTCTCATGACTGCAAAACAACCAATACTTACGGCTGTAGACCGGACAGTCATCCTTAGTTCTAATACAACTAGTAAGAACGCATCCTGACTGACACCTCAACCGTGAGAATGTTGACCTCGTGTCAAACTCTGGGGTGGAATAAACTTCCAAATCCATCATAACGTCAAAGAGCGTCAGCACAGCTCAACGCTAATAATCCAAAGGCAGTTAGTCAACTGAAACTGTAAGGATTCGAATCGTTCCTGATTCCATCGTAGATTTCATTCCTTGACATCTCTTATCATGACTCACGATGTCCAACATTCATCGTTACGAGGGAAACACTAGTATTCCACGGTGTACACATAACAAACCTGGTTTCCACTTTCAAACCTCCTCTATCGAAGGAGCAGTCGCATCATTGCAACTCAAATACATGGATTCTCAGATCGAATCAACGACGACTTGACGACTCTCTCGTTGGTACTTCACGTCATGAGCTGTCCCAGACAAGTCTCCCCAAGATTTAAACATAAACATATATACGTTTCTGTGAGGCATACTCAACCTCAACTTCAAATGACGTGGTGACTACCAGAGTTCACCACAATCCACTTTGTATCACCTTACGATTTGCCAAACTTGGTTCCAACGAGCAGTATAACGGCTCTAGCAAGCCCATCATGGTGCTGCACACACGCGGCAGACAAACTAATCGCTGTCTCACTAGGTTCACCTCAAACCTACCAATCAGATGGACGTTTCCACACGGCATACCATACCATGGGAAGAACAATCAATAGAGTAGTGGGTCTTTACCCAACATTCCTCCAATGCTGATATACCCTGGACACTTCAATGTCCCCATGTACTTAACATAACCTGATCCTACTCCCTTAGGACCCATCTTACATCCTCATGGGTGGTGTGACCATGTTACCACATGTCATATCAATAGAAAGCGAGTAATTCCTCCACGATTACTCCTATCGTCAAAAACATGGCCAAAAAGCCAATCCAACGAGCATACCTCAAGGGTATCACCACTCGTAATATGATTGCCTCAAACAATGTCTGCGGTACAATCACATGCACAACGTGTCCATCCATTCTTCGAGCAACCCGCTCGGTATAAGGGTCACGTCAATCGGTGACGCACACGTCTCCTTGTGCCCGACACAGGCACCCAAGGCATACAACTGAAAACGTATACTTAACGCATTGCTCATCGTAACGATGATGCATGTCTAATAAGACATCTCCTGCACTATCGTCATCGCCATCCCGTGACGACACATGCCCACTCATGGCATCTAAGGTATCGTCAACTAGTGACGGTACAAGTCAGCAATGACATCTAAATGACCCAGTCAACTCGTGACGGTCCATGTACATCAACATATATCATTCATCATCATGCTAGTAAAATAGTCACAATAAAACATGTATAACAACGCATGCCAGCTATAATAATGCTAAATAGAATAGCAATATCTCATACCTCATCGCTAACAAGATAGCGGCATACCTATCTCCGTCGCTCCATAATAATACGTAATCAGCACCCATCGCTCGAAGGCGGCCAAAATCCTGTGCTGAATATATAGCGGTACAGTCCATCGCTATAGAATCGACGGCATGATACCTCGTCATATAATAGGTGGCATGAAACCTCGCTATACACCTGAGCATGAATCATCGTCCACATAATAGCGGAAAGAGGCATCGCTATCAATACATCTGGCGGAAAGAACCATCGCCAATCAATATAGCGGAATGAGGCATCGCTATCATACATCTGGCGGAAAGAACCATCGCCAATCAATATAGCGGAATGAGGCATCGCTATCGTACATCTGGCGGAAGAACCATCGCCAATCAATATAGCGGAATGAAGCATCGCTATCATACATTTGGCGGAAAGAACCATCGCCAGTCCTCATAAAAGAATGAGTCATCGTAAATCCTCTTAATAATATCGTATGGCCTCTTACCATATGGGGCACCTTACCCCGTGGCACCTTACCACAATAACATCGCATGGCTACTTACCATGTGGGGCACCTTACCCCGTGGCACCTTACCACAATAACATCGCATGGCTACTTACCATGTGGGGCACCTTACCCCGTGGCACCTTACCACAATAACATCGCATGGCTACTTACCATGTGGGGCACCTTACCCCGTGGCACCTTACCACAATAACATCGCATAAACATCATCATATAAACATCGTATGCACATCATCATATAAACATCTTATGCACATCATCACATAAACATCGTATAAACATTATCATATAAACATCGTGTAATCATCATCATAAACATCATATCATATTTACTCATCGTAAACATCATTATAAACTTACTTATCATAATCATCATCATATAAACATCATATCGTCTTTACTTATCGTAAACATCATCATAAACTTACTTATCATAATCATCATCATATAAACATCGTATAAGCCTCATCGTATAAACATCGTATAACATCAGCGTATACACATCATCATATAAACATCATCATTTCATCGTGAATACTCATGCAATAAAAGCATAGTTGTAGTATAAAGATGTGTGTTACCGTCCGATGCCCGTACGCGTCTTACGTACCTTCCTCGCTTGAACATTACATGAACAAACGTATTAGTATATTCAATAATAATTGAGACCATACCGAAGTATTCCACTGTCGGTTGTCTACCCAGTCTGTCCTCAGACAATACATCATATCTTTCTTTTCCCTGATTTCCTTCCAAAATCAGATTCCTTGGCACGTAGCATATAGAGTGTTAGACATCGCTATTAATGCCATCATATCGTGTTCCACACGATTCCTGCAACCACAATGGTTAGCAATAACACTTTTCATATCATATAAGCACATAAACAATTAGTCATGTCGTATAACATTAATGCCATCATGCATAAATATGTGCTATCAATAACCTCCTAGGCCCTTAACAGCCCCAATGAGCAACCACTGCTCTGATACCACTAATGTAAGGACCCCGTATACTTAACCCTTTATTAGTGTACTAATCATTAATGTGTGGCATAAGCTTTCAATAAAATTTTCGGGAAACACAGATGATACCTTACCATTTAATGGCAACACAACATTTTCTTTAACATACAGTGTTATAAGCTCTCATCCTAACAACAATAGACTCATAGAGCTTGCCCATTACACCACTTTTTTACTTGTGGACTTTTATAAAAATTTGGGCAGAGTCTCCCCATAAATAGAGCTATCCCGAAATAAAAGTACAGCACATAACATAATTCCCGGCCAGGGAAAACATAATACTCATCAGAATACAGTAATGTCAAGTAAATTCCCAGCCAGGGAAGACACCACACACATGATAACAAAAGTGGGTTTCAACACCCACAATACACTAATGACTCTCTTATCATTTAGCAATTCTACCTCTAATTGCATGCAACATGGAATGAAAGAGAGAGAAAGGCTCATGCCTTTACATACAACCCATATACAAGCATAATCTTGCTCACATGCGAGCATCATGAATATGTATATAACCCTCATGGGCGTATGAGTACTTTATACGATACCGTGCTTCATCGAGCCCTGGTACCACGATCCTGGGAGTACATCCAATCAACAGCTTGAGCTCATATCCAAAGCCATCGATGTACCTGTTCACCTGCCCCAACAGAGACAGCCCCCAACGGGGTGAGCATACCAATTCCACAATTTCATAATCATAATGACATAATACATATTTTACGAAAATGTAAATATTGTGGAACATATGTGATACTTCCTGGATGGTATCATCCTCATCATAGCGTACCCCTGTAATAACCCTGTTCTCAAAACAGATAAATCATCAAATCCTGAATATGCAGTTAATCATCACATTGGTTAACCCTAGCCAGTTTCAAATTAACAACATTTCATAACATCTTACTTTAACTAGCAATGATTAGCAACATTTCATAACATCATTTCATAACATCTTTTCATAACATCGTTTCATAACATCTTTTCATAACATCTTTTCATAACATCGTTTCATAACATCGTTTCATAACATCTTTTCATAATATCGTTTCATAACATCGTCTCATAATATCGTTTCATAACATCTTTTGATAACATCTTACTTAATCTAGCAATGATCATAATTCTAGATATCGTATTGAGATTTTCTTAACTTCCGATATTGGTTAATCACTTCTCTGATTAACTACGTCTCTGTTCCTATTATTACCCATAGGGAATAAAACACAGATATCCTAGATATCTAATCAAATACCACATTTTCATTTCTTACTTCAAGGTAACTTCATACTATGGGTGTTTGCTCCGTAGCAACCACACATCATCATTGGCTCGCTTCATAGCGGCACTGAGCATTCCACCATGTGAAATAACATATCGTAACCGAGTCCCGATACCATCATAGCAAAGCATTTCATGTATTTTAGATCATGCATCATACTTGTAAAACATCATTTAAACTATGCTCGTACGTTAAACGTACCTTAAATCCTCGAAGTCCGAGCCAAACCTTGCTCGAGTTCCATGCCCCGAGGGATGATGTGCTAACACGATAAATAATTCACGATCACTTACGAACATGCAACCAATGCTCAAGCACACCCATAACCCTCAAAATATTGTCAACACACGACAATTAACCTTTAAAAGACCCGGGGCAGGGTACATGTAGGGAGGGGAACGAATGAGACAACAACGAAAATTGTTCAAGGATACCCTACAAATTTCGAACCTTATCTCACAAATCGAACCCAAATTAAACATCATAATTCATCTAAAAAGTGAATTAAACCATTAATAGCAAGAATCATCACCCTTGCCAAAAATCCCCAAATTTTCGAATTTCAAAGCCCTAAATTCGAACTCAATACCTTAAATTCGGACGCAATTAAGCATCAACATTACATCTAAAACATGTAATGAATGACCCATAACAAGAATCGTCACAACCCTTCCAAAACCCCCAAAATCGAACCCATTTCATGCACCCATCCAAAAATCGAACCCAAGCCAACGAAAATCGAAATCATTCGAGCCAATAAATCACAATTTGGCAGGGAATCACATCACAAGCATGGAAAAAGGGGTTAGGAAGGTTACCCAAACGAAATCGGAAGAAAATCGACCAAAATCGATAAACCCTAGAATTTGGGGATCGCCGCTTATCTGCAAAATTCGAACTCAAACCGCGATGAAACTTCGAATTGACGGAGGGGAAAGGAGCGCCTGGACGAGACGAAGCCGTGGGTAGGTCGGACGCGCCGATCGGCGGCGGGACGGCGGCGGCCGAAGCGCCTGAAGCGGCGAGGGCGCAGGGCAGGCGGAAGAGGTCGCACGCGGGGAGAGAGAAAGAGATTGGGGCGGAAATGAAATTAATTCCAAAATCTCGGGTTCAACTTGTATTTATAGCAAAATACCCCGAAAAACTAATAGCCCCACAAATACATCGTGATTCATTAAAAATCATCTGTTTTCAAAAACTCTCTCTCTAACTCCAAAACCCTCTACCGGTGCTCACATAGCACCCGAGATCCCGAGACACATCAAAAACCCAACTCTTAGGTTTTACACCGTAATGTGAATACAATCTCAACCTCTGGATCCAACGATCCCAACTACCCAAATAAACGAGCCCAGAAGGCCCAACATCGCGATTAAACTCCAAATCGCTACGTAAAACCACTTTAGGGATTATTAACACTACGGGATTAACACCTATAATCCCTGGTCATCACATATATTCCACAGCATTCTTATGCAAAAACAATGCATGTCAACATGTATCATATCACAATGCACCATCTTATGCATACTTTACTTTATCTTGTGTTAAATAAATAAACACGAATACATGTTACCGTTGGGATGCTCGTACGTCGCTTACGTACCTTTTCAAAAGATAGAGGAGTCAACCGACTTTATCTCCTCGACTGTGCTGGTACCTGCGATGGTTCTACATAACCACACAACACAATAATAGGCACCTCATAATGATCCAATATCATAAACTTAATAAAATTCCCATTTTTCGAAAATGGAACACTACTGATTTTTTTTCCAGAAATGTTCGAGCATCTCTTTTCATGCTCTTAAAACCGCTTCATAATATGTGTAATGTGCTCAAACAAAAGTGCTAGGGACTCCACAATACTTCCATGCAAGTGCTTAAATCAAAGTTTCAACAAAAACTAAGCCCAGCATGCATCGTAATAACCCCTCAATTTCAGTACTCAACCAGAAATTCCAGAAAAACAGGGCATATGAACCTTGCCTAGATTTTTCGAGCATGCATCTTCACAACAACAAAACTACCACATAACCCGTAACTCATGCTCAAGGAAACATGCTAGTAACTTCACAAAACTACCATGTATGTGTTCACGTCAAAGGTTTAATCAAAACCTAAGTTAACATGCTTCATAATGAGCCTACAAATTCAATACACGACCAATTTTCCGTGAAAAACAGGGCTATAATCATCGCCCAGAATTTCGAACACTTCATTTCACATGATTAAATCCTTCACATAACACATGAAACATGCTCAAGGAAATATACTGGCATCTTCAAAAAACTACCATGCACGTATTCACATCAAAGGTTCAACCAAAACTGTGATGACCAGGGATTATAGGTGTTAATCCCGGAGTGTTAATAACCCGTAAAGTTGTTTTACGTGGCAATTGGAGTTTAATCAAGGTGTTGAGCCTTCTGGGCTCGTCTAATTGAGTAGTTGGGATCGTTGGATCCCGAGGTTGAGATCGTATTCTCATTCCGGTGAAAACCTGCGAGTTGGGTTTTTAGTGTGACTCGGAATCTCGGGTGCTTGGTATTGGCACCGGTAGGGGGTTTTTGAGTTAGAGAGAGAGTTTTCGAAAACAGATGATTTTTAATGAATCATGATGTAGTTGTGGGGATATTAGTATTTCGGGGTATTTTTGCTATAAATACCAGTTAAACCCGAGATTTTAATTATCGGAACCATTTTCCTCACCTCTCTCTCTCTCCTCGCGCACGCTGCCTTTCCCGATCCCCTTTGCCACCGCGCGGAAAAGGCCATCGCCCACCGCCGTCCGGCCGCCGTTCGGCGCGTCCGACCCGTCGCCGTCATCGTCTCGACCAGGCGCTCCTTCCCGTACCATCAATTTGAGGTTTGGTCGCGATTTGAGCTCGGATTTCTGCTGGAAGCGCTAGGGTTCGAAACTGGAAATTTGTCCGAATTGGGGCTCGATTTTTGGTACGATTTTGGGGCTTTCTTTCAGGTGTTTTTGGGGCGTTTTTATGGTGTTGTTGGGTCGATTATTTCAGATTTTTGTGGTTCGAAATATTGGTTGCATTTGGTTCGATTTTCAGTTCGATTTTCGTGGGTTTAGGTTCGAAAATTGTGATTTTTGGGCAGAGGTGTGGTGAATCTTGTTAGTGATTGATTATTACATGTTCTAGTTGTATAAAGATGATTTTTGTGTTCGAATTTTAGGGGTTTGAATTCGAAAATTTGGGGCTTTGGCATGTGGGGCGATTATTCTTGTTGTTGATTGAGTAATTCATATTTTAGATGAATTATGGTGTTTAATTGAGTTCGATTCGTGTTGTGAAGGTTCGAGAATTTGTGGGGTATTCTTGAGCGATTTTCGATATTGGTTTATTGTCTTGTGTTGACAATATTTTTGAGGGTTATGGGTGTGCTTGAGCATGGGTTGCATGTTCGTAATTAATTGTGAATTAATTTATCGTGTTAGCACATCGTTCCTCGGGGCATGGAACTCGGGCAAGGTTTGGCTCGGACTTCGGAAATTTAAGGTACGTGCGACGTACGAGCATTACTACATATTAGAGCATTTGTGAATGCATAATGTATTTTGATTTTATTGAATAATCGTGCACGAGGATTATTTATATGTGTTGCACGAGGATTATTTATATGTGTTGCATGAGGATTATTTATATGTGTTGAGAAGCTATGAAGCGACCTAATCTTGATATCGCCGTCAGGGGCGCACGTGACACTAGAGTAGTGTAACTCTCATAAGTTATATGGGGTACCTGATGTATATGACTATTGTAGGGCATTTGAGATGCCTGGGCATTTGAGATGCCTGAGAATGATCGTGGGATCATGTTTTCATTATAAGACATTTGAGATGTCTAGGTATAATGGAAAATTTGTAAAATAAATGTTAGGCATTTAATTCATTTATGATTAATAGCGAGGCTATGAAATCAGTGTTAGATATTGAGATATCTACTTTTGCATGAATGATGAACTTGTTATTGATATTCGAGAACTAGGCATGCAATGGGTTAAATCAATGTGTTGATTTACTGATTTATGAGATTTGATGAGTTTGATGATTGTGAGAACAGGGACAGTACACGGAATCCCGGATGAGGATGTTGCCATCCAGGGAGTATCATTTAAAATTCATTAATATTTACTTGTGTTGTAAATTATGAATTTCATTATTGTGATTATGAGATTTTGTGTATTGGTATGCTCACCCCGTTGGGGGCTGTCTCTGTTGGGGCAGGTGAACAGGTGCATCGATGGCTGTGGAGCTGGGCTCGAGCTGTTGATTGGATGTACTCACAGGATCATGGTACCAGGGCTTGATGGAGCACGGTATCGTATAGAGTACTCATATGCACTCGAGGTTTATATACACATTTATGATGCTCGCATGTGAGCACGGTTATGCTTGTATATGTGTTGTATATAAAGGCATGAGCCTTTCTCTCTTTCATTATGTGTTGCATGCAATTGTGGTAGAATTGCTAATGATATGAGAGTCGTTAGTGTATTATGTGGGTGTTGAGACCCATTTATGTCGTCATATGTGTGGTGTCTTCCCTGGCTGGGAATTTACTTGGTATTACTGCTTTCTGATGAGTATTATGTTTTCCCTGGCCGGGAATTATGTTATGTGTTGTGCTTCTATTTCGGGATAGCTCTATTTATGGGGAGACTCTGCCCAAAATTTTATAAAAGTCCACAATGTGAAAAGTGGCAAAAAGGGATGATATTGGGCGAACTTTGTGAGTCTATTTCGTTGTTAGACTGATGACCTTATAACATTGAGTGTTAAAGGAATTTTTTTGTAATTGCCATGCAATGATAAAGTATCATCTGAGCTTCCCGATTGACTTTTATTGAAAGCATGTGCCACACATAGTGGTTAATACACTAATCAAGGATTAAGGGCTTGGGGTCCTTACATTAGTGGTATCAGAGCAGTGGTTGCTCATTGGGGCTGTTAAGGGCCTAAGAATTTATTGATAGCACATACTTATGCATGATGGCATTAATGTTGTATGACACAACTAGTTGTTTATGTGCTTTCTCTGATATGAAAAGTGGTGTTGCTAATCAGTGTGATTGCAGGAATCGTGTGCGACGCGATATGATGGCATTAGTGGTAATGTCTGGCACTCCGTATGTTACGTGCCAAGGAATCTAATTATTGTGAGAAAATCAGGTAAAGGGATATTTCCGAGGTAACATGTCTTGGTATACGTATTGACTTGCAAGTGGTTGCAAATATGCATTGGATGTGTGGTGCATAGCGTATATGGCTATTGTTGCTAACCATGATGGTTGCAGGTTACAGGAAATATGGAGTATAAAAAGGAATGATGATTATACATTCCAGGAGTCTTGCTTATCACAGTGAGAATTTTTATACTTATTTTTATACCGCTAAATGTGGAGCGGGAGGGGGGAGGCTCGCTTGCACATTGAGGCGGGGTATACCATACGAAGCGAGGATGAGATACCGCTTGTATGAAGAAGCGAGGATGAGATGCCGCTTGTTAGGATGATGATTCATTCCTTTGTGATGACACGGATGATAGCGGTGATGTATTCCGCTGTGTCGAGGATGATGATTCATTCCTTTGTGATGACACGGATGATAGCGGTGATGTGTCCCGCTGTGTCGATTATATTCATTTCATTGTGATGACACGGATGATAGCGGTGATGTGTCCCGCTGTGTCGATTATATTCATTTCATTGTGATGACACGGATGATAGCGGTGATGTGTCCCGCTGTGTCGATTATATTCATTTCATTGTGATGACACGGATGATAGCGGTGATGTGTCCCGTTGTGTCGATTATATTCATTTCATTGTGATGACACGGATGATAGCGGTGATGTGTCCCGCTGTGTCGATTTGTATTTATAGCGACGGTTCATTCCGCTATATTGATTGGCGAGGGTTCATTCCGCCAGGTGTATTTATAGCGACGGTTCATTCCGCTATATTGATTGGCGAGGGTTCATTCCGCCAGGTGTATTTATAGCGACGGTTCATTCCGCTATATTGATTGGCGAGGGTTCATTCCGCCAGGTGTATTTATAGCGACGGTTCATTCCGCTATATTGATTTGCGATGGTTTATACCGCCGGACACGGATGATAGCGGTGGTGTGTTCCGCTGTGTCGATGATGATGATTCACCTCTTTCTGATTATTGGTGATGATTCGTGCCGTCGTATATATAGATAGCGATGCCTCTTTCCGCTATTATGTGGACGATGATTCATGCTCAGGTGTGTAGCGAGGTTTCATGCCACTTATTATATGACGAGGTGTCATGCCGTCGATTCTATAGCGAGGGATTGTGCCGCTATGTACTCAGCACAGGATTTTGCCGCCTTCGAGCGATGGGTGCTGATTACGCACTATTATTGAGCGACGGAGACAGGTATGCCGCTATATTGTTAGCGATGAGGTATGAGATATCTATTAGCTTTATTGTATCTGGCATGCGTTGATATACATGTTTTATTATGCCTATTTTACTAGCATGATAGTGGATGACATGTATCGTCACTAGTTGACAATGCCTTAGATGCCATGAGTTGGCATGTATCGTCACAGGATGACGATGACGATGGTGTAGGAGATGTCTTATTAGACATGCATCATTGTTACGATGATCGATGCGTTGAGTATACGTATTCAGTGGTATGCCTTGGGTGCCAGTACCGAGCACAAGGTGGTGTGTGCGGCACCGATTGACGTGACCCTAATACCGAGCGGGTTGCTCGAGGAATGGTTGGATGCGCTGTACATGTGATTGTACCGCAGCTTACGTTTGGGGTGATCATTTTACGAGTGGTGATACCCTTGAGGTATGCTCGTTGGAATGGCTCTTGGCCATGAGATTTGACGACAGGAGTAATCATGAGGAAATTACTCGCTTTCTGTCGATGTGACATGTGGTAGACATGGTCACACCACCCATGAGGGTGTAGGATGAGTCCTAAGGGAGTAGGATCAGGTTATGTTAAGTACATAGGGATATTGGAGTGTCCAGGGTGTATCGGCATTAGAGGAATGTTGGATAAAGACCCACTACTCTATTGAGTTTTCTTCCGACGGTATGGTATGCCGTGCGGAAACATCCATCTTATTGGTAGGTTTGAGGTGAACCTAGAGAGGCAGCGGCTAGTTTGTCTGCCGTGTGTGTGCAGCACCATGAGGGGCTTGCTAGAGCCGTTATACTGCTCGTTGGAACCAAGTTGGCAAATCGTAAGACGATACTATGTGGATTGTGGTGGACCCTAGTAGTCACCATGTCATTTGAGACTGAGGTTGTGCATGCCTCACTGAAACGTGTATACGTTTGTGTTTAATCTTGGTGAGACTTGTCTGGGACAGCTCAGGATGTTGGATTACCAACAAGAGAGTCATCAGGTCGTTATTGACTCAATCTAAGGGAATCCGTGTATTTGGGATGCAATGGGTGTTATTGTATCCAGTTTTTCCGAACAGTGGTTCGAGACTAGTGGATCTCGAGTTCGATGGCACTTCCCTTGTGAGGAAGGGGAGTAGTACTATACCTATTTGGGGAATCTTTGAAAGATTCGGTAAGTTGGTACATGTGGTGTTGATTTTGAGAATCACGCCGTGTTGTTGATCGTCGATTTTCATTCTCCACTGGGTAGGGAATGACTCAGGATTGACGGTTGTGTTTGCGACTTAAGGGTATGTTGTAGATACCTGAGCCAAGTGCATTGAATATGCATGTGGTGTTCGTGCTGAGGCAGGTATACTGATGAGTATACGGATGCCAGATGTTGATTTCCTTCCTGTCAAGCATAGAGTTATGCTATTTTAGGATGGTTAAATCTCTGATGAGAGATATGGAACACCTTGAGATTGGGAATCTCCATGGCACGATGATTATAAGGCATAATCGTGAGGTTAGTTGACTCCTTTGAGGAGGGATTATATTGTGTGGGTTGAGGTGTTCCCTTGTTGGTGTTTCCTCCGAGTTATGCGATAGCCTTCCCAAGTTTGGATTGTTAAATCCTAGGATTATCAAGGGATGGCAGGAATTCGGATTTATTGGGTGTCGCTGTCGACACAAGCGTTGATGATGCAATGTGTTTATTGCATATCCTTTCAGAATTTGAACTCTGTGGAGTCTTGATGGTTTATTTATGATCAGGATGTGATCCTTGGAATATCCGGAGGTGGACATCTTGTGAGATGTCTTTTGTGTGAATCTGTGGCCGTGAGTTGCCCAATTGAGTTGCAATGATGCGACTGCTCATTCGATGGAGGAGGTATGAAAGTGGAAACCAGGTTTGGTATGTGTACATCGTGGTATACTAGTGTCTTCCTCGTAATGATGTGTGTTAGACATCGTGGGTCATGATAAAGATATCATTGGATGATATCTACGATGGAATCGGGAGCGATTAGAATCCTTGCAGTTTCAGTTGACTAACTGCTTTTGGACTGTTAGCGTTGAGTTGTGCTGACGCTCTTTGACGTTATGATGGATTTGGAAGTCTATTCCACTCCAGAGTTTGACACGAAGTCAACGTTCTCACGGTTGTGGTGTCATTCATGATGCGTTCTTACTAGTGGTATTAGAACGAAGGATGGCTGTCCGATCTACGGTCGTAAGTATTGGTTGTTTTGCAGTCATGAGGGACTGACTTTTGGGATGAACCGCATCGAGGTACGTTTTGCCTCTTGGGTGATGAGTTGGTGTTGGTTTTGGTATGTCGCTCTGTTTCAGAGTTCGATGTGAGATAAGTACTCTCGAGGTTTTTAAGACGATTCTGATATGGTCAGGAATCGAGGTTATGACTTCTTGTAGTTGTGTGGCCCGGGTGTTACGTGATACACCGGTGCTAATTTCGAGGACGAAATTCTTTTAGTGGGGGATATTGTGATGACCAGGGATTATAGGTGTTAATCCCGGAGTGTTAATAACCCGTAAAGTTGTTTTACGTGGCAATTGGAGTTTAATCAAGGTGTTGAGCCTTCTGGGCTCGTCTAATTGAGTAGTTGGGATCGTTGGATCCCGAGGTTGAGATCGTATTCTCATTCCGGTGAAAACCTGCGAGTTGGGTTTTTAGTGTGACTCGGAATCTCGGGTGCTTGGTATTGGCACCGGTAGGGGGTTTTTGAGTTAGAGAGAGAGTTTTCGAAAACAGATGATTTTTAATGAATCATGATGTAGTTGTGGGGATATTAGTATTTCGGGGTATTTTTGCTATAAATACCAGTTAAACCCGAGATTTTAATTATCGGAACCATTTTCCTCACCTCTCTCTCTCTCCTCGCGCACGCTGCCTTTCCCGATCCCCTTTGCCACCGCGCGGAAAAGGCCATCGCCCGCCGCCGTCCGGCCGCCGTTCGGCGCGTCCGACCCGTCGCCGTCATCGTCTCGACCAGGCGCTCCTTCCCGTACCATCAATTTGAGGTTTGGTCGCGATTTGAGCTCGGATTTCTGCTGGAAGCGCTAGGGTTCGAAACTGGAAATTTGTCCGAATTGGGGCTCGATTTTTGGTACGATTTTGGGGCTTTCTTTCAGGTGTTTTTGGGGCGTTTTTATGGTGTTGTTGGGTCGATTATTTCAGATTTTTGTGGTTCGAAATATTGGTTGCATTTGGTTCGATTTTCAGTTCGATTTTCGTGGGTTTAGGTTCGAAAATTGTGATTTTTGGGCAGAGGTGTGGTGAATCTTGTTAGTGATTGATTATTACATGTTCTAGTTGTATAAAGATGATTTTTGTGTTCGAATTTTAGGGGTTTGAATTCGAAAATTTGGGGCTTTGGCATGTGGGGCGATTATTCTTGTTGTTGATTGAGTAATTCATATTTTAGATGAATTATGGTGTTTAATTGAGTTCGATTCGTGTTGTGAAGGTTCGAGAATTTGTGGGGTATTCTTGAGCGATTTTCGATATTGGTTTATTGTCTTGTGTTGACAATATTTTTGAGGGTTATGGGTGTGCTTGAGCATGGGTTGCATGTTCGTAATTAATTGTGAATTAATTTATCGTGTTAGCACATCGTTCCTCGGGGCATGGAACTCGGGCAAGGTTTGGCTCGGACTTCGGAAATTTAAGGTACGTGCGACGTACGAGCATTACTACATATTAGAGCATTTGTGAATGCATAATGTATTTTGATTTTATTGAATAATCGTGCACGAGGATTATTTATATGTGTTGCACGAGGATTATTTATATGTGTTGCATGAGGATTATTTATATGTGTTGAGAAGCTATGAAGCGACCTAATCTTGATATCGCCGTCAGGGGCGCACGTGACACTAGAGTAGTGTAACTCTCATAAGTTATATGGGGGTACCTGATGTATATGACTATTGTAGGGCATTTGAGATGCCTGGGCATTTGAGATGCCTGAGAATGATCGTGGGATCATGTTTTCATTATAAGACATTTGAGATGTCTAGGTATAATGGAAAATTTGTAAAATAAATGTTAGGCATTTAATTCATTTATGATTAATAGCGAGGCTATGAAATCAGTGTTAGATATTGAGATATCTACTTTTGCATGAATGATGAACTTGTTATTGATATTCGAGAACTAGGCATGCAATGGGTTAAATCAATGTGTTGATTTACTGATTTATGAGATTTGATGAGTTTGATGATTGTGAGAACAGGGACAGTACACGGAATCCCGGATGAGGATGTTGCCATCCAGGGAGTATCATTTAAAATTCATTAATATTTACTTGTGTTGTAAATTATGAATTTCATTATTGTGATTATGAGATTTTGTGTATTGGTATGCTCACCCCGTTGGGGGCTGTCTCTGTTGGGGCAGGTGAACAGGTGCATCGATGGCTGTGGAGCTGGGCTCGAGCTGTTGATTGGATGTACTCACAGGATCATGGTACCAGGGCTTGATGGAGCACGGTATCGTATAGAGTACTCATATGCACTCGAGGTTTATATACACATTTATGATGCTCGCATGTGAGCACGGTTATGCTTGTATATGTGTTGTATATAAAGGCATGAGCCTTTCTCTCTTTCATTATGTGTTGCATGCAATTGTGGTAGAATTGCTAATGATATGAGAGTCGTTAGTGTATTATGTGGGTGTTGAGACCCATTTATGTCGTCATATGTGTGGTGTCTTCCCTGGCTGGGAATTTACTTGGTATTACTGCTTTCTGATGAGTATTATGTTTTCCCTGGCCGGGAATTATGTTATGTGTTGTGCTTCTATTTCGGGATAGCTCTATTTATGGGGAGACTCTGCCCAAAATTTTATAAAAGTCCACAATGTGAAAAGTGGCAAAAGGGGATGATATTGGACGAACTTTGTGAGTCTATTTCGTTGTTAGACTGATGACCTTATAACATTGAGTGTTAAAGGAATTTTTTTGTAATTGCCATGCAATGATAAAGTATCATCTGAGCTTCCCGATTGACTTTTATTGAAAGCATGTGCCACACATAGTGGTTAATACACTAATCAAGGATTAAGGGCTTGGGGTCCTTACAAAAACCTAAGCTAGCATTCTTCAAATCCACATGATTAAACCCCTACTCAAACAAAAACAGGGCAGTTTCCCTGCCCAGATTTTCGAGGACCACTTTGCACAACTCGAAATCTAACATATAAAGCATATAAGTTACTTAGCAAGACATGCTAGGGGCTTCATAAACATCACATGCAAGCACTCATAACAAGATTTCGTCGAACCTTAAACTAGCATACCAAATCTGCTATAAAGAAAACATATACTTAAAAACCGAAATCTGGGAAAAACATGTGATTCCTCACCACTTTTGCTCTTCGATATTTGTTAAATTCCGATCAACAAAACACCAAATATCTTCTCCTATAATCAGTTCATATGTTGGACAATATGTTTCTGGAAAGAAGGGAGAGGAAACCGAGAGAAGAGAGTGGGAAAGAAGTGATGGAAGAGTTATGGTTGATCAATCTGCATGCCTGAAAACAGGGGGGTATGGGCGTGATTCAACCACTTGGGGGGGGGGTGGGGTGGTTGCTTGTAGGGCGGCCTTGTGGTGTTTAATTATGTCCCGGTATTTCGTACGATGTATAAAAATATCCCTCCTTGATATTTTATAATTTTACCACATCAATACATCATCGAAAACACCTAACATGCCTCCTAAACCATATCATCAAAATAAATATAACACCAACCACATAAATTAATTCCCCAACTTAATTACATGCTTTTACCACATAAAGCATAACCCATAAACCCCAAATTAAATCACCTCAATACATAATTATCAACACTTTGATAGCATGTAAACACATAATCCTTTCGGGGATATCACAAATCCAAAGCTCCACCACATACACCTCAAACCAAAACATACAGCTCAACACCATAATAACTCCATAAAACCAACATAAAACACCTCAAAAATCATAACTCAATCACATACAACATATACCAAAAAACAAACTCATTTCAAATCCCTAATACAAACCCATTTCACACACAAAATATAATAAACCAAACAAGGAGAGGTTCATACCCTTCAAGGCTTCAAATTCTACTAAGAAATCGAAAAAATCCAAGTTTTTGTAAGATTTTCTCCTTGTCCTCCAAGCAAGAAACGATTTGTGTGGGTTTGGGGAAATGGGGGTTATGGGTTTTCTTTTAGTTAGGAGTGGGGTTAAGTGAGGGAAATGGGGTATGATGGATATGGATTTTAATATAAATGGTACCCCATTAATTAGCATGATGTATAAAATATCCCAACATGATATTTTAAAAGCACTTTCCAAAAATGCAATAAAGCTCAATTAAACATGCTTTGCCAAATTAATTAACACCCACCCCAAATAAACCATGCCATAACTCAATTTCCCAACATGCATCACATTGATCGCTTTTATTTTTAAACAGAAAATTCTCAGTGTAGCGATTCTTTACCGCAAGTGCACGGTGTCAAGTTTTAGTATAGTTAAATGAAAGTAAGGGTTGTCGAATCCACAGGGACTAACGTTATAAGTACCAAATAAAACTAGTAAAATTATATTTAGCCTACAATTAAAAAGATGGTATATTAACTACTGCAAAATTATAACTAAAGGACCCAAATAAAATAAGAATAAATAAAATGAATGGGTTCCGGATATGAAAAGGAATTCGCTCGAGAAATTTATCTCGCTCTTCGTTCAACTATGTTATCTTTAAAGATTCGTTTGAATAAGCAATTACCAAACAATTGATTCTTAAGGTGAAAGGTTTTCGTTATTATTCAATACACTCTCTCGAGCTGTAAAGAAACTAATATCAAATTAGAACAAGTCACTCTCGTGCACTTGTTTACTAATCTAATATTGCATAAATCTTCAAAACCTCGTTACTCTAAATCTCTCGATTCAAAGTGCTCTCGTATGTGATTTTATCTCTCGATCTCAATCTTAAACCTACATCATGAATTAATGTAGCGTATTATAACGTTATCTCTCGATCTCGGTTATAACTCACAATATTCAATCAAAGCTAGCTAGGCTTTGATCTTAATAAGCATTTAATTCATGAACAATAAGTAATCAATTCAAACACAATCGAATCAATAAATCAAACACAATTAACATCAAACTCAATAAAATAAACTTGATTTAATTCAAAACAAATCAATGAGATGCTTAATTGTTTCTCAACCTCAAAAACATCCAATGAAAATGAATATCAAATAATCTGAGTTTAGAAATACGATAAAAGCTGGAATGAATCCGTGCGTTGCACCGTAGTTTCTTCTCTTGCTCCTTCCTTGCACTCCGGAATTGGCTCGCTCAAACTTGGATGAAGAACGGAAGAAGATGATTTTCCTCCTTCTTGTTGGCGGCGGCTACTAGGGTTGTAGGGTGATGATAAAATCGGTCCTTTCCCTCTCTGATATGATATCTTATGGTATGGAAGAGATACCCTTTTTAAACCACCAAAAAATCACGTTAATTATGGAAAATAAGATTTTCAGAATATCGCGTCTCGATCGATCGAATATATTTTTCGATCGATCGGTGAACTATATGCTTCAGCGTTTAAAAGTTTATGCCTCGCTCGATCGATCGAGATTTTCATTCCGATCGATCGGCCCTTCGATAAAATTGGTGCTGAACTTTCTGCCTGGCTCGATCGATCGAGCAATAATCTCGATCGATCGAAATTCTGAAAATCCAAATTCTTCATTTTTTTTCTCTTTTTCGCCCCGATTTCACCCGTTTTCTTCAGTTTAGCTCATTTCTTCCATTTCCAACCTATTTTCCTAAAGCAAACAAATAAACACCAAAAAGCGTAATTTCATCCAGGAAAAAGTACTAAAAATGGTAAGAAATTACAGCTAAAAACACTTAAAATCTAGCCTATCACACATGCACCCTGAAATGCATTATCAGGTCACGCCCACCGCATGACTAAGCATTTCACCATATTAATTAATTAACACCATAATTACCACATAAACATAATTAATGCCCAAATGCATATAATCATTTCGGGGATATCACACTTAATTTTTTCTTGAAAATGACATACGCTTCCAAATGGGAAGAAAGACGTCATAGCACATGATTCATACCATGTATGCTTAGTGACCAATAAGAAATGTATCTGTGCATTCTCATTGTGTGAGACCTTGTGGTTTACAAAACCTCGACGGTACCCTTAAGACTTTCACCTATATCTTGAGGTTAGTATTGCTACTTTAGCATGCTACCAATAGCCATGAACATTCGCTCGTGCGGGGCATTTCTATGAAAGCAGCTACGGTAGAAATCACAAGATTCTAGTGGAAAAAAGAAATTGTATTTTACTATCACCTACTTTGTGTTCATCGGCTAACAAATTGTGTTTGGGACATAATTATCAATACATGCATTGGCGAACACACACATGAGCAAGGGGGGAAATTGTAGTTGCCCCTTAAAAATTACATTTTGATATCCGTTAAATTATATTTTGACCCTAAGATTTTTTTTTGCCTAAAATTTTTAATTTAAATTTTTTTTGCCCACCTTCCTAAAATGCATGCGTCCGCCACTGAATACATGGTTATGACTAAAGTTGAATATGCTCTAAAACTGAAGATATATGTTGACTGGTGTATTTTAAAAGAATTCTGGGGTATAACGAGAATAGATGTCCTTGTATATGAACCGATTGAGTTGTTGATATCCTTAACCGATGTATAATATTAGAGCTCTTATGCTCGCAGGTCACACGATCCATTTGCTTGTGTGGATTGAATGGGAAATAAATGTAATTGAACTAGAATTGGGTCTAGCCCTTATGTGCGAGTGGGAGATGTTGGAAATAATATATGGAAACAGTTGGGTCGCCCATGTGGGATAACCCGACCCGGATCCCTGGATTTGAAATGGGAAAAATGAGGGAATAGTCCTTCTTATTAACCTCCCATGATAACCAACCAAGTGTCATTCCATAACTCACATGCACAAATATTGAAGCAATTTTCGAGTACAAAAATGAGCAAAAAAAAGAAAAAGTGATTTGGCTTTCCAATATAGCAAAGTTACATATTCAAAGTGCTTATTGGATTGTGTAAACATAATACAAGTCATAGTTATTGTATTCCACGGAACGGGCAATGAAAAGGGTCCAAAACAACGACGTAATCTCAACCCGATTTTTCGATCCGACAAATAAATTAATATCTTTTATATTCTGCATTTAATATTATCGAAATCCTTCAATTATTGGTTGGAAAGTTCCGTTGCTTAAATTTATATAAACAACTAAAGACCAACTTGAAAACTATATACTTATATAACTCAATGAATCTAAAATTATAAACTTCAAATTTGTCAATTAAAATGCGATAAATAAGAAACAGTGGGCCGATTTCAACAAGACTATTTCAAATCCAATCCAGTGCTATTTTTGGTCAATTAGATATCCTGGCCCAGACCATTGACTGTTGTATCTTCATATAAACCCTCACTCTAGGGTTTCTGTAATAAGCACAGACGCGCAGCCAATTTTTTTTGCAGGAATCATCGTTACCGCCTCCAGATCCGCCTTGCGCTGCCATGGACGTTGATACCATAGCCACCGCGCCCTCCAATACCGCAACTGCCACGACTCCAAAACAGGGCGTCCAATTGGCCCAGAAGCCCAAATTTCAGCCCTTAAAAGCGCACGAAATCGCCGACGGCCAAATCCAATTCCGAAAAATCCCCGTTCCCCCTCACCGCTACACTCCTCTTAAAAAATCATGGCTTGAAATCTACACTCCTGTGTACGAAAAAATGAAAATCGACATCCGGATGAACCTCAAATCCCGCCGGGTGGAGCTCAAGACCCGACCCGACACCCCTGACGTCAGCAATCTGCAGAAGTGTGCCGATTTTGTGCACGCGTTCATGCTAGGGTTCGATGTAATCGACGCAGACGCGTTGCTCCGTTTGGACGAGCTTTACGTGGAATCATTCGAAATTAAGGATGTTAAAACATTGAGAGGGGAGCATTTGTCGCGGGCGATTGGGCGATTGAGTGGGAAAGGAGGAAGAACCAAACACGCAATTGAAAACGCGACTAGAACGAGAATCGTGATTGCGGACACGAAGATTCACATTCTGGGTTCGTTTGCTAGTATTAAGGTTGCAAGGGACTCGCTTTGTAGCTTAATTTTAGGTTCCCCGGCCGCCAAGGTTTATTCGAAGCTAAGAGCAGTAACTGCACGTCTGGCGGAAAGGTTTTGAACATTTATGAGCTTTTGATTCTTGCAATTTTGCGATAGTGAAGTTTTGGTTATGAAAGAAACATTTATTGTGATGATCTTGGGTTGAGTAATGGTTTGTATTTTTATTTATAAATTGTCTGGTGGAATCTATAAGTTTGTTAGTTTTTGCACACATGCTCTTTGTGGTCTTGAGACCTGCAGTTGGCTGGTATTCATGTTGAATGAACTGCACATTGTGCGACATTTTCTATTACACAAGTTACAAGATTTGCTTGCCAAATAATAAAAAATTTTGGGCCAATAAAAACACAATTTGCTAAGAGGGGAGCAGTGGATTTCATTCCTTTGGCACCAGAAAAAGCATTTGTATCCATACGTCAAAGTTTGTTGATTTTCATGGAACTCTTTGTTTTGTTCTAAAGTAAAGGAATTTGGACCGCATGACTGGTAAAGGTCAATTCTTTTTGTTCCTTGCATCAACGACATCAAGAGTCAAGAAAGCACCCTCTGCCCCTTGCCTTGATGTATGGTCGTATGGGAAGAAGTAAACACTCATGGAAGTTGAGGTTTTTCTTTTCATTCCTCAATAGATTTCTCATTGGCAAAGAGTCAAAACAACAGCTATGGAATCATTGGAAAATGCCATAATATTTGATGAATGCTAGTGCCCGTGTTTTCCTATTCACTGAGGTCTGAGATTGTGCAAATGTGGAATTCATAAACATATTCTTTTCTAGATTCCATTTGTATGTTATTAAAATTTATGGTTTTGTAACTTTATACGCTCTAGGTGTGTAAGTGGAGTAGACCTTAAGTCACATAATCCTCATACCCCCTCCACGCACTGGCGCTCCGCCGTGAACTGACGAACTGGGTGCGCGTGCGGCGCATTAAGGCGACTTAAGAATTTCTAGTTCGCGCTTTAAGAATTTCTAGTTCGTGCACTAAGATTCTATAATTCGCACACTAAGATTTTATAATTCGCGCACTAAGAATTCGTAATTCGCGCATTAAGATTTACTAAGTCCCGCACTAAGTTACCAAGTCTTGTTAATCCTCCTTAATTCTCCGATTTTTTATTTTTTTGTAATTATAAAAAAAATTCTCCGATTTTGGGTTTAGATGAATTTTTATGGTTTTTAGGTATTTCGGGTTGGTAAGAAAATCATATCATATGGTAAATAGATAGATAATGAATCATGAAAATGCATAATAACATTTGAAAGATTAAAATATGTGATAAAAGAAAGTATGTTAAATCTATGATTTTGTAACATTTTTGCGGACTAAATAATAAAATTTTTGATATCTTAGTTTTTTGCATGAAAATTAATAAAATAAACTTTATAAATAAAATTGTATTTTTATTGAGTTAATTTAAATGTTTATATTAGTCATTTCATAAGGTAATAATATAAGTCTCCGAAAATAATATGAACAATTTTAATAAATTCATACTATTACCAAATATGTTGAAATAAATATGAACAATTTGGTTTCATTTTTCAAATTCGTTATTTTCTATGTTGCACGGATACGGATACGCGGATACGTGGATACGCAGATACGGGTACGGCTGCACGAGATTTTCAAAATTTGTAGGATACGATACGTCCGGATACGGCAAATTTTATTAATTTATTTATATATATATAAATATATAATTAATAATATTTGTAATAAATCAAGTTTCAAGCATATAATCAACATTAAACACATTAGAAATCAGAATAAAGTTGCAAACTCACCAACTTCACGACAAATGGTAAAATATTAATCCAGGACATCTAAAAATTTCAAGCATATAATCGACATAAACACATTAAAATGGTTAGGAAATAGGGATTTAGTTAAATAATTTAATTTAATTACAGTTTCAACCCTATTTTTTTAAAAAATTCGAATTTGCCGTATCCTACCCGTATCGGATACGGTCAACGGCGTATCTTGACCGTATCCGAAACGTATCCGAAATAAAAATTTATTTTTTATCCTCGGATACGCCACGTGGCGTATCCGATACGTATCGGTGCCGTATCCTGCCGTATCCGTATCCCAGAAGTATCCGATACTTGACCGCAAAATTTTTTGGAGTATCGGTGCAACATAGGTTATTTTATATCTTAATATAAAACAAAGCTTTAATACTTCATTTCTTTTTTAAAAATATATTTTTTCGGAGAATCCTTACTAGACGAGCGATCAAATACAATATTCAAATTACGTTGTATCACGGACTATAATATTTTGTGTGGGGTCCTTGTTACTTAATCCATTATGTATCAGTTCATTATACATATGTGAGTAAGAATTAAGTAAATCATACACTGATTAAGAGTTTCGTTATGTAGGTTGTTAAAAGTTGACAAAAATCATGTCATAATATACATCATATGTACAGCAAAACAACATAAACCAACAACTCCTAAGCAGTGGTTCAGCTCACAGCGGAATAAGACTCACAATCCCATCCTCCCACGTCTATGAGTCTCTACAGAAACAATCACACAACATGAGTATAGATAAACAACCATCCCAGTGCGATATCAATAAAAACGTAAACGATAAAGCACTATAAACACCAAATGTGATTGTCATGTATCATGCACCATCAAATGCAAATATGTCATGACATGTCTCATTCCTCATCCTGTTATAACCAGACCAATATGATATGTCTATCTCAGCTCAATATGTCAGTGGAACCCTCTCACATCTTCATATTAGCCGCACAAATCATAGTATCGTCCTAACATGTTATAACCGCCAGAGCATATACCCAACCGGCGTATATCTCTCATACCAAAGCATATGTAGCATACTTATCGTGGCAACAATCCCAGCCAAAGCATAACCCAACACTGGCATACCTATCGTGGCAACGATCTCAGCCAAGCATACGCTACACATCTATCGTGGCATCCCTCTCAACAATATAATAACATGAATGCACATGCATATGATGTCAATAATCATATGATACCATACTCACATCATCATCACAACTATATCATATACTCGTACGTCAATACGTACCTGTTCTGCGACAAAAACGATATAAATTAGGCGTCAATGTCTAACCGCCTCGTTGCCCCGTCCCTTGTGATGATGCTACAACTATATGAACAATATAACATGTTACAATAGGCTTCAAAATCAAATTCTACAAAAATATAACATTTTTCAAA
Organism: Haberlea rhodopensis; assembly: GCA_907163345.1. Taxonomy (NCBI): domain Eukaryota; kingdom Viridiplantae; phylum Streptophyta; class Magnoliopsida; order Lamiales; family Gesneriaceae; genus Haberlea; species Haberlea rhodopensis. The sequence continues at coordinate 706,395 of CAJQUN010000130.1, read as the reverse complement.
AGCTGGACCCTGGCGATCGATCGCCACATTTCACCAATCGATCGCCATACTGTTCTGTTCCATCACGATCGATCGCCACAATCTCGCGATCGATCACCAATGTGTTCTGTTTCCTCGCGATCGATCGCCACATTTCCACCGATCGATCGCCATATGTTTTAACCGCCTTATTTTTGCTCTGTCTTCGGCGATCGATCGTCATAGGGCTCGCGATCGATTGCCGATGTTCAAAAAATTCAGAACATGGCGATTTTGAGCTTATCTCCATGGTACATCTCCTACAACTCGAAAATTCACATTCCAACATGTTATTTGGATGATATCCCTTCAGTTAAACATGTTCCAATATCATTACAACTCAATTCTTTATATGATAACAAGTCTCAATTCAAGGCATATAAAATAGTAACCACATGCTTCAAGTTTCCATCAACTAAGTCCATATACATCATATGCTATGAAATTCTTACCAAGAAAGTATGAAATCACTTCACTCAACTTCCTAGCTTGATTACCAAGTGAAATCCGAGCAAAAGATGGAAAAACAAGCAAGGATTTTGGAGAGGTGCTTGTGTAGAGATTACTTTGTGAGTTGAGGTGTATTATGTGAAGCAAAATCTGATTTTTAACTATGTAGGCACCTTTGACTCAAATGCACATTCTAATGCACCTTCAACTCAAATGCACCTTCTAATGCACCTTCAACTCAAATGCACATTCTAATGTCTTTCAAATGCATGCTAAATGCACACCAAGATCATATCCCACTACACACTTCATGTCTCTTCACTCTCTTGCATATAAAATAAGACATGCATCAATATTTCAAAAACATATATATCTCATACTTGCTACACCTTCATATTGAACTCTCATAAATAAGTCATGCTTGTATTAAATCAATCATCACTCAGTTCAACCCGAACCCGATTTCTCTTCATATCGTCATTATGAAAGCCACAAGTATGATCATACATTCGAGGCATTACAATTCTCCCCTACTAATTGAATTTCGTCCTCGAAGTTGCACATACATAATATGCATATATATATACTCAAATCAACAATCTTACTGCAAGAAGATAAGAAACATGATTATATATGCAACATTGCAGTAATTATCTACCAACAGTATCATAAAACTATAAAGTCATACCAGTGAATAACTCAGGATACTGCTGTATCATATGCTGCTCCGTCTCTCACGTTGCCTCTTCGACACCCCGTCGATCCCACTGTACCTTTACCATTGGTATCACTTTGTTACGCAATGTTCGCTCAGCTCGATCTAGAATCTTCACTGGTCGTTCCACATAAGACACGTCTGTATCCAACTGTACTTCAGATGGTGGCAATACATGACCCGGATCTGGTTCATATTTCCTCAACAGTGAAACATGAAATACATCGTGGATACTACTCAATGTTGGCGGTTGTGCTAATCGATAGGCCAACGTACCAATACGTTACAACACCTCATACGGACCAACGTATCGTGGAGATAACTTTCCACGCTTACCAAATCATACCAGACCTTTAAAAGGTGAAATTTTCAAAAAAACTCGATCACCAACTTGGAATTCAAGTGGTTTACGTCGCTTATTGGCATAAGCAGCCTGTCTATCCTGAGCCGCTTGCAATTTCAATCTGATCAATTTCACTTTCTCCTCCATTTCATGAAGCATATCTGGTCCCTGAAGTGCAGTCTGATCAACATCATCCCAATATAATGGCGATGTACAGCGTCGCCCATACAATGCCTCACATGGTGCCATCTGGATACTAGTTTGATAACTGTTATTGTACGAAAATTCCACTAATGGCAATGACTCTTGCCATGAGTTATCAAACTCCAATACACAGGCACACAACATATCCTCAAGCGTCTGTATCGTACGCTTTGCCTTTCCATCTGTCTGAGGATGATATGATGTACTCAATCGTACTTCCGTTCCCAGTGCTGACTGTAATCCTTCCCAAAAAATGAGAAGCAAATCTCGGATCTCTATCCGATACAATTGAAACTGGTATACCATGTAGTCTCACTACATTTTGAATGTATAATTGTGCCATTTTCAAATAAGTAAATGTCATACTGTAAAGTATGAAGTGAGCTACTTTTGTCAGTCTATCAACAATTACCCAAATCGCATCAAAGCCAGAGGAAGTCCGTGGCAAATTGGTAACAAAATCCATTGTAACATGTTCCTATTTCCATTGAGGAATCTCCAAACTCCTCAATTCACCTCCTGGTCTTTGTCGTTCTGCTTTTACTTGTTGACAGATCAAACACCGTTTCACAAAGTTCAGCACATCCTGTTTCATGCGTTTCCACCAGAATTGGGTACGCAATTCTTTATACATTTCTTTCCTTCAGGATGTATACTGTAGCGACTACAATGCGCACATTGTAGTATTTCTTGGCGTAGTCCTAATGTAGTAGGTACTACCCAACAACTTCTATACTTCAAAGTTCCATCCCTTGCAAGTACAAACTGAGATGTTTGTCATTGACATATCATTTCCTTCCAGTGCTGTACCTCATCATCAGTAACTTGTGTCATTCTAATTTTCTCACAAATATCGGGTTCAACCAACAATGTTGATACCCTTACTGGCTCTGTGTCTACATCAAACTCATAACCTAAGGTACAACAAGAAGTCATCAAGGCTGATAAACGCATCATCTCATCAGCAGTAGTATGAAATTTTTGACTTAAGGCATCTGCTGTGAGATTAGCCTTTCCTGGATGATATTCGATCTCACAATCATAACCCTTTAAGAGATCCATCCATCTCCTTTGCAACATATTCAACTCTGCTCGAGTGAATAAAAACTATAAACTTTTATGATCAGTGTATATGGTAAACGACGTACCATATGAATAGTGTCGACATATCTTCAATGCAAAGACAATAACAGCCAACTCTAGATCATGCACTGGATATTTCATTACATGTGGCTTCAATTGGCGTGATGCATAAGCCATCGCGTGTTTATCATGCATCAAAACACAACATAAACCAAGTAATGACACATCAGTATAAATAGCAAACCTGTCATGCTCTGATGGAATAATCAACACTGGAGCAGTAGTTAACCGATGTTTCAATTCCTGAAAACTATGCTCACATGCGTCTGACCATCTAAATGGTACTCCCTTCTGTGTCAGCTGTGTAAGTGGTTTGGCAATTGCTGAAAATCCTTCACCAAACCGTCTATAATATCCAGCCAAACCCAAGAAACTACGAATCTCTGGCACAGAAGTAGGTGATGACCAATTTAACACTGTTTTTATCTTTCTCGGATCAACTGATATACCATCTTTAGAGATCATATGTCCCAAAAATTCTACACTGGTCAACCAAAACTCACACTTACTGAGTTTGGCATATAACTGATGTGTTCTCAATAATTGTAACACCAGGTGTAAATGTTGAACATGTTCATTTTCACTCCGAGAATAGATCAATATATCATCAATGAACACAATGACAAATTGATCAAGGTATTCCTGGAAAACTCAATTCATCAAGCTCATGAAGACAGCTGGAGCATTCGTCACACCAAATGGCATCACTAGAAACTCATAATGTCCATAGCGAGTTCTAAATGTTGTCTTCTTTACATCTCCTTCCCTCACACGTATTTGATGATATCCAGATCTCAAATCAATCTTCGAATAGATTGGAGATCCCTGTAACTGATCAAACAAATCATCAATACGAGGAAAAGGATATTTATTCTTTATAGTTATCTTGTTCAACTATCTATAGTAAATGCAAAGTCGCATTGAACCATCCTTCTTCTTGACAAAGAATACCGGAGCACCCCAAGGCGATACACTAGGACGTATGTACCCCTTGTCCAATAAATCTTGTAATTGAGTTTTCAACTCTCTTAATTCAGATGGTGCCATTCGATATGGTGCTCGTGAAATTGCAGAAGTACCAGGCACTAACTCAATATCAAAGTCTACTTCTTGACTTGGTGGAAATCCAGGAATCTCATCTCGAAATACATCTGCATACTATGCAACCACTGGTATATCCTCCATTCTTCTTTCTACTTTCTTATCTGTGACATCCACAGCATATATCACATATCCTGTATGTCCACGTTCTAACAAACGAGACATTCTAAGAGCAGATATCAATGGAATCTTAGCACGTGATCCTTGTCCATAGAATATCCATTGATTTCCAGTATCAGACTGAAATCTCACTATCTTCTGACAACAATCCACGACAGTTTTATATCTGCTCAACACATCAATACCCAAAATACAATCAAAATCCATCATGTCTAACACAATCAAATCAGCCTGTATTCCATACTCAGTATCAAACTGAATAACACAATCAAACACACTCTGACAAGCCATCACAGTAGTTCCCATGGGTGTCGAAACATAGAGAGTATCAACAGTGGAGACGAGCATATATGATACCGGTCAATAAACGCTTGTGCAACAAATGAATGTGATGCACCAGTATCAATCAAAAGTAAAGCAGGATAAGTAAATAAACTACACTTACCCGCAATCACATCATCAGGAGCTGCCTCTGCTTGCTCCTTGTTCAGCGCATACACCTGAGCCTGAGGTGGTCCTGCTCTCTGTCCTCCACCAATCCGTGGAACACCATGTGGTCTCTGCTGCACTGTACTCTTTGATATATTCCCTCTAATTTGTTGTCCCCCATCTTGAGGACAATCTCTGATCATGTGTCATGTCCTCCCAAATCGGAAACAAACCGGAGTATCCAGTTGTGGACAATCTCGTTTAAAATGTGACCCTCCACACTTAAAACATTGTAGCCCTCGACCACTGCTACTACTACTACCTTGGGACTGTCCCTTGGTACCTCGTTCACCACCCTTTCGCTGAACAAATCGCTTCCCACTAAATCTAGAAGAAGATGCACCACCTCGTGATGATTTAAATGGTTCTCCTCTAGGTCTCATACTTTCTGATGTAGGTAGTTGGGATTGTCCTACATCCTTGTACACTCCTACAACAATCTCAGCCATCTCAGCTCTAGTCAATGCTTCTTCATATGAGGTAGGGTTATTAGAAATTACCCTATCAAACAACTCAGGCCTCAAGCCCTTCTGATCATTGCCTTTGTGTTTGCAGTGTTATGTGGTACATACCGTAGCAATGAAGAATACTGCACCGCATAATCAGACATTGTCATTGATCCCTGTCTCAGATTTGTGAACTCATCTCAATTTACTGTCTGTCCTTGAGCTCTCAGCTCAATCAATATTGCATTCCACCACATCATAGCTTTCTTTGCCAACTGGAATTCAGCTAAATGTATCCAGGTGGATTTGGCACATGAAGCTGACACAAAGATCTGTTCAATATGTTCCAACCATTCCTCTGCTTGTTCCCCTGATTCAGTACCCTCAAAGCGAGGTGGCTGATAACTCAGAAATTGTGTCAAAAGTCATTATACATATGTGATTAAGAATTAAGTAAATCATTATGTATCAGTTCATTATACATATATGAGTAAGAATTAAGTAAATCATACACTGATTAAGAGTTTCGTTATGTAGGTTGTTACAAGTTGACAAAAACCATGTCATAATATACATCATATGTACAGCAAAACAACAACTCATAAGCAGTGGTTCATGTCACAGCGGAATAAGACTCACAATCCCGTCCTCCCACGTCTATGAGTCCCTACAGAAACAATCACACAACATGAGTATAGATAAACAACCATCCCAGTGCGATATCAATAAAAACGTAAACGATAAAGCACTATAAACATCAAATGTGATTGTCCTGTATCATGCATCATCAAATGCAAATACGTCATGACATGTCTCATTCCTCATCCTGTTATAACCAGACCAATATGATATGTCTATCTCAGCTCAATATGTCAGTGGAACCCTCTCACATCTTCATATTAGCAGCACATATCATAGTACCGTCCTAACATGTTATAACAGCCAGAGCATATACCCAACCGGCGTATATTTCTCATGCCAAAGCATATGTAGCATACCTATCGTGGCAACAATCCCAGCCAAAGCATATACCCAGCAGTGACATATCTATCGTGGCACCGATCTCAGCCAAGCATACGCTACACATCTGTGATATCCCCGAAAGGATTATGTGTTTACATGCTATCAAAGTGTTGATAATTATGTATTGAGGTGATTTAATTCGGGGTTTATGGGTTACGCTTTATGTGGTTAAAGCATGTAATTAAGTTGGGGAATTAATGTATGTGGTTGGTGTTATATTTATTTTGATGATATGGTTTAGGAGGCATGTTAGGTGTTTTTGATGATGTATTGATGTGGTAAAATTATAAAATATCAAGGAGAGATATTTTTATACACCGTACGAAATACCGGGATACAATTAAACACCACTTGACCACCCTACATGCAACCACCCCCCCATCAGCATGCAAACCCACACCCCTCCCCTGAAATTCTGCAGCATGGGTTGGCCAAGGACATACTTTCCACCTCATTATACCGTTTTTTTCCTCTCACCTCAAGAACTCCATTTTTTTCTCTCTTTTTCGTCTGAAATCTGAGCTGCTAGTAGGAAGGAAGGGCTCGGAAATTTCTTGTCTTTTCTTCACAAAAATCGAAGAGCAAAAGTGGTGAGGAATCATATGTTTTTCCCAGATTTCGGTTTTTAAGCATATGTTTTCTTTATAGCAGATTTGGCATGCTAGTTTAAGGTTCGACGAAATCTTGGTATGAGTGCTTGCATGTGATGTTTATGAAGCCCCTAGCATGTTTTGTTAAGTAACTTACATGCTTTATATGTTAGATTTCGAATTGTGAAAAGTGGTCCTCGAAAATCTGGGCAGGAAACTGCCCTGTTTTTGTTTGAGTAGGGGTTTAATCATGAGGATTTGAAGCATGCTAGCTTAGGTTTTGGGTAAAACTTTGATGTGAATACGTGCATGGTAGTTCTTTGAAGATGCCAGTATATTTCCTTGAGCATGTTTCATGTGTTATGTGAAGGATTTAATCATGTGAAATGAAGTGTTCGAAAATTCTGGGCGATGATTATATGCCCTGTTTTTCACGAAATATTGGACGAGTGTTGAATTTTTGGGCTCATTATGAAGCATGCTAGCTTAAGTTTTGATTAAACATTTGACGTGAACACGTACATGGTAGTTTTGTGAAGTTACTAGCATGTTTCCTTGAGCATGAGTTACGGGTTATGTGGTAGTTTTGTTGTTGTGAAGATGCATGCTCGAAAATCTGGGCAAGGTTCATATGCCCTGTTTTTCTGGAATTTCTGGTTGAGTGCTGAAATTGAGGGGTTATTACGATGCATGCTGGGCTTAGTTTTTGTTGAAACTTTGATTTAAGCACTTGCATTGAAGTATTGTGGAGTCCCTAGCACTTTTGTTCGAACACATTACATATATTATGAAGCGGTTTTAAGAGCATGAAAAGAGGTGTTTGAACATTTCTGGAAAAAAATCAGTAGTGTTCCATTTTCGAAAAATGGGAATTTTATTAAGTTTATGATATAGGATCATTATGAGGTGCCTAATATTGTGTTATGTGGTTATGTAGAACCATCCCAGGTACCAGCACAGTCGAGGAGATAAAGTCTGTTGACTCCTCTACATTTTGGAAAGGTACGTAAGCAACGTACGGGCATCCCAACGGTAACATGTATTATGTGTTTATTTATTTAACACAAGGTAAAGCAAGATATGCATAAGATAGTGCATCATGATATGATACATGTTGATATGCATCGTTTTTGCATATATATGTTGTGAAATATAACAGGTGTATTTCACGAGTCAAGGTTATCCTAGTGAGGATTTTAATGCTTACGCGAACTTCCATAAGAAGCGAGGAAGAATTCCGCTTACGTGGATTTCCATAAGAAGCGAGGAAGAATTCCGCTTACGTGGAGAAGTAAGAAGCATTGAAATACACTAATGATAAATGACTCAGGATTGAAGTAAGGATTTAAGAAGTAAAGATATGTCATGACATTATTAAGAACCATAATTTCATATGTTGATTATTTATGAGTTATGGTACAGGGACAACCAATGGGCGTAGTAAATGCGATGGAAATACAGGAAGTGTTTGTATTTATGATTTATGCATTTACGTTTGCATTCATATTATGTTGAATATGAATTATGATGTGCTCATGTGTTGGGGTTGTTCTTGTAGGTGCTTTAACTAAGGAGAATCAGGGTCAGGTTGATAAGCTGAGCTGTAAGGAGTGCTACAAGATAACAAGATAAAGACCTATTTTGTATAGTTCTACTAGGAGTACAGTAGAAGTAGCTTTACCCAAATTGTTAAAGAGTGTAACAAGTTCTTTTGGCATGTCTTTTTCTTACATGTAGACTTCAGCTCAATTTGTCAACACGATCTAAATACTCTGATTAAGTATGTTTAATTCTCTTAATTGCACCTCAGTATCTTGTTTTGATAACGGGGTCTTACATTTAGTGGTATCAGAGCAGTGGTTAGATAACCAGGGAAGAGTGAAGGGTAGCCTTTAGAGACAAGTTGGCTAGGTGTTCATTGTTGGGCTTGTTATGCATGTGATGCATATTGTTGTATAAGTGTTATACTAATATGCTTTTGAATATGATACTCTTGTTATCTAACGGCTTATATTATTAACTGCTTTTGGTATTGTTGTTAACTCTTGTGTTGCAGCATGGCGGCTATTAACCTGAGAACCTCAATGAAGAGGTAGGGGATATGGGCAGTATGAACGCTAGTATTGCTCAGACGAATCCGTTACCGCCACCTGCTGTAGGCTTGGAGCCTATTGCACAGGTACTGCTACCAGGGGAGTTAAGTCTGACCCAGTTCTTGAGCTATCATCCACCGCTATTTGAAGGGACTGAGACTGGGGAAGCAGCCGAGGAATGGCTTGAGAGACTGGAACAAATATTCGTATCGGCACCATGTGCACGGACTGCCTGGCTGAGGTTGGCAAAGTTCCAGTTAGCGAACAAGTCTTTCATGTGGTGGAAGACCACAGTCATGGAGCTGAGAGCTCAGGGTATGACGGTTGATTGGACTGTATTCAGGACCCGGTTCCTTAACCGGTACTTTTCTGCAGCTGCCAGACAATTAAAGGAAGATGAGTTCAATAATTTGAAGCAGGGCAGCCTGTCAGTGTCAGACTATGCTATGCAGTATTCCTCACTGCTGAGGTATGTACCTCATATTGCTGTCAGCAGACATGCCAAGATGAGAAATTTTCTAAAGGGACTGAGGCCAGAGCTGTTTGATCGGGTTGTCTCCAACAACCCCAGCTCTTTTGATGACGCCCTGACACGGGCAGAGTTGGCAGAGATTGCAGTGGGCGCGTACAAGGACGTTGTACCCCCTTTTGTACCACCTCAGAGACCAGCTGTTGATAGCCTGAGGCCACGAGGGGACCAATTCAAGCCTCGTGGGGCCTCTTCATCTTCTAGATTCAGTGGGAAGAAGTCTCAAAGTCAGAAGCAAAGTAACCGAGGGCCATCCCAGGGAAGTTAGACAGGAGGAAACCGATGTAACAACTGTGGAGGATGGCACTTGTCACGTGACTGTTAGGGTTGCTATGTTTGTGGCAAGATGGGCCACTTGGCTCGAGGTTGCCCCAATCGGGCAGGTCAGGCAGACTCAGGGCTGAATAGGTCAAGATTTGACGCTAGGACGGCACCACAGAGACAGCAGTTTGCACCTCGACCACAGGGAGGTCAGGCGGCAGGGCCGCAGCAGGGGCAGGTGTATGCACTGACTCGGGAGCAGGCTGAGGCAGCCCCGGAGGAGGTCATCGCTGGTACGTGTCATTTATTTACGTACCCTGCATTTTTATTGGTAGATACAGGTGCTTCCCATTCCTTTGTATCTGCTGCTTTTGTGGAGAGACACCGCTTGTGCTCGTCTCTGTTACCCACGCCTCTCATGGTCTCGACACCCACGGGAAAGTATGCGACTGCAGAGCGACTGTTATCTGATTGCCTCATTTATTTTGTAGGGTCCTCCTACCTTAACATCCTCTTAATACACAAATTATGGACTAAACATGCATTAATAACGTCTTAGGGGTTCGGTTGTAGCTTTGAGCTAATAAGATTACAGGCCAAAATAAAATTCCCAAAAGTTAATTAATTTCATTCTCAATAATGAATGTTAAAGCTATAGATTTACACTACTCCCAGAGTAGACACTATCAAAATCATGTGTCCTATAAGCGTCTTGCTCCTTTTAGCTCACTGCCTCAACCCGCCCTAGGCCCTTCGGTCCGAAAGTGTACCTACAGGAACAACCCATCATGAGCATGTACATCGTTACTTATTATCATAAAGCAATGGCATATAAATAAATGCATGAAAATAATTGGTAACGTATACTTCCTGGTTAATCGTATTAACCCTCTTTGGTTGTCCCTGTCTCATAGCCATGCATATAATCATTAATTCTTGACATGAATGATTAAAATCATCTTATAAATATCATCATCATATAAGCATCATCATCTTATAGCATCATCATCTTATAACATCATCATCTTATAAATATAACAGTAAATGTACGAAATCATAGTTAAGTAAACATACTGGTTATTCGTCAGCTTCTTTTTGTTGACCCTGATTCACATTCGTGCAGATGGGCATCTTACACCATCGTATGGCATCTTACCATATCATAATATCGTGTGGCATCTTACCACGTGGTCATCTTACCCTATCGTATGGCATCTTACCATATCATAATATCGTGTGGCATCTTACCACATGGGCATCTTACCCTATCTTATGGCATCTTACCATATCTTAATATCGTGTGGCATCTTACCACGTGGGCGTCTTACCCAATCGTATGGCATCTTACCATATCATAACATCGTATCATTATATAGGCATCATATAAACATCATCGTTACTTATCATAATCATCCTCATAGATATCATATCCTCTTTACTCATCATAACATCATCATCCTAAACTTACTTATCATAATCATCATCGTAAACATCATATCATCTTTACTTATCATAAACATCATCATCATAAACTTACTTATCATAATCATCATCGTAAACATCATATCATCTTTACTTATCATAAACATCATCATCATAAACTTACTTATCATAATCATCATCGTAAACATCATATCATCTTTAGTTATCATAAACATCATCATCATAAACTTACTTATCATAATCATCATCGTAAACATCATATCATCTTTACTTATCATAAACATCATCATCATAAACTAATTATCATAATCATCATCGTAAACATCATATCATCTTTACTTATCATAAACATCATCATCATAAACTTACTTATCATAATCATCATCATAAACATCTTAAATACTTATACGATTATTGCGTAGTCATAGTGTAATAATATGTATCTATCAAAATAAAAGCAGGGTACGTAAATAAATGGCACGTACCGGCGATCACCTCCTCTAGGGCTGCCTGGGCCTGCTCTCTAGTCAGCGCATACACCTGTCCCTGGGGCGGTCCCACTGTCTGACCTCCCGATGGTCGAGGCCCAAACTGCTGCCTCTGGTGTACTGTCCTTTCATCGAACCTCGGCCTATTGCCCTGAAACTCTGACTGTCCTCCTCGGGTGGGGCAATACCGAGAGATATGGCCCATCTTGCCACAGCTATAACAGGCAGGGCACTTGTTCGAAGAATGTGGCCCTCCACAATTGTCGCACCTTGGCTCCCCCGATCTATTCCCTTGTGAAGACCCTCGATTGGCCGACCAATTCTTCTTGTCCTCCTGTTTCTGACCAAAGAACTTCTTTCCACCAAACCGTGCAGATGAAGAGGCACCACGAGGTTTAAATGGCTCTCCCCGGGGCCTCAAGCTGTCATTAATTTGTCTCTGTTGTGGTACTTGTGGTGGCACAGCACTAGGATAAGCTCCCACTCCAAGCTCAGCAAGCTCCTCTTTTGTGAGAGCATCATCAAAAGAAGTTGGGTTATTGGTGATAACCCGGTCAAAGAGCTCCGGTCGCAATCCCTTCATAAAATTCCTCATCTTTGCGTGCCCATTGGTGGCAATGTGGGGAACATACCTCAGCAACGAACAGTACCGCATGGCATAGTCTGACACTGTCATGTTCCCCTGTTTCAAACTTGTAAACTCGTCTTCCTTCGTCTGTCTCGCCGCTGCGGAGAAGTACCGGTTCAGAAACCGGGTCCTGAAGAGTGTCCAATCAATCACAGTACCCAGTGCTCTTAGTTCCATTACAGTGCTCCTCCACCACATTAGAGGTTTCTTTGCTAACTGGAACTCTGCCAGTCTCAGCCAAGCTGTAACAGCACAAGGAGCCGACACAAATATCTGCTCAAGTCTTTCCAGCCATTCCTCAGCTTCCTCTCCTAATTCTGTTCCCTCAAATCGGGGCGGGTGGTAAGACAGAAACTGAGTCAAGCTAATCTCACCGGGTAGCAATAACTGAGCTACTGGCTCCATGCCTACTGCTGGTGGTGGTAGAGGGCTCACCTGACCAATGCTAGCGTTAACACTGCCCACATCGCCAACTTCTTCGTTAAGGTTCCCCGCATTCATAGCAGCCATGCTGTAACACAAAGGTCAACAACAATTCCAAAACAAATATACATGTTATGCCGTTAGATAACAGGAATGATAATAATCATGTTAGTATAACAGAATATACATCAATATGCACCACATGCATAAACATGCCTCAAATGTAAGCACCTAGCCAATCATGCTAAGGCTACCCTTTTCTCGTTCTCGGGTTCTCTAACCACTGCTCTGATACCACTAATGTAAGGACCCTAATCCTTAAGTGCGGATCAAAGGCATAATTAGAGCTAATATAAATGATCAGAGTAAATTAATCGTGTTGAGGCTATGAGCCTAAAAGTTACATGCCAAAATGAGGACTATCAATGGATTAATTACATTCCCCATCAAAAGAATGTTATCAATTATAGTTTTACACTACTCCTAGAGTAGACACTATACAAAATAATCCTGTCCTTCATCTACCAAAAGTGCTCTTCAAGCTCACGGTCTCAACCCGTCTTAGTCCCCTTCATATCATGCCAAAACTACCTACAAGGACAACCCCCAAACATGAGCAATGATATCATTCATATACAACACAATATGAATATAAAGCGTAAATGCATAATCATAATAAAACACTTCCTGTTTTCCCATGCATTTCAAAACGCTTCCAGTTTGGTTGTCCCTGTACCATAACTCATGAGTATAATCAATAGCTTATTTTTAATGGTCTACACATGTCATGACACAATACCATCTCATCAAAACCAAATACCAGTCACCAATCCCTAGTCTGTCCATCACAATGTATTTTAATGCCCCTCGCTTAGGCTGCATAGAATAACCTCACTTCAATGGACATGCGGTACTCCCACCCCTCGCCTCACATTGAGCGGCAAATATCCTTTCCTCGCCCTATATGATAACCACGCTCAAATGTGACATGCGGCGCTCCCACCCCTCGCTTCACATTTAGCGGAACCAAAACAAATAGCGGCAAGCATTAAAATCATCAAGGGATGACCACGACTCATGGGATGTGCACCAATAATCATATGCATCTACAATCATCATGCATAATTCAACATGTATTTGCATCCACAATGCATAATCACATATATACTCGCATCCACAATGCATAAACAATGAGTATATTAGATACATTGGGTGCCCGTACGTCCTCTACGTACCTTTCCAAAAGTGGAATTGATATGGCTTCAGTTCCTTGGTTGCGTTGCTACCTGGGATGGTTCTACACAATCACACAACCCCATATTAGAAGCAAAATAATAGTCAAATACCAAAAATTCGACAAAAGAAAGCATTTCTCAAAATTCCACAGTCGGCGATCGATCGCTTGGCTGAGGCGATCGATCGCCTCAATTTTTCCTTCGCGGCGATCGATCGCGCCAAACATGGCGATCGATCGCCTAACCCTTGGATTGGCCACTGCCTCTCGGCGATCGGTCGCCTCATTTCAGGCGATCGATCGCCTGTTCCGAAATTTTGGTACTGCCCTTCGGCGATCGATCGCCCCATTTCAGGCGGTCGATCGCCTCGCACAGACTCGCGATTTTTCACCATTTTTGCATACCAAAACCTTCCAATCCATACCAACACTTAAACCATCAAACCAACAACATAAATAACAACATAAACCTTCAAAATACACCTCAAAACAAGCATAAATCCAACCCTCAACCAAAACCACAAGAACCCAACACAAACCCATTTTAAAACCCTTCAAAATCATACCAAACTTAAATAAAACCTTACAAAATCAACAATGAGGTATCCATACCTCTTGGGGACCTCAAATCTCCCAACAAACTCCACCAAACAAGGTTTTTGGAAGGATTTCTTTCCACCCTTAAGCTCAATTTCGAAAATGGGGGAAAGGAGGGTTTGGGTGGTGTAATTTTGGGAAAGTGAAAAGTAAGAATGAATGTGTGGTGGGGGTTTGGGGTAATAAAGTGGGTTAAGTTTTAATTAAAAGCATTCCACAATCTCATGGTGTATAAAACACCCCAACATGATATTTTAAAAGCATTATTCCAAAATGCACCAAAATATCAATTAACTCATGCTTTCCAAATAATTACTAACCATGTCAAATAAATCATGCTAAAAGCAATTTTCCCCAACATGCACAACATGCACCCTGAAATGCACTCCCGGGTCATCCTTTCCATGTGACCATGCATTTCCACACATTAAATAAATCCAGCACATAATCAATTAATTACCACCATGATTAATCATATAAATACAATTAATGCCCAAATTGCAATTAATCATTTCAGGGGATATCACAATACTCCCCTACTTATAAGATTTCGTCCCCGAAATCACATGCACTTACCCCCAAAAGAAACTAACATAAACACATACCAGAGAATAGTTCCGGGTAGTGCTGCACCATATGCCGCTCGGTCTCCCACGTAGCCTCCTCGACACCCCTGCGATCCCACTGAACCTTGATCATAGGTATCACTTTGTTCCGAAGTCTACGGTCTGCTCGATCCAGAATTCTGACAGGCCGCTCCACATAAGACACATCGGATTCCAACTGAACTTCGGAAGGCTGTAACACATGAGATGGATCCGGCTCATACTTCCGCAACATCGATACATGAAACACGTCATGTATACCAGATAAAGAAGGCGGCAGAGCTAGTCGGTAAGCTAAGGTGCCAATGCGTTGCAAAATCTCGTACGGTCCAACATACCTCGGAGACAGTTTCCCGCGCATCCCAAATCGCACAACGCCTCTAAAAGGCGACATCTTCAAAAAGACCTTATCTCCCAACTGAAATTCCAACGGTCTCCGCCGTTTGTTTGCATAAGCTGCCTGTCTGTCCTGGGCTGCTTTCATTTTCTGCCTTATCATCTTTATCTTCTCTTCCATCTCCCGAATCAACTCCGGTCCTCCGATCGATTTACGGTCCAAATCATCCCAACAAAAGGGTGATCTACACCGTCTGCCATAAAGAGCTTCAAAAGGAGCCATCTGAATACTCGCCTGGTAGCTATTATTATAAGAGAACTCTACCAAAGGCACTGAATCTTGCCAAGAAATATCGAACTCCAAAACACAAGCTCTCAACATGTCCTCGAGCATCTGAATAGTACGCTCGGTCTGGCCATCCGTCTGAGGGTGATATGCAGTGCTCAATCTAACTTCAGTTCCCAAGGCTGACTGAAGACCTTCCAAAAAATGAGATGTGAATCGCGGATCTCGATCCGACACTATGGAAATGGGAATTCCATGCAATCTCACCACATCTCGAATGTACAACTGCGCCATCCTCAAAAAGGTGAAAGTCATGCTATAGGGGATGAAATGAGCTACCTTAGTCAATCGATCCACAATTACCCAAATAGCATCAAAGCCTGAAGTGCTCCTCGGCAGGTGAGTCACAAAGTCCATGGAAATGTGTTCCCACTTCCACTTCGGTTTCTCCAAGCTTTTCAACTCGCCGCCAGGTCCTCTCTGCCTTAACCTGCTGGCAGATCAAGCACCTCTTTACAAAAGCGACGACATCAGATTTCATCCTTTTCCACCAAAACTGACCACGTAGATCTTTATACATCTTCTTCCCGCCTGGGTGGATGCTAAGTCTGCTACTATGAGCTCGCTCCAAGATCCCTTTACGCAATTCCGGCGTACTCGGAACCACCCAACGGTTACCCAACCTCAAAGATCCGTCATCGGCCACTCTGAATTTCGTTGGCTGACCAAGATGTACTAAAGATAACCACCTCTGGACCTCATCATCTGACCTCTGAGCTCTCTTGATGTTCTCATAGATATCTGGCTCAGCTAACAAGGTCGATACATACACAGGTGATGCATCTATGTCGAAATCATAGCCCAGATGGCAATAGGAGGTCATCATGGCTGACAAATGGATGACGTCCTCAGCAGAACTCTTCACTTTCCGGCTCAAAGCATCTGCTGTCAAATTAGCTTTTCCGGGATGGTACTCAATCTCACAATCATAGTCTTTGAGTAAGTCCATCCACCTCCTCTGCCTCATGTTCAGCTCTGCCTGAGTGAATAAAAACTTGAGGCTCTTGTGATCCGTGTAAATGGTAAACGAAGTACCATACAAATCATGTCTCCAAATCTTCAGGGCGAAGATGATAGCCGCCAGTTCCAAGTCATGGACTGGGTATCTCGTCTCATGCGGCTTCAACTGCCTCGATGCATAAGCTACCACATGCCTATCCTGCATCAGTACACACCCAAGGCCCTGGAGTGATGCATCGGTATACAAAACAAATCTGGAGTTCTCCGTAGGGATCACTAACACTGGCGCCGTCGTCAAACGGTGCTTCAACTCCTGGAAGCTCTCCTCACAAGCTTCTGACCAAAAGAAAGGTACTCCTTTCTGGATCAACTATGTCAACGGCTTGGCAATCTTCGAAAAGCCCTCGACGAAGCGTCGATAATATCCGGCCAAACCAAGGAAGCTCCGAATCTCAGGCACAGAAGTGGGGGCAGCCCACTCCATCACGGCTTCTATCTTCCGGGGATCCACTGATATTCCGCTGCTCGATATGACATGACCCAGAAATACTACACTGCTCAACCAAAACTCACACTTACTGAGCTTGGCATACAACTGGTGATCTCGGAGAATCTGGAGCACTGTCCTCAAGTGTTTCACGTGCTCTTCCTCGCTCTGAGAATAGATGAGAATGTCGTCGATGAACACGATGACGAACTGATCAAGATACGGCTGAAACACTCTGTTCATCAGACTCATAAAGACCGCTGGAGCATTCGTCACGCCGAACGGCATCACTAAGAACTCATAATGTCCATATCGAGTCCGGAATGCTGTCTTCTGCACATCTTCTTCCCTGACTCGAATATGGTGATACCCGGACCTCAAATCAATCTTGCTATATAATCTGGTACCTTGCAACTGATCAAACAAATCATCAATCCTTGGGAGAGGATATTTGTTCTTTACTGTGGCTTTATTCAGTTGCCGGTAATCGATGCACAACCGCATCGAACCGTCCTTCTTCTTCACAAAGAGAACCGGTGCGCCCCATGGCGATACGCTCGGGCGTATATATCCCTTGTCAAGGAGATCCTGCAACTGTTCCTTCAATTCCCTCAACTCCGCCGGTGCCATCCTGTAAGGTGCACGAGAGATAGCGGATGTCCCCGGTAACAACTCGATCCCAAACTCAACTTCCCTAGCCGGTGGGAATCCTGGGATCTCTTCTGGGAACACATCAGCAAACTCTGCTACCACTGGTACATCCTCAACTCTAAATTCCTTATTCTTCGCAGACGTGTCCACGGCATGGATGAGATAGCCCGTGTGGCCACGTTCCAACAGCTGAGTCATCTTGATCGCTGAAATCAACGGAATCTTCGCACGAGAACCGTTGCCATAGAAAGTCCACTGACTACCCAAATCAGGTCTGAACTTCACTGTCTTCTGCCGGCAATCTACCACTGCCTGATATCTGTTCAGAACATCAATGCCCAAGATGCAGTTGAAGTCCGACATACCCAACATAATCAAGTCTGTCTTCAACTCGTTGCCCTCAAAATAAATGAGGCAATCTGCCATGAACTGGTCAGCAACGACATTTCTTCCAGTGGGTGTCGAGACAAGGAGAGGCGTGGGTAGAGAAGACGTGCGCATATGGTGTCTCTCCACAAAGCCAACAGATACAAAAGAGTGGGAGGCACCTGTATCTATCAAAATAAAAGCAGGGTACGTAAATAAATGGCACGTACCGGCGATCACCTCCTCTGGGGCTGCCTGGGCCTGCTCTCTAGTCAGCGCATACACCTGTCCCTGGGACGGTCCCACTGTCTGACCTCCCGATGGTCGAGGCCCAAACTGCTGCCTCTGGTGTACTGTCCTTTCATCGAACCTCGGCCTGTTGCCCTGAAACTCTGACTGTCCTCCCCGGGTGGGGCAATACCGAGAGATGTGGCCCATCTTGCCACAGCTATAACAGGCAGGGCACTTGTTCGAAGAATGTGGCCCTCCACAATTGTCGCACCTTGGCTCCCCCGATCTATTCCCTTGTGAAGACCCTCGATTGGCCGACCAATTCTTCTTGTCCTCCTGTTTCTGACCAAAGAACTTCTTTCCACCAAACCGTGCAGATGAAGAGGCACCACGAGGTTTAAATGGCTCTCCCCGGGGCCTCAAGCTGTCATTAATTTGTCTCTGTTGTGGTACTTGTGGTGGCACAGCACTAGGATAAGCTCCCACTCCAAGCTCGGCAAGCTCCGCTCTTGTGAGAGCATCATCAAAAGAAGTTGGGTTATTGGTGATAACCCGGTCAAAGAGCTCCGGTCGCAATCCCTTCATAAAATTCCTCATCTTTGTGTGCCCATTGGTGGCAATGTGGGGAACATACCTCAGCAACGAAGAGTACCGCATGGCATAGTCTGACACTGTCATGTTCCCCTGTTTCAAACTTGTAAACTCGTCTTCCTTCGTCTGTCTCGCCGCTGCGGAGAAGTACCGGTTCAGAAACCGGGTCCTGAAGAGTGTCCAATCAATCACAGTACCCAGTGCTCTTAGTTCCATTACAGTGCTCCTCCACCACATTAGAGGTTTCTTTGCTAACTGGAACTCTGCCAGTCTCAGCCAAGCTGTAACAGCACAAGGAGCCGACAAAAATATCTGCTCAAGTCTTTCCAGCCATTCCTCAGCTTCCTCTCCTAATTCTGTTCCCTCAAATCGGGGCGGGTGGTAAGACAGAAACCGAGTCAAGCTAATCTCACCGGGTAGCAATAACTGAGCTACTGGCTCCATGCCTACTGCTGGTGGAGGTAGAGGGTTCACCTGACCAATGCTAGCGTTAACACTGCCCACATCGCCAACTTCTTCGTTAAGGTTCCCCGCATTCATAGCAGCCATGCTGTAACACAAAGGTCAACAACAATTCCAAAACAAATATACATGTTATGCCGTTAGATAACAGGAATGATAATAAGCATGTTAGTATAACAGAATATACATCAATATGCACCACATGCATAAATATGCCTAAAATGTAAGCACCTAGCCAATCATGCTAAGGCTACCATTCTCTCGTTCCCGGGTTCTCTAACCACTGCTCTGATACCACTAATATAAGGACCCTAATCCTTAAGTGCGGATCAAAGGCATAATTAGAGCTAATATAAATGATCAGAGTAAATTAATCGTGTTGAGGCTATGAGCCTAAAAGTTACATGCCAAAATGAGGACTATCAATGGATTAATTACATTCCCCATCAAAAGAATGTTATCAATTATAGTTTTACACTACTCCTAGAGTAGACACTATACAAAATAATCCTGTCCTTCATCTACCAAAAGTGCTCTTCAAGCTCACGGTCTCAACCCGTCTTAGCCCCCTTCATATCATGCCAAAAGTACCTACAAGGACAACCCCCAAACATGAGCAATGATATCATTCATATACAACACAATATGAATATAAAGCGTAAATGCATAATCATAATAAAACACTTCCTGTTTTCCCATGCATTTCAAAACGCTTCCAGTTTGGTTGTCCCTGTACCATAACTCATGAGTATAATCAATAGATTATTTTTAATGGTCTACACATGTCATGACACAATACCATCTCATCAAAACCAAATACCAGTCACCAATCCCTAGTCTGTCCATCACAATGTATTTTAATGCCCCTCGCTTATTTACATATAGGCGGCATAGAATAACCTCGCTTCAATGGACATGCGGTACTCCCACCCCTCGCCTCACATTGAGCGGCAAATATCCTTTCCTCGCCCTATATGATAACCACGCTCAAATATGACATGCGGCGCTCCCACCCCTCGCTTCACATTTAGCGGAACCAAAACAAATAGCGGCAAGCATTAAAATCATCAAGGGATGACCATGACTCATGGGATGTGCACCAATAATCATATGCATCTACAATCATCATGCATAATTCAACATGTATTTGCATCCACAATGCATAATCACATATATACTCGCATCCACAATGCATAAACAATGAGTATATTAGATACATGTACCGTTGGGTGCCCGTACGTCCTCTACGTACCTTTCCAAAAGTGGAATTGATATGGCTTCAGTTCCTTGGTTACGTTGCTACCTGGGATGGTTCTACACAATCACACAACCCCATATTAGAAGCCAAATAATAGTCAAATACCAAAAATTCGACAAAAGAAAGCATTTCTCAAAATTCCACAGTCGGCTGATCGATCGCTTGGCTGAGGCGATCGATCGGCTCAATTTTTCCTTCGCGGCGATCGATCGCCTAACCCTTGGATTGGCCACTGCCTCTCGGCGATCGATCGCCTCATTTCAGGCGATCGATCGCCTGATCCGAAATTTTTGTACTGCCCTTCGGCGATCGATCGCCCAATTTCAGGCGGTCGATCGCCTCGCACAGACTCGCGATTTTTCACCATTTTTGCATACCAAAACCTTCCAATCCATACCAACACTTAAACCATCAAACCAACAACATAAATAACAACATAAACCTTCAAAATACACCTCAAAACAAGCATAAATCCAACCCTCAACCAAAACCACAAGAACCCAACACAAACCCATTTTAAAACCCTTCAAAATCATACCAAACTTAAATAAAACCTTACAAAATCAACAATGAGGTATCCATACCTCTTGGGGACCTCAAATCTCCCAACAAACTCCACCAAACAAGGTTTTTGGAAGGATTTCTTTCCACCCTTAAGCTCAATTTCGAAAATGGGGGAAAGGAGGGTTTGGGTGGTGTAATTTTGGGAAAGTGAAAAGTAAGAATGAATGTGTGGTGGGGGTTTGGGGTAATAAAGTGGGTTAAGTTTTAATTAAAAGCATTCCACAATCTCATGGTGTATAAAACACCCCAACATGATATTTTAAAAGCATTATTCCAAAATGCACCAAAATATCAATTAACTCATGCTTTCCAAATAATTGCTAACCATGTCAAATAAATCATGCTAAAAGCAATTTTCCCCAACATGCACAACATGCACCCTGAAATGCACTCCCGGGTCATCCTTTCCATGTGACCATGCATTTCCACACATTAAATAAATCCAGCACATAATCAATTAATTACCACCATGATTAATCATATAAATACAATTAATGCCCAAATTGCAATTAATCATTTCGGGGATATCACAATCGTCGTCCGTAAAGAGCTTCAAAAGGGCCATTTGAATGCTCGCCTGATAGTTGTTATTATAGGAGAACTCTACCAGTGGTATAGAATCTTGCCACGTAGTATCAAACTCAAATACACATGCCCTCAACATGTCCTCGAGCGTCCGAATGGTACGCTCTGTTTGGCCGTCAGTCTGAGGGTGATATGCTGTACTCAGTCTCACCTCTGTGCCCAAAGCTGCCTGGAGACCCTCCCCGAAATGTGAAGTAAACCTTGGGTCTCTGTCAGACACAATCGAGACTGGAACCCTATGCAACCTCACTACATCCCGCACATATAATCGGGCCATCTTTAGGTATGTGAAAGACACATGACAAAGGATGAAGTGAGCTACTTTCGTCAGCCTATCCACGATCACCCAGATCGTATCGAATCCAGAGGCCGCTCTTGGCAAGTGGGTTACAAAGTCCATATATACATGCTCCCACTTCTATTGGGGTACTTCCGAGCTCTTCAGCTCGCCACCAGGCCTCTGTCTTTCTGCCTTTACCTGCTGGCAGATCAAACATCTTTTGATAAGGCTATAACATCACGTTTCATACGTCTCCACCAGAATTGACCACTTAGGTCCTTATACATTTTTCTTATTCCTGGGTGGATACTGAACCGACTACTATGAGCTCGCTCCAATATTCCTCTACGCAACTCTGGTGTATCTGGGACTACCCATCGGTTGCCCAGTCTCAAGGAATCATCTTCTGCCAGTCTAAACTTCGATGGCTATCCTTGAAGTACTATCGATGACCATCTCTGAACCTCATCATCCGACCTCTGGGCTTTCCTGATAGCCTCAAATATGTCTGGCTCAGCCAACAAGGTCGACACTCGCACCGGCGACGTGTCCACATCAAAATCATAGCCCAGATGGCAATAAGAAGTCATCATAGCGGATAAACACATAGCGTCCTCAGCAGTACTCTTCACCTTCCGACTTAAGGCGTCTGCTATCAAATTTGCTTTACCTGGATGGTACTCGATTTCACAATCAAAATCTTTGAGTAAGTTCATCCATCTTCTTCATCGCCTATTCAACTCATCATGTGTGAACAAAACTTCAGGCTCTTATGGTCCGTGCAGATGGTAAACGACGTACCATACAAGTAATGCTTCCAAATCTTCAAGGCAAATATAATGGCTGCCAGCTCCAAATCATGGACTGGGTACCTAGCCTCATGTGGTTTCAACCGCCTCGATGCATAAGCCACCACATGCTTATCTTGCATCAACACACGGTCCAAACCCTGCAGTGATGCATTCGTGTACAAGGCAAACCTCTTATTCTCAGAAGGAATTACCAATATAGGTGTCGTAGTCAAACGACGCTTCAATTCTTGGAAGCTTTCCTCACAAGCTTCGGACAATAGAACGGCACTCCCTTCTGAGTCAGCTATGTCAGGGGTCTGGCAATCCCTAAGGATCTGGAGTACGGTTCTCAAGTGCTTCACGTGTTCCTCTTCAGTTCGAGGGTACATAAGCATAACGTCAAAGAAAACTGTGACGAACTGATTCCAAATATGGTTGGAGCACCCCGCTCATCAGGCTCATAAAATAGCTGGGGCATTCGTCACCCCAAAGGGCGTGATTAAGAATCCGTGGTGCCCATATCTAGTCCTGAAAACTGTCTTCTATACATCATCCTCTCGAACTCGAATCTGATGATACCCCGATCTCAGATCGATCTTACTGTAGAGCCTCGTACTCTGCAGCTAATCAAACAAATCATCAATCCCCGGAAGCGGATACTTATTCTTCACAATGGCTTTGTTCAGTTGTCTGAAATCGATGCACAGCCGCATTGAACCATCTTTCTTCTTAACAAAAGGGACTGGTGCACCCCAGGGCGATACACTAGGGCGTATATAGCCCTTATCAAGGAGCTCTTGCAACTGAATATTTTGAACTCCGTTAGCTCCGCTGGTGCCATCCTACACGGGGCACGAGAATTGGCAGACGTCCCCAGTAGTAACTCAATCCCAAACTCGACTTCTGTCGTCGGTGGGAATCCGGGAATCTCTTCCGGAAATACATCAGGAAACGCCGCCACTACGGGCACATCCTCAACCTTTAACTCTTTCCTCTTCTCAGTAATATCAACAGCATAGATGAGATATCCTTTATGGCCTCGTTCCAATAACTGTGCCATCTTCACAGCAGATATTTACGGAATCCTTGAACGGGAACCATCCTCATAGAATGTCCATTGGACTCCCATATCAGACCTGAATCGGACAGTCCTTGTCTGCAGTCCACAACTGCCTGATACTTGTTCAGCACATCGATGCTCACAATGCATTCGAAGTCTGACATTCCCAGAACAATCAAGTTTGTCCTCAGCTCGTTACCCTCAAAATAAATGAGGCCGTCATAACCAATCTGATCAGTTATCAAACTTCTTCCAGCGGGGGTCGAGACTGTAAGAGGCGTGGGCGACGGAGAAGTGCATATGAAATCGCATCATCTACTTCAGCATTTGCTGCTAGGCTGCAATACAAGGGTTAACAACAATACCCAAAAGCAGCAGTTCATATTATACATCGTTAGAGAAACAAAACATGTTCGTACAACATCATATACTTCATATGCAACATATACATAAAACATGTTTAAAAGTAAGCACCTAGCCAACTTATTGCTAAGGCTACCCTTCACTCATTCCCGGGTTATCTAACCACTGCTCTGATACCACTAATGTAGGGTCCTCCTACCTTAACATCCTCTTAATACACAAATTATGGACTAAACATGCATTAATAACGTCTTAGGGTTTCGGTTGTAGCTTTGAGCTAATAAGATTACAGGCCAAAATAAAATTCCCAAAAGTTAATTAATTTCATTCTCAATAATGAATGTTAAAGCTATAGATTTACACTACTCCTAGAGTAGAGACTATCAAAATCATGTGTCCTATAAACGTCTTGCTCCTTTTAGCTCACTGCCTCAACCCGCCCCTAGGCCCTTCGGTCCAAAAGTGTACCTACAGGAACAACCCATCATGAGCATGTACATCGTTACTTATTATCATAAAGCAATGGCATATAAATAAATGCATGAAAATAATTGGTAACGTATACTTCCTGGTTAATCGTATTAACCCTCTTTGGTTGTCCCTGTCTCATAGCCATGCATATAATCATTAATTCTTGACATGAATGATTAAAATCATCTTATAAATATCATCATCATATAAGCATTATCATCTTATAGCATCATCATCTTATAACATCATCATCTTATAGCATCATCATCTTATAGCATCATCATCTTATTCGTCAGCTTCTTTTTGTTGACCCTGACTCACATTCGTGCAGATGGGCATCTTACCCCATCGTATGGCATCTTACCATATCATAATATCGTGTGGCATCTTACCACGTGGGCATCTTACCCTATCGTATGGCATCTTACCATATCATAATATCGTGTGGCGTCTTACCACATGGGCATCTTACCCTATCGTATGGCATCTTACCATATCTTAATATCGTGTGGCATCTTACCACGTGGGCGTCTTACCCAATCGTATGGCATCTTACCATATCATAACATCGTATCATTATATAGGCATCATATAAACATCATCGTTACTTATCATAATCATCCTCATAGATATCATATCCTCTTTACTCATCATAACATCATCATCATAAACTTACTTATCATAATCATCATCGTAAACATCATATCATCTTTACTTATCATAAACATCATCATCATAAACTTACTTATCATAATCATCATCGTAAACATCATATCATCTTTACTTATCATAAACATCATCATCATAAACTTACTTATCATAATCATCATCCTAAACATCATATCATCTTTACTTATCATAAACATCATCATCATAAACTTACTTATCATAATCATCATCGTAAACATCATATCATCTTTACTTATCATAAACATCATCATCATAAACTTACTTATCATAATCATCATCGTAAACATCATATCATCTTTACTTATCATAAACATCATCATCATAAACTTAATTATCATAATCATCATCGTAAACATCATATCATCTTTACTTATCATAAACATCATCATCATAAACTTACTTATCATAATCATCATCATAAACATCTTAAATACTTATACGATTATTGCGTAGTCATAGTGTAAGAATATGTTACCGTCCGATGCCCGTACGCGTATTACGTACCTTAATTCCAAAAGTGGAGAAGTTGGAGAACTTTATCTCCTTGACGTTGTGGGTACCTGGGATGGTTCTACATAACCATACAAATCGATATTAGAAGCTAACTATAGTCCAATATCCAAAAATCCCACAAAAACATCAAAAACACATATATATCTCGCGATCGATCACCGCCCAGGCCCGATCGATCGCGAGACCATACTGGACGTTGCTGAAATTTTCAGCTCTTGGCGATCGATCGCCACTTTTGGCGCGATCGATCGCCAGCCTCGCCGATCGATCACCCAAATGTGGCGATCGATCGCCAAATGTTACTGGCGTCTACTGTTGGGTCGCGATCGATCGCCTGGAACGGGCGATCGATCGCCGATCCCTGTACTTCGAAAAAATCGCCATTTTAGAGCATTTTCCAAGCTCTACCTCAAACCATTCAAACCCAAACTTCTCTACAACACCAATAACATCATAACCCACTAAAACCCACATAAGACACTTCAAAAATCATACCCCAAACATAAACAACACATATCCAAAACAAACCCACATAAATCATCAAAAACTAACCCATTTCAACACCAAACATTATAAAAACTTTAGGAAGGGTTCCATACCTCTTGTAGGCTCCAAATCTTAAAAAAGATCACACAAACAAAGTTTTTGTGAAGCTTTCCTCTTCCTTCCTTGGTGTATTTCGAAAATGGTGTGGGGTTAGGGTTGAGGGATGAAATTTGGGGGTTAAAAGAGTGATTGGTAAAGTGAGGTAAAGGTGGGTAGTGGGGATTAAAAAGGGGTTGTGCAAGGTTAATTAAAATTTGTACCCCAAACTTAACATGATGTATAAAACACCCCAACATGGTATTTTAAAAGCATTTTGACAAAATGCACTAAACTTCATTAAATCCCTACTTTCCTCATAATTGGTAATCAATATAATTAAATCATGCTAACACTTCATTATCCATCCCATAAATTATTTACCATGATAAATGATCGCATAACCATCATTAATGCCCAAATTGCATATAATTGATTTCGGGGCATCACATATTTTGTAAGGACCCTAATCCTTAAGTGCGGAATCAAGGCATAATTAGGGCTAATAATATGATCAGAGTAGAATAAACATGTTGAGTCTATGAGCTTAAGCCTTTACATGCCAAAATAAGGACTACCAAAAAGGATTAATTACATTCCAATCAATGAATGTTCAACTATAGTTTTATACTACTCCTAGAGTAGATACTATCAAAAATAATCCTGTCCTTTCTGCCTCAAAAGAATGCTTCATAAGCTCACCACCTCAACCCGTTCAAGCCCATCTATCATGCCAAAAAGGTACCTACAAGGACAACCCCCAAACATGAGCAATAATAATCATTCATATTCAACACAATATGAAGATAAAGCGTAAATGCATAATCAAAATGAAACACTTCCTATTTCCCCGTGCATTTCAAACGCTTCCCGTTTGGTTGTCCCTGTACCATAACTCATGAGTATAATCAACAGATTATTTTTAATGGCCAAAACATGTCATGACATCATATACCATCTCAACTGTACCACATATTGGTCACCATTCCCTAGTCTGTCCATCACAGTGTATTTTAATGCCCCTCGCTTATATTCATATGGGCGGCATAGGATAACCTCGCTACAATGGACGTGCGGCGCTCCCACCCCTCGCTTCACAGAGAGCGGCAAATACCCTTTCCTTGCCCCTGGTGTGCGCTTATCGTGTACGCCCAAATTAACCCCACTCAATCCTCAAGATTGATAACAATAATGTAGTAGTGTGAGTAGGGATCGATCCCACGAGGAGGTGTGAATCTTTGTGTTAATGAAAATCAAAACAAAAGAATAATATATGGGGTTGTGAAGTTGAATTATACTAATTAAAATTAAAAACAAATATTAACTAATGAAAGCGATTCTTGGTATCGGTCGACTCTTCCTTGGAATTATCATCTATTTCATCGATTCACAAAAAAAACTCAATTTTACTTGAATATTCATCAATTGGAAATCTAATTCCTCCCTTACCTTAATTGTAGTCAAATAGAAAACAACATTCAATTCAACTCTTATCAAATCTTTAACCAAAACTACAGCCGTTAAGATTAAATCAATGATAGTTTCAAAACTAGTAAGTTTGATGAATCTAATCAATAAAAACTACAGCCGTTAGAATTAATCATCCAATCGTTTTTCCTAAGAATTTAATAACACCAACAGCAGGCAATTATCAATCTTAGTTGCTTCGTAAATTAGAGGGATCAAACGATTCTGTATTTGATATCTAATTTAGCGTTAGATTTCATGCAAGTTACTAGGTTGTCAATCCAATAAACAAACACAACAATCATATCAATAAAATCAGAAAAACTCTTGATACTCAATAAAATTGATAATTAAAGCGTAAGAATCTCCCCAAGATAAATAAAATCCAAGGATTTGTCTTCCTCAACCAAGAATTAAAACTAGCTAGACATAATCTAAGATAAAGCAATAAATAAAACAAAGGAAAGAAAACTAATCCGATCTCCGCTCGTCGAGGTGTCAATCCCGCCTTCGTTTCGATCTTTGTAGTGTTCTTCAACAAAATTGAGAGAAAAATTGTAAAACTATTCTAAACTACTCTACCCTAACTATCTAGATGGTTAAAAGGTCTGAATTTCGAGTATATATGTATTGGGAGGCTGATGGAGTAGGTTAGAATCCATGTGGGAAGGAAAGAAATCAAGTTTTTTAATTTTCCAAAAGTCTTCAGGCGTAATTACGCGTATAATGGCGTAGCTACGCCTAGACATGCCGTAGCGTTGGCGTAATTACGCCTGTGAATGGCGTAATTACGCCTGTCCATCATTTTTCTGGCGAGTTTTGTATTTTGGCCATAACTTTCACATACAAACTCCGAATTCAACGAGTCAGCTGTCCACGCGAAGATAACTCAAAGTTCTACAACTTTTATATGGACCACATTCCCAAAACTTGGCTGGAATACATAGAAATTTGAGGAGAAAGGAGCAACATGTGTCTTTGATTCCGGTTTTTTTCCTCTTTTCTTCAACTTTATTGCTTCTTTCATCATTTTAGCTTGATTTCTTCACCTTTCCCTACATTTACACAAATATACGATTAGGTAGCATATGTATCAATTTATCCATCAAAATATACCAAATCGTAGACAATTAAGCGCAATAGATGTGTCTATTTCTAGTCACATCAAACACCCCCATACTTAATCTTTACTCGACCTCGAGTAAATCAGACAAAACTACAATATTTTTTTGCTTGGCTCATAGCATCATAACAAACTAACTTGTCCTCACTTTTATGCCTCAACAATTTAAAACATGCATAGTAATGAAAGGCGGTGAAAAGTTAATAATGGAACAAGTTCAATCCCTAAACAATTCGTACCCAACAAAGTAGTGAACGTGTGTGTGTGGTCATAAACAAGTGTCATGTACAAATTATAGATCCAAAAGAAGTAAACCCACAATAGTTCAAGTCATACACTAACACAAGTATAAGCTCACTTGCACACTCTTCTCCACTATCTTAGCCACTTTGCAAACATAAATCAAGTAGGTCTTTATTAGCTTGTAGTGTGGCCTATGTATTGGCTTATGAAAGAAAGGTAAGGATATATCAAGTAAGAGAGTATGATGATATGCACACTAAAAGCTTCTCTTCTTGCTTGAATTTTTCAACTTTTGTTTCAACATTTTTCTTCTTTTGTGCCTTGGCTCCCCTTGGAGTCATATTTTTATCTATTTTCTCAAGGCATTCCTTTTCTTTCATGTATTTCATTCTTTTGACAATAAAGTTCACAAATATACTTCAATGATTCCCAAGTGCATTTGAATGAAATACATCATACTCCCTTAAAAGGTATGGATTGAAATCATATTTAGGCTAAAAGGGTAGGATGATAAGCTAGTCAAGGAATGTTGAACGGGGGTCTTTAGTATGCTTAGCATACTACCATTCTTTTACATTAAAGCTCAAAAAGGGTACTAGTGATTGATTTTCTTTACATGGTAGGCTTGAAAGGCTCAAACGCATCAAAGATTGCCTATATCACTTTCATGTTCGCAAGTAGTCTAGACATACGCCTCAAAGAGCATGTAGTTAAGTTCTAGCATGTATTAGAGACTTCTTAAGACTATCACAAAGTTCACACAATCTTCACTAAGCTATGCACACTTCACAAGCCATGACAATAATGTGCTCAAAATATTCAACTACTAAGTTAAAGTAAACTTTGCATTAGAGTTCAAAGTGTTCCAAGGTTAACAATTCACCTATGTTCAAAAGCATGCATGATATCAATTAGGTTTCATCATGGGCTAGTGAATCTAAGCATGTGTTCATTACTAACTATGAGCTCAAAATTTTCAAATTTTTGATTTTTTTTTATTTTTGAAATAAGAAAAACAATAACACACTACTAATCCCTCCCCCATACTTAAATCTTACATTGTCCCCAATGTAAGACAAAAATACAAGAAAAGAGAATCTAACTACTAAAGCAAAAAAAAATAAATAAAAGGGAGAAAGGAAACTAACTCCCCTTGGGTTGCCTCCCAAGCAGCGCCTCTGTTTAACGTCGGTGGCCCGACGCCAACCTTCTCGCTTAAGACGATGTCTATTTGCCTTGAACCTCTTGGAGGGTTTTTGTCTTTTCACTATGTCGCCTTCCTCCAAAGAAGTCAGTTGAGGTCGATCAAGATCTACCTCATGGCATCCTTTAACTTGTTGTCCCCTATGCTCGCCTTTGGGAATCTCATTCTGGTGAGATTCCTTGTTATCCACCTCGATCTCTGTTTGTTGTTCAAGTATTGATGGCCTCAGTACCATCGTTGCTGGAGTTTCTACCTCTTTACCACTGTCCAAGGTGTTGTCTTCGAAAAAATAGTCCCAAGGATCCATTTCAACACAGTACTCATTCGGAGTTGTAGGATGTACAAGCTCCTTTTCTTCCATTGGCACATGTGTCTCCTCTTCTAGCTCGGGTGGCATCAGTACCACATTCTCCATAGTCTCTTCTTCATCACTCCATGATTCGAATTCAATCATGGTCTCCTTTTGTGCTGCTATCCGATCGGCCGATCTTATTAGTTGCTCCATTTGGTTACCCAAATTCTGAGTGCTAGCCCTGAATTCCTGTTGAAATTGCAAAGTGCTATCATTAAGTGTTGAAATAAGATCCTCTAAAGACTCACCAGGGGTATGGTATTGAGGTTGTTGTGGCCATGGCGGGTATTGCGGTATGTATGGCGGTAGGGTGGACTCCATGTAAGGTGGAGGTGGGCTCATCCATTGATTGTCATAGTTGAGATTGGGATGATAACGCCAACTTGAAATGTATGTTCTTTGTCCACTCCCTACGCCAAGTTGGTGCACAAGATACTCCAATTCGTCTAAGCTCCTATAATCCGCCATAGCAATCAGTATGCCTCTGTGGTTCGAGATTAGATGTTCACCTGTAAGCACGAACAAACCAATGTAGCACTAGGGGAAATAAAGAAAGAAAAAGAAAGAGAAAGAAAAAAAAAGAAAATATTAACACAAAAATATACAACGCCTCCCCGGCAACGGCGCCAAAATTTGGTGTGCGCTTATCGTGTACGCCCAAATTAACCCCACTCAATCCTCAAGATTGATAACAATAATGTAGTAGTGTGAGTAGGGATCGATCCCACGAGGAGGTGTGAATCTTTGTGTTAATGAAAATCAAAACAAAAGAATAATATATGGGGTTGTGAAGTTGAATTATACTAATTAAAATTAAAAACAAAGATTAACTAATGAAAGCGATTCTTGGTATCGGTCGACTCTTCCTTGGAATTATCATCTATTTCATCGATTCACAAAAAAAACTCAATTTTACTTGAATATTCATCAATTGGAAATCTAATTCCTCCCTTACCTTAATTGTAGTCAAATAGAAAACAACATTCAATTCAACTCTTATCAAATCTTTAACCAAAACTACAGCCGTTAAGATTAAATCAATGATAGTTTCAAAACTAGTTAGTTTGATGAATCTAATCAATAAAAACTACAGCCGTTAGAATTAATCATCCAATCGTTTTTCCTAAGAATTTAATAACACCAACAGCAGGCAATTATCAATCTTAGTTGCTTCGTAAATTAGAGGGATCAAACGATTCTGTATTTGATATCTAATTTAGTGTTAGATTTCATGCAAGTTACTAGGTTGTCAATCCAATAAACAAACACAACAATCATATCAATAAAATCAGAAAAACTCTTGATACTCAATAAAATTGATAATTAAAGCGTAAGAATCTCCCCAAGATAAATAAAATCCAAGGATTTGTCTTCCTCAACCAAGAATTAAAACTAGCTAGACATAATCTAAGATAAAGCAATAAATAAAACAAAGGAAAGAAAACTAATCCGATCTCCGCTCGTCGAGGTGTCAATCCCGCCTTCGTTTCGATCTTTGTAGTGTTCTTCAACAAAATTGAGAGAAAAATTGTAAAACTATTCTAAACTACTCTACCCTAACTATCTAGATGGTTAAAAGGTCTGAATTTCGAGTATATATGTATTGGGAGGCTGATGGAGTAGGTTAGAATCCATGTGGGAAGGAAAGAAATCAAGTTTTTTAATTTTCCAAAAGTCTTCAGGCGTAATTACGCGTATAATGGCGTAGCTACGCCTAGACATGCCGTAGCGTTGGCGTAATTACGC
Organism: Haberlea rhodopensis; assembly: GCA_907163345.1. Classification (NCBI taxonomy): domain Eukaryota; kingdom Viridiplantae; phylum Streptophyta; class Magnoliopsida; order Lamiales; family Gesneriaceae; genus Haberlea; species Haberlea rhodopensis. Next base: position 673,730 of record CAJQUN010000130.1, on the reverse strand, counting down.
CTGTGAATGGCGTAATTACGCCTGTCCATCATTTTTCTGGCGAGTTTTGTATTTTGGCCATAACTTTCACATACGAACTCCGAATTCGACGAGTCAGCTGTCCACGCGAAGATAACTCAAAGTTCTACAACTTTTATATGGACCACATTCCCAAAACTTGGCTGGAATACATAGAAATTTGAGGAGAAAGGAGCAACATGTGTCTTTGATTCCGGTTTTTTCCTCTTTTCTTCAACTTTATTGCTTCTTTCATCATTTTAGCTTGATTTCTTCACCTTTCCCTACATTTACACAAATATACGATTAGGTAGCACATGTATCAATTTATCCATCAAAATATACCAAATCGTAGACAATTAAGCGCAATAGATGTGTCTATTTCTAGTCACATCAGCCCCATATGACAACCACGCTCAAATGTGACATGCGGCGCTCCCACCCCTCGCTTCACATTTAGCGGAACCAATACAAAAAGCGGCAAGCATTAAAATCATCAAAGGATGACCACGACTCATGGGATGTGCATCCAATAATCATAATATGCATCTATCATCAATATGCATAAATTACCATGTATATGCATCCACAATGCAATACCTCATATGGCATAAATCAACATGTATATGCATCCACAATGCAATACCACATATATACTCGCATCCACAATGCATAAACAATGAGCATATAAAATACATGTTACCGTTGGGTGCCCGTACGTCCACTACGTACCTTTCCAAAATGTGGAATGTGGTTGGACCTCAATGCCTTGGCTGCGTTGCCACCTGGGTTGGTTCTACATATTCACAAATACCAATATTAGAACCCAATAATAGTCCAATACCAAAAATCCCACAAAAATAACCAAAAACATCATTTTTGGCATCTCGCGATCGATCGCCATCAAGCCCCGATCGATCGCGAGATCACACTGCCTCGCCCAACAAAATTGTATAATCCGCGATCGATCGCGGAGCTAGCGCCGATCGATCGCGGCCTCGCCGATCGATCGCGCGCATCTCGCGATCGATCGCTGAAGCCCACTGCCTCAGCACTGCTGCTCGCGATCGATCGCGAGAAAACGCCGATCGATCGCCGAGCCCTGGGCAAGCGAGAATCGGGCACTATTCATCCTTCTCCTTCCCAAACCCAAACAAACCCACATAACTCAACAACAACCATACCCAACTACTCAAAACCAACAATAAACAACATTATATACCCAAGTATACAACATCTAACCAAAATATACTTCAAAACAAGTATAAATTCCAACATACAACCAAACCCACAACAACCCAACAAAACCCATTTAAAACCATACGAAACTCAAATAAAACCTTGCAAAATTAACCATGAGGTATCCATACCTCTTGGGGATCTCAAATCACCCAACACTCTCCTCAAAACAAGATTTTGCAAGCACTTCTCTTTACCCCAAAATTGGAACTCGAAAATTGGAAGAAGGGTTTGTGTGGGAGTTGATTTGGTAAAGTGAAAAGAGTGGATGGGGTGGGGTTGGGTATAAAGGTGAGTTTTAAATTAAAATGCAATCCAAGGCAATTCCATGGTGTATAAAACACCCCAACATGATATTTTCAAAGCATTTACTCAAAATGCACCATAATATCAATTAACACATGATTCCTCATAAATTGCTAACCAAGGCAAATAAATCATGCTTCCCATAATATTTACCCAACATGCACCACATGCACCCTGAAATGCAACCCCGGGTCACCCTATCCACATGACCATGCATTTCCACATAGGGTAAATAAATCCCAACACATAATCAATTACCACATAATTAATCATGCAAACACAATTTAAAGCCAAATAGCAATTAACCATTTCGGGGATGTCACAATACTCCCCTACTTATAAGATTTCGTCCTCGAAATCACATGCACTTACCCCAACAGAAACTAAACATAAACTCATACCAGAGAATAGTTCCGGGTAGTGCTGCACCATATGCTGCTCCGTCTCCCACGTAGCCTCCTCGACACCCCTGCGATCCCACTGAACTTTGATCATCGGTATCACTTTGTTCCGAAGTCTACGGTCTGCTCTGTCCAGAATTCTAACAGGCCGTTCCACATAAGATACATCTGACTCTAACTGAACTTCGGAAGGCTGTAACACGTGAGACGGATCCGGTTCATACTTCCGCAGCATCGATACATGAAACACATCATGTATACCAGATAAAGAAGGCGGCAAAGCCAGTCGGTAAGCCAATGTGCCAATGCGCTGCAAAATCTCGTACGGTCCCACAAACCTCGGAGACAGTTTCCCGCGCATCCCAAACCGCACAACGCCTCTGAAAGGCGAGATCTTCAAAAAGACCTTATCTCCCAACTGAAACTCTAACGGTCTCCGCAGTTTATTTGCATAAGCTGCCTGTCTGTCTTGGGCCGCTTTCATTTTCTGCCTTATAGTCTTTATCTTCTCTTCCATTTCCCGGATCAACTCAGGCCCTCCGACTGATCTACTGTCCAAATCATCCCAACACAAGGGTGATCTACATCGTCTGCCATAAAGAGCTTCAAACGGAGCCATCTGAATACTCGCCTGGTAGCTATTGTTATACGAAAACTCTACCAAAGGCACTGAATCCTGCCAAGAGGCATCGAACTCCAATACACAAGCTCTTAACATGTCCTCGAGCGTCTGTATAGTGCGCTCGGTCTGGCCATCCGTCTGAGGATGATAAGCAGTACTCAATCTGACCTCAGTTCCCAAGGCTGACTGAAGGCCTTCCCAAAAATGAGATGTGAATCGCGGATCTCGATCTGACACAATGGAAACGGGGATCCCATGCAATCTCACCACATCTCTAATATATAACTGCGCCATCCTCAAGAATGTGAACGTCATGCTATAGGGGATAAAGTGGGCTACCTTGGTCAATCGATCCACGATCACCCAAATAGCATCGAAGCCTGAAGCACTCCTCGGCAAATGAGTCACGAAGTCCATGGAAATGTGCTCCCACTTCCACTTCGGTATCTCCAAGCTTCTCAATTCGCCGCCAGGTCTCTGCCTCTCTGCCTTAACCTGTTGGCAGATCAGACACCTCTTCACAAAAGTGACGACATCAGACTTCATTCTCTTCCACCAAAACTGACCACGCAGATCTCTGTACATCTTCTTCCCGCCTGGGTGGATGCTAAGTCTACGACTGTGAGCTCGCTCCAAGATCCCCTTACGCAACTCCGGCGTACTCGGAACTACCCAGCGGTTACCCAATCTCAAAGATCCGTCGTCGGCCACTCTGAACTTCGTCGGCTGACCAAGATGCACTATAGACAACCATCTCTGAACCTCAACATCTGATCTCTGAGCTCTCCTGATGTTCTCATAAATATCTGGCTCAGCTAATAAGGTAGAGACATACACTGGCGATGCATCTATATCAAAATCATAGCCGAGATGGCAATAGGAGGTCATCATAGCCGACAAATGAATGACGTCCTCAGCAGAACTCCTCACTTTCCGGCTCAAAGCGTCTGCTGTCAAATTGGCCTTCCCCGGATGGTACTCAATCTCGCAATCATAGTCCTTGAGTAGGTCCATCCATCTCCTCTGCCTCATGTTCAGTTCCGCCTGAGTAAATAGAAACTTGAGGCTCTTGTGATCCGTGTATATGGTGAATGAAGTGCCATATAAGTAGTGCCTCCAGATCTTCAGGGCGAAGATGATAGCCGCCAATTCCAAGTCATGAACTGGATATCTGGTCTCATGCGGCTTCAACTGTCCTCGATGCATAAGCTACCACATGCTTATCTTGCATCAGAACACATCCAAGGCCCTGCAGTGATGCATCAGTATACAGAACAAATCTGGAGTTCTCCGTCGGGATCACTAACACTGGCGCCGTCGTTAACCGGTGCTTTAACTCCTGGAAGCTCTCCTCACAAGCTTCTGACCAAAAGAAAGGCACACCCTTCTGAGTCAACTGAGTCAGCGGCTTGGCAATCTTCGAAAAGCCCGCGACGAAGCGCCGATAATACCCGGCCAAACCAAGGAAACTCCGGATCTCAGGTACAGAAGTGGGGGCAGCCCACTCCATCACAGCCTCAATCTTCTTCGGGTCCACTGATATCCCGCTGCTCGAAATGACATGCCCCAGAAACACTACACTGCTCAGCCAAAACTCGCATTTACTGAGCTTAGCATACAACTGATGCTCTCTGAGAATCTGAAGCACTGTCCTCAAGTGTTTCACATGATCTTCCTCACTCCGGGAGTAGATAAGAATGTCGTCAATAAACACGATGACGAACTGATCAAGATACGGCTGAAACACTCTGTTCATCAGACTCATAAAGACGGCCGGGGCGTTCGTCACACCGAACGGCATTACTAAGAACTCATAATGCCCGTATCGAGTCCGGAACGCTGTCTTCTGCACATCTTCCTCTCTGACCCGAATCTGATGATACCCGGATCTCAAATCAATCTTGCTATACACCCTGGTACCTTGCAACTGATCAAACAAGTCGTCTATCCTTGGGAGAGGATACTTGTTCTTCACTGTAGCCTTGTTCAGCTGCCGGTAATCGATGCACAACCGCATCGAACCGTCCTTCTTCTTCACAAAGAGAACTGGTGCGCCCCATGGCGACACGCTCGGGCGTATATAACCCTTGTCAAGGAGATCCTGCAACTGCTCTTTCAACTCTCTCAACTCTGCCGGTGCCATCCTATAAGGTGCACGAGAGATAGCGGATGTCCCTGGCAACAACTCGATCCCAAATTCAACTTCCCTGGCCGGTGGAAATCCTGGGATCTCTTCTGGAAATACATCAGCAAATTCTGCCACAACTGGTACATCCTCAACCCTCAGTTCTTTACTCTTTCCTGACGTGTCCACGGCATAAATAAGATAGCCCGTGTGCCCACGTTCCAACAGCTGAGACATCTTGATCGCTGAAATCAACGGAATCTTCGCACGAGACCCGTTGCCAAAGAAAGTCCACTGACTGCCCACTCAGGTCTGAACTTCACTGTCCTCTGGCGGCAATCTACCACTGCCTGATATCTGTTCAGAACATCAATACCCAAGATGCAGTCGAAGTCTGACATACCCAGCACAATCAAGTCTGATCTCAACTCGTTGCCCTCAAAATAAATGAGGCAGTCTGCCATAAACTGATCCGCAACGACATTTCTTCCAGTGGGTGTCGAGACAAGGAGAGGCGTGGGTAAAGAAGACGTGCGCATATGGTGTCTTTCCACAAATCCCACAGACACAAAGGAATGGGAGGCACCTGTATCTATCAAAACAAAAGCAGGGTACGTAAATAAATGACACGTACCGGCAATCACCTCCTCTGGAGCTGCCTGAGCCTGCTCCCTGGTCAGTGCATATACTTGTCCCTGGGGTGGTCCCACTGTCTGACCTCCCGATGGACGAGGCCCAAACTGCTGCCTCTGCTGCACTGTCCTGTCCTCAAACCTTGGCCTGTTGCCCTGATACTCTGACTGGCCTCCCCTGGTGGGACAATACCGAGCAATGTGGCCCATCTTGCCACAGACATAACATGCAGGACACTTGTTTGAAGAATGTGGCCCTCCACAATTGTTACACCTCGGCTCTCCCGGCCTATCCCCCTGTGAAGATCCTCGACTGGCGGACCAATTCCCTTTCTTGCCATCCTGTTTCTGGCCAAAGTATTTCTTTCCACCATACCGCGAAGATGAAGAGGCACCACGGGGTTTAAATGGCTCACCCCGAGGCCTCAAACTGTCACTAGTCTGCCTCTGTTGCGGTACCGGTGGTGGCATGGCATAAGCTCCCACTCCTAGCTCAGCAAGCTCCGCTCTTGTGAGAGCATCATCAAAAGAAGTTGGGTTATTGATGATAACCCGGTCATAGAGCTCCGGTCGCAGTCCTTTCATGAAATTTCTCATCTTGGCACGTCCATCAGAGGCAATATGGGGGACATACCTCAGTAATGATGAGTACTGTGTGGCATAGTCTGCCACTGTCATGTTCCCCTGCCTCAGACTTGCAAATTCATCCTCTTTTGTCTGTCTTGCTGCTGCGGAGAAGTATCGGTTCAAGAACCTGGTCCTGAAGAGCGTCCAGTCAATCACAGCACCCAGTGCTCTCATTTCCATTACTGTGCTCCTCCACCACATCAGAGGTTTCTTGGCTAATTGAAACTCCGCTAGTCTCAGCCAAGCCGTCACAGCACAAGGAGCCGATACAAAGATCTGCTCAAGTCTTTCTAACCACTCTTCAGCCTCTTCTCCGGACTCTGTCCCCTCAAACCAGGGCGGATGATAAGACAGAAACTGCGTCAAGCTAATCTCACCCGGTAGCAATAACTGGACCACTGGTTCCATTCCTACAGCCGGTGGAGGTAGAGGATTAGCCTGTCCAATACTCGCATTTACACTCCCAACATCTCCGACTTCCTCATTAGCAGCCATGCTGTAACACAAATGTTAACAACAATCCAAAGCAATATATATATCATGTCGTTAGATAACAGGAGTGATATAAGCATGTTAGTATAACCAAATATACACCAATATGCACCACATGCATAAACATGCTTCAAATGTAAGCACCTAGCCAAACATGCTAAGGCTACCCTTCACTCGTTCCCGGGTTCTCTAACCACTGCTCTGATACCACTAATGTAAGGACCCTAATCCTTAAGTGCGGAATCAAGGCATAATTAGGGATAATAATATGATCAGAGTAGAATAAACATGTTGAGTCTATGAGCTTAAGCCTTTACATGCCAAAATAAGGACTACCAAAAAGGATTAATTACATTCCAATCAATGAATGTTCAACTATAGTTTTATACTACTCCTAGAGTAGATACTATCAAAAATAATCCTGTCCTTTCTGCCTCAAAAGAATGCTTCATAAGCTCACCACCTCAACCCGTTCAAGCCCATCTATCATGCCAAAAAGGTACCTACAAGGACAACCCCCAAACATGAGCAATAATAACCATTCATATTCAACACAATATGAAGATAAAGCGTAAATGCATAATCAAAATGAAACACTTCCTGTTTCCCCGTGCATTTCAAACGCTTCCCGTTTGGTTGTCCCTGTACCATAACTCATGAGTATAATCAACAGATTATTTTTAATGGCCAAAACATGTCATGACATCATATACCATCTCAACTGTACCACATATTGGTCACCATTCCCTAGTCTGTCCATCACAGTGTATTTTAATGCCCCTCGCTTATATTCATATGGGCGGCATAGGATAACCTCGCTACAATGGACATGCGGCGCTCCCACCCCTCGCTTCACAGAGAGCGGCAAATACCCTTTCCTCGCCCCATATGACAACCACGCTCAAATGTGACATGCGGCGCTCCCACCCCTCGCTTCACATTTAGCGGAACCAATACAAAAAGCGGCAAGCATTAAAATCATCAAAGGATGACCACGACTCATGGGATGTGCATCCAATAATCATAATATGCATCTATCATCAATATGCATAAATTACCATGTATATGCATCCACAATGCAATACCTCATATGGCATAAATCAACATGTATATGCATCCACAATGCAATATATATACTCGCATCCACAATGCATAAACAATGAGCATATAAAATACATGTTACCGTTGGGTGCCCGTACGTCCACTACGTACCTTTCCAAAATGTGGAATGTGGTTGGACCTCAATTCCTTGGCTGCGTTGCCACCTGGGTTGGTTCTACATATTCACAAATACCAATATTAGAACCCAATAATAGTCCAATACCAAAAATCCCACAAAAATAACCAAAAACATCATTTTTGGCATCTCGCGATCGATCGCCATCAAGCCCCGATCGATCGCGAGATCACACTGCCTCGCCCAACAAAATTGTATAATCCGCGATCGATCGCGGAGCTAGCGCCGATCGATCGCGGCCTCGCCGATCGATCGCGCGCATCTCGCGATCGATCGCTGAAGCCCACTGCCTCAGCACTGCTGCTCGCGATCGATCGCGAGAAAACGCCGATCGATCGCCGAGCCCTGGGCAAGCGAGAATCGGGCACTATTCATCCTTCTCCTTCCCAAACCCAAACCAACCCACATAACTCAACAACAACCATACCCAACTACTCAAAACCAACAATAAACAACATTATATACCCAAGTATACAACATCTAACCAAAATATACTTCAAAACAAGTATAAATTCCAACATACAACCAAACCCACAACAACCCAACAAAACCCATTTAAAACCATACCAAACTCAAATAAAACCTTGCAAAATTAACCATGAGGTATCCATACCTCTTGGGGATCTCAAATCACCCAACACTCTCCTCAAAACAAGATTTTGCAAGCACTTCTCTTTACCCCAAAATTGGAACTCGAAAATTGGAAGAAGGGTTTGTGTGGGAGTTGATTTGGTAAAGTGAAAAGAGTGGATGGGGTGGGGTTGGGTATAAAGGTGAGTTTTAAATTAAAATGCAATCCAAGGCAATTCCATGGTGTATAAAACACCCCAACATGATATTTTCAAAGCATTTACTCAAAATGCACCATAATATCAATTAACACATGATTCCTCATAAATTGCTAACCAAGGCAAATAAATCATGCTTCCCATAATATTTACCCAACATGCACCACATGCACCCTGAAATGCAACCCCGGGTCACCCTATCCACATGACCATGCATTTCCACATAGGGTAAATAAATCCCAACACATAATCAATTACCACATAATTAATCATGCAAACACAATTTAAAGCCAAATAGCAATTAACCATTTCGGGGATGTCACATATTTTGAGGGCAATGATCTGAGGGCCGATCTGATTCAGTTAGAGATGGCAGATTTTGACTGCATTATCGGCATTGATGTGTTGAGCAGATACCGAGCTGTAGTAGATTGCCGGCAGAGGATGGTACGTTTTCTGTCTGATCAGGGGTTCCAGTGGACTTTTATGGGGACGGCTCTCGTCCAAAGATTCCAGTAATCTCAGCGGTTAAGATGTCGCGGTTATTGGAACACGGCCACACGGGCTACCTTATTTATGCCGTGAATGCATCAGAAGAGAAGGAAGTGAGAGCCTAGGACATTCCGGTTGTGGCGGAGTTCATTGAGATTCCAGGGTTTCCGCCGATCAGAGATGTGGAGTTTGCCATTGAGCTACTGCCGGGGACATCAGCCATCTCTCGTGCCCCATACAGGATGGCACCGGCAGAGCTGAGAGAGCTGAAAGTGCAGTTACAGGAGCTCCTCGACAAGGGATACATTCGTCCTAGTGTATCGCCTTGGGGTGCACCAGTCTTGTTCGTGAAAAAGAAGGATGGTTCAATGCGTCTGTGCATTGACTACAGGCAACTGAACAAGGCCACAGTGAAGAACAGGTATCCACTTCCGAGGATTGATGATCTGTTCGATCAGCTTCAGGGTACAGAGGTTTACTCAAAGATAGATTTGAGGTCGGGCTATCACCAGGTGCGGGTTAGAGCTGATGATGTCCAGAAGACAGCTTTTAGAACTCGGTATGGACACTATGAGTTCTTGGTGATGCCTTTCGGTGTGACAAATGCACCTGCAGTTTTTATGAGTTTGATGAACAGAGTATTTCAAGAGTACCTCGATCAGTTCGTGATCGTGTTCATTGATGACATCCTTGTCTACTCAAGGAGTGAGGAGGAACATGCCGATCATTTGAGGACAGTACTACAGATTCTCAGAGATCACCAGTTGTACGCCAAACTCAGCAAGTGTGAGTTCTGACTGAGCAGTGTGGCATTTTTGGGTCATATCATATCACGAGAGGGGATATCAGTAGACCCGAGGAAGATAGAGGCAGTTATGGATTGGTCTGCCCCTACTTCAGTCAGTGAGATTCGAAGTTTTCTTGGGTTGGCTGGCTATTATCGACGTTTCGTCGAGGGTTTCTCAAAGATCGCCAAGCCACTTACACAGCTGACTCAGAAGGAAGTCCCATTTTGTTGGTCAGAGGCTTGCGAGCAAAGTTTCCGGGAATTAAAGCACATACTGACTACTATACCAGTTTTGGTGATTCCCAGGGAGAACAAAGGATTTGTTCTTTATACTGACTCATCGCTACAGGGCCAAGGATGCGTACTGATGCAGGACAGACATGTAGTGGCTTATGCTTCGAGACAGTTGAAGCCACACGAGACGAGGTATCCAGTCCATGATCTGGAGTTAGCAGCTATAGTGTTCGCCCTGAAGATATGGCGACACTACTTATATGGTACCTCATTTACCATCTTCACTGATCACAAGAGCCTGAAGTTCTTGTTTACACAGGCTGAGCTGAATATGAGGCAGAGGAGATGGATGGACCTGCTGAAGGACTATGACTGTGAAATCGAATACCATCCGGGAAAAGCAAACTTGACAGCCGACGCTTTGAGTCGGAAGGTGAGGAGCACAGCAGAGGATGCCACGTGTCTATCAGCTATGTTGGGCTCCTACTGCCATTTGGGATTTGATTATGTTGTGCCTGCTTCACCGGTACAGGTTTTGACCTTGTTAGATGAGCCTGTTATTTATGATCACATCAGGAAGGCTCAGAGGACCGACGCAGAGGTTCAGAGATGGATGTCAGTGGTTCATTCAGGCCAGCCATCGAGATTCAGAGTGGCTGAGGACGGTTCTCTGAGGCTTGGCGACAGATGGGTGGTTCCAGATACATCCGAGTTGCGTCGGGGTATATTACATCGAGCTCATTGTAGCAGGATGAGTGTCCACCCGGGCGGGAAGAAGATGTATAAGGATCTACGCAGCCAGTTCTGGTGGAGGCGTATGAAACAAGATGTCACCTCATTCGTCAAGCGCTGTTTGATTTGTCAGCAGGTGAAGGCTGAGAGGCAGAGGCCCGGTGGTGAGCTAAGGAGTTTGGAGATACCCGAGTGGAAGTGGCAGCACGTGTCTATGGATTTCGTGACCCACTTACCGAGGACTGTTTCGGGTTTTGATGCTATATGGGTAGTCGTCGACAGATTGACTAAGAGTGCTCATTTCATTCCCTACTGTAGATGGCACAGTTATTGTAAGGACCCCAAGCCCTTAACCCTTGATTAGTGTATTAATCATTATGTGTGGCACATGCTTTCAATAAAATCATTCGGGAAACTCAGATGCTACTTTACCATTGAATGGCAATTACAAAATTTAATTTAATATGCAATGTTATAAGTTCATCATCCTAACAACAATAGACTCATAGAGTTCGCCCATTACCATCCCCATTACGCCACTTTTTACATTGTGGACTTTTATAAAAATTTGGGCAGAGTCTCCCCATAAATTGAGCTATCCCGAAACAAAAGCACATCACATAACATAATTCCCGGCCAGGGAAAACACAATACTCAACAGAATACTACAACACTAAGTAAATTCCCAGCCAGGGAAGACACCACACATAAGACGACAAAAGTGGGTTTTAACACCCACATAATACACCAATGACTCTCATATCATTTAGCAATTCTACCTCTAATTGCATGCAACATAAAATGAAAGAGAGAATGGCTCATGCCTTTATATACAATCCATATACAAGTATAATCGTGCTCACATGCGAGCATCATGAATATGTATATAACCCTCAGGTGTATATAAAGTACCCTGTACGATACCGTGCTCCATCAAGCCCTGGTACCACGATCTTGGGGGTAAATCCAATCAACAGCTCGAGCTCATCTCCAAAGCCATCGATGTACCTGTTCACCTGCCCCAATAGAGACAGGCCCCAACGGGGTGAGCATACCAATACACAAAATCTCATAATCACAGTAATGAAATTCATAATTTACAACAAAAGTAAATACTAATGAATTTAAATGATACTCCCTGGATGGCAACGTCCTCATCCGGGATTCCGTGTACTGTCCCTGTTCTCACAATCATCAAACTCATCAAATCTCAAAAATCAGTAAGTCAAAACATTGATTTAACTCATCGCATGCCCAATTCTCTAATATCAATAGATGGTGATTCCAAATTCATTATACATGCAAGTATGGATATCTCAATATCAAAAACTGATTTCTTAACTTCGCTATCAATTACAGATAGCTCAAATGCCTAGCATATATTTTACCAATTCTCCATTATACTTAGACATCTCACATGTCTTATAATGAATACATGATTCCACAATCATTCTCAGGAATCTCAATGCCCTACAATGGTCAAATACATCCAGTACCCCATATATCTTGTAAGAGTTATACTACTCTAGTGTCACGCACGCTCGTGGCGGCGATATCAAGATTAGGTCGCTTCATAGCTTCTCAACACATATATATATAACCTCATGCACAATTATTCAATGCAATCAAAATACATTATGCATTTCACAATGCTCTAATATATAGTAATGCTCGTACGTCGCACGTACCTTAAATCTCCGAAGTCCGAGCCAAACTGTGGGGTCTTCCCACCTTAACAGTGATCAATAGATATAAGAAGGACTAATCATGCATTAATAACATTCTAAGGTTCTGGTTGTTACATGAGCTATCAGAATTACAGGCCAAAATAAAGGACTTCAAAAATAAATTCATTACACTTCCAAAAGAATGTTCATGTTTAGATTTATACTACTCCTAGAGTAGATACTAATTCGAGACTTGATTCCTATACATTCCTGTGTTCCTCGTAGCTCACTGCTCAACCCGACCCCTTAGTCCTTTAGTCCAAAAGCATACCTACAGGGACAACACATCATAAGCATATACAATCTCATTTAACATCATAAAACATCATAGTAAATGCATGAAACATTGGTTAAGTAAATATGCTGGTTATTCATTAACTTCTTGTTCTTGTCCCTGATTCATAATCATGCATATGGGCATCTTACCCTGTGGCATCTTACCACATTATAAACATCGCATGGCCTCTTACCATGTGGGGCATCTTACCCCGTGGCATCTTACCACAAATAGTATCGCATGGCCTCTTACCATGTGGGGCATCTTACCCCGTGGCATCTTACCACAAATAACATCGCATGGCCTCTTACCATGTGGGGCATCTTACCCCGTGGCATCTTACCACAAACAACATCGTATGAATATATGTAGACATCTTATCAATCTCGTAAACATCTTATAAACATCGTAAACATTTTATAAACATCATCATCTCATCATGTATTCTCAGGCATCTCAATGCCCTACAATGGTCATATACATCCAGTACCCCATATATCTTGTAAGAGTTATACTACTCTAGTGTCACGCATGCTCGTGGCGGCGATATCAAGATTAGGTCGCTTCATAGCTTCTCAACACATATATATATAACCTCATGCACAATTATTCAATGCAATCAAAATACATTATGCATTTCACAATGCTCTAATATATAGTAATGCTCGTACGTCGCACGTACCTTAAATCTCCGAAGTCCGAGCCAAACCTTGCTCGAGTTCCATACCCCGAGGAACGATGTGCTAACACGATAAATAATTCACAATTATTTACGAACATGCAACCCATGCTCAAGCACACCCATAACCCTTATACAAAATATTGCCAACACACGACAATTAACCATTTAAAAGACCCCGGGGCAGGGCATATGCAGGGAGGGGAAATCGAATGAGACATCAACGAAAAATTGCTCAAGAACCACCTCTAAAATTTTGAACCCTAACATCTCAATTTCGAACCCAACCGAGCACCATAATACATCTAAAACATGCAATAATCGATCAATAACAAGAATCATCACCCCCTGCCAAAACCCCCAAAAATCGAACACCACCTCACGCACACAGCGATAAATTCGAACCAAATCCACCCAAAATTAGCAGGGAATTACATGAGAAGCATGAAAAAGGGGTAAGGAAGGTTACCCAATCGAAAATCGGAAGGAAATCGACCGAAATCGAAGAACCCTAGAATTTGGGCATCTGCGCTTTCTGCAAAAATCCAAACGTGAATCTCGACCAAACTTTGAATTACCGGTATGGAAAGGTGCGCCTGGACGAGACGAAGCCGTTGGTGGGTCGGACGCGCCGAACGGCGGCCGGACGGCGGCGGGCGCGGCGCTTTTATGCGCGGGGGTTGGGGCAGACGGGAAAAGGGCGCGGAGAGAGAGAGAGTGGTGGGCAAGGTGAGGAAAAATGGTTCCAATAATTAAAATCTCGGGTTCAACTGGTATTTATAGCAAAAATACCCCGAAATACTAATAGCCCCACAAATACATCATGATTCATTAAAAATCATCTGTTTTCAAAAATTCTCTATCTAACTTTAAAACCCCCTACCGGTGCCCACACAAAGCACCCCAGATCCCGAGTCACACTAAAAACCCAACTCATAGGTTTTTCACCGAAATGTTAATACAATCTCAACCTCGGGATCCAACGATCCCAACTACCCAAATAGACGAGCTCGGGAGGCCCAACACCGCGATTAAACTCCAAATCGCCATGTAAAAACAACTTTAGGGGTCATTAATACTCCGGGATTAACGTCTATAATCCCAGGTCATCACAATATCCCCCACTAAAAGAATTTCGTCCTCGAAATTAGCACCTGTGTATCACGTAACACCCAGGCTACACAACAACATGAAGCCATAACCTCGATTCTTGACCACATCAGAATCGTCTTAATAAACGCGAGGATACTTACCTCACATCAAACTCTGAAACAGAGCGACTTTACCAAAACCAACATATCACCCAAGAGGCAAAACGTACCTCGATGCAGTTCATCCCAAAAGTCAGTCCCTCATGACTGCAAAACAACCAATACTTACGACTGTAGATCGGACAGTCATCCTTAGTTCTAATACAACTAGTAAGAACGCATCCTGAATGACACCTTAATTCAGCACAGCTCAACGCTAATAATCCAAAAGCAGTTAGTCAACTGAAACTGCAAGGATTAGAATCGCTCCCGATTCCATCGTAGATATCATTCAAAGACATCTCTATCATGACTCACGATGTCTAACATACATCGTTACGAGGGAAACACTAGTATACCACGGTGTACACATACCAAACCTGGTTTCCACTTTCAAACCTTTTCCATCGAAGGAGCAGTCGCATCATTGCAACTCAATTTGGGCAACTCACGGCCACAGATTCACAAAAGACATCTCACAAGATGTCCACCTCCGGATGTTCCAAGAATCACATCCTGATCATAAATAAACAAACGAGACTCCACAGAGTTTCAAATTCTGAAAGGACATGCAATAAACCCATTGCATCCTCAACGCTTGTGTCGTCAGCGACACCCAACAAATCCGAATTCCTGCCATCCCTTGATAATCCTAGGATTTAACAATCCAAACTTGGGAGGCTATCGAAAACTCGAAAGAAAACACCAACAAGGGAAATACCATAACCCATACAAGATAATCCCTCCTCAAAGGGAGTCAACTAACTTCACGATTATTCCTCATAATATCGTGCCATGGAGATTCCCAATCTCAAGGTGTTCCATATCTCTCATCAGAGATTTAACCATCCAAAAATAGTATAACTTTATGCTTGACAAAAAGGAAATCAATAACTGGCATCCGTATACTCTCCGGTATACCTGCCTAAGCACTGACATCACATGCATACTCAATGCACTTGGCTCGGGTATCTACAACATACCCCTAAGCCCCAAACACAATCGTCAATCCTGAGTTATTTCCTACCCAGTGGAGAATGATAACCGACGATTAACAACACACGGTGTGATTCCCAAAATCAACACCACATGCACCAACTTACCAAATCTTCCAAAGATTCCCAAATAGGTATAATACTACCTCCTTCCTCACAAGGGAAGTGCCATCGAACTCGAGATCCACTAGTCTCGAACCACTGTTCGGAAAAACTGGATACAATAACACCCATTGCATCCCAAATACACGGATTCCCAGATCGAATCAACAACGACTTGATGACTCTCTTGTTGGTACTTCAACATCATGAGCTGTCCCAGACAAGTCTCACCAAGATTAAACATAAACGTATATATGTTTCAGTGAGGCATGCACAACCTCAACCTCAAATGACGTGGTGACTACTAGAGTCCACCACAATCCACATCGTATCACCTTACGATTTGCCAAACTTGGTTCCAACGAGCAGTATAACGGCTCTAGCAAGCCCATCATGGTGCTGCACACACGCGGCAGACAAACTAGTCGCTGTCTCACTAGGTTCACCTCAAACCTACCAATAAGATGGACGTTTCCGTACGGCATACCATACTGTGGGAAGAAAATCAATAGAGTAGTGGGTCTGTACCCAACGTTCCTCTAATGCCGATACACCCTGGACACTCCAGTGTCCCTATGTACTTAACGTAACCTGATCCTAATCCTTTAGGACCCATTCTAGACCCTCAAGGGTGGTGTGACCATGTCTACCACATGTCATATCGACAGAAGGCGAGTAATTTCCTCCATGATTACTCCTGTCGTCAAATACATGGCCAAAAAGCCATTCCAACGAGCATACCTCAAGGGTATCACCACCCGTAACATGATCACCTCAAACAATTGTTGTGGTACAATCACATGTACAACTCGTCCATCCATTTCTCGAGCAACCCGCTCGAAAAAAGGGTCACGTCGACCGGTGACGTAGACACCACCTTGTGCTCGGCACTGGCACCCAAGGCATACAACTGAATACGTATACTCAACGCATTGTTCAACGTAACGATGATGCATGTCTAATAAGACATCTCCTACACCATCGTCATCGTCATCCCGTGACGATACATGCCCACTCATGGCATCTAAGGCATTGTCAACTAGTGACGATACATGTCAACAATGACATCTAAATGACCTAGTCAACTCGTGACGGTCCATGTACATCAACGTATCTCATCCATCATCATGCTAGTAAAATAGTCATAATAAAACATGCATATCAACGCATGCCAGCTATAATAATGCTAATAGAATAGCAATATCTTATACCTCATCGCTAACAAGATAGCGGCATACCTGTCTCCGTCACTCAATAATAGTGCGTAATCAGCACCCATCGCTCGAAGGCGGCAAAGTCCTGTGCTGAGTACCTAGCGGCACAATCCATCACTATAGAATCGACGGCATGATACCTCGTCATATAATAAGTGTCATGAAACCTCGTTATACACCTGAGCATGAATCATCGTCCACATAATAGCGGAACGAGGCATCGCTATCAACATATCCGGCGGCACAAATCATCGCCAATCCGCATAAAAGAATGAGTCATCGTAAATCCACATAATAGCGGAATGAGGCATCGCTATCAACATATCCGGCGGCACGAATCATCGCCAATCCTCATAAAAGAATGAGTCATCGTAAATCCACATAATAGCGGAATGAGGCATCGCTATCAACATATCCGGCGGCACGAATCATCGACAATCCTCATAAAAGAATGAGTCATCGTAAATCCACATAATAGCGGAATGAGGCATCGCTATCAACATATCCGGCGGCATAAACCATCGCCAATAATCACAAAGAGATGAATCATCATCATCGACACAGCGGAATGAACCATCGCTAATCATCATAGAAAATGTACATAAATAAAGAAATGCATGAATCTAAATGAAGTACACTTCCTGGTTAAACACATTAACCCACTTTTATTGTCCTTGTTTCAAATATTCATGCACGTAATCATAGTGTCTGTTAGGATTGGTCCGGAGTGTTTAGAGGGGGGGGGGGGGGGGGTGAATGAACACTCCTTGTAAAATTTAATCCCTTGTGATTTCTTTCGGATTAGTGAAAGAATCCGAAAGAAATCTGTTTCTTAATCAACTTTTGTACAGAACAGACCACTGAAAGTATAAGTGCGGAACGGTCTGTTCTTGTATATGTAAGAACGGCTCGATGGCTAGTAAGAAAGAACAAGTGCAGAACGATAATACACAGGATATGTTTCTGGAAGTTCGAAGGTGGTGTAATCCTTCTACGTCTCCCCTTCTTCCAATTAAGGAAGGTTTATACTAGAAGACTTTGATTTATACAATCCTGTTGTACAAACCCGATTCAGGCTGGATTTACCTCACTACCAGTCTGAAACTCCTAGTCACTCGATCTGCTCAGACACACTCTGTCTGACAGTTACAATAAGTTTCTCACTTCTATTTTTCAACACAGAAAACACAAGATGCGCACAGTGATCCTAAATGATCAAATGTTACAAAGTAATCGTGCTTAAGAATAATTTCAGCTCGAGAGCTTCTGAGCTTGTAAGCTTGCGCTGTTTTGCTTTCTTGTGCGTTTTTCAATTTATCAGCGAGAGTCACGTATATTCCTTTTGTTGCATCCTTTTATAGTTGTAAGTACCAACGAAATTATTTCCCTTAATGTGCAACTTTGACTCTGCTTAAACTCTGAGTAGGCTACACTCTTCTTCTTCAGGATACTTGCCGTTCTGGTTCATACTTTCGGCGACTGTCAGGTAAGCTCTTCTTTGTCTTCTTACCTTTTATGGAAATCTTCAGTCTTTGGTCCTTTGTAGCATTAATTACAATATTAAATGCTACAATAAATAGCCGTTAATGATTCGGACTGAGGAGCCATTCTTTATGTATCCTAGACTGCTCTGATCTGATAAAGATTGAGATCGATCTGAAGCTTTGGTTTAGTCAGTCTGATATCCATCGATCCGGTCTGATAAGTAATATGCCTTATCAGCTTGTTCTGTTTTGAGCTATCGATCTGGTCAGTCTGATTACCCTCGATCCGGTCTAAAATGCTTTGTCATCTTATCAGCTTGATCTGTTTTGGGCGATCGTTCTGGTCAATCTGAATTCACTCGATCCGGTCTGATATGCTTTGTCATCTTTAAAATCTCATCGATAAGATCCGGAACTAACAAATTCCCCCTTTTTGATGATGACAAAACCTAGCTTCTAAGTCTTTTTAACCAGTCTGATAAGAACTCTGAAGCGAAAACTTTCGGATCGATTACTTCTTCTTGTTCAAAATAAATGAACATTATTAAGTTGGATCGATTAAGCCTTTTATTATTAAGCCTTTCAAAATAAATGAACAAGGACTTAATTAAAAGGGGATTTTTATTTATCACCAAAAAATCCTAAATACAGACAGTCTGATAATTCTATTTCCTAGAAGACTGAGACTGATGCAGCCTGAAGTCTTTCTTCTTTTCCCCCTTTTTGTCAGCAGCAATCTCTTGAAGAAAATCAACAACTTGTGCTAGCTGCGCACTGATAGCGTCAAGACGAACATCTTGAGCGCGGAGGGAATTGGCAACAGATGCTCTGACTTCAGTGGCTAGCTCGATCTGCTCTTTTCTCAGGCTGTTCTTATGGCTTGCTAAGAAAACAGATCGTTTATGCCTCGCTGAAGGCTGCCGATACTGGCTGTAATCTTCTCTTTGAATGAATCAAAGTCCAAAGCTGTAAGCCTCTGACCTTGATGAACTTCTAGAATACGTTGAGAGAGTGACATGAGGTTGTCAGAGAGGTGCTGAAGAGTCCTTGCCAGAAATGGATGTGCATCAAATTGTCGGCTGCGAGAGAGGTCTGATGAGGACAAGGCCTGTTCATCGTCTTCAGCAGTAGGTACAATGGAAGATATGGCAGCGTGATGACTTTCGGATCGGATCAGAGTGACCAAATCCGAGGAAAAAGCTTGAATGAAGGTCATATCTTCATCTGATTGGACTGGAGGAGTGCTGGGCCTGGAAGGCTCCTCAATTTGGAGAGCGGCAACAACTGTGGACACTACCAAATCCGGATCAACGAACTCTGGTGCGTCAATTTTCGCAAGTGCTGTGGTTGGACTGATTTGTGCACGGGAGGCTGATGACCCCAAAGGAATAGATGTGGTTGGAGAGTCAAACAACACATTCAATGGTTCATCATCTGTAGCAGACGGAGCATTAGGCAATGGCTGCTCCGCTGTCTGATCTGCTGGCTGATCTGGTACTAGTACTGTAGTCTGAGCTGCTGCTTGATCTGCAGTCTGATCTGCGGCTGGTTCGGCAGGCTGCGCTGCTGGCTGATCTTCAGTCTGGTCTGCTGCCCCAGAGGGAATAACCTCAACGAAAGGTTCTGCCAGAGTTTTGCTTGCAGAAAGATGATCCGGGCTGGTTGCTGGAGTGGATACACTGATCTTCTGTCGTTGAAAACGGACAGCTAGGTGAAGAGCATGAACATCCATCTCTAATTGAGCAATAACAGCCCCATCATCTCTGGCAGTTGGAGCATTCGGATCGAAGTTCTCTTTCTTAGCAGCTAGGAGCAGAGTGGCCAGTCTGAATCTTTGAATTGCCGTAAATAGCTCTTTGCGCAGCACGGCAAGCCGAACATCATCGGTCTCTGTTCCTTTCAGAACATCCTCTGTTCCTTTCAGAACGTCCTCTTCCATCTTCTTCAGTCTGCTCAACTTTCCGAAGAACATCTCAATGTGGTTGATAGTCCGGTACTGGATGTATTCATCAAAGACCACAATGAGTCCCTTCACCTTCTCATCAACATCCTCCATAGCAATGTCGATGGCTGTCTGCGCTGCAGATTTGGGTTTAGAGGAGAGGGGTTCGGAGAGAATGGCTTTTCCCTTGCCGGTGGTGGAAGGGGACTTGATCCATGATTGGGTATAATCTCCCAACTCAGTGATAACTATCCCTTTGACCACGGGAATGGCAGAGGGAAGTCTAACGGTGACTTTGGGTGCAGGGGTTGAAGCTTGTGAAGGTTGGATGGAAAGTTGGGATGCAGGGGTGGCTTTAGTTGGTGGAAAAATGGGTAGGGGTAGAGTTTTGATTGGTTTGGTAATCTGGGTTCTGGGCTTCTTGGGAAGTGGCTTGGTTGGTGGCGAGGGAGCAGACTGAGTTTCTTCAGAATCAGTCTGGATGGTCAGCTTTCACTTGACCCGAGGTTTGCGCGCAACAGCTTGTTCTTCGCCCTTCTCAATCTTGACTGCAGCCAGAGTGGCAGGAGTAGGCGGAGCACTCTTGGACTTCAGCAGTGCGAGCCCTTTGGAGTTTAGAATCTTGAAGGGACTGAGAGCGGACTGCTTTCCTAGATCGATGTCTAAGGACTCCAGTAGCTTGCTGAGAGGAACAGCAAAGCATACGGCCTGTTTTGATGCAATCACCGTTTCCAGCAGAACTCCAAAAAGAATCACGGACCAGTTCATCTGCTGTCCGGATACAATAGCCGCCATAGCCCTGAACTTCTCTGCAGTTACGGCGTCAAAGCTTCCTGCTTTGCCCAAAAGAGGCTTGCCCACTATTTCGCACAGTACGTGGAAATGGAAGAGCATTTCCTTCTTCTTAAACGAGGGTTGCAAGCGGTGGCCAAAGATAGAAATCTTCCCTTGAAGAGCTGAGAGTGACGCTTGAGGAATCTGTCCAAACTCTGTCAGTCCGGTATTGGGGAGGCCAAAGGTTTTGGCCAGCGTCATCGGCGAGATCTCAAATGATTTGCCCTTGGTAGTAGTGGATATTGATGTCTTCTGGGAGACGGCATTGGCGAATAGTTCACGGATTTCTGATTCATAAACAACTGTGCCGCACTCCAGAAAATTTCTCAGAGTGATTCCAAATCTCGGAAGATGGACACCATCTTTGCATCTTCTGCCCTGTAAATGTCATTAAACTCAACGGAGAGAGAGTTGTGAGTAATGGTAGCCATTGGAATGAAGGTAAAAGAGTGCGAAGATTTAGGAAAGTGAGAGAATAAGAAAACAGATAGCGGTAAGTTGTAAAAAGTGAAAGAAGATGAAATGTTCAGCCCGCTAAATAGGAGAGAGAAGACACGTGTCTTTATCTCGAAGACTGATAAAAAGAAATTCAAAATAAACGGTCAGGATAACAGATAGATAAGGCGGTTAAAATGCGATCAGTCCGGGCTGATTTTGTTAAAAGGAATTTATTGACCAGACAGATCATAGGATAACATCAGATTGACATGGATCGGTCTGAAAGTTCGGACAGGTCTGTGTCTTTCTGAACATTGTATTATCGATCTGTGGCAACAAAAATCTTTAAGAGCGAAAGTAAGAAAACATCTAAACTATTAAGATAAGTCAATTAAACCAAGAATTTGACGGAAATAATTAAACTTAGCCTCTGGGAGCGGTTTGGTGAAGATGTCTGCTGCTTGCTGCTCTGTTGAGATGTGCTCGATCCGAATTTCCTTTTTGCCAACATGATCTCGAATAAAATGATGTCGTATATCAATATGCTTTGTTCGAGAGTGCAGAACTGGATTATACGTTATAGCGATTGCACTTGTGTTGTCGCAAAATATCGGAGAGTCAACAGCTTGGATGCCATAGTCTTTGAGCTGGTGTTGAATCCAGAGCATTTGAGCGCAACAGCTTCCAGCGGCTAGATACTCTGCTTCAGCTGTAGATGTGGCAATCGATGTCTGCTTTTTACTGAACCAAGAGATCAATCTTTCACCTAGAAATTGACATGTTCCACTGGTGTTTTTACGATCAATCTTACACCCAGCGTAGTCTGCGTCTGAATATCCGATCAAGCTGAAGTTTGAATCTTTGGAGTACCAAAGACCAACGTTCTGAGATCTTTTTAAGTATTTCAGAATACGCTTGGCAGCAATAAATGTTATTGCTTTGGTTCTGACTGAAATATGGCGCACATACAGACTGAGAACATAATATCAGGCGGCTCGCTGTAAGATACAATAGCGATCCGATTAGTCCTCTATACATGGTTACTTCAACTGCCGTTGCCCCTTCGTCCTTGTCTACCTTGATTGTTGGACTCATTGGAGTTGATGCAGTTGAGCATGTTTCCATTCCAAATCTCTTGAGGAGCTCTTTAGTATACTTGGTCTGGTTGATGAAAATACCATTGTTGAGCTGTTTGACTTGGAGACCCAAAAAGAAAGAGAGTTCTCCCATCATGCTCATCTCAAACTGTCCCTGCATTAACTTAGAAAATTTCTCGCACAATTTGGGGTTAGTTGACCCAAAGATTATGTCATCAACATAAATCTGAACTAATAGGGTATGTCCCCCCTTAATAAATTTAAATAGAGTTTTATCTACTGAGCCGATCTGAAAATCATGGTTCAGCAGAAATTGAGATAGAGTGTCATACCAGGCTCTTGGAGCTTGTTTCAGACCATACACTGCTTTATTCAGTAGGTATACATGATTGGGATATAAATGGTTCTGAAATCCAGGTGGTTGCTCAATATAGACTTCTTCCTGAAGCTTTCCATTAAGAAAGGCGCTTTTGACGTCCATCTGATATACTTTGAAGTCTTTAAAGGCAGCATATGCAAGAAAGATTCGGATAGCTTCAAGTCTGGCGACTGGTGCAAATGATTCATCGAAGTCGATTCCTTCTTCTTGTCTGAATCCTTGTGCCACCAATCTGGCTTTGTTTCTAACCACAGTGCCATCTGCGTCCAGCTTATTTCTGAAGACCCATCTGGTTCCAATAACAGGCAGATCGCTTGGTCTGGGAGTTAGACTCCAAACTTGATTTGTTCGAATTGATTAAGCTCTTCTTGCATTGCTTTAATCCAGTTGAAATCAGTCAGAGCTTCATCGATCTTCTTAGGTTCCAGGGTTGAGATGAAGGCGGCATGAGTGAACTCATCCATCATTTGTCCTCTAGTTCTGATCGGTGCAGAGGGACTACCAATCACTAGATTAGGTGGATGCTTCTTAGTCCATCGATAGCTTGACTCTGGATTGTCTGGTCCGGTCGGATGAGTAGTAGCAACATGATCAGCATCTGCTTTAACATTTGAGTGAGGAACATCCGGATCAGCTCGATCTGAACAAGCTTCAATGCCTTGATCCGGTCTGTCTGGTACTTCTGTTTCTGGTGGATTGTCTCTTGACCTGTTAGCTACAATCTCATCATCACTGTTAGCTTCGAGATGGATATTTTCCATCTAATTTTGAATTGATTCTTTGTTGCCCTCAACACATAAAGATTCATCAAAAACTACATGAACAGATTCTTCTACAGTTAAGGTTCGATTATTAAAAATTCGATAAGCTTTGCTAGATGATGAATATCCTAAAAATATTCCATTATCTGACTTAGCTTCAAATGCTGTAAGATGATTCTTACCATGTTATGAACGAAGCATTTACAGCCAAATACATGAAGGTGAGAGATAGACGGTCTGTTACCAGTCCATATTTCATATGGGGTGAGATTCAGCTTCTTGTTAATCATAGACCGATTTTGAGTGTAGCATGCAGTATTTACAGCTTCTGCCCAGAACTTTTGCGAAATTCCAGAATCAGCAAGCATTGTTCTTGCTGCTTCCTTGAGCGTTCTGTTTCTTCGTTCTGCAACTCCATTCTGTTGAGGAGTTCGAGCGGCTGAGAACTCATGCTTGATTCCATGATCTTCTAGAAAGGATTCAATATTCTGATTTGAAAACTCAGTGCCTTTGTCACTACGGATCCTGTCTATGCTGGATGATTTCTCGTTCTGAGTGCGTTTCAGCAGCTTGATCAACTTCGGACCGGTCTGATCTTTACTGCTCAAAAATATAGTCCATGTAAAGCGTGAGTAATCATCAATAACAACAAGAGTATACCGCATTCCCCCTAAACTTGTTATTGGTATAGGACCAAACAAGTCCATATGCAATAGTTCTAAACAACGGGAGGAGGATTTGGCATTCTTGTTCTTGAAGGATGATCTGTTCTGTTTGCCCATTTGGCAAGCTTCGCAGATCTTATCCTTAGCAAAATCGATCTTGGGCAGACCGATAACTAGATCATGTTTACACAGGCTAGAGATAGTCTTAAAATTAATATGATTCAAGCGTTTATGCCATAGCCAGTGTTTATTATCATTGTTAGCGATGAAGCAAGTAGGATTATCAGGTTGAGCATGATTCCAGTTAATCTTATATGTATTTCCATTCCTGATTCCTACAAGCATGGTTATACCGTCTGATGATTTAACAGTGCAAGTGTGTTTGTGAAATTCTACAGCATAACCATTATCACAGAGTTGACTTATACTAATCAGATTATAGCACAGATTTTCAACTAACAGCACGTCATTGATAATAATGTTACCATGGACAATCTTACCCTTGCCCACGGTCTTACCCTTTGAGTTGTCCCCGAAAATGATATTGGGTCCAGTACATTCTGTAACTTCAGACAGCAGCTCGATGTTTCCAGTCATGTGACGGGAACACCCACTGTCCAAATACCAGTTTGATGCGAGTTTCTTCGGTACCTGTCATCAAATATAATTATTGTTGGTACCCAATCCTATTTGGGTCCAGAACGGATTAGCCCTTTGGGAACCCACACCTGTATCAGCTTCAATGGCTTGTGTGTGTAAGGTGTGCTGTGTGCTGGTCTGTTTCGATGTTGTGTGTGATAATGTGTGCGCTGTGGAAACCTTTGATTCTCATAAGGTAGTCTATATCTTCGTTGAATCGGTTTTGAATTATAGTAATTGTATTGTCTTCCTTGCCTTCGATCTTGCACCCTTAGATTTGGTCTGAAAGACGCAGAGCTTGCAGGTACCTTTTCTTTGGCTTGGTTGACATATCCAATTCCTTTTCTCAAACCTTGATTCACGAAAGACACTCCCGTTTGAATCGTAGGTGCTTCAGTCTCATATACTGTGCTGGATTTAACAAATGTCATTTGTTTGATTTTGTTCTTTACCAGCAACAGTTCAGATTCATCTTTGGCGGATTCTTTGGTGTCAAAGCCTATGCCGGTGAAATCACCAACGTTTCTTTGTACCTCTTGTAATTCTTCCAAAGATGTTCTGGATTTTGTCCATGTCTTGAATATATGAGAAAGCTTAGCATTTTGTGTGATAATTCTCTTATTTTCTTCATGGAGCTGATCGTATGAGATTTTCAGCTTATTCAGCTCGATCTGGAGAGTGTTGCACTCACCCTGCTCAGAGCAGCTTGGTTTGTTGTGCTCATTCATTTGATCACTGACTTTAGCTTTATTCTTCTCAAATGATTCAGCTAAGATCCTATAATCATTAGCCATGTCTTGCAGTGCGGACATGAGCTCTTCACGTGTAAATTCATTTGAGTCAAAGTCAAATACCTCGTCTGTCTGACTCATCTCTTCATCTGCCATCAGACATTGAATATCTTCTTCGCTTTCGCTGGAAGAATATTCGGAGCTGTCTGAATCGGAGTCAGTCTGAGCCCATTTGCTGTTTCCTTCTTCAGCTACTAGGACCTTTTGGGACTTTCCATGATTTTTGTGGTCTTTGTAGTGCTTCTTTTTCCTGTCATCGCGATGCTTCTCCTTCCGTTCTTCTTTCTTCGGTCTGGTGCAATCTGCAATGAAATGTCCGGTCTTACCACAATTGTAGCAAGCCTGATCATTAACAGCATCGTCCTTTCTTGGCTTATAATGATGAGAGGGTTTAAAGTTCCTCTTATTTTTAGACATGAATTTACCAAATTTTTTGATAAATAATGACATAGCATCATTACTTATCTGTTCAACGGATCGGTCTGATGTTGAGGCGGTCTGGTCTGGAATGGCTGCCAGGGCCTTGTTTGGTTGAGAGATGAATGGCTCTGCTTCACCTCTGCTTATCAGTTCAAACTCATAGGCCTTAAGATCTGCAAACAGATCATGAAGTTCAACATTGTTAAGATCTTTTGATTCCCTCATGGCAATGGTCTTAACATCCCATTCCTTTGGCAGAGCTCTCATAACTTTCAGAGCGATCTCTCTGTTAGAATATTCCTTCCCCAGACCATTCAGTTCATTTATGATGCCAGTGACTCTTTCATCAAACTCATTTAGAGTTTCTCCACTCTTCATCTTTATGCTCTCAAATCTTTGAAGAGCAACAGTCAGCTTGTTTTCTTTGGTCTGGTCGTTGCCTTCACATAGCTGTGCTATCTTCTCCCAAATTTCTTTGGCAGTAGAGCACATTTTGATTTTGCTGAACATGTTCTTGTCCAATGTCTTGAACAAGATGTCTTTGGCAACATTATCGAGATTTGCTTTCTTTCTTTCCTCATTCGTCCAGATGGATCTGTCCTTTTCTACCATTTGTGGTTCACTATCAGTAATGGCGACTGCTGTATTGACTTTCAGAATCTTCATTGGTCCATCAGTGATGACGAACAAAATATCGTCATCCTGAGCTGCCAGATGAGCTTGCATTCTGATTCTCCAGTCATCATAGTCTTCTTTTGAGAACATAGGAATTTTGTTGAAAGATGTCATCAGCTCAAGTGTCTTTGTGCTGATTAAGATGACCTTCTCTGATACCACTTGTTAGGATCGGTCTGGAGTGTTTAGAGGGGGGGGGGGGGGGGGGGTGAATGAACACTCCTTGTAAAATTTAATCCCTTGTGATTTCTTTCGGATTAGTGAAAGAAATCTGTTTCTACAGACCACTGAAAGTATAAGTGCGGAACGGTCTGTTCTTGTATATGTAAGAACGGCTCGATGGCTAGTAAGAAAGAACAAGTGCAAAAAGATAATACACAGGATATGTTTCTGGAAGTTTGAAGGTGGTGTAATCCTTCTACGTCTCCCCTTCTTCCAATTAAGGAAGGTTTATACTAGAAGACTTTGATTTATACAATCCTGTTGTACAAACCCGATTCAGGCTGGATTTACCTCACTACCCGTCTGAAACTCCTAGTCACTCGATCTGCTCAGACACACTCTGTCTGACTGTTACAATAAGTTTCTCACTTCTATTTTTCAACACAGAAAACACAAGATTCGCACAGTGATCCTAAATGATCAAATGTTACAAAGTAATCGTGCTTAAGAATAATTTCAGCTCGAGAGCTTCTGAGCTTGTAAGCTTGTGCTGTTTTGCTTTCTTGTGCGTTTTTCAATTTATCAGCGAGAGTCACGTATATTCCTTTTGTTGCATCCTTTTATAGTTGTAAGTACCAACGACATTATTTCCCTTAATGTGCAACTTTGACTCTGCTTAAGCTCTGAGTAGGCTACAGTCTTCTTCTTCAGGATACTTGCCGTTCTGGTTCATACTTTCGGCGACTGTCAGGTAAGCTCTTCTTTGTCTTCTTACCTTTTATGGCAATCTTCAGTCTTTGGTCCTTTGTAGCATTAATTACGACATTAAATGCTACAATAAATAGCCGTTAATGATTCGGACTGAGGAGCCATTCTTTATGTATCCTAGACTGATCTGATCTGATAAAGATTGAGATCGATCTGAAGTTTCGGTTTAGTCAGTCTAATATCCATCGATCCGGTCTGATAAGTAATATGCCTTATCAGCTTGTTCTGTTTTGAGCTATCGATCTGGTCAGTCTGATTACCCTCGATCCGGTCTGATATGCTTTGTCATCTTATCAGCTTGATCTGTTTTGGGCGATCGTTCTGGTCAATCTGATTTCACTCGATCCGGTCTGATATGTTTTGTCATCTTTAAAATCTCATCGATAAGATCCGGAACTAACAGTGTCATAACATCTTATGGCATCTGTGATATCCCCGAAATGATTATGTGATTTAATCATTTATTTATATTATGCTGATTTAGTGTTAATTCATGAGGTTGAATTAATATGGTTGAGGAGTTACATTTTGGGGTGCATGCGACATATGTTGGGATGTTGTGGTTGTGGCATAATTATTTTGGGGTGTGTATTATTGTTTTGTTAAAAGCATATTTAAATGGGAATTGAAGTATTTTATTGAGAAAATACTATAAAATATCATGTGAGGATATTTTAATACATCGTGCTAAATACCGGGACCAAAACATAACACATCACATAACCCACCACCCAACCACCCCCCTTGACCCATGCCCTGCTGCCAGCTACCAGCTGCTTGCCCATACCCCTTGTCCCATCTCTCACCCAACCCTCCAATGTCTGAAATCACTCCAATTCTCTCCCACAATTCGTCCAACAGCTGCTAAGGGAGTTAGAGAGGAGACCTTCCATTTTTATTGCTTGGGAAGCTTCCAAAAATCGGAGCAAAAAGGGGTGAGAAACCATTTCTGGGTTTGAAATTAAGTTGTTGAGTTCATACTTTTGTTGGTGTGAAAAATGGCATGTTAACTCAGGTTTCTTAAAACCTTCGATTTAAATGCTTACATGGTGTTGTTATGTAACTCTCAGTATTTTTCCTTATATATTTTACATGTTTTATGTTGAGGAAATAAGCATGTAAAGTAGGGTGTTCGGAAATCTGGGTAGGAGTATGCCCTGTTTTTCTGGGAAATGTGGACTGGGAGTGATTTTGAGGAGGTGATATTATGCATGTTAGATGGGTTTTAGGGTAAACCTTTGATGTGTAAATATGCATGGTAGTTTTGTGAAGCCTTTGGCATTTTTATTCGAGCAATATCCATGACTTATGTGGTAGATTTCATTGCTTGATAGAGGGTACTCAAAAATCTGGGCAGGAAGATAATGCTCTGTTTTTTCGAAAAAGTTGGTTGAGTACTGATGTTATAGGGTGCTTTTAATGCATGTGGGTTTGTGGTTGGGATATATATCTTGTATGATTACACTCAGGGTAGTGTATTGTAGCTACTAGCATGTTTGTTTAGGCATGTTGTATGTCTTACATGTTAGAACGAAAGGTGTGAAAATCAGTGTTGAGCATTCTGGAAAATGTCGCGCACAGACCATGTGTCGATCGATCGCCACAAATGGCGCGATCGATCGCCGAGGTCCAGTAGCCAAAATCAAAGGCACGCGATCGATCGCCATGAATGGCGCGATCGATCGCCATGGGACAGTGGAGTTTGGCGATCGATCGCCAAGTGGTAGCGATCGATCGCCAGAGGCAAAGTTTTGAAATATTGATATTTTGTTGGATTTTTGATTTTGGATCATATATTGGCATCTAATATTGTGTTGTACACTGGTGTAGAGCCTTCACAGACGGCTACACAACGCAGGGGATAGAGTCCCACCACACACTACATTTTGGAAAGGTACGTAAGCGACGTACGGGCATCCCAACGGTAACATGTACTTATGTTTGTCTGTTTGACATATAATGAATGCAATGTGATGCATTAAGAGTTGATACATGTTATTATGCATTGTTGTTGCATATTATGCATTGTTGTTGCATATTGTGATGTGGAATAAAGAGGAGTATTCCACGAGTCAGGGGTGATCACAGTGAAGGTTTAATGCTTACGCTTGACTGCTAAAAATGTGGAGCGGGAGGGGGGAGGCTCGCTTGCACATGGAGGCGGGGTATACCATACTAAGCGATGATGAGATACCGCTAGTATGAAGAAGCGAGGATGATATACCGCTTGTTTTGAGATTGTAAAGAGAAGAAGCATTAAAATAACTGATGATGACTGACTCAAGAAAAAGAGATGATATGTCATGACATTTATTGGTGAAGCCATACATTCATATAGTGTTTTGATTATGAATTGTGGTACAGGGACAACCATTGGGCATTGTAAATGCGATGAAAATACAGGAAGTGTTTTGTATTTATGATTATGCATTTACGCCTTACGTATTCATATTGTGTTGTATATGGATAGCTATGTGCTCATGTGTTGGGGGTTGTCTTTGTAGGTGCTTTTGCTAAGGAGAACTAGGGTCGGGGCTGATACTTTGAGCTGTAAGGAGTGCTACTACAATAGCAGGACAGAGTTCTTATGCGTAGTCTCTACAAGTAGTAGAGTAGAACTATAGTGTCACTCCTATTGTTTTGAGAAATGTAACTATTATCTGTTTCAAATTTTATGGGTACATTTGAACTGTAAGCTCAAAATGTCAACACAATTAAATACTCTGATATTGAAATGCTTAGTTCTCTTAATCGCACCTATTAGTATCTTGAGATATCGTGGTCTCACATGTAGTGGTATCAGAGCAGTGGTTAGATAACCAGGGGAGAGTGAAGGGTAGCCTTTAGAGACAAGTTGGTTAGGTATTCATTGTTGGGCATGTTATGCATGTGATGCATATTTTTGTGTAAGTGTTATACTAACATGCTTTGAATATGATACTCTTGTTATCTAACGGCTTATACTATGAACTGCTTTTGGTATTGTTGTTAACTCTTGTGTTGCAGCATGGCGGCTATTAATCCGGAGAACCTCAATGAAGAGGTAGGGGATATGGGCAGTATGAATGCTAGTGTTGCTCATATAAATCCTTTACCGCCACCTGCTGTAGGAGTGGAGCCCAGTGCACAGATGTTATTACCAGGGGAGCTCAGTTTGACACAGTTTCTGAACTTCCGTCCACCCATGTTTGAGGGGACCGAGTCTGGAGAAGGGGCCGAAGAGTGGCTAGAACGGATAGAGCAGATACTTGTGACTGCGCCCTGTGCACGTACCGCATGGCTGAGGTTAGCCGAGTTTCAGATGGCGAAGAAGCCTTCTATGTGGTGGAAGACCACTGTGATGGAGCTGAGGGCCCAAGGTATGATAGTGGACTGGACTGTATTCAGGACCCGGTTTCTTAACCGGTATTTTTCTGCCGCTGCCAGACAATTCAAGGAGGACGAGTTCACTAATTTGAAGCAGGGTAACATGTCAGTTTCAGACTTTGCTTTGCAGTATTCCTCACTGTTGAGGTATGTCCCCCACATCGCTGTGAGCAGCCATGCAAAGATGAGGCATTTCCTGAAGGGACTGAGGCCAGAACTATT
Source organism: Haberlea rhodopensis (assembly GCA_907163345.1). Classification (NCBI taxonomy): domain Eukaryota; kingdom Viridiplantae; phylum Streptophyta; class Magnoliopsida; order Lamiales; family Gesneriaceae; genus Haberlea; species Haberlea rhodopensis. Next base: position 642,132 of record CAJQUN010000130.1, on the reverse strand, counting down.
CGACCGGGTTGTCTCCAACAACCCCAGCTCTTTTGATGACGCCCTGACTAGGGCAGAGCTGGCAGAGATTGCAGTGGGAGCATATAAGGACGTTGTACCCTCTTCCGTGCCATCACAGAGGCCTATTACTGATAGTTTGAAACCACGAGGGGATCAGTTCAAGGCTCGTGGAGCCTCATCATCTTCCAGATTTAGCGGGAAGAAATCTCAGAGTCAGAAGCAGAGCAATCGAGGACCTACACAGGGGAGTAAGGCAGGAGGGGACAGGTGTGACCGTTGTGGAGGATTTCACTTGTCACGTGACTGCCGAGGCTGCTATGTTTGTGGCAAGATGGGCCACTTAGCTCGGAATTGCCCCAATCGGGCAAATCAGGCAGACTCAGGGCCGAATAGGCCAAGATTTGATGCTAGGACGGCACCACCGAGGCAGCAGTTTGTGCCTCGACCCTAGGAAGGTCAGGCGACAGGACCACCGCAGGGACAAGTGTATGCACTGACTAGGAAGCAGGCTGAGGCAGCCCCGGAGGAGGTCATTGCTGGTACGTGTCATTTATTTACGTACCCTGCATTTATTTTGGTAGATACAGGTGCTTCTCATTCTTTTGTATCTGTTGCTTTTGTGGAGAGACACCACTTGTGCTCGTCTCTGTTACCCACGCCTCTCATGGTCTCGACACCCATGGGAAAGCATGTGATTGCGGACCGACTGTTATCTGATTGCCTCATTTATTTTGAGGGCAATGATCTGAGGGCCGATCTGATTCAGTTAGAGATGGCAGACTTTGACTGTATTATCGGCATTGATGTGTTGAGCAGATACCGAGTTGTGGTAGATTGCCGACAGAGGATGGTACGTTTTCTATCTGATCAGGGGTTCCAGTTGACTTTTTATGGGGACGGCTCTCGTCCAAGGATTCCAGTGATCTCAGCGGTTAAGATGTTGCGGTTATTGGAACGTGGCCACACTGGGTACCTTATTTATGCCGTGAATGCATCAGAAGAGAAGTAAGTGAAAGCCGAGGACATTCCAGTTGTGGCGGAGTTCATTGATGTGTTCCCAGATGAGATTCCGGGATTTCCGCCTGTCAGGGATGTTGAGTTTGCCATTGAGCTGCTGCCAGTGACTTCTGCTATTTCTCGTGCCCCTTACAGGATGGCACCGGCAGAGCTGAGAGAACTGAAGGTACAGTTACATGAGCTCCTCGACAAGGGATACATTCGTCCTAGTGTATCGCCTTGGGGTGCACCAGTATTGTTCGTGAAAAAGAAGGATGGTTCAATGCGTCTGTGCATTGACTACAGGCAACTGAACAAGGCCACAGTGAAGAACAGGTATCCACTTCCGAGGATTGATGATCTGTTCGATCAGCTTCAGGGTACAGAGGTGTACTCGAAGATAGATTTGAGGTCCGGCTATCATCAGGTGCGGGTTAGAGCTGGCGATGTCCAAAAGACGGCTTTTAGAACTCGGTATGGGCACTACGAGTTCTTAGTGATGCCATTCGGAGTGACAAATGCACCTGCAGTTTTTATGAGCTTGATGAACAGAGTATTTCAGGAGTACCTCGATCAGTTTGTGATCGTATTCATTGATGACATCCTCGTATACTCAAGGAGTGAGGAGGAACATGCCGATCATTTGAGGACAGTACTTCAAATTCTCAGAAATCATCAGTTGTACGCCAAACTCAGTAAGTGTGAGTTTTGGCTGAGCAGTGTATCATTTTTGGGCCATATCATATCACGAGAGGGGATATCAGTAGACCCGAGGAAGATAGAGGCAGTTATGGATTGGTCTACCCCTACTTCAGTCAGTGAGATTCAAAGTTTTCTTGGTCTGGCTGGCTATTACCCACGTTTCGTCGAGGGTTTCTCAAAGATCGCCAAGCCACTTACACAGCTGACTCAGAAGGGAGTTCCATTCCTTTGGTCGGAAACTTGTGAGCAGAGCTTCCAGGAGTTGAAGCACAGATTGACTTCAGCGCCAGTTTTGGTAATTCCCAGGGAGAACAAAGGGTTCGTTCTCTATACCGACGCATCGCTTCAGGGTTTAGGATGCGTGCTGATGCATGATAAGCACGTTGTGGCTTACGCTTCGAGACAATTGAAGCCACATGAGGCGAGGTATCCGGTCCATGATCTGGAGCTAGCAGCTATAGTGTTCGCCTTGAAGATATGGCGACACTACTTATACGGTACCTCATTCACCATCTTCACTGATCACAAAAGCCTGAAGTTCTTGTTTACACAGGCTGAGCTGAACATGAGGCAGAGGAGATGGATGGATCTGCTGAAGGATTATGATTGTGAAATCCTATACCATCCCGGGAAAGCAAACTTGACAGCCGACGCTTTGAGTCGGAAGGTGAGGAGCACAACAGAGGATGCCATGTGTATATCAGCTATGTTGGGCACCTACTGCCATTTGGGATTTGATTATGATGTGTCTACTTCACCAGTACAGGTTTTGACCTTGTTAGCTGAGCCTGCTATTTATGATCACATCAGGAAGGCTCAGGGGACCGATGCAGAGGTTCAGAGATGGATGTCAGTGGTTCATTCAGGACAGCCATCGAGATTCAAAGTGGCTGAGGACGGTTCTCTGAGACTTGGCGACAGATGGGTGGTTCCAGATACACCCGAGTTGCGTCAGGGTATATTACAGCGAGCTCATTGCAGCAGGATGAGTGTCCACCCGGGCGGGAAAAAGATGTATAAGGATCTACGCAACCAGTTCTGGTGGAGGCGTATGAAACAAGATGTCACCTCATTCGTCAAGAGATGTTTGATCTGTCAACAGGTGAAGACTGAGAGACAGAGGCCTGGAGGTGAGCTAAGGAGCTTGGAGATACCACAGTGGAAGTGGGAGCACATGTCCATGGACTTCGTGACCCACTTACCAAGGACTGTTTCAGGTTTCGATGCTATATGGGTAGTCGTCGACAGATTGACAAAGAGTGCTCATTTCATTCCCTACTGTATGACATACACGCACTTGAGGATGGCACAGTTATATATCAGAGATGTGGTGAGACTGCACGGGATCCCTGTTTCGATTGTATCTGATCGAGATCCGCGGTTTACATCTCACTTTTGGGAGGGTCTGCAGACAGCTCTAGGTACGGAGTTGAGGCTGAGCACAGCGTATCACCCTCAGATGAACGGACAGACCGAGCGTACAATACAGACGCTCGAAGATATGTTGAGAGCTTGTGTGCTAGAGTTCGACACTTCATGGCAGGACTCGATAGCCTTGGTGGAGTTCTCTTACAACAACAGCTACCAGGCAAGTATACAGATGGCTCCTTTCGAGGCCCTCTATGGTAGGCGTTGTAGGTCACCCTTGTGTTGGGATGAGGGGGATCGCAAATCAGTCGGAGGACCAGACTTGATCCGGTGAAAGAAAAGGTAAAAGTGATAAGGCAAAAGATGAAAGCAGCTCAGGACAGACAGGCAGCGTATGCCAATCAGCGGCGTAGGCCATTGGAGTTTCAGTTGGGCGACAGAGTCTTTCTGAAGATCTCACCTTTCAGAGGCGTAGTACGGTTTGGTATGCGGGGAAAGTTATCCCCGAGATATGTGGGGCCGTACGAGATCTTGCAGCGTGTGGGTACTCTGGCTTACAGGTTAGATTTACCACCCTCTCTGTCTGGCATTCACGATGTATTTCATGTGTCTATGTTGTGGAAGTACGAGCCAGATCCTTCTCATGTGTTGCAACCTTCTGAGGTTCAGATTGAGTCAGATGTTTCCTATGTGGAGCGACCTATCAGGATTTTGGATAGGGCAGATCGCAGGCTGAGAAACAAAATTATTCCTATGATCAAGGTTCAGTGGGATCGTAGGGGTGTCGAGGAGGCCACGTGGGAGACAGAGCGACACATGGTGCAGCACTATCCAGAGCTGTTTTCGGGTATGCATTTATGTTTTGTTTTACTTTATATTGGGTAAGTGCATGCTGATTTCGAGGGCGAAATCTTATAAGTAGGGGAGTATTGTGATATCCCCGAAATGATTATGTGATTTAATCATTTATTTATATTATGATGATTTAGTGTTAATTCATGAGGTTGAATTAATATGGTTAAGGAGTTACATTTCGGGGTGCATGCGACATATGCTGGGATGTTGTGGTTGTGGCATAATTATTTTGGGGTGTGTATTATTGTTTTGGTAAAAGCATATTTAAATGGGAATTGAAGTATTTTATTGAGAAAATACTATAAAATATCATGTGAGGATATTTTAATACATCGTGCTAAATACCGGGACCAAAACATAACACATCACATAACCCACCACCCAACCACCCCCCTTGACCCATGAGCTACCAGCTGCTTGCCCATACCCCTTGTCCCATCTCTCACCCAACCCTCCAATGTCTGAAATCACTCCAATTTCCCAAAATTCGTCCAACAGCTGCTAAGGGAGTTAGAGAGGAGACCTTCCATTTTTATTGCTTGGGAAGCTTCCAAAAATCGGAGCAAAAAGGGGTGAGAAACCATTTCTGGGTTTGAAATTTAGTTGTTGAGTTCATACTTTTGTTGGTGTGAAAATGGCATGTTAACTTAGGTTCTTAAAACCTTCGATTTAAATGCTTACATGGTGTTGTTATGTAACTCTCAGTATTTTTCCTTATATATTTTACATGTTTTATGTTGAGGAAATAAGCATGTAAAGTAGGGTGTTCGGAAATCTGGGTAGGAGTATGCCCTGTTTTTTCTGGGAAATGTGGACTGGGAGTGATTTTGAGGAGGTGATATTATGCATGTTAGATGGGTTTTAGGGTAAACCTTTGATGTGTAAATATGCATGGTAGTTTTGTGAAGCCTTTGGCATTTTTATTCGAGCAATATCCACGACTTATGTGGTAGATTTCATTGCTTGATAGAGGGTACTCAAAAATCTGGGCAGGAAGATAATGCTCTGTTTTTTCGAAAAAGTTGGTTGAGTACTGATGTTATAGGGTGCTTTTAATGCATGTGGGTTTGTGGTTGGAATATATATCTTGTATGATTACACTCAGGGTAGTGTATTGTAGCTACTAGCATGTTTGTTTAGGCATGTTGTATGTCTTACATGTTAGAACGAAAGGTGTGAAAATCAGTGTTGAGCATTCTGGAAAATGTCGCGCACAGACCATGTGGCGATCGATCGCCACAAATGGCGCGATCGATCGCAGGGGTCCAGTAGACAAAATCAAAGGCACGTGATCGATCGCCATGAATGGCGCGATCGATCGCCATGGGACAGTGGAGTTTGGCGATCGATCGCCATGTGGTAGCGATCGATCGCCAGAGGCAAAGTTTTGAAATATTGATATTTTGTTGGATTTTTGATTTTGGATCATAAATTGGCATCTAATATTGTGTTGTACACTGGTGTAGAGCCTTCACAGACGGCTACACAACGCAGGGGATAGAGTCCCACCACACACTACATTTTGGAAAGGTACGTAAGCGACGTACGGGCATCCCAACGGTAACATGTACTTATGTTTGTCTGTTTGACATATAATGAATGCAATGTGATGCATTAAGAGTTGATACATGTTATTATGCATTGTTGTTGCATATTATGCATTGTTGTTGCATATTGTGATGTGGAATAAAGAGGAGTATTCCACGAGTCAGGGGTGATCACAGTGAACGTTTAATGCTTACGCTTGACCGCTAAAAATGTGGAGCGGGAGGGGGGAGGCTCGCTTGCACATGGAGGCGGGGTATACCATACTAAGCGATGATGAGATACCGCTAGTATGAAGAAGCGAGGATGAGATACCGCTTGTTTTGAGATTGTAAAGCGAAGAAGCATTAAAATAACTGATGATGACTGACTCAAGAAAAAGAGATGATATGTCATGACATTTATTGGTGAAGCCATACATTCATATAGTGTTTTGATTATGAATTGTGGTACAGGGACAACCAATGGGCATTGTAAATGCGATGAAAATACAAGAAGTGTTTTGTATTTATGATTATGCATTTACGCCTTACGTATTCATATTGTGTTGTATATGGATAGCTATGTGCTCATGTGTTGGGGGTTGTCTTTGTAGGTGCTTTTGCTAAGGAGAACTAGGGTCGGGGCTGATACTTTGAGCTGTAATGTGATGACCAAGGATTATAGATGTTAATCCCGTAGTGTTAATAATCCCTAAAGTGGTTTTACGTGGCGATTTGGAGTTTAATCGAGGTGTTGGGCCTTCTGGGCTCGTTTATTTGGGTAGTTGGGATCGTTGGATCCAGAGGTTGAGATTGTATTCTCATTTGGGTGATAAACCTGAGAGTTGGGTTTTTGATGTGTTTCGGGATCTCGGGTGCTTGTGTGAGCACCGGTAGGGGGTTTTGGAGTTAGAGAGAGAATTTTTGAAAACAGATGATTTTTAATGAATCATGATGTATTTGTGGGGCTATTAGTTTTTCGGGGTATTTTTGCTATAAATACCAGTTGAACCCGAGATTTAATTAAAAATATCATTTCTCCTCCTTCAGCCTTCTCTCTCTCCCTCGCCCGCCCGCATCCCGTCGCCCCCAGCCCCCGTGGCTTCAGGCCGTGCGCCCGCCGCCGTCCGGCCGCCATTCGGTGCGTGCGACCTGTCACCGGCTTCGTCTCGTCGAAGCGCAGCTATCCCCTCCGGCAATTGAAAGTTTCGTCGCGTTTTGAAGTCAGATTTTGCGAGAAAGCGTCGATCCCCAATTTCTAGGGTTCTTCGATTTCGGTCGATTTTCCTTCCGATTTTCGTTTGGGTAACATTCCTTACCCCTTTTCCATGCTTGTGATGTATTCCCCTGCCTTTTTGTGAATTATTGTGTTCGAATTTAAAGAATTATTGGGTTCGAATTTAAGGGCTTTGAGTGGTTCGAATTTAAGGGCTTGAGTTCGAAAATTTGGGGGTTTTTGGCAAGGGTGATGATTCTTGCTATTGATGGTTTAATTCACATTTTAGATGATTTATGGTGTTTAATTGGGTTCGATTTGTGAGATAAGGGTTCGAAAATTTGTAGGGTGTGCTTGAGCATGGGTTGCATGTTCGTAAATAATTGTGAATTATTTATCGTGTTAGCACATCGTTCCTCGGGGCATGGAACTCGAGCAAGGTTTGGCTCGGACTTCGGAGATTTAAGGTACGTGCGACGTACGAGCATTACTATATATATTAGAGCATTATGAAATGCATAAGGTATTTTTTGATTGCATTGAATATTGTGCATATGGTTATATATATATATATGTTGATATAGCCAAGGAACGACCAAATCTTGATATCGCCGCTTGTAGCGTGCGTGACACTAGAGTAGGATAACTCTTACAAGATATAAGGGGTACTGGGTTTATATGACTATTGTAAGACATTTGAGATGTCTAGGTTCGTAGAATCATGTATTCATTATAAGACATTTGAGATGTCTAGGTTCGGAGAATCATTTATTCATTATAAGACATTTGAGATGTCTAGGTATAATGAAGGATTGGTAAAATAAATGCTAGGCATTTGAGCTATCTGTGATTGATAGCGAGGTTGTGAAATCAGTATTAGATATTGAGATATCTATATTTGCATGTATAATGAATTTGGAATCACTATCTATTGATACTCGAGGATTAGGCATGCGATGGGTTAATCAATGTGTTGATTTACTGATTTTTGAGATTTGATGAGTTTGATGATTGTGAGAACAGGGACAAGACACGGAATCCCGGATGAGGTTGCCATCCAGGGAGTATCATTTAAATTCATTAGTATTTACCTTTGTTGTAAATTATGAATTTCATTATTGTGATTATGGGATTTTGTGTATTGGTATGCTCACCCCGTTGGGGGGCTGTCTCTGTTGGGGCAGGTGAACAGGTACATCGATGGCTTTGGAGTTGAGCTCGAGCTGTTGATTGGATTTACTCCCAGGATCGTGGTACCAGGGCTTGATGGAGCACGGTATCGTATAGAGTACTTATATACACCTGAGGGTTATATACATATTCATGATGCTCGCATGTGAGCACGATTATACTTGTATATGGATTGTATATAAAGGCATGAGCCTTTCTCTCTTTCATTCTATGTTGCATGCAATTAGGGGTAGAATTGCTAAATGATATGAGAGTCATTGGTGTATTATGTGGGTGTTGAAACCCACTTTTGTCGTCATATGTGTGGTGTCTTCCCTGGCTGGGAATTTACTTGATATTACAGCATTCTGATGAGTATTATGTTTTCCCTGGCCGGGAATTATGTTATGTGTTGTGCTTTTATTTCGGGATAGCTCTATTTATGGGGAGAATCTGCCCAAATTTTACCCACAATGTAAAATGTGGCACCAAGGGAATGGTAAAGGGCGATCATATGAGTCTATTTGTTGTTAGGCTGATGATCTTATGACATTGAGTATTAAAGGAAATTTTGTAATCGCCATTCAATGGTAAAGTATCATCTGAGCTTCCCGATTGACTTTTTATTGAAAGCATGTGCCACACATAGTGGTTAATACACTAATCAGGGGTTAAGGGCTAAGGGGGTCCTTACATGTAAGGAGTGCTACTACAATAGCAGGACAGAGTTCTTATGCGTAGTCTCTACAAGTAGTAGAGTAGAACTATAGTGTCACTCCTATTGTTTTGAGAAATGTAACTATTATCTGTTTCAAATTTTATGGGTACATTTGAACTGTAAGCTCAAAATGTCAACACGATTAAATACTCTGATATTGAAATGCTTAGTTCTCTTAATCGCACCTATTAGTATCTTGAGATATCGGGGTCTCACAGCATCTTACCACATAATAATATCGTATGGCCTCTTACCATATGGGCATCTTACCCCGTGGCATCTTACCACAAATAACATCGCATGGCCTCTTACCATGTGGGGCATCTTACCCCGTGGCATCTTACCACAAATAACATCGCATGGCCTCTTACCATGTGGGGCATCTTACCCCGTGGCATCTTACCACAAATAACATTGTATCATTATATAAACATCATATAAACATCATCATTATAAACTTATTCATCATAATCATCATCATAAACATCATATCATCTTTACTCATCATAAACATCATCATCATAAACTTACTTATCATAATCATCATCATAACATCATACATACTTGTGCAATCATTGCATAATCATAGTATAGAAGTATGGTTTACCGTCCGATGCCCGTACGTTTCTTACGTACCTTCCTTGCTTGAACATTACATGAACAAACGCATTAGTATATTCAATAATAATTGAGACCATACCGAAGTATTCCACTGTCGGTTGTCTACCCAGTCTGTCCTCAGACAATACATCATATCTTTCTTTTCCCTGATTTTCTTTCCAAAATCAGATTCCTTGGCACGTAACATATAGAGTGCTAGACATCACTATTAATGCCATCCTATCGTGTTCCATACGATTCCTGCAACCACAATGGTTAGCAATACCACTTTTCATATCATAAAAGCACATAAACAATTAGTTATGTCGTATAACATTAATGTCATCATGCATAAATATGTGCTATCAATAACTTCCTAGGCCCTTAACAGCCCCAATGAGCAACCACTGCTCTGATACCACTAATGTAAGGACCCCAAGCCCTTAACCCTTGATTAGTGTATTAATCATTATGTGTGGCACATGCTTTCAATAAAATCATTCGGGAAACTCAGATGATACTTTACCATTGAATGGCAATTACAAAATTTACTTTAATATGCAATGTTATAATTTCATCATCCTAACAACAATAGACTCATAGAGTTCGCCCATTACCATCCCCATTACGCCACTTTTTACATTGTGGACATTTATATAAATTTGGGCAGAGTCTCCCCATAAATTGAGCTATCCCGAAACAAAAGCACATCACATAACATAATTCCCGGCCAGGGAAAACACAATACTCAACAGAATACTACAACACTAAGTAAGTTCCCAGCCAGGGAAGACACCACACATAAGACGACAAAAGTGGGTTTCAACACCCACATAATACACCAATGACTCTCATATCATTTAGCAATTCTACCTCTAATTGCATGCAACATAAAATGAAAGAGAGAATGGCTCATGCCTTTATATACAATCCATATACAAGTATAATCGTGCTCACATGCGAGCATCATGAATATGTATATTGTAAGTAATCCAAGAGCATACAACGCAGCGAAATAAAATTTTATGGATTACTAACCAGCAGATCTATACATAAGATTCATATCGGATAAAGGAATTACAAGTGTCTTACCCTTGTAGCGTGTTTGAAGCAGAATCCACGGAGCAGCACCACGTCCTACGCCTTCTCCGAGTCACTAGCAAAACTCAATGAGTTTTGCCTCAACGGTATCCACACGATCAAATCGGGTGAAGCGATAGTTTAATAACAAGTTGCTAGACAAGTTATTAAACCGGAACAAGAAGGACACTCGATTCTAAATCGAAAGGCACGCCCAAAATTCACAAATTCTCTTCGGCTATGATGAAGAAGCCGAGAGCTCTTTTGTTGGTTTTGGAGGCCGTGTGTCTTGCTTGGTTTTTAGGTTGAATGATATGAAGTTGTGTCATACAATTAAATCATAACCTTGTATTTATATTAAAAGGCTTTTAATTAAGGTTCAAGACTTTCTTAAAGTCTTATGGGCCCAAACCCATGATTTAATTAAAACCTTTTAATCACTTAATTAAGACTCTTCTTAATTAATTAATTCATCCAATGAATTTAATTTCCCTTCTCGATTTAATCTTTTGTGCGACCCGATAGGATCTTGTAATGTTGGGAGTGACATAAAATCTCATTTTATGTCGCAAGCATTGAGCGGTATCTAGCAACACATCAATGCTACCCAAATTACAAGAATGTCAATGACTCGACATAATCTTTAGAACTTGTGATAATATTAATTATGTAACTTAATCCCTTTGTCCTTTGTGTTTAGATTGAACACGAGTCATGGAATAGTCATACTCGTATATCCAATCTTTATTTCTTGATCCCCAAGTAGAACTAGAATAAACGAATAAGCTCGATATCTCATATCGACTCATTCGAGCATGGCCATGCATTTTAGTTCTCACTTGATCAAGGGCCTGACACATCTTCTGTTATATAGGAGGGACAAATCCTATCTCGATCAGTCAACATCCCTCTACATAATTCGTAGTGTATCCAATAGTCTCCTTTATAGTATACCCTGTTACGGGTAACGTTTGACGATATCAAGATACATAACTCCTTATGTTGGGATCTCTGATGATCACAAGTCGTAAGGATTACATACATTATTATCACTATGAGAATTGCATATGACGATCATATAACTATCCATGTTGCATTCTCATGGTGGGTCTGTCCAGTACATCGTTATCTAACATGTACCTATATGTTGATTTGATATCTCATATCAATGAACAATTCATCGATCAACACATACTAGTCTCAACGTATTATCATTATCCCTATTCATGATAATACTTGACTAGGGACATCTTTAAGAATAATACAATATTATTCTAAGGACATTCACATATAGATTAATTCACATTGCACAGTTAAAAGAATAATATATAATAATGAATTGCCATTCATAAAATCATATTACATTGTATGTCATAAACAATCATCTAATGATGTGTCTTAGGGCATATCCCAACATATATAACCCTCATGTGTATATAAAGTACACAGTAAGATAACGTGCTGTGATGACCTGAGATTAGGGATATTAATCCCGGAGTGTTAATAACCCCTAAAGTTGTTTTACGTGGCGATTTGGAGCTTAATCGAAGTGTTGGGCCTTCTGGGCTCGTCTATTTGAGTAGTTGGGATCGTTGGATCCCGAGGTTAAGATCGTATTCTCATTTCGGTGAAAACCTGTGAGTTGGGTTTTTAGTGTGACTCAGAATCTCGGGTGCTTGGTGTGGGCACCGGTAGGGGGTTTTTGAGTTAGAGAGAGAATTTTTGAAAACAGATGATTTTTAATGAACCATGATGTATTTGTGGGGCTATTAGTATTTCGGGGTATTTTTGCTATAAATACCAGTTGAACCCGAGATTTTAATTATCGGAACCATTTCAGCACCTCATTTCTCTCTCCACCGCGCGCCCCTTTCCCGATCCCCTTTGACCACCGCGCACAAAAGTGCTCCGCCCGCCGCCGTCCGGCCGCCGTTCGGCGCGTGCCACCCGCCGTTGGAATCGTCTCTTCCAGGCGCTCCTATCCATACCAACAATTCGAAGTTTCGTCGAGAATCGCGTTCGGATTTGCCAGAAAAGCGTAGGGTTCGAAAACTGGAGTTCATCCGATTTTTGGGGCTCGATTTTGGTATGTTTTTGGTACGATTTTTCTGGTGTTTTTGGGGCGTTTGTGAGCTGTTATTGAGTCGATGATTTCAGACTTTTATGGTTCGAAATAATTGTTGCTTTTAGTTCGAATTTCAGCTCGATTTTTTGTGAGTTAGGGTTCGAAAATTTGGATTTTTGGCATGAGAATGATGGTTCTTGTTGTTATTCGATTAATTCATGTTTAAATGAATTATGATGCTTAATTGGGATCGAATTGAGATGTTATGTTCGAATTTTGCCCTATTTTGGTGAAGGTTTGATTTCGATTTTGGGGGTTTTGGCTATGGGTTGATGATTCATGTTAGAGATCGTTTATTACATGTTTTAGATGATTTATGATGGTTGGTTGGGTTCGAATCGTGATGCTAGGGTTCGAATTATTGAAGGTGTTCTTAGGCAATTTTTTTCGATATGCCGCATTCGTTTTCCCTCCTTGCATGTACCCTGCCCCGGGTCTTTTAAATGATTTATTGTCGTGTGTTGACAATATTTTGAGGGTTATGGATGTGCTTGAGCATGGGTTACGTGTTCGTAAATAATTGTGAATCATTTATCGTGTTAGCACATCGTTCCTCGGGGCATGGAACTCGAGCAAGGTTTGGCTCGGACTTCGAGGATTTAAGGTACGTTTAGCGTACGAGCATAGTTTAAATGATGTTTTACACGTATGATGCATGATTTAAAATACATGAAATGCTTTACTATGATGGTACCAGGACTTGGTTACGTTATGTTGATTCACATGGTGAAATGCTTAGTGCCGCTATGAAGCGAGCAAATGATGGGGTGTGGTTGCTACGGAGCAAACACCGATAGTATGATGCCATTTTGAAGTAAGAAATGAAAATGTGGTATTTGATTAGATATCTAGGATATCTGTATTTTATTCCCTATTGGTAATGAATAGGAACAGAGACGTAGTTAATCAGAGAAGTGATTAACTAGTATCGGAAGTTAAGGAAATCCCAATATGATATCTAGAATTTTGATAATTGCTAGATAAAGAAAGATGTTATGAAATGTTGTTAAATTGAAACTGGCTAGGGTTAACCAATATGATGATTAACTGCATATTCAGGATTTGATGATTTATCTGTTTTGAGAACAGGGTTATTACAGGGGTACGCTATGATAAGGATGATACCATCCAGGAAGTATCACATATGTTCCACAATATTTACATTTTCGTAAATTATGTATTATGTCATTATGATTATGAAATTGTGGAATTGGTATGCTCACCCCGTTGGGGGCTGTCTCTGTTGGGGCAGGTGAGCAGGTACATCGATGGCTGTGGAGCTGGGCTCGAGCTGTTGATTTGATGTACTCCCAGGATCATGGTACCAGGGCTTGATGGAGCACGGTATCGTATAGAGTACTTATATACACCCGAGGTTTATATACACATTTATGATGCTCGCATGTGAGCACGGATATTCTTGTATATGGGTTGTATATAAAGGCATGAGCCTTTCTCTCTTTCATTATATGTTGCATGCAATTGTGGTAGAATTGCTAATGATATGAGAGTCGTTAGTGTATTATGTGGGTGTTGAAACCCAATTATGTCGTCTTATGTGTGGTGTCTTCCCTGGCTGGGAATTTACTTTGTGTTCAGTATTCTGTTGAGTATTGTGTATTCCCTGGCCGGGAATTATTTTATGTGATGTGCTTTTGTTTTGGGATAGCTCAATTTATGGGGAGACTCTGCCCAAATTTTTATAAAAACCCACAATGCAAAAGTGGTGTAATGGGGGTGTTAAAGGGTGAACATGGGAGTCTAATTGCGGGTAGAGATGACCTTAATGTTGAATATTAAAGAAATTTTGTAATTGCCAAAGTATCATCTGAGCTTCCCGATTGGCTTTTTATTGAAAGCATGTGCCACACATAGTGGTTAATACACTAATTAAGGGTTAAGGGCTTGGGGTCCTTACATTAGTGGTATCAGAGCAGTGGTTGCTCATTGGTGCTGTTGAGGGCCTAGGAAGTTATTGCTAGCACATATTTATGCATGATGGCATTAATGTTATACGACATGACTAATTGTTTAATGTGCTCATATGATATGAAAAGTGGTATTGCTAACCATTTTGGTTGCAGGAATCGTGTGGAACACGATAGGATGGCATTAATAGCGATGTCTAACACTCTATATGCTACGTGCCAAGAAATCTGATTTTGGAAGAAAATCAGGGAAAAGAAAGATATGATGTATTGTCTGAGGACAGACTGGGTAGACAACCGACAGTGGAATACTTCGGTATGGTCTCAATTATTATAGAATATACTAATGCTTTTGTTCATGTAATACCCAAGCAAGGAAGGTACGTAAGACGCGTACGGGCATCGGACGGTAACATATTCTTACACTATGACTATGCTATAATTACAGAAGTATTTACGATGTTTATGATGATGATTAGGATAAGTAAGTTTATGATGATGATGTCTATGATGAATAAAGATGACAAGATGTTTACGATGATGTTATTATAAATAAGTTTATGATGATGATATGATGTTATGATAAATGAAGATGATATGACGTTTACGATGACGACTATGATAAGTAATGATGATGTTAATATGATGTTTATAAAATGATATGATGTTTATAAGGTGGTAAGATGCCACAGGGTAAGATGCCCATATGCATGAATATGAACCAGGGAAAAAGAAAAGAAGTTAATGAATAACCAGCAGGCTTACTCAACTATGATTTCGTATATTTACTGTTTTATCTCTCAGATAATGATACTATAAGATGATGATGTTTATATGATGATAATGTATGTTTAACTATGTTACTTAGAATGGTTGAATGTCCGGTGGTCATTATGGGCAAGCGAGGAAGGTCTTGCCGCTCACATAGCTGATGAGCGATGGGGTACATCCGCTATCAAGGTGTAGCGATGGGTATCATCCGCTGATGAGCGATGGGGTACATCCGCTATCAAGGTGTAGCGATGGGTATCATCCGCTGAGTGATGGGGTACATCCGCTATCAAGGCGTAGCGATGGGTATCATCCGCTGAATAAGAGATACATCCGCTATCAAGGCGTAGCGATGGGTATCATACGATGTGTTATGTCGAGCGAGGGGGCCAATTGTGCCGCTGTCATAATGGAACCCGGACAGTCCCATTTCTAATTCACATAGTTTGTTGTGAGTATATATGTGAATATGATGTTTATGATGATGTTTATGATGAGTAAAGATGATATGATGATTATGATGATGTTTATGATGATAGTGATGCCTCATTCCGCTATTTTACGATGACTCACTCTTTTATGAGGATTGGCGATGGTTTATGCCGCCGGATATGTTAATAGCGATGCCCTATTCCGCTATTATGTGGATTTACGATGACCCATTCTTCTATGAGGATTGACGATGATTAGTGCCGCCAGATATGTTGATAGCGATGGTTAATTCCGCTATATTGATTGGCGATGGTTCTTTCCGCCAGATGTATTGATAGCGATGGTTCATTCCGCTATATTGATTGGCGATGGTTCTTTCCGCCAGATGTATTGATAGCGATGGTTCATTCCGCTATTTGGTTCTTTCCGCCAGATGTATTGATAGCGATGGTTCATTCCGCTATATTGATTGGCGATGGTTCTTTCCGCCAGATGTATTGATAGCGATGGTTCATTCCGCTATATTGATTGGCGATGGTTTACACCGCCGGGTATTGATAGCGATGCCTCTTTCCGCTATTATGCGGACGATGATTTATGCTCAGGAGTATAGCGAGGTTTTATGCCACCTATTATATGACGAGGTATTATGCCGTCGATTCTATAGCGATGGACTGTGCCGCTATATATATTCAGCACAGGATTTTGCCGCCTTCGAGCGATGGGTGCTGATTACGTATTATTATTGAGCGACGGAGATAGGTATGCCGCTATCTTGTTAGCGATGAGGTATGAAATATTGCTATTCTATTTAGCATTGTTATAGCTAGCATGCGTTGTTATACATGTTTTATTATGACTATTTTACTAGCATGATGATGGATGACATATGTTGATGTACATGGACCGTCACGAGTTGACTGGGTCGTTTAGATGTCATTGTTGACATGTATCGTCACTAGTTGACGATACCTTAGATGCCATGAGTGGGCATGTCGTCACGGGATGACGATGACGATGGTGTAGGAGATGTCTTATTAGACATGCATCATCGTTACGATGAACAATGCGTTGAGTATACGTTTTTAGTTGTATGCCTTGGGTGCCAGTGTCGGGCACAAGGTGGTGTGTGCGTCACCGATTAACGTGGACCTTATACCGAGCGGGTTGCTCGAGGAATGGATGGACGCACTGTACATGTGATTGTACCGCAGAAATTGTTTGAGGTAATCATATTTCGAGTGGCAATACCCTTGAGGTATGCTCGTTGGAATGGCTTTTGGCCATGTTTTTGACGACAGGAGTAATCGTGGAGGAATTACTCGCTTTCTATTGATATGACATGTGGTAGACATGGTCACACCACCCATGAGAGTGTAAGATGGGTCCTAAGGAAGTAGGATCAGGTTATGTTAAGTACATGGGGACATTGGAGTGTCCAGGGTATGTCAGCATTGGAGGAATGTTGGGTAAAGACCCACTACTCCATTGATTTTTCTTCCCATGGTATGGTATGCCATGCGGAAACGTCCATCTGATTGGTAGGTTTGAGGTGAACCTAGTGAGGCAGCGACTAGTTTGTCTGCCGCGTGTGTGCAGCACCATGATGGGCTTGCTAGAGCCGTTATACTGCTCATTGGAACCAAGTTTGGCAAATCGTAAGGTGATACGAGGTGGATTGTGGTGGACTCTGGTAGTCACCACGTCATTTGAAGTTGAAGTTGAGTATGCCTCACTGAACGTATATATGTTTATGTTTAAATCTTGGTGAGACTTGTCTGGGACAGCTCATGATGTTGAAGTACCAACAAGAGAGTCATCAAGTCGTCGTTGATTTGGCCTGGGAATCCATGTATTTGGGATGCATTGGGTTTATTGCATGTCCTTTCAAATTTGAAACTCTGAGGAGTCTCGATTGTTTATTTATGATCAGGATGTGATTCTTAGGATATCCGGAGGTGGACATCTTGTGAGATGTCTTTTGTGTGAATCTGTGGCCGTGAGTTGCCCAAATTGAGTTGCAATGATGCGACTGCTCATTTGATGGAGGAGGTTTGAAAGTGGAAACCAGGTTTGGTATGTGTACACCGTGGTATGCTAATGCTTCCCTCGTCACGATGTATGTTAGACATTGTGAGTCATGATAGAGATGTCTTTGAATGATATCTACGATGGAATCGGAAGCAATTCGAATACTTGCAGTTTCAGTTGACTAACTGCTTTTGGGTTGTTAGCGTTGAGTGGTACTGACGCTCTTCGACGTTATGATGGATTTGGAAGTCTATTCCACTCCAGAGTTTGACACGAAGTCAACGTTCTCAAGGTTGAGGTGTCATTCATGATGCGTTCTTACTAGTGGTATTAGAACGAAGGATGACTGTCCAATCTACAATCGTAAGTATCGGTTGTTTTGCAGTCATGAGGGATTGACTTTTGGGATGACCCACATCGAGGTACGTTTTGCCTCTTGGGTGATATGTTGGTTTTGGTAAGTCGCTCTGTTTTAGAGTTTGAAGAGAGGTAAGTATCCTCGCGGTTTTTAAGACGAATCTGATATGGTCAGGAATCGAGGTTATGGCTTCATGTTGTTGTGTAGCCCGGGTGTTACGTGATACACCGGTGCTAATTTCGAGGACGAAATTCTGTTAGTGGGGGATATTGTGATGACCTGAGATTAGGGATATTAATCCCGGAGTGTTAATAACCCCTAAAGTTGTTTTACGTGGCGATTTGGAGCTTAATCGAAGTGTTGGGCCTTCTGGGCTCGTCTATTTGAGTAGTTGGGATCGTTGGATCCCGAGGTTAAGATCGTATTCTCATTTCGGTGAAAACCTGTGAGTTGGGTTTTTAGTGTGACTCAGAATCTCGGGTGCTTGGTGTGGGCACCAGTAGGGGGTTTTTGAGTTAGAGAGAGAATTTTTGAAAACAGATGATTTTTAATGAACCATGATGTGGGCTATTAGTATTTCGGGGTATTTTTGCTATAAATACCAGTTGAACCCGAGATTTTAATTATCGGAATAATTTCAGCACCTCATTTCTCTCTCCACCCGCGCGCCCCTTTCCCGATCCCCTTTGACCACCGCGCACAAAAGTGCAACACCCCCCGCCGTCCGGCCGCCGTCCGGCCGCCGTTCGGCGCGTGCCACCCGCCGTTGGAATCGTCTCTTCCAGGCGCTCCTATCCATACCAACAATTCGAAGTTTCGTCGAGAATCGCGTTCGGATTTGCCAGAAAAGCGTAGGGTTCGAAAACTGGAGTTCATCCGATTTTTGGGGCTCGATTTTGGTATGTTTTTTGTACGATTTTTCTGGTGTTTTTGGGGCGTTTGTGAGCTGTTATTGAGTCGATGATTTCAGACTTTTATGGTTCGAAATAATTGTTGCTTTTAGTTCGAATTTCAGCTCGATTTTTTGTGAGTTAGGGTTCGAAAATTTGGATTTTTGGTATGAGGATGATGGTTCTTGTTGTTATTCGATTAATTCATGTTTAAATGAATTATGATGCTTAATTGGGATCGAATTGAGATGTTATGTTCGAATTTTGCCCTATTTTGGTGAAGGTTTGATTTCGATTTTGGGGGTTTTGGCTATGGGTTGATGATTCATGTTAGAGATCGTTTATTACATGTTTTAGATGATTTATGATGGTTGGTTGGGTTCGAATCGTGATGCTAGGGTTCGAATTATTGAAGGTGTTCTTAGGCAATTTTTTCGATATGCCGCATTCGTTTTCCCTCCTTGCATGTACCCTGCCCCGGGTCTTTTAAATGATTTAATGTCGTGTGTTGACAATATTTTGAGGGTTATGGATGTGCTTGAGCATGGGTTACGTGTTCGTAAATAATTGTGAATCATTTATCGTGTTAGCACATCGTTCCTCGGGGCATGGAACTCGAGCAAGGTTTGGCTCGGACTTCGAGGATTTAAGGTACGTTTAGCGTACGAGCATAGTTTAAATGATGTTTTACACGTATGATGCATGATTTAAAATACATGAAATGCTTTACTATGATGGTACCGGGACTTGGTTACGTTATGTTGATTCACATGGTGAAATGCTTAGTGCCGCTATGAAGCGAGCAAATGATGGGGTGTGGTTGCTACGGAGCAAACACAGATAGTATGATGCTATTTTGAAGTAAGAAATGAAAATGTGGTATTTGATTAGATATCTAGGATATCTGTATTTTATTCCCTATTGGTAATGAATAGGAACAGAGACGTAGTTAATCAGAGAAGTGATTAACTAGTATCGGAAGTTAAGGAAATCCCAATATGATATCTAGAATTTTGATAATTGCTAGATAAAGAAAGATGTTATGAAATGTTGTTAAATTGAAACTGGCTAGGGTTAACCAATATGATGATTAACTGCATATTCAGGATTTGATGATTTATCTGTTTTGAGAACAGGGTTATTACAGGGGTACGCTATGATGAGGATGATACCATCCAGGAAGTATCACATATGTTCCACAATATTTATATTTTCGTAAATATGTATTATGTCATTATGATTATGAAATTGTGGAATTGGTATGCTCACCCCGTTGGGGGCTGTCTCTGTTGGGGCAGGTGAACAGGTACATCGATGGCTGTGGAGCTGGGCTCGAGCTGTTGATTTGATGTACTCCAAGGATCATAGTACCAGGGCTTGATGGAGCACGGTATCGTATAGAGTACTTATATACACCCGAGGTTTATATACACATTTATGATGCTCGCATGTGAGCACGGATATTCTTGTATATGGGTTGTATATAAAGGCATGAGCCTTTCTCTCTTTCATTATATGTTGCATGCAATTGTGGTAGAATTGCTAATGATATGAGAGTCGTTAGTGTATTATGTGGGTGTTGAAACCCAATTATGTCGTCTTATGTGTGGTGTCTTCCCTGGCTGGGAATTTACTTTGTGTTCAGTATTCTGTTGAGTATTGTGTATTCCCTGGCCGGGAATTATTTTATGTGATGTGCTTTTGTTTTGGGATAGCTCAATTTATGGGGAGACTCTGCCCAAATTTTTATAAAAACCCACAATGCAAAAGTGGTGTAATGGGGGTGTTAAAGGGCGAACATGGGAGTCTAATTGCGGGTAGAGATGACCTTAATGTTGAATATTAAAGAAATTTTGTAATTGCCAAAGTATCATCTGAGCTTCCCGATTGGCTTTTTATTGAAAGCATGTGCCACACATAGTGGTTAATACACTAATTAAGGGTTAAGGGCTTGGGGTCCTTACACGTGCTCCATCAAGCCCTGGTACCACGATCCTGGGGGTACATCCAATCAACAGCTCGAGCTCATCTCCAAAGCCATCGATGTACATGTTCACCTGCCCCAACAGAGACAGCCCCCAACGGGGTGAGCATACCAATACACAAAATCTCATAATCACAGTAATGAAATTCATAATTTACAACAAAAGTAAATACTAATGAATTTAAATGATACTCCCTGGATGGCAACGTCCTCATCCGGGATTGCGTGTACTGTCCCTGTTCTCACAATCATCAAACTCATCAAATCTCAAAAATCAGTAAATCAAAACATTGATTTAAGTCATCGCATGCCCAATTCTCTAATATCAATAGATGGTGATTCTGTGATGACCAGGGATTATAGGTGTTAATCCCGTAGTGTTAATAATCCCTAAAGTGGTTTTACGGGACGATTTGGAGTTTAATCGAGGTGTTGGGCCTTCTGGGCTCTTTTATTTGGGTAGTTGGGATCGTTGGATCCAGAGGTTGAGATTGTATTCACATTACGGTGTAAAACCTAAGAGTTGGGTTTTTGATGTGTCTCGGAATCTCGGGTGCTATGTGAGCACCGGTAGAGGGTTTTGGAGTTAGAGAGAGAGTTTTTGAAAACAGATGATTTTTAAGGAATCACGATGTATTTGTGGGGTTATTAATTTTTAGGGGTATTTTTGCTATAAATACCAATTGAACCCAAAATTTTAAAGGAAATTTCATTTCAACCCCTTCATTTCCTCTCTCCTCTCCCGCGACCCTCTCCCGCTGCCAGCCCCTGCCCGCGCGCAAAAGCGCTTCGGCCGCCGCCGTCCCGCCGCCGATCGGCGCGTCCGACCTACCCACGGCTTCGTCTCGTCCAGGCGCTCATTTCCCCTCCGGCAATTGAAAGTTTCATCGCGATTTGAGGTCGAATTTTGAGAAAGAGCGGCGATCCCCAATTTCTAGGGTTCATCGGATTTCGTCCGATTTTGCTTCCGATTTCGTTGGGTAACGTTCCTTACCCCTTTTCCATGCTTATGATGTATTTTCCCTACCTATGGTGAATTATTGTGTTCGAATTTTGAGGATTGAGTTCGAATTTGTGGAGGTTGGTTCGAATTTCATGATGTGTGGGGGATTTATGTTCGATTTTGGGGATTGTTGGCATGAGGATGATAATTCTTGTTAGGATTCGATTTATTCATGTTTAAATGAATTATAATGCTTAAGTGGGATTGAATTAAGATGTTATGGTTCGATTTTGCCCTAATTGGTGAGGGTTGATTTCGAATTTGGGGGTTTTGACTATGGGTTGATGATTCATGTTAAGGATCGTTCATTACATGTTTTAAATGATTTATGACGCTTGGTTGGGTTCGAATTGTGATGCTAGGGTTCGAATTATTGAAGGTGTTCTTGGGCAATTTTTCGATATGTCGCATTCATTTTCCCTCCCTGCATGTACCCTGCCCCGGGTCTTTTAAATGATTTATTGTCGAGTGTTGACAATATTTTGAAGGTTATGAATGTGCTTGAGCATGGGTTACATGTTCGTAAATAATTATGAATTATTTATCGTTTTAGCACATCGTCTCTCGGGGCATGGAACTCGAGCAAGGTTTGGCTCGAACTTCGAGGATTTAAGGTACGTTTAACGTACGAGCATAGTTTAAATGATGTTTTACAAGTATGATGCATGATTTAAGATATATGAAATGTTTTACTATGATGGTATCGGGACTCGGTTACGATATGTTGATTCACATAGTGGAATGTTCAGTGCCGCTATGAAGCGAGCCAATGATGAGGTGTGGTTGCTACGGAGGAAACACCCATAGTATGACGTTACTTTGAAGTAAGAAATGAAAATGTGGTATTTGATTAGATATCTAGGATATCTGTATTTTATTCCCTATTGGTAATAATAGGAACAGAGACGTAGTTAATCAGAGAAATGATTAACCAGTATCGGAAGTTAAGGAAATACCAACATGATATCTAGAATTATGATAATTGCTAGATTAAGTAAGATGTTATGAAAAGATGTTATGAAACGATGTTATGAAATGATGTCATGAAATGTTGCTAATCATTACTAGATTAAGTAAGATGTTATGAAACGATGTTATGAAAAGATGTTATGAAACGATGTTATGAAAAGATGTTATGAAACGATGTTATGAAATGATGTTATGAAATGTTGCTAATCATTGCTAGATAAAGTAAGATGTTATGAAATGTTGCTAATCATTGCTAGGTAAAGTAAGATGTTATGGAATGTTGCAAATCATTGCTAGTTAAAGTAAGATGTTAGGAAATGTTGTTAATTTGAAACTGGCTAGGGTTAACCAATGTGATGATTAACTGCATATTCAGGATTTGATGATTTATCTGTTTTGAGAACAGGGTTATTACAGGGGTACGCTATGATGAGGATGATACTATCCAGGAAGTATCACATATGTTCCACAATATTTACATTTTCGTAAATTATGTATTATGTCATTATGATTATGAAATTGTGGAATTGGTATGCTCACCCCGTTGGGGGCTGTCTCTGTTGGGGCAGGTGAACAGGTACATCGATGGCTTTGGAGATGAGCTCAAGCTGTTGATTGGATGTACTCCCAGGATCGTGGTACCAGGGCTTGATGAAGCACGGTATCGTATAGAGTACCTATATACCCATGATGATTATATACATGTTCATGATGCTCGCATGTGAGCACGATTATACTTGTATATGGGTTGTATGTAAAGGCATGAGCCTTTCTCTCTCTTTCATTCCATGTTGCATGCAATTAGAGGTAGAATTGCTTAATGATAAGAGAGTCATTAGTGTATTATGTGGGTGTTGAAACCCACTTTTGATGTCATATGTGTGGTGTCTTCCCTGGCTGGGAATTTACTTGTATTGCTGCTTTCTGATGAGTATTATGTTTTCCCTGGCCGGGAATTATGGTATGTGCTGTGCTTTTATTTCGGGATAGCTCTATTTATGGGGAGACTCTGCCCAAATTTTTATAAAAGTCCACAAGTAAAAAGTGGTGTAATGGGCGAGCTCTATGAGTCTATTATTGTTAGGAAGACGAGCTTATAACGCTGTATGTTAAAGAAAATTTTGTAATTGTCATTCAATGGTAAAGTATCATCTGAGTTTCCCGAACAATCTTATTAAAAGCATGTACCACACATAGTGGTTAATACACTAATCAAGGGTTAAGGGCTTGGGGTCCTTACATTAGTGGTATCAGAGCAGTGGTTGCTCGTTGGGGCTGTTAAGGGCCTAGGAAGATATTGATAGCACATATTTATGCATGATGGCATTAATGTTATACGACATGACTAATTGTTTATGTGCTTATATGATATGAAAAGTGGTATTGCTAACCATTGTGGTTGCAGGAATCGTGTGGAACACGATAGGATGGCATTAATAGCGATGTCTAACACTCTATATGCTACGTGCCAAGGAATCTGATTTTGGAAGAAAATCAGGGAAAAGAAAGATATGATGTATTGTCTGAGGACAGACTGGGTAGACAACCGACAGTGGAATACTTCGGTATGGTCTCAATTATTATTGAATATACTAATGCGTTTGTTCATGTAATGTTCAAGCGAGGAAGGTACGTAAGACGCGTACGGGCATCGGACGGTAACATATTCTTACACTATGACTATGCTATGATTACAGAAGTAATTACGATGTTTATGATGACGATGTCTATGATGCATAAAGATGACAAGATGTTTACGATGATGTTATTACAAATAAGTTTATGATGATAATGATAAGTAAGTTATGATAATGTTTATGATAAGTAAAGATGATATGATGTTTATGACGATGATAATGATAAGTAAGTTATGATAATGCTTATGATAAGTAAAGATGATATGATGTTTATGATAATGATTATGATGATGATTATGAGGAATAAGATTATAATGATGATGTTTATACGATGTTTATATGATGATGTGCATAAGATGTTTATATGATGATGTGCATACGATGTTTATATGATGATGTGCATAAGATGTTTATATGATGACGTGCATAAGATGTTTATATGATGATGATTATACGATGCTTATATGATAATGTTTACATGATGTTATTGTGGTAAGGTGCCACGGGGTAAGGTGCCCCACATGGTAAGTAGCCATGCGATGTTATTGTGGTAAGGTGCCACGGGGTAAGGTGCCCCACATGGTAAGTAGCCATGCGATGTTATTGTGGTAAGGTGCCACGGGGTAAGGTGCCCCACATGGTAAGTAGCCATGCGATGTTATTGTGGTAAGGTGCCACGGGGTAAGGTGCCCCACATGGTAAGTAGCCATGCGATGTTATTGTGGTAAGGTGCCACGGGGTAAGGTGCCCCATACGATGACTCATTCTTTTATGATGATTGGCGATGGTTCTTTCCGCCAGATGTATGATAGCGATGCCTCATTCCGCTATATTGATTGGCGATGGTTCTTTCCGCCAGATGTATGATAGCGATGCCTCATTCCGCTATATTGATTGGCGATGGTTCTTTCCGCCAGATGTATGATAGCGATGCCTCATTCCGCTATATTGATGGGCGATGGTTCTTTCCGCCAGATGTATGATAGCGATGCTTCATTCCGCTATATTGATGGGCGATGGTTCTTTCCGCCAGATGTATGATAGCGATGCCTCATTCCGCTATATTGATGGGCGATGGTTCTTTCCGCCAGATGTATGATAGCGATGCTTCATTCCGCTATATTGATGGGCGATGGTTCTTTCCGCCAGATGTATGATAGCGATGCCTCATTCCGCTATATTGATGGGCGATGGTTCTTTCCGCCAGATGTATTGATGACGATGCCTCTTTTCGCTATTATGTGACGATGATTCATACTCAGGTGTATAGCGAGGTTTCATGCCACCTATTATATGACGAGGTATCATGCCGTCGATTCTATAGCGATGCACTGTACCGCTATATATTCAGCACAGGATTTTGGCCGCCTTCGAGCGATGGGTGCTGATTACGTATTATTATGGAGCGACGGAGATAGGTATGCCGCTATCTTGTTAGCGATGAGGTATGAGATATTGCTATTTTATTAGCATTATTATTGCTGGTATGCGTTGATATGCATGTTTTATTATGACTATTTACTAGCATGATGATGGATGACATATGTTGATATACATGGACCGTCATGAGTTGACTAGGTTATTTAGATGTCATTGTTGACTTGTATCGTCACTAGTTGACGATACCTTAGATGTCATGAGTGGGCATGTGTCGTCACGGGATGGCGATGACGATAGTACAGGAGATGTCTTATTAGACACGCATCATCGTTACGATGATCGGTGCGTTGAGTATACGTTTTCAGTTGTATGCCTTGGGTGCCAGTGTCGGGCACAAGGTGGCGTGTGCGTCACCGATTGACGTGACCCTTATACCGAGCGGGTTGCTCGAGGAATGGATGGACGCGTTGTACATGTGATTGTACCGCAGATATTGTTTGAGGCAATCATATTACGAGTGGTGATACCCTTGAGGTATGCTCGTTGGATTGGCTTTTTGGCCATGTTTTTGACGACAGGAGTAATCGTGGAGGAATTTCTCGCTTCCATTGATATGACATGTGGTAGACATGGTCACACCACCCATGAGGGTGTAAGATGGGTCCTAAGGGAATAGGATCAGGTTATGTTAGGTACATGGGGACATTGAAGTGTCCAAGGTATGTCAGCATTGGAGGAATGTTGGGTAAAGACCCACTACTCTATTGATTGTTCTTCCCATGGTATGGTATGCCGTGTGGAAACGTCCATCTGATTGGTAGGTTTGAGGTGAACCTAGTGAGACAGCGATTAGTTTGTCTGCCGCGTGTGTGCAGCACCATGATGGGCTTGCTAGAGCCGTTATACTACTCGTTGGAACCAAGTTTGGCAAATCGTAAGGTGATACGAAGTGGATTGTGGTGAACTCTGGTAGTCACCACGTCATTTGAAGTTGAGGTTGAGTATGCCTCACTGAAACGTATATATGTTTATGTTTAATCTTGGGGAGACTTGTCTGGGACAGCTCATGATGTGAAGTACCAACGAGAGAGTCGTCAAGTCGTCGTTGATTCGATCTGAGAATCCATGTATTTGAGTTGCAATGATGCGACTGCTCCTTCGATAGAGGAGGTTTGAAAGTGGAAACCAGGTTTGGTATGTGTACACCGTGGAATACTAGTGTTTCCCTCGTAACGATGTATGTTGGACATCGTGAGTCATGATAAGAGATGTCAAGGAATGAAATCTACGATGGAATCAGGAACGATTCGAATCCTTACAGTTTCAGTTGACTAACTGCTTTTGGATTATTAGCGTTGAGCTGTGCTGACGCTCTTTGACGTTATGATGGATTTGGAAGTCTATTCCACTCCAGAGTTTGACACGAGGTCAACGTTCTCATGGTTGAGGTGTCATTCAGGATGACTGTCCGATCTACAGTCGTAAGTATCGGTTGTTTTGCAGTCATGAGGGACTGACTTTTAGGATGACCCGCATCGAGGTACGTTTTGCCTCTTAGGTGATATGTTGGTTTTGGTAAGTCGCTCTGTTTCAGAGTTTGATGATAGGTAAGCATCCTCGCGTTTATTAATACGATTCTGATATGGTCAGGAATCGAGGTTATGGCTTCATGTTGTTGTGTAGCCTGGGTGTTACGTGATACACCAGTGCTAATTTCGAGGACGAAATTCTTTTAGTGGGGGATATTGTGATGACCAGGGATTATAGGTGTTAATCCCGTAGTGTTAATAATCCCTAAAGTGGTTTTACGGGACGATTTGGAGTTTAATCGAGGTGTTGGGCCTTCTGGGCTCTTTTATTTGGGTAGTTGGGATCGTTGGATCCAGAGGTTGAGATTGTATTCACATTACGGTGTAAAACCTAAGAGTTGGGTTTTGATGTGTCTCGGAATCTCGGGTGCTATGTGAGCACCGGTAGAGGGTTTTGGAGTTAGAGAGAGAGTTTTTGAAAACAGATGATTTTTAAGGAATCACGATGTATTTGTGGGGTTATTAATTTTTAGGGGTATTTTTGCTATAAATACCAATTGAACCCAAAATTTTAAAGGAAATTTCATTTCAACCCCTTCATTTCCTCTCTCCTCTCCCGCGACCCTCTCCCGCTGCCAGCCCCTGCCCGCGCGCAAAAGCGCTTCGGCCGCCGCCGTCCCGCCGCCGATCGGCGCGTCCGACCTACCCACGGCTTCGTCTCGTCCAGGCGCTCATTTCCCCTCCGGCAATTGAAAGTTTCATCGCGATTTGAGGTCGAATTTTGAGAAAGAGCGGCGATCCCCAATTTCTAGGGTTCATCGGATTTCGTCCGATTTTGCTTCCGATTTCGTTGGGTAACGTTCCTTACCCCTTTTCCATGCTTATGATGTATTTTCCCTACCTATGGTGAATTATTGTGTTCGAATTTTGAGGATTGAGTTCGAATTTGTGGAGGTTGGTTCGAATTTCATGATGTGTGGGGGATTTATGTTCGATTTTGGGGATTGTTGGCATGAGGATGATAATTCTTGTTAGGATTCGATTTATTCATGTTTAAATGAATTATAATGCTTAAGTGGGATTGAATTAAGATGTTATGGTTCGATTTTGCCCTAATTGGTGAGGGTTGATTTCGAATTTGGGGGGTTTTGACTATGGGTTGATGATTCATGTTAAGGATCGTTCATTACATGTTTTAAATGATTTATGACGCTTGGTTGGGTTCGAATTGTGATGCTAGGGTTCGAATTATTGAAGGTGTTCTTGGGCAATTTTTCGATATGTCGCATTCATTTTCCCTCCCTGCATGTACCCTGCCCCGGGTCTTTTAAATGATTTATTGTCGAGTGTTGACAATATTTTGAAGGTTATGAATGTGCTTGAGCATGGGTTACATGTTCGTAAATAATTATGAATTATTTATCGTTTTAGCACATCGTCTCTCGGGGCATGGAACTCGAGCAAGGTTTGGCTCGAACTTCGAGGATTTAAGGTACGTTTAACGTACGAGCATAGTTTAAATGATGTTTTACAAGTATGATGCATGATTTAAGATATATGAAATGTTTTACTATGATGGTATCGGGACTCGGTTACGATATGTTGATTCACATAGTGGAATGTTCAGTGCCGCTATGAAGCGAGCCAATGATGAGGTGTGGTTGCTACGGAGGAAACACCCATAGTATGACGTTACTTTGAAGTAAGAAATGAAAATGTGGTATTTGATTAGATATCTAGGATATCTGTATTTTATTCCCTATTGGTAATAATAGGAACAGAGACGTAGTTAATCAGAGAAATGATTAACCAGTATCGGAAGTTAAGGAAATACCAACATGATATCTAGAATTATGATAATTGCTAGATTAAGTAAGATGTTATGAAAAGATGTTATGAAACGATGTTATGAAATGATGTCATGAAATGTTGCTAATCATTACTAGATTAAGTAAGATGTTATGAAACGATGTTATGAAAAGATGTTATGAAACGATGTTATGAAAAGATGTTATGAAACGATGTTATGAAATGATGTTATGAAATGTTGCTAATCATTGCT
This sequence comes from Haberlea rhodopensis, assembly GCA_907163345.1. Classification (NCBI taxonomy): domain Eukaryota; kingdom Viridiplantae; phylum Streptophyta; class Magnoliopsida; order Lamiales; family Gesneriaceae; genus Haberlea; species Haberlea rhodopensis. Next base: position 612,802 of record CAJQUN010000130.1, on the reverse strand, counting down.
AGATAAAGTAAGATGTTATGAAATGTTGCTAATCATTGCTAGGTAAAGTAAGATGTTATGGAATGTTGCAAATCATTGCTAGTTAAAGTAAGATGTTAGGAAATGTTGTTAATTTGAAACTGGCTAGGGTTAACCAATGTGATGATTAACTGCATATTCAGGATTTGATGATTTATCTGTTTTGAGAACAGGGTTATTACAGGGGTACGCTATGATGAGGATGATACTATCCAGGAAGTATCACATATGTTCCACAATATTTACATTTTCGTAAATTATGTATTATGTCATTATGATTATGAAATTGTGGAATTGGTATGCTCACCCCGTTGGGGGCTGTCTCTGTTGGGGCAGGTGAACAGGTACATCGATGGCTTTGGAGATGAGCTCAAGCTGTTGATTGGATGTACTCCCAGGATCGTGGTACCAGGGCTTGATGAAGCACGGTATCGTATAGAGTACCTATATACCCATGATGATTATATACATGTTCATGATGCTCGCATGTGAGCACGATTATACTTGTATATGGGTTGTATGTAAAGGCATGAGCCTTTCTCTCTCTTTCATTCCATGTTGCATGCAATTAGAGGTAGAATTGCTTAATGATAAGAGAGTCATTAGTGTATTATGTGGGTGTTGAAACCCACTTTTGATGTCATATGTGTGGTGTCTTCCCTGGCTGGGAATTTACTTGTATTGCTGCTTTCTGATGAGTATTATGTTTTCCCTGGCCGGGAATTATGGTATGTGCTGTGCTTTTATTTCGGGATAGCTCTATTTATGGGGAGACTCTGCCCAAATTTTTATAAAAGTCCACAAGTAAAAAGTGGTGTAATGGGCGAGCTCTATGAGTCTATTATTGTTAGGAAGACGAGCTTATAACGCTGTATGTTAAAGAAAATTTTGTAATTGTCATTCAATGGTAAAGTATCATCTGAGTTTCCCGAACAATCTTATTAAAAGCATGTACCACAAATCTCAAAATCAGTAAATCAAAACATTGATTTAAGTCATCGCATGCCCAATTCTCTAATATCAATAGATGGTGATTCCAAATTCATTATACATGCAAGTATGGATATCTCAATATCAAAAACTGATTTCTTAACTTCGCTATCAATTACAGATAGCTCAAATGCCTAGCATATATTTTACCAATTCACCATTATACTTAGACATCTCACATGTCTTATAATGAATACATGATTCCACAATCATTCTCAGGCATCTCAATGCCCTACAATGGTCATATACATCCAGTACCCCATATATCTTGTAAGAGTTATACTACTCTAGTGTCACGCACGCTCGTGGCGGCGATATCAAGATTAGGTCGCTTCATAGCTTCTCAACACATATATATATATAACCTCATGCACAATTATTCAATGCAATCAAAATACATTATGCATTTCACAATGCTCTAATATATAGTAATGCTCGTACGTCGCACGTACCTTAAAAAATCTCCGAAGTCCGAGCCAAACCTTGCTCGAGTTCCATACCCCGAGGAACGATGTGCTAACACGATAAATAATTCACAATTATTTACGAACATGCAACCCATGCTCAAGCACACTCATAACCCTTATACAAAATATTGCCAACACACGACAATTAACCATTTAAAAGACCCCGGGGCAGGGCATATGCAGGGAGGGGAAATCGAATGAGACATCAACGAAAAATTGCTCAAGAACCACCTCTAAAATTTCGAACCCTAACATCTCAATTTCGAACCCAACCGAGCACCATAATACATCTAAAACATGCAATAATCGATCAATAACAAGAATCATCACCCCCTGCCAAAACCCCCAAAAATCGAACACCACCTCACGCACACAGCGATAAATTCGAACCAAATCCAACCAAAATTAGCAGGGAATTACATGAGAAGCATGAAAAAGGGGTAAGGAAGGTTACCCAATCGAAAATCGGAAGGAAATCGACCGAAATCGAAGAACCCTAGAATTTGGGCATCTGCGCTTTCTGCAAAAATCCGAACGTGAATCGCGACCAAACTTTGAATTACCGGTATGGAAAGGTGCGCATGGACGAGACGAAGCCGTTGTTGGGTCGGACGCGCCGAACGGCGGCCGGACGGCGGCGGGCGCGGCGCTTTTACGCTCGGGGGTTGGGGCAGACGGGAAAAGGGCGCGGAGAGAGAGAGTGTGGCGGGCAAGGTGAGGAAAAATGGTTCCAATAATTAAAATCTCGGGTTCAACTGGTATTTATAGCAAAAATACCCCGAAATACTAATAGCCCCACAAATACATCATGATTCATTAAAAATCATCTGTTTTCAAAAATTCTCTCTCTAACTTTAAAACCCCCTACCGGTGCCCACACAAAGCACCCCAGATCCCGAGTCACACTAAAAACCCAACTCATAGGTTTTTCACCGAAATGATAATACAATCTCAACCTCGGGATCCAACGATCCCAACTACCCAAATAGACGAGCTCGGAGGCCCAACACCGCGATTAAACTCCAAATCGCCACGTAAAAACAACTTTAGGGGTCATTAATACTCCGGGATTAACGTCTATAATCCCAGGTCATCACAATTATATATCAGAGACGTGGTGAGACTGCACGGGATCCCTGTTTCGATTGTGTCTGATCGAGATCCGCGGTTCACATCTCACTTCTGGGAGGGTCTTCAGTCAGCTCTAGGTACAGAGTTGAGGTTCAGCACAGCCTATCATCCCCAGACGGACGGACAGGCCGAGCGTACGATACAGACGGTCAAAGATATGTTGAGGGCTTGTGTGCTGGAGTTCGGCACTTCTTGGCAGGACTCAGTAGCCTTGGTGGAATTTTCTTATAATAATAGTTACCAGGCTAGCATACAGAGGGCTCCATTTGAAGCCCTATATGGCAAGTGTTGCAGGTCGCCTTTGTGTTGGGATGATGTGGACCGTAAATTGGTCGGAGGACCAGAGTTGGTCCAGGATATGGAAGAAAAGGTAAAGGTTATCAGGAGAAAGATGAAGGCAGCTCAGGATAGACAGGCAGCGTATGCCAATCAGCGGCGAATGCCGTTGGAGTTTCAGTTAGGCGACAGAGTTTTTCTGAAGATCTCACCTTTCAGAGGTGTGGTACGGTTTGGGATGCGGGGAAAGTTATCCCCAAGATATGTAGGGCCGTATGAGATCTTGCAGCGTGTTGGTACTCTGGCGTACCGTTTGAAATACACTAATGATAAATGACTCAGGATTGAAGTAAGGATTTAAGAAGTAAAGATATGTCATGACATTATTAAGAACCATAATTTCATATGTTGATTATTTATGAGTTATGGTACAGGGACAACCAATGGGCGTAGTAAATGCGATGGAAATACAGGAAGTGTTTGTATTTATGATTTATGCATTTACGTTTGCATTCATATTATGTTGAATATGCATTATGATGTGCTCCTGTGTTGGGGTTGTTCTTGTAGGTGCTTTTACTAAGGAGAAATCGGGGTCATGTTGATAAGCTGAGCTGTAAGGAGTGCTACAAGATAACAAGATAAAGACCTATTTTGTATAGTTCTACTAGGAGTACATTAGAAGTAGCTTTACCCAAATTGTTAAAGAGTGTAACAAGTTCTTTTGGCATGTCTTTTTCTTACATGTAGACTTCAGCTCAATTTGTCAACACGGTCTAAATACTCTGATTAAGTATGTTTAATTCTCTTAATTGCACCTTAGTATCTTGTTTTGATGACGGGGTCTTACATTTAGTGGTATCAGAGCAGTGGTTAGATAACCAGGGAAGAGTGAAGGGTAGCCTTTAGAGACAAGTTGGCTAGGTATTCATTGTTGGGCATGTTATGCATGTGATGCATATTGTTGTATAAGTGTTATACTAACATGCTTTTGAATATGATACTCTTGTTATCTAACGGCTTATATTATGAACTGATTTTGGTATTGTTGTTAACTCTTGTGTTGCACCATGGCGGCTATTAACCCGGAGAATCTCAATGAAGAGGTAGGGGATATGGGCAGTATGAAAGCTAGTATTGCTCAGACGAATCCGTTACCGCCACCTGCTGTAGGCTAGGAGCCTATTGCACATGTACTGCTACCAGGGGAGATAAGTCTGACCCAGTTCTTGAGCTATCATCCACCGCTATTTGAAGGGACTGAGACTGGGGAAGCAGCCCATGAATGGCTTGAGAGACTGGAACAGATATTCGTATCGGCACCCTGTGCACGGACTGCCTGGCTGAGGTTGGCAGAGTTCCAGTTAGCGAAGAAGTCTTCCATGTGGTGGAAGACCACAGTCATGGAGCTGAGAGCTCAGGGTATGACAGTTGATTGGACTGTATTCAGGACCCGGTTCCTTAACCGGTACTTTTCTGCAGCTTCCAGACAATTAAAAGAAGATGAGTTCAATAATTTGAAGCAGGGCAGCCTGTCAGTGTCAGACTATGCTATGCAGTATTCCTCACTGCTGAGGTATGTACCTCATATTGCTGTCAGCAGTCATGCCAAGATGAGAAATTTTCTGAAGGGACTGAGGCCAGAGCTGTTTGATTGGGTTGTCTCCAACAACCCCAGCTCTTTTGATGACGCCCTGACACGGGCAGAGTTGGCAGAGATTACAGTGGGCGCGTACAAGGACGTTGTACCCCTTTTGTACCACCTCAGAGACCAGCTGTTGATAGCCTGAGGCCACGAGGGGACCAGTTCAAGCCTTGGGGCCTCTTCATCTTCTAGATTCAGTGGGAAGAAGTCTCAAAGTCAGAAGCAAAGTAACCGAGGGCCATCCCAGAGAAGTAAGACAGGAAGAAACCGATGTAACAACTGTGGAGGATGGCACTTGTCACGTGACTATCAGGGTTGCTATGTTTGTGGCAAGATGGGCCACTTGGCTCGAGGTTGCCCCAATCGGGCAGGTCAGGCAGACTCAGGGCCGAATAGGTCAAGATTTGACGCTAGGACGGCACCACAGAGAGAACAGTTTGCACCTCGACCACAGGGAGGTCAGGCGGCAGGGCCGCCGCAGGGGCAGGTGTATGCACTGACTCGGGAGTAGGCTGAGGCATCCCCCGAGGAGGTCATCGCTGGTACGTGTCATTTATTTACGTACCCTGCATTTTTATTGATAAATACAGGTGCTTCCCATTCCTTTGTATCTGCTGCTTTTGTGGAGAGACACCGCTTGTGCTCGTCTCTGTTACCCACGCCTCTCATGGTTTCGACACCCACGGGAAAGTATGCGACTGCAGACCGACTGTTATCTGATTGTCTCATTTATTTTGAGGGAAATGATCTGAGGGCCGATCTGATTCAGTTAGAGATGGCAGATTTTGACTGCATTATCGGCATTGATGTGTTGAGCAGATACCAAGCTGTAGTAGATTGCCGACAGAGGATGGTACATTTTCTGTCTGATCAGGGGTTCCAGTGGACTTTTTATGGGGACGGCTCTCGTCCAAAGATTCCAGTAATCTCAGCGGTTAAGATGTCGCGGTTATTGGAACGCGGCCACACGGCTACCTTATTTATGCCGTGAATGCATCAGAAGAAAATGAAGTGAGAGCCGAGGACATTCCGGTTGTGGCGGAGTTCATTCATGTATTCCCGGATGAGATTCCAGGGTTTCCGCCGATCAGAGATGTGGAGTTTGTCATTGAGCTACTGCCGGGGACATCAGCCATCTCTCGTGCCCCATACAGGATAGCACCGGCAGAGCTGAGAGAGCTGAAAGTGCAGTTACAGGAGCTCCTCGACAAGGGATACATTCGTCCTAGTGTATCGCCTTGGGGTGCACCAGTCTTGTTCGTGAAAAATAAGGATGGTTCAATGCGTCTGTGCATTGACTACAGGCAACTGAACAAGGCCACAGTGAAGAACAGGTATCCACTTCCGAGGATTGATGATCTGTTCGATCAGCTTCAGGGTACAGAGGTTTACTCAAAGATATATTTGAGGTCGGGCTATCACCAGGTGCGGGTTAGAGCTGATGATGTCCAGAAGACAGCTTTTAGAACTCGGTATGGACACTATGAGTTCTTGGTGATGCCTTTCGGTGTGACAAATGCACCTGCAGTTTTTATGAGTTTGATGAACAGAGTATTTCAAGAGTACCTCGATCAGTTCGTGATCGTGTTCATTGATGACATCCTTGTCTACTCAAGGAGTGAGGAGGAACATGCCGATCATTTGAGGACAGTACTACAGATTCTCAGAGATCACCAGTTGTACGCCAAACTCAGCAAGTGTGAGTTCTGGCTGAGCAGTGTGGCATTATTGGGCCATATCATATCACGGGAGGGGATATCAGTAGACCCGAGGAAGATAGAGGCAGTTATGGATTGGTCTGCTCCTACTTCAGTCAGTGAGATTCGAAGTTTTCTTGGGTTGGCTGGCTATTATCGACGTTTCGTCGAGGGTTTCTCAAAGATCGCCAAGCCATTTACACAACTGACTCAGAAGGGATTCCCATTTGTTGGTCAGAGGCTTGCGAGCAAAGTTTCCGGGAATTAAAGCACAGACTGACTACTGCACCAGTTTTGGTGATTCCCGGGGAGAACAAAGGATTTGTTCTTATACTGACGCATCGCTACAGGGCCAAGGATGCGTACTGATGCAGGACAGACATGTAGTGGCTTATGCTTCGAGACAGTTGAAGCCACACGAGATGAGGTATCCTGTCCATGATCTGGAGTTAGCAGCTATAGTGTTCGCCCTGAAGATATGGCGACACTACGTATATGGTACCTCATTTACCATCTTCACTGATCACAAGAGCCTGAAGTTCTTGTTTTACACAGGCTGAGCTGAATATGAGGCAGAGGAGATGGATGGACCTGCGGAAGGACTATGAAATCGAATACCATCCGGGAAAAGCAAACTTGACAGCCGACGCTTTGAGTCGGAAGGTGAGGAGCATAGCAGAGGATGCCATGTGTCTATCAGCTATGTTGGGCTCCTACTGCCATTTGGGATTTGATTATGTTGTGTCTGCTTCACCGGTACAGGTTTTGACCTTGTTAGCTGAGCCTGTTATTTATGATCACATCAGGAAGGCTCAGGGGACCGACACAGAGGTTCAGAGATGGATGTCAGTGGTTCATTCAGGTCAGCCATCGAGATTCAGAGTGGCTGAGGACGGTTCTATGAGTCTTGGCGACAGATGGGTGGTTCCAGATACACCCGAGTTGCGTCGGGGTATATTACAGCGAGCTCATTGCAGCAGGATGAGTGTCCACCCGGGCGGGAAGAAGATGTATAAGGATCTACAGCCAGTTCTGGTGGAGGCGTATGCAACAAGATGTCACCTCATTCGTCAAGCGCTGTTTGATTTGTCAGCAGGTGAAGGCTGAGAGGCAGAGGCCCGGTGGTGAGCTAAGGAGTTTGGAGATACCCGAGTGGAAGTGGCAGCACGTGTCTATGTATTTCGTGACCCACGTCCCGAGGATTGTTTCGGTTTTGATGCTATATGGGTAGTCGTCGACAGATTGACTAAGAGTGCTCATTTCATTCCCTACTGTATGACCTTCACGTACTTGAGGATGGCACAGTTATATATCAGAGACGTGGTGAGAGTGCACGGGATCCATGTTTCGATTGTGTCTGATCGAGATCCGCGGTTCACATCTCACTTCTGGAAGGGTCTTCAGTCAGCTCTAGGTACAAAGTTGAGGTTGAGCACAGCCTATCATCCCCAGACGGACAGACAGACCGAGCGTACGATATAGATGGTCGAAGATATGTTGAGGGCTTGTGTGCTGGAGTTCGAGACTCTTGGCAGGACTCAGTAGCCTTGGTGGAATTTTCTTATAATAACAGTTACCAGGCTAGCATACAGATGGCTCAATTTGAAGCCCTATATGGCAGGCGTTGCAGGTCGCCTTTGTGTTGGGATGATGTGGACCGTAAATCAGTCGGAGGACCAGAGTTGGTCCAGGATATGGAAGAAAAGGTAAAGGTTATCAGGAGAAAGATGAAGGCAGCTCATGACAGACAGGCAGCGTATGCCAATCAGCGGCGAAGGCCGTTGAAGTTTCAGTTAGGCGATAGAGTTTTTCTAAAGATCTCACCTTTCAGAGGTGTGGTACGGTTTGGGATGCGGGGAAAGTTATCCCCAAGATATGTAGGGCCGTATGAGATCTTGCAGCGTGTTGGTACTCTGGCGTACCGTTTGGCTTTACCGCCCTCTCTGTCTGGTATACACGATGTATTCCATGTATCTATGCTGAGGAAGTACGAGCCAGATCCTTCGCATGTATTGCAGCCTTCAGAGGTACAGTTTGAGTCCGATGTTTCCTATGTGGAGCGGCCTATCAGGATCTTGGATAGAGCAGACCGCAGGCTTCGGAACAAAGTTATTCCTATGATCAAGGTTCAGTGGGATCGTAGGGGTGTCGAGGAGGCCACGTGGGAGACAGAGCGACACATGGTGCACCACTATCCAGAACTGTTTTCTGGTATGTGTTTTATGTTTTATATTATTTTTGGTAAGCATGTGTGATTTCGGGGACGAAATCTTATAAGTAGGGGAGTATTGTGATATCCCCGAAAGGATTATGTGTTTACATGCTATCAAAGTGTTGATAATTATGTATTGAGGTGATTTAATTCGGGTTTTATGGGTTACGCTTTATGTGGTAAAAGCATGTAATTAAGTTGGGGAATTAATGTATGTGGTTGGTGTTATATTTATTTTGATGATATGGTTTAGGAGGCATGTTAGGTGTTTTTGATGATGTATTGATGTGGTAAAATTATAAAATATGAAGGAGAGATATTTTTATACATCGTACGAAATACCGGGATACAATTAAACACCACTTGACCACCCTACATGCAACCACCCCCCCTATCAGCATGCAAACCGACACCCCTCCCCTGAAATTCTGTAGCATGGGTTGGCCAAGGACATACTTTCCACCTCATTATACAATTTTTTCCTCTCACATCATGAACTCCATTTTTTTCTCTCTTTTTCGTCTGAAATCTGAGCTGCTAGTAGGAAGGAAGGTCTTGGAAATTTCTTGTCTTTTCTTGACAAAAATCGAAGAGCAAAAGTGGTGAGGAATCATATGTTTTTCCCAGATTTTGGTTTTTAAGCATATGTTTTCTTTATAGCAGATTTGGCATGCTAGTTTAAGGTTCGACGAAATCTTGTTATGAGTGCTTGCATGTGATGTTTATAAAGCCCCTAGCATGTTTTTTTAAGTAACTTACATGATTTATATGTTAGATTTCGAATTGTGAAAAGTGGTCCTCGAAAATCTGGGCAGGGAAACTGCCCTGTTTTTGTTTGAGTAGGGGTTTAATCATGAGGATTTGAAGCATGCTAGCTTAGGTTTTGGGTAAACCTTTGATGTGAATACGTGCATGGTAGATTTTTGAAAATGCCAGTATATGTCCTTGAGCATGTTTTATGTGTTATGTGAAGGATTTAATCATGTGAAATGAAGTGTTCGAAAATTCTGGGCGATGATTATATGCCCTGTTTTTCACGTAAAATTGGACGAGTGTTTAATTGTGGGCTCATTATGAAGCATGCTAGCTTAGGTTTTGATTAAACATTTGACGTGAACACATACATGGTAGTTTTGTGAAGTTACTAGCATGTTTCCTTGAGCATGAGTTACGGGTTATGTGGTAGTTTTGTTGTTGTGAAGATGCATGCTCAAAAATCTGGGCAAGGTTCATATGCCCTGTTTTTCTGGAATTTTTGGTTGAGGGCTGAAATTGAGGGGTTATTACGATGCATGCTGGGCTTAGTTTTTGTTGAAACTTTGATTTAAGCACTTGCATTGAAGTATTGTGGAGTCCCTAGCACTTTTGTTCGAACACATTACACATATTATGAAGCGGTTCTAAGAGCATGAAAAGAGGTGCTCGAACATTTCTGGAAAAAAATCAGTAGTGTTCCATTTTCGAAAAATTGGAATTTTATTGAGTTTATGATATTGGATCATTATGAGGTGCCTAATATTGTGTTGTGTGGTTATGTAGAACCATCCCAGGTACCAGCACAGTCGAGGAGATAAAGTCTGTTGACTCCTCTACATTTTGGAAAGGTACGTAAGCAACGTACGGGCATCCCAACGGTAACATGTATTATGTGTTTATTTATTTAACACAAGGTAAAGCAAGATATGCATAAGATAGTGCATCATGATATGATACATGTTGATATGCATCGTTTTTGCATATGTATGTTGTGAAATATAAGAGGTGTATTTCACGAGTCAAGGTTATCCTAGTGAGGATTTTAATGCTTACGCGAACTTCCATAAGAAGCGATGAAGAATTCCGCTTACGTGGAATTCCATAAGAAGCGAGGAAGAATTCCGCTTACGTGGAGAAGTAAGAAGCATTGAAATACACTAATGATAAATGACTCAGGATTGAAGTAAGGATTTAAGAAGTAAAGATATGTCATGACATTATTAAGAACCATAATTTCATATGTTGATTATTTATGAGTTATGGTAAAGGGACAACCAATGGGCGTAGTAAATGCGATGGAAATACAGGAAGTGTTTGTATTTATGATTTATGCATTTACGTTTGCATTCATATTATGTTGAATATGAATTATGATATGCTCATGTGTTGGGGTTGTTCTTGTATGTGCTTTTACTAAGGAGAATCAGGGTCAGGTTGATAAGCTGAGCTGTAAGGAGTGCTACAAGATAACAAGATCAAGACCTATTTTGTATAGTTCTACTAGGAGTACAGTAGAAGTAGCTTTACCCAAATTGTTAAAGAGTGTAACAAGTTCTTTTGGCATGTCTTTTTCTTACATGTAGACTTCAACTCAATTTGTCAACACGATCTAAATACTCTGATTAAGTATGTTTAATTCTCTTAATTGCACCTTAGTATCTTGTTTTGATAACGGGGTCTTACAACATCTATCGTGGCATCCCTCTCAACAATATAATAACATGAATGCACATGCATATGATGTCAATAATCATATGATACCATACTCACATCATCATCACAACTATATCATATACTCGTACGTCAATACGTACCTGTTCTGCACAAAAACGATATAAATTATGCGTCAATGTCTAACCGCCTCGTTGCACCGTCCCTTGTGATGATGCTACATCAATATGAACAATATAACATGTTACAATAGGCTTCAAAATCAAATTCTACAAAAATGTAACATTTTTCAAAAGCTGAACCCTGGCGATCGATCGCCACATTTCACCGATCGATCGCCATACTGTTCTGTTCCATCGCGATCGGTCGCCACAATCTCGCGATCGATCGCCAATGTGTTCTTTTTCCTCGCGATCGATAGCCACGTTTCCACCGATCGATCGCCAGATGTTTTAACCGCCTTATTTTTGCTCTGTCTTCGGCGATCGATCGCCATAGGGCTCGCGATAGATCGCCGCTGTTCAGAAAATTCAGAACATGGTGATTTGAGCTTATCTCCATGGTACATCTCCTACAACTCGAAAATTCACATTCCAACATTTTATTTGGATGATATCCCTTCAGTTAAACATGTTTCCATATCATTACAACTCAATTATTTACATGATAACAAGTCTCAATTCAAGGCATATAAAAATAGTAACCACATGCTTCAAGTTTCCATCAACTAAGTCCATATACATCATATGCTATGAAATTCTTACCAAGAAAGTATGAAATCACTTCACTTAACTTCCTAGCTTGATTACCAAGTGAAATCCAAGCAAAAGATGGAAAAACAAGCAAGGGTTTTGGAGAAATGCTTGTGTAGAGATTACTATGTGAGTTGAGGTGTATTATGTGAAGTAAAATCTGATTTTTAACTATGTAGGCACCTTTGACTCAAATGCACATTCTAATGCACCTTCAACTCAAATGCACCTTCAACTCAAATGCACATTCTAATGCCTTTCAAATGCATGCTAAATGCACACCAAGATCATATCCCACTACACACTTCATGTCTCTTCATTCTCTTGCATATAAAATAAGACATGCATCAATATTTCAAAAACATAGATATCTCATACTTGCTACACCTTCATATTGAACTCTCATAAATAAGTCATGCTTGTATTAAATCAATCATCACTCAGTTCAACCCGAACCCGAGTTCTCATCATATCGTCATTATGAAAGCCACAAGTATGATCATACATTCGAGGCATTACATTTTGCAAAGCTGCAAATGTTAGATCATTCAATAAAATCTAATTTTAATGCTTTTAATGAGTAGTAAAGCTGCAAACACCAAAGTTGTGACTTCATATTGTAAATTTGTAAATAATATAATAATGATGTGAGTTTGTTAAATATGATGTATATTATGTATGTTTAACTTCATCTGATCAGTGGGCATACATATATATTTATTTATTTATTAATTTTTAATAGGTGCATTAAGGCGCACTCGAACTCAATTTTTTTGAAAATTGACACACTCGCGCATCCGCATCCGCTCGCGCACCAGACTTATGTGATCTAGAGTAGACCTAGCTAATTGACCAACTCCAGCTCCTTTAAATTGGGCACAATGATCCCGAGCTCAAACATGTGCTCATCTTTTTGGTCTGAGTGCGTGCTTGGCACACTGGCAAACGGACTAGAATTTAGTCCAACGGCGTCGATACATTCAGTGATTTGGAAATTTTACAGGCATAACTTCATAAAGTTGCACGAGTGCATATCGTAGTGCGAGGATAATCAATGTCCATATTTATCACGTTGCCTTTGTGTGCCACTCAAGTTTGTGGTCTAAAACCAGCTACTACAGAGTTCAATGTTAGCAAAGTTCCAATCATATTGAATCTCAAATGGTCATCATTTTTAATTGAGTCGATTTTCAGTGAAAGCAATATGCCAAGCTCTGATAGATATTCCATTTTAGATCTGGGAATTTTGATAAATTGGTTGTTACTCTTTTGTCTTGGCCAATACAAGACATTTTTCGTCATCAGTGGCAAACTCGCTAGCGACCAGATCAATACTCTGATATCAGATTTTGCTTTAGTTCGGATTTTTAGGTTATAATTTCAATATATTTGTGAATTATGATTTAAATCTTTTAATGTGAAATACACACATCCAACTTCGTTTTTCTAATTAAATTATTGTCCAAACACGAACGGAATACTTTTATTTTCTTCTTGTCACACACTAATATATCCCAAGATTGGGGACAATTATGTTGAAAATTTGTATTAAATGTCTACTCTCCCCACTATGGGATATTAACAATCTACTTCGGCATTACCATAAACGAAAGGAGATAAAAGTGTACTATCCATGAATTTTAATTCACATTCAGACATAAACTTATAACCTTCATCTGTTTCTTATTTCAATTCCAATTTCTTACGAGATTCAAACAAACTTCACACTTTTCAACACTGAATTTGAATGTCATGTTATGTTCATATGGCTTCGGGGATAATTTTGTCTTTTGACAAAAGCTTTTATGAATAGAGCACATTAGAGATGTCTGTTGTTGTTTTTTTTTTTCTTTTTTTACTTTTAAAGAAGACGGGCATCCGGTCATAATTGCGCAGTAATACGACTAAAATCCAGGCCAATGATCCAAGAGAAATTTGGCCCAAATAGTTGAAGAGGCAAAGTTTAGAAACTTCCAGCATATGGGCAAACTTTCAACGTAAACATGCTTTGATTGGAGGCGAGCAACATATGGTTAGAAAGGTTTGTTTGATGATGCCCTTAAGGGTAGTGTCTTTAGGGGCATCATCACCATTCATTTGAAATATTTTTTTGAAAAAAAAAAAATTCTAAATGGATGGTGGATGATGCCCCTGAGGCCAGTGCCCTTAAGGGCAGCAACAATGAAACCGGTTAGAAACCACTGGAAGTCTAGTTTCTAACGCTTCAAACGGTAAGTCGTTTGGACTTCCAAGAACGTTTTATCTTTGTTGAGTTATGCATTGAACTTGTTACAAAGACTCATAAAAATAGCCTTCTGATCTTGTAAGTATTAGATGAGTGAATTTATCAAAGTTCCAAGTCTATTGCCTTTTTAGTTTAACTCTTATCCCTTTGGTGCATTGCGTAGGAAGTTTGCTCTAAACTCTTTGATGGATTCCATCGAGTGAGGAGTGTTTCTTAAGCGTACTCTTGTATTCAAGGGGTAAGTGTGTGTGCTTGTATGATATTATTTGATAATTTTATATTAATTTTTATATAAAAGTTGGCACACTATTATAGAATAAAGTCGATATGATAATGATAAAAATTGTCAAGGATAACATGATAATTATAAAATTTCCAGGGGCAAACGGGTTGTTACCAGAAATATAAAATATCTAGAGGCATAATGATGATCATCAAGATGAATGTGTAAAATGATAAATATAAATTTTCTAGAGACACACTAGTTATAATCAAAATACTATGATACTCCTAAAATTTCCACGATCACGTATCCGACACTATACGTATCCGATACGCCACCTGGTATATCCAAATTAAAAATTATTTTTATTTTGGATACTTGTCTACATACTTCAAGATACTTCTGATTTCGACGTACCGGATACGCTATGTGGTGTATCCAAATTTAAAAATTATTTTTAATTTCATTCAACAAAAAGGAACCAAATAACACCATAACGTTCAAAAGATTTGATTTTTATTCATAGTTATGTATTCTTTCAAGGAAATCTTTACAATATATGAAGGGCGTCTTCAAAATGTGGGATGTGGTTGGAGATACTTTTGAGTCGTTAGATGATGTTAACATTCTTGGTATTGCGAATCTCTCACTTCATGAACCAGAGTTTGGGTCTATTATATTGCAGATTATGCTAATGAAGAAATAATATATCGAGAGAACAGTCAATTAAATGATTATGCAATATCTTTATGTAACTTTCTGAATTTAAGTAGTAATTGGTGGTCGTGGATTTGATGAAGTTTAAAATTTGTTATTTTGATTTTATGTGTTTAATGTTGACAATATATTTGAAACTCGATTTTATATATATATATAATTTATCGTATCCGGACGTATTTTATCCTATAAATTTTGAAAATCACGTGTAACCATATCTATATCCACGTATTCGTGTCCGTGCATCGTAGTCAAAATATAAACTATCATATACAATATAATGATTATGAAGATCAAGATGAGTAGTAGTAGTATCGGTAGCTAACTAAAAAGTCATATCAAAGATCTTACACTTTGTATATAGAAGGAATATATATATAATGAATCATTGATCATGTTAAAATTGTAATCGATATACCAGTTTAAATTATTAAAAGTGGTCCAATTCCACAATTATCAATTCAATTAATTGAGTTTCATTCATAATTTCTTGTTTCAGTTAGATTTTTTATGATTAATGTGAAGATATACATCTCTTTCATCTAACTTTACATTGCTTTACGACCAAAAAATCGAAATACCTTTTGGATGCAATTTTCCTAATTAGAAAGACTACTATGAGTAGCTAGGCCAAACCAAACTTTTTCCCCTTCATATGCATATGGGATTTATTTAATAGAATTCTAAATAATTAAAAAAAAAGACTGCTCAAAAAGTATAAAAAATTAAAATAATCTTACTATTTCGAGCAATAATTATCAATATTTGGAAACGATCGAAATATTGTGCTAGTTGACAAATGCTCAATCCTAGATTGGTTTCACAACCAATGTCATTTATTTTATTTCCATGAATTGTAAGTTGATTCAGTTATTAGGTGTTGAATTGTTAGGCAACAATAATTATCATTTCTGGAGAATCATGTCACTTGAACTATGATACGATTTAAACAGTATTTTCGTCATCCACTATAATTATTGTTAAACCTCACGTGCTGCATGGTATAAACAAATAAAAAAAGAAAAAAACGGTAAAAATTTATATATTTAATTTTTGAATTTTCATATGAGTGTGACAATTTGATTTAGCAATTATTGGATTTGGTTCATCTGAATCATGAAGTCATCAATTTGTTTTTGTTCTATCTAAATTAGTTGATAAAGTAGTTAACTGTACCATAAACCTTAATGCAGATTTATGTTTTTTGTCTTTTTTAATATTGTCCGGATGTGATGGGAAGATGATCCGTCAAAACGAACTGAAACATGTTTGTTTGTTTTTTTTTTTTTTTTTGGTAGAATGTTTCATGTTTGTTTGTTTTAGGCTCTCTCTTTAACCAACTCCCCATAATCCATTGCTCTGATTGGTTAAATAATTTTTAAATTTATGGAAATAAAATTTATTCAATTTCATTTTTTTAGTTTTTTTTTTTTTTTTGAAAAAAATAGGATATATTGAAATCTTTACTTTGGAGTCATTTCAAATTCATTTATTAAACGAAATGATTTCATATTAACTCCGTATTATAGGGAGATTTTGTATTTTGATTTAATGTTTGGATAGAATAATTTGAGGTAAGTTAGTTCAATTCTATGATTTAATATCCATTGGATAATTTTGATTGGTAACATCTCAAATCCTTAATCCAAATCCATTTTAATTTTTTGGATAATTTTCATCCATGGATTTTAAACTCTTCAAACTAAATTTAAAGGTATTTTTTGGACAAAAAGAAGATATTTTGAATTCCTAATTATCTGAATATCCAATTTCTAAATCAAATACTCAAAGAGATAATTCATGCATTCACATGCTTATGAATTTCATGAATTTCGAGTCCACAAACTTTATATAATGTTGATGTCATTTTAAAATAATTGATCAAAATATCCCACCCGTAACGTTGTTCAAAACCTAAATAATTTTTAAATCATAGCTAGAAAAGTTGTATTATAACTTTTTAAGCTGATATGTATATAAACAAATTTTTTTTTTATTTACTGAGAATCAAGTGGTTAATCTGTACTTCTCTAACTGAATTTGCGCATTGGTGAGGTAGTTGGATTTGACCTTTTTTAATTTAAATTATACGTTATTGTCTTAGTTAACCAACCAAACCACGAATTTTATGCTTAGATCTTTAGACCCTTTTCGTTTACCGATTGATAACTAATTCAATATCCATGCCTTTGTTAATGGAATTGATTAACTACTTAGGATATAAAATTCTCATGATTAAATTTATTATGCCACCCAATTGAAACCATTTTGTTCTTATAATTTTTATTTTATATATGAGTTTCACGTAAATTAACGTGGGATCCATGTATACTATCTATTCAAGGGGACAAAAGACCAAATTTGTCCTGTACAATGGCATATATAAGCTTTCAATTATCTAATTGGTTCGAAATTTGATTTTAATGTAGTTTTTTTTTTTGCCTACTACAACTACTGCCATGATATTAGACACTGATGATACGTCACAACATATTGCCAACATGCTCTGTTGAAATTGATAACTATTGGGTTTCATCCTGGCTTCAGATTCAAACGCAGTGGAAGTATAAAACATAAATAGATTTAAACCCGGGGACGATCGATTGCGTCAGATTCATATATATAACATGGAAATATCAAATATAAATGCATGACAAGAGATTACCATTATACATCGAAATCAATTTGTATGATGTGAACCCTCGAGTCTAAACAATCTAACAAGATCTACGATCACAATGCTATTGCTAGTTTGGCTTAGTGTTTCTTCAACAAAATATATGTGATTGGTGTGCATTGTTTGGTCTGTCTAATCTTAGAGACTGAAGCGATATATTTATATTTTGTGAATGATTCACTAATGGGTTTTGGGTGTATAAATAATTAACATGCCAACTTTTGACTTGCACGACTCATATACTAACAAGAACTATAGTCGTTTTAACCGCCAGGATTTCATTAACTAAAATTATATAAAATATATTTTATTTGATATAAATATTTACTCTATAGACAAAAATACTATAAATATAATCAACGCGTAGTCGAATGTACTGGTTAAATAAGAATTACAAATCACATTCGAATAACAAACAATAGGCGAGTTGAAATTTACAGAAGAAAAGCAAATTAAGGCAGATACATAGATTTGATGAATTTTTTTTTACAGTAGCAAATTAAGTCAAATTATTAATTTTTAGTAAGAATATTGTTTTAAAAAAAAATTATCTTAAAAATAACTCTATTCTTATAAAATGTTTTAAAATATATAAAAAAAAACCCTAAATTCTTTGACTTTGCATAATGTTTTCTAGAACTGATAATTATATACTATTTTATATATTACTGGAATTCAGGAAGCAGCATATTAATTCGGAACAATTTAAAAAATTAAAATTTAAATAAGAAGTTATTTAGTATATTATTAGGATGCATTATAGCATTAATGTTTTTGTTACCCTGTATTTTTAATTCACAGCATGATGTTGATAAAAATTAGGTTACATCTTTCCTAACATGTAAGTTGAAGTTGAGGTGGTGAGATCCGATTTTATGATCGCCTGAGATCACAAAACAAACATGAGAAGAGGATCAGAAGATTGTTGCGCGTTGCCCTCCGATACTCAGTCTTACGAGAATAAGAGAAATTTGTGTACGGTAAGTAAGTTGTGAGGCTATTAACTCCTAATTATTATAAACATATAATTTGATAAGAGTTAATTCATTATTGTAAGGACCCTAGTTCCTTAAGTACGGATTAAATGCGTAAATAGAGCTAACATGCATCTAAAGAGTATAAAGTTCGTGTTGATGCCTTGAGCGGTTAAGGTTACAGTGCCAAAATAAAGTTTTCCAAAAAGGGATTAATTACATTCACAATCAATGAATGTTAATCCTATAGCTTTACACTACTCCTAGAGTAGAGAATATACAAAAGAATTATGCCGTGCTACACCAAAAGCACTCCTCACAAGCTCACCGAATCAACCCGCCTTAGCCCGTCCACCCAAAAGTACCTACTGGAACAACCCCAAAACCATGAGCATGTATATAAATCATATTCACAATATTATGATTGTAATTTAAATGCATAAACCGTAAATACGAATCACTTCCTGTATTTAATACATTTAAAACTCCCTTTGGTTGTCCATGTACCACAATCATAATCAATGGATTATAATACCAATAATGTATGTCATGACATACATCCATTCCATGTATACCAATGGCCATTTCCAGTCTTATTATATCAGTGGCATAATACCCCTTGCGTTTACATGACAGCGTCATTAATACCCATTGCTTCGACATATTAGCGGCATAATATCACTCGCAATAGTAATATGACAGCGGAATGATCCTTCACTTCGACATATTTGCGGCAAATATTCTTCATCGCTATGATATGACAGCGGCAAGTATTATATCATCGCTTCGACATGAAGGCGGCAAGTATTCTTCATCACTGGAATATAATCTCGACTCACAATCACATGCACCAATGCATCCAATATACACATGCAACCATAATGCATATTCAGCCCATGTATGCAACCATGATGCATAACCAAGACCATGTATGCAACCATAATGCATAATTAAATTCCATGAGTGCAACCATAATGCATAACCAATTCAAAGCATAACAATACGTTTTACCGTCCGATGCCCGTACGTCTCAACCTTTGTACCAAAATGTGGTGTGTGGTGGACTTTATCTCCTAGGCTGTGTGGCCACATGTGATGGTTCTACACATTCACACAAACCAATATTAGGAGCCAATAATAGTCCAATACCAAAAATCCCACAAAAATAACCAAAAACACACTTTTTGGTGTCACGCGATCGATCGCCATAAAGCCCCGATCGATCGCGAGATCACACTGCCAAAGCCAACAAAATTTTCCAATCCGCGATCGATCACCGAGTTTGCGCCAATCGATCGCGGCTTCACCGATCGATCGCGCCAAACTCGCGATCGATGGCGGAAGCTTACTGCCGCCTCCCTTGTTGCTCGCGATCGATCGGGAGAATGTCCCGATCGATCGTGGAAACCTGCACACGCGATTTTTGGACACTATTTACAATTCTTCTTCCCCTATCCACACCAACACATATACCATCAAACCAACAATATAAAAACATCATAAACCTTCAACATACACTACAATACTACCAAAAATCCAACACCCAACCAAAAACAATACCAACCAAAACAAACCCATTTCAAAAACTCAAAATACCATTTTAAAACCAACCCAAACACCATAAAAACATCAAGGAGGGGTCCATACCTGTTATGGACTCTAAATCTCACCAAGAATCTCACAAACCAAGCTTTTGTGAAGATTTATCCTTCCTCCTTTAGCCAAAAAAGAAAATGGGTTGGGGATAGGGTTTGGAAGAGTGATTTGGGGATTGGTAAAGTGATGGGTAAAGTGAGGGTAGCGGGGTATAAAAGGGGTTGTAATTAAAACATGTACCCCAATAGTTAACATGATGTATAAAATACCCCAACATGATATTTTAAAAACATTTTACCAAAATACACCAAACCTCAATTAAATAACATGATTTACCAAATAATTACCAACCATCATAATTAAACCATGTTAACACCCAATTTCCCCATATGCATAACATGCACCCTGAAATGCATTACCGGGTCACGTCCACCATGACTAAGCATTTCACCAAGATAATTAATTCCAACACATAATTTAATTTTCACCATAAATAATCACATAAACATAATTAATGCCCAAAACGCATATAATTATTTCGGGGTATCACAATACTCCCCTACTTATAAGATTTCACCCTCGAAATCGCAAGCACTTACCCAAACGAAACTAAAGATAAATCACATACCAGAAAATAGTTTCGGGTAGTGCTGCACCATATGCCGTTCCGTCCCCCCCGTGCCCTCCTCGACACCCCTGCGATCCCACTGAACCTTGACCATCGGTATCACTTTGTTCCGAAGTCTGCGATCAGCTCTATCCAGAATCCTGACTGGCCGTTCCTCACAGGACACATCAGAATCTAACTGAATCTCAGAAGGTTGTAACACATGCGACGGATCCAGCTCATATTTCCGCAACATAGATACGCGGGATACGTCGTGAATACCAGACAACGACGATGACAAAGCTAAACGGTAAGCCAAGGTACCACACCTCTGAAAGGTGAGATCTTCAAAAAGACTCTGTCTCCCAACTGAAACTCCAACGGCCTCTGCCGTTTATTTGCATAGGCTACCTGCCTGTCCTGGGCTGCCTTCATTTTCTGAAGGATAACCTTTATCTTATCCTCCATTTCTCGAATCAGTTCAGGTCCTCCCACTGCTTTACTGGTCAAGTCATCCCAATATAATGGCGACCTACAACGCCGACCATACAGAGCCTCAAACGGAGCCATCTGAATACTTGCCTGATAGCTATTATTGTAAGAGAACTCTACCAAGGCCAATGAATCTTGCCATGAGGATATATGTATGTGAGAACTCGACCATACAGAGCCTCAAACGGAGCCATCTGAATACAACGCCGACCATTCATCATGATTCGATATTGATGATCTGTGGTTGTTGGTGTGTATAATGTGGATATATGTATGTGAGAATTACTAATAGGTTTTCTAGTAATTACTTTGCACCAGATAATAGCCAGGAGATGATATATGAGAGGTTGATGTGTAATGACTCTAGAGTACCGCTACTTCATACGGACAAGGGTGACGTGCGATATGACGAGATTGGTATAAATTGCATAATTTTGCAACCACACAGGTATGAGGTTAATTGTACGATAAAAGGTTGGTATATCGTCATACATTCTGATATACACATGATATGCATGGATTGCATGATTTAGCGATTATATGATGATGTTAATCTCATAAGGAATTCATATGAATAAGGGTATTCATATATGTTAGCTCATCGAGTGCTAATGTTAAAATATGGTAAAGTGATGTGATTTGCAGTCTTATCATTGTTGGTGTAATGGGGGCGCCTGTGCGATCCGGGATGATTCGAATAAGTGTCATCCTACAGATGGTAAAGTCATTACCTTGACCTGTATAATGGTACGTCAATTTTATTGTTGCCGTTTATGGTGAGCATGCATTTAAATTTCGAGGTCGAAATTTTATTAGTTGGGGAGAATTGTGATGTCCGGAATAATTATTAATTGTTAAATTGATTTAATTATGATATTTATATGATATGATGAGATTTAATTCGTGGGTATCGGATATTGGAGCGGAATTGAGATAAATTATTCTGGGATTGAATTTACAATGTTGATTAAATTCAAGGAGATTCTTAAATTCTTGGGAATGTCATTTTGGTCCCGGATTTAATTAAGTAATTCCGGGTTGAATATCGTAAATTAAATCTAAGAGGGTTTTCTTGCAATAATAAAATAATTATTGGTATTTGGAGAATTAAATTAAAATAATGGGAAGAAATGATATTTGAGTAGTGGATATTTAATCTAGGGTAGATTATATAACACACAATCTCTCCAATCTCCCTCACCCAACCGATTTCACGCCTCTCACTCTTTCCCCCATCTTCGTTCGATCTGGCATCGATCTGGCAGCATGAAGAACACCAAAGTTCAGCCGATTCATCTTAAATTTCTTCAAGGTTTGTTTGTGTAATCCCGTCTCATATGTCAATCGTTCCTTTCATTGGGTTTTGCCCTAGCTGTGTCGACGTTTTTCTTGCTGTGTTGAGGGTGGGGGGGGGGGGGGGGGGGGGGGTTGTGCGATTGTCTAAGCTTCTGCCAAGAGAAGTTTTGGCATTGTTTGATTTATTGCAATGTTATTGGTTGCTATCTATCTTGATTAAATTGTTGGTTGAGAGACGATATCAATGTTTCTTCATTCTTCAATCCTTTCCCCTACTGTGTGCGTGTGTGTGCTGATTGTGTGTGTGATGTCCCCGAAATGATTAATTGTGTTTAAGGCATAAATTGTGTTCGTATGATTAATTATGGTGGTAATTGCATTATGTGTTAGAATTAATCGCCATATGGAAATGCTTGGTCATGTGGACTGGTAGAGCATTTCAGGGTGCACGTTATGCATGTTGGGTAATCGGGTGTTTTTAATGGCTTGCAAGTGTTAGTAGTCATTTATTTTGTGAAACGTGCATTTAATTGATATTTGGCGCATTGTGGTGAAATGTGTCTAAAATACAATGTTGGGCATAAATTGCATCATGTTAGGAAGTGGGGTGTAAAATTTAATTAACTTTCATAACCCACTATAACCTCATATCCTCTTTACCCCCCTCACATTATTCAACCCCCAACACTTTTCAAACCCTACTCTCCTCCTCTCATTTTCGAGTGGAACTCCAAGGTGGAAGAAGTTCTAGCAAAACTTTATTCTTGTGATTTCTTGGTAAGATTTGGGGCCTAGGATGTATATATATATCATCCCTTGTTGTTTTGTGAGGTTTATTGTGAATTTGGGTTGTTGTTTGGAGTTTGAAAATGGGTTTATTTGGGTTGGTATGTTTTGTGGTTGGGTGTGGGATTTTGGGGTTGTTTTATGATGTGTATTGAAGGTTTAAAGTGTTTTTGTGTTTTGAGTTTGTTGGTATAAGTGTTGTGGAAGTTGGGAAGGAATTTTTGGTGTAAAAACTGGTGAAAATCGTGTGTCTGTGCGAGGCGATCGATCGCCTGAAAAGAGGCGACCGATCGCCTAAGGGCAGTGGGCTTATCGCAGGGCAGGCGATCGATCGCCTAAAATGAGGCGACCGATCGCCGAGAGGCAATAGCCAATCCAAGGGTTAGGCGATCGATCGCCATGTTTGAAGCGATCGATCGCCGCGAAGAAAAATTTGAGGCGATCGATCGCCTCAGTGGAGCGATCGATCGCCAGCTGTGAAATTTTGTAAAATGATTTCTTTTGACGAATTTTTGGTATTCGGCTATTATTTGGCTTCTAATATTGAATTGTATGGTTGTGTAGAACCATCTCAGGTGCCAACAACGTCGAGGAGATAAAGTTATACAACTTCTCCACTTTTGAAACTAAGGTACGTAGTGAGACGTACGAGCATCGGACGGTAAAATGTGTTACGCTTTCAATTACGTACTGTGTATACCGTGGATAGTGAATCCTTATATGTGGTAATTTATGTGAAATGATAGTGATATATCGTGATAATGGAATCAACTATTGTGTTTGATTATTGTGGTAGAATTGATGAATGTTCCGGTAGCCTTTATCTCCGAGCGAGGGAGGTACTTGCCGCTGTCATATGAAGCGATGGTAGTATGATATTTTCCGCTGTCATGTCTAAGCGAAGTAACATGCCGCTGTCATTGTCGAAGCAAGGGATATCATATGATGCCGCTATATGTTGAAGCGAGGGGTCCTAAAATTCCGCTGTTGTATTGGGAGCGGAACAGTCACAATTCTAGTGATTAATGTGAAATATTGTTGATATAATTGGAAACGCGTTATCGATCATTATGTCATGAACTAATGATTTTGTGCATAAATTTGTGAAACAGGAACAACAGTGAAATGTGCTAATGTGGTGATCAAGGAGCATATCTATTATTTGCCGCATGCGCTTAAATTATTTTGTTAAGTTGAATTGTGATAAATGGTGATTTATATATGCTCATGGTGAGTTGTTCCTGTAGGTACGCTTTTGGACAAAGGGGCTCAGGGTTGGGTTGAACTGTGAGCTGAAAGAGACTTGAAAGAAGTTAGATTACAGGATTTTTGTTAGTCTTATCATTCATTTTGGGAATGTAATTAACTAACTATTGAAGTTTTATTTTTGGCCTGTAATTACATTGAGCTCACATAACAACCAGAACTCTAAGATGTCTCTAATACATGTTTAGCCATGTTTATATCTTGATTTCACCGTTAAGGAACTAGGGTCCTTACAGTGTGAGTGCGTGAGCTAGCATTGCTAATTAAATCTTCTTGCTGCCATTGTGGAGTTCTTTCCTACTCTAAATTTGATGTCATAGAACTGTTCATGACTGGTTGTGAAACCATGGCTGGTTTCAACCATTCTTTCATGCACTGCTGCTTCTATGCGTGCAATATGTGTGTGTGGTGCGTGCAGTGTGTGTGTGGGTGGCGTGCAGTGTGTGTGAGGGTGTGTAGACGGGGGCGTGTGTGTGCCGACCTTGTGCCTAGGGTGCGTATTTTGGGTACCTTGGGGAGGGAATCTTTGTTGATATTTGATTTGCTTCTACCATTTAAAAACATGTTTATAAGGTGTTTGATTTTATGCTTCAATGGTGTTAGCAAGTGGATTGTAGTGGAAACTTTTCCTCCAATTTAAAAACACTATAGTACCTTGGTAGATGTTGAACAAAGACCTGCTATACTTATATCCTTCACCATGTGTAGTGGGTGAATGAATGAGATAGATAAATGTTGGTATGCGTTAGAACATGTAATATAGTGTATGGGGATGTATATGCTTGAATGTGTGCCATAACATGTATTATTGATTTATGTCACTTTATTAAGTTACTAATCTTAATAGTGAGTTCTAAATCAAGAATTTTGGAATCCAATGCATCTTTAATTTGTTAAAGTTGAATTTAATCAAATAAATGACTTTATGTTGGGATTAAGGGAATTGGATTTAAATTGTAGAATATCTTATCTACATGGATCCTTTATTTCATGTCTTGGTTTGAATAACTTCGGTGTTTGTTTGGATGTTGGAACATGTTAATTGGCTAAATTTAGTTTTGTTTTTGGGTGGTTGGATTATGTGATATTATGGGCATACCTTTATGAATAAATTAATATGAGATTTTGTGCATCAAATATTGGTTATGAGATAACCCTTATATCCTTAAGTTCATGTAGAGCCTTCTTGAGCTCTCGGACAACAAGGAGGGTGACTTGGCGGTAAAAACATATTATAAGATACATGGTGACGTACGAGCAGGTATACCCAGTATTTGTATATTCAAGTATACATGTATTTTGAATGTGATGTTTAAGGCTAAGTGATTGAGTTTGGTAATTGAGTTTAATATACGTGGAATGGTGGATACGTAGATGTACGTGATCCGGGTATACGAGTTGAATATTGATGCATTTGGCATGATCGATATGACAAATGGTTGAGAATGAGATTAATTGATAGGCATAGTTGCCTTGGATATGAGATTCGTTGTGATTGAGCATAAAATGTTGAATTGTGATTATAATGAATTTATTGCATTGATGAGTACCATATTTTGAATAATGATATTGAACTGGATTTTTATGAAAGTGTATAAGATTGAACAGGAACAGTTCGTGATGGCTATGCCGGTTTGGAATTGTACATGGAGTATATTTTATAGATTTTCAATAACCTTAATTGTTGGGATATGCCCTAAGACATGTCATTAGATGATTGTTTATGACATACAATGTATTATGATTATTATAAATGGCAAATCATTATTATATATTATTCGAATATCTGTGCAATATGAATTGATATATAAGTTAATGTCCTTAGAATAATATTGTATTATTCATAAAGATTGTCCCTATCAAGTATTATCATAAATCAGGATAATGATAATACATTGAGACTAGTATGTTTTGATTGATGAATTAATTCATGGATATGAGATATCAAATCAACACAGGGGTACATGTTAGAGAACAATGTACTGGACAGGCCCACCATGAGAATGCTACATGGATAGTTATATGAGTGTCATAAGCAATTCTCATAGTGATAATAATGTATGTAATCCTTACGACTTGAGATCATCAGAGATCCCAACATAAGGAGTATTGTATCTTGATATTGTCAAACGTTACCTGTAACAGGGTAAACTATAAAGGCAGCTATTGGATACACTACGAATTATGTAGAGGGATGTTGATTGATCAAGATAAGATTTGTCCCTCCTATATAACAGGAGAAGT
Source organism: Haberlea rhodopensis (assembly GCA_907163345.1). Classification (NCBI taxonomy): domain Eukaryota; kingdom Viridiplantae; phylum Streptophyta; class Magnoliopsida; order Lamiales; family Gesneriaceae; genus Haberlea; species Haberlea rhodopensis. The sequence goes on along the minus strand of CAJQUN010000130.1, from coordinate 586,064 downwards.
GTTTGGGCCCTTGATCAAGTAAGACTAAAATGCATGGCCGTGCTCGAATGTGTCGATATGTGATGTAAGGACCCTAGTTCCTTAAGTACGGATTAAATGCATAATTAGAGCTAACATAAATTACCAGAGTAAAAAGATCGTGTTGAGACTATGAGCTTTAAGAATTACATGCCAAAAATAAGGACTATCAAGTGGATTAGTGATGTGAATAGAAATAGACACATCTTTAGTGCTTAATTGTCTACGATTTGGTAGGTTTTGATAGATAATTTGATACGTATGCTACCTAATCGTATATTTGTGTAATTGTACGTACAATCGAAGAAAACGAGCTAAAAATGATGTGTAAAGACCAAGAAGAGACATGGACATGACAAGGACTCAAAGTTGATCAAGAAAAGGGCAAAAATGTAATTTTGGAGGTGGCAATCGATCGCCCGGAAGAGGCAATCGATCGCCTATGGACAGAAACATTTGCATCAAATTTGAAGAGCCAGCGATCGATCGCGAAGAAGTGGCGATCGATCGCCACTTTATAGCGATCGATCGCCTCAATGGTTTTTCCGGAAAAAAAAATAATGCAGCGATCGATCGCCACATTCATAGCGATCGATCGCCAAAGAGTCCGAAAATTAGGAAATTAGGTCTTTTACCATGTTTAGAAGATTGTAACCTATTTTATCAGCCACCAACCCCCATAACTGAAGATTATTCAGTTCTTAGGCAAATTATTCCACACTTTAGAATATTTTAGGTTTTGAGAATAATTTTCTTTCAAGTTTTCTTCAAGAACAACGAAGAACGGAACCGGAATCGACAAGCCGGAATCGTGATTTATATTAGTAATTTCTTTTCCTTTATTTATTTAATGTTTTCCATCGAATTTTTATTATTTTTAGATTTAATTATGCTAGGCTAAAACCCTTTGATTCTTGGTTGAGGGATACTTGCTTTTGGATTTGAATCTCATGTGAGAATTTGGTTTGGTTTGTTGAATTCAATTTTCGATTTCACTTTGTTTCTCGGATTCGATTTGCATGATTATGGTATTTGTTTATTAGATTGATCACCTAGTATTCATGTGCATAATCTATCGTTTGTTAAGAAACAACTAAGTTTAATAATTAATCGGCTGTAGATGTTATTAATTTCTTAGAAGAAACGGGTGGGTAATCAATTCAAACGGCTGTAGTTTTTATTGATTAGATTTATCGAACTCACTAGTTTTGTAAATTATCATTGATTTAATCTTAACGGCTGTAGTTTTGATTAGAGATTTGATAAGGGTGGGATTGAATGCTGTTTTCTATTTGACTACGATTAAGGTGGGTAGGAATTCAATTTCCAATCGATGAATAATTGAAAGAATTCGTATGTTGGTAATTTGATGATCAAGAGAAGATTTTCCAAAAGTAAAGTTTACCGAAAACCAAGAATCGCTTCACTCTCATAAGTTTTAATCATCTTAGTTAATCTCGTTAATTAGTTTAATTTTAGAATTTGCTTAGTAGTAATCATTCATCCTAAAACCCCCTTGTTACTATTCGTTTTTGGCACGAAATAAATTTACCTTCCCTGTGAGATCGATCCCTACTTCCACTACTACATATTTTTGCTATTAACTGAAGAAGGGTTAATTTGGGCGTACACGATAAACGCTACCATATTTTGGCGCCGTTGCCGGGGAAGGCAATATTTATTAGTGTCGATTTTTTTTTATTATTTCGTTTTTGTTATTTGCTTCCCGCACAACTACTGAGGTTTGTTGATGAGTACAGGCGGATCGTTTGATTACAAGGATAATTCATATTACGATCCAGAAATCGAGAGGACGCTGCATCAAAGAAGGAGAGATACTCGGAGACAAGAAGAAGAGGAAAGGAACAATATTGTAAGGACCCCAAGCCCTTAAAACCTTGATTAGTGTATTAACCACTATGTGTGGTACATGCTTTCTATAAAATGTCAATCGGGAAGCTCTGATGATACTTAATCATTTCCTGTCAATAAAAGACTCATATGTTTGCCCTTTACCAACCCCTTGGTGCCACTTTTCACATTGTAAACTTTTACAAAAATTTGGGCAGAGTCTCCCCATAAATAGAGCTATCCCAAAACAGAGTACAACACATAACAAAATTCCCGGCCAGGGAACACATAATACTCAACAGAAAGCAGTAATACAAGTAGATTCCCAGCCAGGGAAGACACCACACATATGTCAACAAAAGTGGGTTCCAACACCCACATAATACACCAATGACTCTCATATCATTCTAGCAATTCAACCTAATTGCATGCAACCTTAAATGAAAGAGAGAAAGGCTCATGCCTTTATATACAATCCATATACAAGTATAATCGTGCTCACATGCGAGCATCATGAATATGAATATGTATAAATCCTCAGGTGTATATATAGGTACTCTATACGATACCGTGCTCCATCAAGCCCTGGTACCACGATCCTGGGAGTACCTCAAATCAACAGCTCGAGCTCAGCTCCATAGCCATCGATGTACCTGTCCACCTGTCCCAACAGAGACAGCCCCCAACGGGGTGAGCATACCAATACACAAAATCCCATAATCATAATAATGAAATTCATAATTTACAACAAAGGTAAATGCTAATGAATTTAAATGATACTCCCTGGATGGCAACATCCTCATCCGGGATTCCGTGTACTGTCCCTGTTCTCACAACATCAAACTCATCAAATCTCATAAATCAGTAAATCAACACATTGATTTACACATCGCATGCCTGATCCTCGAATATCAACATATAGTGATTACAAATTCATTAAACATGCAATTACAGATATCACAATATCTAATACTGATTTCACAACCTTGCTATCAATCACAGATAGCTCAAATGCCTTAGCATTTATTTTACCAATCCTTCATTATACTTAGACATCTCAAGTGTCTTATAATGAATACATGAGTCTACAAACCTAGACATCTCAAATGTCTTATAATGAATACACGATTCTACGAACTTAGACATCTCAAGTGTCTTACGAAGAATACATGATTTTACGATCATTCCCAGGCATCTCAAATGCCCTAACATAATCAAATAAACCCAGTACCCCATATATCATGCAAGAGTCATCCTACTCTAGTGTCACGCACGCTGCAAGCGGCGATATCAAGATTTGGGTCATTCCTTGGCTATATCAACATATATATATAACCATACGCAAAACATTCAATGCAATCAAAAACACCTTATGCATTTCACATATATATAGAAATGCTCGTACGTCGCACGTACCTTAAATCTCCGAAGTCCGAGCCAAGCCTTGCTCGAGTTCCATGCCCCGAGGAATGATGTGCTAACACGATAAACAATTCACCATTATTTACGAACATGTAACCTATGCTCAAGCACACCCATATCCCTCACAACATTGTCAATACACGACAATTATCCTCTTAAAAGACCCGGGGCAGGGTACATGCAGGGAAGGAAATAAATGAGACAATCGAAATTTGTTCAAGAATGCCCTACAAAAATCGAACCTTAATCTCACAATTTCGAACCCAATAATTCCATAATTCATCTAAAATGTGAATTAATCAATCCATAGCATGAATAATCATCCTACATGCCAAACCCCCAAATTTGAAATCCAAATCCCTAAAATTCGAAACCCAAGCCCCTAAAATTCGAAATCCAAGAAGCATCATAATGCATCTACAACATGAATTTATCAATCCATAACAAGAATCACCACAACCCTTCCAAAACCCCCAAATTCGAACCCACTTCAAGCATACAACCAAAATTTCGAACCAATCCCACCAACAACAATAATCCGAACAAATCGAACACAAAAATGGCAGGGAATTGCACGAAAATAACGAAAAAGGGGTTAGGATGATTACCCAAACGAAAACGGAAGAAAAATCGACCAAAATCGATAAACCCTAGAATTTGGGGATCGCCGCTCTTTCTCAAAATTCGACCTCAAATCGCGATGAAACTTCGAATTGATGGAGGGGAAAGAAGCGCCTCGTCGAGACGAAGACGGTGATAGGTCGCACGCGCCGATCGGCGGCTGGCGGAGCGCCTGAAACGGCGGGGCAGGGGAGGTGACGGGAATCGCATGCGGGGAGAGAGGGAAAAATGAGGGCTGAAATGAAATTATGTCTAAAATTTGGGTTTAAATGGTATTTATAGCAAAAATACCCCGAAAAATTAATAGCCCCACAAATACATCATGATTCCTTAAAAATCATCTGTTTTCAAAAACTCTCTCTCTAACTCCAAAATCCCCTACCGGTGCTCACCCAGCACCCGAGATCCCGAGACACATTAAAAACCCAACTCTTAGGTTTTACACCGTAATGTGAATACAATCTCAACCTCTGGATCCAACGATCCCAACTGCCCAAATAAACGAGCCCAGAAGGCCCAACACCTCGATTAAATCCCAAATCGCCACGTAAAACCACTTTAGGGATTATTAATACTACGGGATTAACACCTATAATCCCTGGTCATCACAATATCCCCCACTAAAAGAATTTCGTCCTCGAAATTAGCACTGGTGTATCACGTAACACCCAGGCTACACAACAACATGAAGCCATAACCTCGATTCCTGACCATATCAGAATCGTATTAATAAACGCGAGGATACTTACCTCTCATCTAACTCTGAAACAGAGCGACATACCAAAACCAACATAACACCCAAGAGGTAAAACGTACCTCGATGCGGGTCATCCCAAAAGTCAGTCCCTCATGACTGCGAATCAACTGATACTTACGACTGTAGATCAGACAGTCATCCTTCGTTCTAATACAACAGTACGAACACATCCTGAATGACACCTCAACCGTAAGAACGTTGACCTCGTGTCAAACTCTGGAGTGGAGTAGACTTCCAAATCCATCATAACGTCAAAGAGCGTCAGCACCACTCAACGCTAACAGTCCAAAAGCAGTTAGTCAACTGAAACTGCAAGGATTCGAATCGCTCTTGATTCTATCGTAGATATCATCCAATGATATTTTACCAAGACTCTCGATGTCTAACATACATCGTTACGAGGGAAACACTAGTACAACTACGGTGTACACATACCAAACCTGGTTTCCACTTTCAAACTTCCTCCATCGAAGGAGTAGTCGCCTCATTGCAACTTAATTTGGGCAACTCACGGCCACAAATTCAAACAAAAGACATCTCGCAAGATGTCCACCTACGGATGTTCCAAGAATCACGTCCTAATCATAAATAACAACCGAGACTCCGCAGAGTTTACATTTCTTAAGGGGCATGCAATAAACCCATTGCATCCTCAACGCTTGTGTCGTCAGCGACACTCAACCAATCCGAAATCCTGCCATCCCTTGAAAATCCTCGGATTTAACAATCCAAACTTGGGAAGGCTGTCGCATAACTCGAAGGAAAACACCAATAAGGGAAATACCTTAACCCTCACAAGAAAATCCCTCCTCAAGGGAGTCAACTAACTTCACGATTATTCCTCATAAACATCGTGCCATGGAGATTCCCAATCTCAAGGTGTTCCATATCTCTCATTAGAGATTTAACCATCCCAAAAATAGCATAACTCTATGCTTAACAGAGAGGAAATCAATAACTGGCATCCGTATACTCACCGGTATACCTGCCTAAGCACTGATGTCGCATGCATACTCAATGCACTCGGCTCGGGTATCTACCACATATCCCTAAGCCCCAAACACAACCGTCAATTCTGAGTCATTCCTTACTCAGTGGAGGATGAAAATCGACGATTAACAATACACGGTGTGATTCCCAAGATCAACACCACTTGCACCAACTTACCGAATCTTTCAAGATTCCCAAATAGGTATAATACTACCTCCTTCCTCGCAAGGGAAGTGCCATCGAACTCGAGATCCACAAGTCTCGAACCATCGTTCGGAAAAACTGGATACAATAACACCCATTGTATCCCAATACACGGGTTCCTTTAGATTGAGTCAATAACAACCTGATGACTCTCTTGTTGGTACTCCAACATCCTGAGCTGTCCCAGACAAGTCTCCAAGATTAAACATAAACGTATACACGTTTCAGTGAGGCATGAACAACCTTAACCTCAATGACATGGTGACTACTAGAGTCCACCACAATCCACATCGTATCACCTTACGATTTGCCAAACTTGGTTCCAACGAGCAGTGTAACGGCTCTAGCAAGCCCATCATGGTGCTACACACACGCGGCAGACAACCTAGTCTCTGCCTCTTTAGGTTCACCTCAAACCTACCAATAAGACGGACGTTTCCGCATGGTATATCATACTATGGGAGAAAACTCAATAGAGTAGTGGGTCTTTATCCAACATTCCTCAATGCCGATACACCCTGGACAACCCAATGTCCCTATGTACTTAACATAACCTGATCCTACTCCCTTAGGACCCATCCTACACCCTCAAGGGTGGTGTGACCATGTCCACCACATGTCACATCGACAGAAAGCGAGTACTTTCCTCCATGATTACTCCTGTCGTCAAATCACATGGCCAAAAGCCATTCCAACGAGCATACCTCAAGGGTATCACCACTCGTAAAATGATTGCCTCAATCGTAAGCTGCGGTACAATCCCATGTACAGCGCATCCATCCATTCCTCGAGCAACCCGCTCGGTATAAGGGTCACGTCCATCGGTGTCGCACACACCACCTTGTGCTCGGTACTGGCACCCAAGGCATACCACTGAATACGTATACTCAACGCATCGATCATCGTAACGATGATGCATGTCTAATAAGACATCTCCTACACCATCGTCATCGTCATCCCGTGACGACACATGCCAACTCATGGCATCTAAAACATTGCCCACTAGTGACGATACATGTACATCAGCGTATGTCATCCACTAACATGCTAGTAAAATAGGCATAATAAACATGTATATCAATGCATGCCAGCTACAATAAAGCTAATAAAATAGCAATATCTCATACCTCATCGCTAGTGATATAGCGTCATACCTGTCTCCGTCGCTCAATAATAGTGCGTAATCAGCACCCATCGCTCGAAGGCGGCAAAATCCTGTGCTGAGTACATAGCGGCAAAATCCCTCGCTATAGAATCGACGGCATGACACCTCGTCATATAATAAGTGGCATGAAACCTCGCTATACACCTGAGTATGAATCATCGTCCACATAGTAGCGGAAAGAGGCATCGCTATCAATACACCTGGCGGAATGAACCATCGCCAATAGATATAGCGGAATGAACCATCGCTATCAATACACCTGGCGGAATGAACCATCGCCAATAGATATAGCGGAATGAACCGTCGCTATAAATACACCTGGCGGAATGAACCATCGCCAATAGATATAGCGGAATGAACCGTCGCTATAAATACACCTGGCGGAATGAACCATCGCCAATAGATATAGCGGAATGAACCATCGCTATCAATACACCTGGCGGAATGAACCATCGCCAATAGATATAGCGGAATGAACCATCGCTATCAATACACCTGGCGGAATGAACCATCGCCAATAAATATAGCGGAATGAACCGTCGCTATAAACCGTGTCCTCATAGAGAAATGAATATAAATCGACACAGCGGGACACATCACCGCTATCATCCGTGTCATCACATAGGAATGAATCATCATCCTAACAAGCGGCATCTCATCCTCGCTTCTTCATACAAGCGGTATCTCATCCTCGCTTCGTATGGCATACCCCGCCTCCATGTGCAAGCGAGCATCCCCGCCCGCTCCACATTTTTAGCGGTACAAGCATAAGCTTCTTCATACAAGCGGTATATCATCCTCGCTTCGTATGGAATACCCCGCCTCCATGTGCAAGCGAGCATCCCCGCCCGCTCCACATTTTTAGCGGTCAAGCATAAGTATAAAAATTCTCACTGTCATAAGCAGGACTCCTGGAATGTATAATCATCATTCCTTTTTATACTCCATATTTCCTGTAACCTGCAACCATCAGGGTTAACAACAATAGCCATATACGCTATGCATCCACATTCAATTCATAATAAAAACACATTATGAGAATGTATGGTTTCACAAATAAATGTCATGATATCCTTCTTTAAATCCTTATTTCATCCTGAGCCCTTATCATTAGTACATTTTAATGCTTCTTGCTACTCCAGGAAAGCGGAATTCTTCCTCGCTTCCACTGGACTTTAGCGTTGCTACTCCATGTAAGCGGAACTCTTCATCGCTTCCAATGGACTTTAGCGTTGCTACTCCATATAAGCGGGACTCTTCATCGCTTCATATGGACTTTAGCATAAGCCATTAAAATCCTTACTAAGATAACTTTGACTCAAGACATGCATATGCAAAAACAATGCACAATAACATATATCATAACCTCAATGCACCACTTTGCATTCATCATGTGTCAACAAGACAACGTAAAATACATGTTACCTCGGAAATATCCCTTTATCTGATTTTCTTAAAACCAGCTTCCTTGGCACATAACACACGGAGTGCCAGACATCCCCATAAATGTCATCCTATCGTGTTCCACACGATTCCTGCAACCACAATGGTTAGCAATACCACTTTTCATATCATAATAGCACATAAACAATTTGCTATGTCATACAACATTAATGCCATCATGCATAAATATGTGCTATCAATAACTTCCTAGGCCCTTAACAGCCCCAATGAGCAACCACTGCTCTGATACCACTAATGTAAGGACCCCAAGCCCTTAAAACCTTGATTAGTGTATTAACCACTATGTGTGGTACATGCTTTCTATAAAATGTCAATCGGGAAGCTCTGATGATACTTAATCATTTCCTGTCAATAAAAGACTCATATGTTTGCCCTTTACCAACCCCTTGGTGCCACTTTTCACATTGTAAACTTTTACAAAAATTTGGGCAGAGTCTCCCCATAAATAGAGCTATCCCAAAACAGAGTACAACACATAACAAAATTCCCGGCCAGGGAACACATAATACTCAACAGAAAGCAGTAATACAAGTAGATTCCCAGCCAGGGAAGACACCACACATATGTCAACAAAAGTGGGTTCCAACACCCACATAATACACCAATGACTCTCATATCATTCTAGCAATTCAACCTAATTGCATGCAACCTTAAATGAAAGAGAGAAAGGCTCATGCCTTTATATACAATCCATATACAAGTATAATCGTGCTCACATGCGAGCATCATGAATATGAATATGTATAAATCCTCAGGTGTATATATAGGTACTCTATACGATACCGTGCTCCATCAAGCCCTGGTACCACGATCCTGGGAGTACCTCAAATCAACAGCTCGAGCTCAGCTCCATAGCCATCGATGTACCTGTCCACCTGTCCCAACAGAGACAGCCCCCAACGGGGTGAGCATACCAATACACAAAATCCCATAATCATAATAATGAAATTCATAATTTACAACAAAGGTAAATGCTAATGAATTTAAATGATACTCCCTGGATGGCAACATCCTCATCCGGGATTCCGTGTACTGTCCCTGTTCTCACAACATCAAACTCATCAAATCTCATAAATCAGTAAATCAACACATTGATTTACACATCGCATGCCTGATCCTCGAATATCAACATATAGTGATTACAAATTCATTAAACATGCAATTACAGATATCACAATATCTAATACTGATTTCACAACCTTGCTATCAATCACAGATAGCTCAAATGCCTTAGCATTTATTTTACCAATCCTTCATTATACTTAGACATCTCAAGTGTCTTATAATGAATACATGAGTCTACAAACCTAGACATCTCAAATGTCTTATAATGAATACACGATTCTACGAACTTAGACATCTCAAGTGTCTTACGAAGAATACATGATTTTACGATCATTCCCAGGCATCTCAAATGCCCTAACATAATCAAATAAACCCAGTACCCCATATATCATGCAAGAGTCATCCTACTCTAGTGTCACGCACGCTGCAAGCGGCGATATCAAGATTTGGGTCATTCCTTGGCTATATCAACATATATATATAACCATACGCAAAACATTCAATGCAATCAAAAACACCTTATGCATTTCACATATATATAGAAATGCTCGTACGTCGCACGTACCTTAAATCTCCGAAGTCCGAGCCAAGCCTTGCTCGAGTTCCATGCCCCGAGGAATGATGTGCTAACACGATAAACAATTCACCATTATTTACGAACATGTAACCTATGCTCAAGCACACCCATATCCCTCACAACATTGTCAATACACGACAATTATCCTCTTAAAAGACCCGGGGCAGGGTACATGCAGGGAAGGAAATAAATGAGACAATCGAAATTTGTTCAAGAATGCCCTACAAAAATCGAACCTTAATCTCACAATTTCGAACCCAATAATTCCATAATTCATCTAAAATGTGAATTAATCAATCCATAGCATGAATAATCATCCTACATGCCAAACCCCCAAATTTGAAATCCAAATCCCTAAAATTCGAAACCCAAGCCCCTAAAATTCGAAATCCAAGAAGCATCATAATGCATCTACAACATGAATTTATCAATCCATAACAAGAATCACCACAACCCTTCCAAAACCCCCAAATTCGAACCCACTTCAAGCATACAACCAAAATTTCGAACCAATCCCACCAACAACAATAATCCGAACAAATCGAACACAAAAATGGCAGGGAATTGCACGAAAATAACGAAAAAGGGGTTAGGATGATTACCCAAACGAAAACGGAAGAAAAATCGACCAAAATCGATAAACCCTAGAATTTGGGGATCGCCGCTCTTTCTCAAAATTCGACCTCAAATCGCGATGAAAACTTCGAATTGATGGAGGGGAAAGAAGCGCCTCGTCGAGACGAAGACGGTGGATAGGTCGCACGCGCCGATCGGCGGCCGGACGGCGGCTGGCGGAGCGCCTGAAACGGCGGGGCAGGGGAGGTGACGGGAATCGCATGCGGGGAGAGAGGGAAAAATGAGGGCTGAAATGAAATTATGTCTAAAATTTGGGTTTAAATGGTATTTATAGCAAAATACCCCGAAAAATTAATAGCCCCACAAATACATCATGATTCCTTAAAAATCATCTGTTTTCAAAAACTCTCTCTCTAACTCCAAAATCCCCTACCGGTGCTCACCCAGCACCCGAGATCCCGAGACACATTAAAAACCCAACTCTTAGGTTTTACAACCGTAATGTGAATACAATCTCAACCTCTGGATCCAACGATCCCAACTGCCCAAATAAACGAGCCCAGAAGGCCCAACACCTCGATTAAATCCCAAATCGCCACGTAAAACCACTTTAGGGATTATTAATACTACGGGATTAACACCTATAATCCCTGGTCATCACAAATATGGCTGCGAACCAAAGTCTACGCCAACTGGCCAATCCAGATTTGGACCAACAACCTCTCTGCATAAATTTTCCTGCTTTCGCAACTAATGTAAGTTTTGAACTTAAATCGGGACTCATACATTTGTTGCCTTCTTTTCATGGACTCGCAGGCGAGGATCCTCACAAGCATCTGATGGAGTTTCATGTGGTTTGCACCACTATGAAACCGACGGGAATTACTGAAGATCAGATCAAGTTAAGGGCTTTCCCTTTTTCTCTAAAGGACGCGGTGAAAGACTGGCTCTTCTACCTACCACCATGCTCCATCACAACATGGACGGACCTCCAAAGAACGTTTTTGGAGAAGTACTTTCCAGCATCATGTGGGGTCTTCCCACCTTAACAGTGATTACTAAACATAAGAAGGACTAATCATGCATAATAACGTCTTAAGGAATCGGTTGTTACACGAGCTAACAGGATTACAGGCCAAAATACAAAACTTCAAAAATAATTCATTACATGCAATAAAAGCTTAGTTGTAGTATAAAGATGTGTGTTACCGTCCGATGCCCGTACGCCTCTTACGTACCTTTTCAAAAGGAGGAGGAGTCACAGACTTTATCTCCTCGATGGTGCCGGTGCCTGGGATGGTTCTACAAGACCGCATAATACCATATTAGATGCCTCAAAACCATCTCACATCATAAACTTAACAAAATAAAACATCATTATATTTTTCAACTTACTGCCTCTCTCGATCGATCGGCCCAAGATCTCGATCGATCGAGACACTGTGCACTAACAGTGCCTTAGCTTCCTGCCTCGCTCGATCGATCGAAGTATTTTACCGATCGATCGAGAAGCTTCACCGATCGATCGAGAAATTCTTCGATCGATCGGCATCAAAATTTTAAAACATACATAAGACCTACTGACTTGCTCGATCGATCGGGACCAAATCTCGATCGATCGAGAACTCTGAATGTTCGGGATTTCCCCAGATTTTTGAGCACCCCCATTTCATACCATTAATTCTACTTCTTAATACACATAACGTGCTTAAACAAGAATATCAATAACTTCCACATACTTTCATGCATGTAATAAAATTAAAGGTTCACTTATAACTTAAACCTACATGCCTTAAATCTACCCCTTTTTATCATTACCCGACCAGCTTTTTCAGAAAACAGGGCATGATTCTTCAGTCCAGAATTCTTGAACACACATCTTTATAGCAATGAAACTACTACATATCCCGTAGTTCATGCTTAAACAAATATGTTGGCATGTTCACCAAACTTCCGTGTATGTACTCATGCCAAAGGTTTATTCATAACCTAAGCTAGCATGCTTCAAATCTTCATAATAAAATCTCTACTCAACATAAAAACAGGGTAGTTCCCTTCCCAGATTTTCGAGGAGCCCTTTTTACAATCGAAAATCTAACACATAAGTCATGTAAGCCACTTAACAAAGCATGCTAGGGACATCATAAACATTACCTACAAGTGTTCATAACATGGTTTCAATAACCCTAACACTAGCATGCCAAAACTGCTATGTATAACATACATATAAAAACACGAAAAGCTGGTGAACCAGCGTGATCCCTCACCACTTTTGCTCTCCGATTTTTGTCAAGAAAAGACAAGTAATTTCCGACCACTTTCCTCCTAGCAGCAGTCCAGATATCAGACGAAGAGAAGGGAGGAAGAAGGAGGTTTTTGGAAGAGATTTTGGTGAAAATATCTAAGTGGGAACATGCCTACTTAGTCAAATATTTCCCAGAAAACAGGGGAGGGGGCGTGGGTTGCTGCAAGTGGGGGGTGGGTGGTTGCATGTAGGGTGGTTTTATGGTGTTTAATTGTACCCCGGTATTTCATATGATGTATAAAAATATCTTCCCTTGATATTTTGCAATTGTACTACATCAATACAACAATTAAAAACACGTAACATACCCCCTAAATCATATCATCATATCATAAATATAACCCCCACTTAAAATACCACAACCCTCTTAAACACATCGAAATTCGTTATTGTAGCACATAATCGTATAACATTTCATCATCGTAACATATGATCATTTAACCTTTCGGGGGTATTACATTACTCCCCTACTTATAAGATTTCGTCCTCGAAATCCACATGCATCATCATAACGGAACTAAACATAAATACATACCAAAGAATAGTCCCGGATCGTGCTGCACCATATGCCGTTCCGTCTCCCATGTAGCCTCCTCGACACCCCGACGATCCCACTGAACTTTGACCATCGGTATTACTTTGCTCAGTAGTCTGCGATCCTCTCGATCCAGAATTCTGATTGGTCGTTCTTCGTAGGACATATCTGAGTCTAACTGAACTTCTGTAGGCTGTAAGACATGAGACGGATCTGGCTCATACTTTCGTAACATAGAGACATGGAAAACATCGTGTATGCCAGACAAGGATGGCGGTAGAGCCAAACGATATGCCAAAGTACCGATACGCTGTAACACTTCATATGGCCCAACATACCTTGGAGATAACTTTCCCCGCACCCCAAAACGAACCACACCCCTGAAGGGCGAGATCTTTAAGAAGACCCTGTCTCCTAACTGGAATTCTAGTGGTCGTCGCCGCTTATTGGCATAGGCCGCTTGCCTGTCCTGGGCCACTTTCATCTTCTGGCGTATCAACTTTATCTTACCTTCCATATCCCTGATCATATCCGGTCCTCCGACCACTTTGCTAGTCAAGTCCTCCCAATACAGTGGTGATCTACATCGTCGTCCATACAGAGCTTCAAAAGGGGCCATTTGAATGCTCGCCTGATAACTGTTATTATAGGAGAACTCCACCAGCGGCACTGAATCCTGCCACGGAGTATCAAACTCTAAAATACACGCCCTCAACATGTCCTCGAGCGTCTGAATGGTACGCTCTGTTTGGCCGTCTGTCTGAGGGTGATAGGCCGTACTCAGTCTCACCTCTGTGCCCAAAGCTGTCTGGAGACCCTCCCAGAAATGTGAAGTGAACCTCGGGTCCCTGTCAGACACTATCGAGACTGGAATACCATGCAATCTCACAACATCCCGTATATACATTTGAGCCATCTTTAAGTATGTATAAGACATACTGTAAGGGATGAAATGAGCCGTCTTCGTCAGCCTATCTACGATCACCCAGATCGCATCAAATCCTGAGGTCGTTCTTGGCAAGTGGGTTACGAAGTCCATAGATATATGCTCCCACTTCCATTCAGGCACCTCTAAGCTCTTCAGCTCACCACCAGGCCTCTGCCTCTCTGCCTTTACCTGTTGGCAGATCAAACATCTTTTAACGAAAACGATTACCTCACGCTTCATGCGTCTCCACCAGAATTGCTCGCATAGATCTTTGTACATCTTCTTTCCCCCTGGGTGGATACTGAATCGACTACTGTGAGCTCGCTCCAATATTCCTCTTCGCAGTTCTGGTGTATCTGGGACTACCCATCGGTTGCCCAGTCTCAAGGAATCATCCTCGGCCACTCTGAACTTGGATGGTTGACCTTGAAGGATCAATGATGTCCACCTCTGAACCTCACTATCCGACTTCTGGGCCTTCCTGATCGACTCAAATATGTCTGGCTCCGCCAATAGGGTCGACACTCGTACAGGCGACGTGTCTACATCGAAATCATAGCCCAGTTGGCAATAAGACGTCATCAAGGCTGACAAACACATAACATCCTCTGCAGTACTCTTTACCTTCCGACTTAAGGCGTCTGCTATCAAGTTTGCTTTACCTGGATGTTACTCAATTTCACAATCATAATCTTTGAGCAAATCCATCCATCTTCTTTGCCTCATATTCAACTCTGCCTGAGTGAATAAGAACTTCAGGCTCTTATGGTCCGTATATATAGTGAAAGACGTGCCATACAAGTAATGCCTCCAGATCTTTAAGGCGAATATGATGGCCGCCAATTCCAAATCATGCACTGGATACCTGGCTTCGTGTGGCTTCAGCTGCCTCGATGCGTAAGCCACCACATGCTTATCTTGCATCAACACACAGCCCAAGCCCTGTAATGACGCATCCGTATATAAGGCGAACCTCTTATCCTCAGACGGAATCACCAGTACAGGCGCTGTAGTCAAACGACGCTTCAGCTCTTGGAAGCTTTCCTCACAAGCCTTAGACCAAAAGAAGGGGACTCATTTCTGAGTCAGCTGTGTCAGGGGTTTGGCAATCTTCGAGAAACCTTCGACGAAACGTCGGTAATAACCTGCCAAACCGAGGAAACTCCGTATTTCCGGTACAGAAGTGGGTGCAACCCACTCCATCACAGCTTCAATCTTCCTTGGATCCACAGATATCCCATGGCTAGATATGACATGGCCTAAAAATACCACGCTGTCCAACCAGAACTCGCACTTACTAAGCTTTGCATACAGCTGATGATCCCTAAGGATCTGAAGTACTATCCTCAAGTGCCTTACATGCTCTTCTTCAGTCCGAGAGTAAATAAGTATGTCGTCAATGAAGACTATGACGAACTGATCCAAATATGGCTGGAATACCCTGTTCATCAAACTCATGAAGACAGCTGGGGCATTCGTCACCCCAAAAGGCATGACCAGGAATTCATAGTGCCCATATCTTGTCCTGAAAGCCGTCTTCTGAACATCATCTTCTCTTACTCGAATCTGATGGTACTCGACCTCAGATCGATCTTACTGTAGAGCCTCGTTCCCTGCAACTGATCAAACAAGTCATCAATCCTCGGAAGTGGATACTTGTTCTTGACTGTGGCCTTATTCAGTTGCCTATAGTCAATGCATAGGCGCATCGATCCATCTTTCTTCTTAACAAATAAGACAGGCGCACCCCATGGCGATACGCTAGGGCGTATGTAGCCCTTGTCAAGGAGTTCCTGCAACTGTATCTTTAACTCCCTTAACTCTGCTGGTGCCATCCTATACGGGGCGCGAGAAATTGCAGACGTCCCTGGTAGCAGCTCAATCCCAAACTCGACCTCTCTCGTCGGTGGGAATCCGGGAATCTCCTCCGGAAAGACATCAGGAAACTCCGCCACTACGGGCACATCCTCAACCTTCAACTCCTTCCTCTTTTCCGTCATATCAATGGCATAGATAAGATATCCTGTATGGCCTCGTTCTAATAACTGTGCCATCTTGACAGCCGATACCAACGGAATCTTTGGGCAAGAACCATCCCCAAAGAATGTCCACTGGACTCCCATATCAGATCTGAATCGGACAGTCCTTTGCCTGCAGTTAACGACCGCCTGATACTTGTTCAGAACATCGATGCCCACAATGCAATCGAAGTCTGTCATTCCCAGCACAATTAAATCTGATCTTAACTCATTATCCTCAAAATAAATGATGCCATCATAAACAATCTGATCCGTAGTCAAACTTCTTCCAGCAGGGGTCGAGACCATAAGAGGCATGGGGGACGGAGAAGTGCATATGTGGTGCCTTTCAACAAAACTCGTCGACACAAAAGAGTGTGACGCACCTGTGTCTATCAATATAAGAGCAGGGTGCGTAAATAAAAGACACGTACCCGCTATAACTTCTTCCGGAGCCGCTGTAGCCTGCTCCCTCGTCAAAGCATACACCTGACCCTGAGGTGGCCCCGTGGGCTGACCTCCATACTGCCTCGGTGCGAAAGGTGGTCTGTGCGGTGCCGCTCTGTCCGCAGGCCTCCCCGCAGAGTTCTGCTGTCTTCCCCTGTTGGGACACTGTCGAGCGAAGTGGCCTCTGTCGCCACAGACATAGCAACCAACACAGTCCTTTGCCAAATGTGATAATCCACATATAGTGCACTGAGCTCTTCCAGATCTATCTCCCTGAGGCTGTCCCCTCCCAGATGAAATATCATTCCTACCTTTCCCTTTCCATCGATTCTCGGGCCTCTTGCCACTGATCTCGGTGCTGACGTGTTCCCCCTAGGCTTGAACTGATCACCCCTGGGCTTCAAGTGGTCAGAAGTAGATTTCTGAGGGGGTGCTGGAGGTGGCACCGCATCAGGATATGCACCAACTCCCAACTCAGCTAGCTCAGCTCGTGAGAGTGCATCATCAAAACAAGCAGGGCCATAAGTGATCACCCTGTCATACAGTTCAGGCCTCAAGCCTTTCATGAAGTTCCGCATCTTCGCTTGAGTGCTTGCAGCAATGTGTGGCACATATCGTAGTAAGGAACAGTAATGCAAAGCATAGTCAGATACAGGCATGGTACCTTGTCTTAAACTGGTAAACTCATCCTCCTTGGCCTGTCTTGCAGCGGCTGAGAAATAGCGGTTCAAAAACCGCGTTCGGAACATCTTCCAATTTGCTTTCTGTCCCAGAGCCTCTTGCTCAATCACTGTGGTTTTCCACCACATCAATGCCTTCTTGGACAGCTGAAATTCTGCTAATCGGATCCAGGCCGTCTTTGCACAAGGCGCTGCCACAAATATCTGTTCGATCCTCTCTAACCATTCCTCGGCTTTCTCTCCTGATTCAGTTCCCTCGAACATCGGAGGTCGATACATCATAAACTGAGCCAAGCTCAATTCCCCAGGTAGCAACTGCTGTTCAGAGGGTTCCTCTCCCAAAGCTGGTGGTGGCAATGGGTTTGTACGCCCAGCGCTTGCATTTACACTAATGGCGTCACCTACTTCTATATTTGCTGCCATGCTGCAACACAAGGGTTAATAACAACACCAAAAGCAGTTCATAAAGCACATCGTTAGATAATTAAACATGTTAGCATAACATAGAAACTTCATATGCAAAATACACATAAAACATGTTCAATAGTAAGCACCTAGCTAACTTACTGCTAAGGCTACCCTTCGCTCATTCCCGAGTTATCTAACCACTGCTCTGATACCACTAATGTGGGGTCTTCCCACCTTAACAGTGATTACTAAACATAAGAAGGACTAATCATGCATAATAACGTCTTAAGGAATCGGTTGTTACACGAGCTAACAGGATTACAGGCCAAAATACAAAACTTCAAAAATAATTCATTACATTTCAAAAGAATGTCATTTAGATTTACACTACTCCTAGAGTAGATACTAATCTGAACTTGAAATACGTTCCTGTATCCCTCGTAGCTCACTGCCTCAACCCGCCCCTTAGTCCTTTCGTCCCAAAGGCGTACCTACAGGAACAACACATCATGAGCATATACAATTTTACTTAACAACATATAAACATTATAGTAAATGCATGAAATCTTGGTTAAGTAAATATGCTGGATATTCATTAACTTCTTATTGTTGTTCCTAGGTCATAATCATGCATATGGGGCACCTTACCCCGTGGCACCTTACCACAATAACATCGCATGGCTACTTGCCATGTGGGGCACCTTACCCCGTGGCACCTTACCACAATAACATCGCATGGCTACTTACCATGTGGGGCACCTTACCCCGTGGCACCTTACCACAATAACATCGCATGGCTACTTACCATGTGGGGCACCTTACCCCGTGGCACCTTACCACAATATCATCATGTAAACATTATCATATAAGCATCGTATAAACATCATCGTATAAACATCATCATTTCATCATGAACACTCATGCAATAAAAGCTTAGTTGTAGTATAAAGATGTGTGTTACCGTCCGATGCCCGTACGCCTCTTACGTACCTTTTCAAAAGGAGGAGGAGTCACAGACTTTATCTCCTCGATGGTGCCGGTGCCTGGGATGGTTCTACAAGACCGCATAATACCATATTAGATGCCTCAAAACCATCTCACATCATAAACTTAACAAAATAAAACATCATTATATTTTTCAACTTACTGCCTCTCTCGATCGATCAGCCCAAGATCTCGATCGATCGAGACACTGTGCACTAACAGTGCCTTAGCTTCCTGCCTCGCTCGATCGATCGAAGTATTTTACCGATCGATCGAGAAGCTTCACCGATCGATCGAGAAATTCTTCGATCGATCGGCATCAAAATTTTAAAACATACATAAGACCTACTGACTTGCTCGATCGATCGGGACCAAATCTCGATCGATCGAGAACTCTGAATGTTCGGGATTTCCCCAGATTTTTGAGCACCCCATTTCATACCATTAATTCTACTTCTTAATACACATAACGTGCTTAAACAAGAATATCAATAACTTCCACATACTTTCATGCATGTAATAAAATTAAAGGTTCACTTATAACTTAAACCTACATGCCTTAAATCTACCCCTTTTTATCATTACCCGACCAGCTTTTTCAGAAAACAGGGCATGATTCTTCAGTCCAGAATTCTTGAACACACATCTTTATAGCAATGAAACTACTACATATCCCGTAGTTCATGCTTAAACAAATATGTTGGCATGTTCACCAAACTTCCGTGTATGTACTCATGCCAAAGGTTTATTCATAACCTAAGCTAGCATGCTTCAAATCTTCATAATAAAATCTCTACTCAACATAAAAACAGGGTACTTCCCTTCCCAGATTTTCGAGGAGCCATTTTTACAATCGAAAATCTAACACATAAGTCATGTAAGCCACTTAACAAAGCATGCTAGGGACATCATAAACATTACCTACAAGTGTTCATAACATGGTTTCAATAACCCTAACACTAGCATGCCAAAACTGCTATGTATAACATACATATAAAAACACGAAAAGCTGGTGAACCAGCGTGATCCCTCACCACTTTTGCTCTCCGATTTTTGTCAAGAAAAGACAAGTAATTTCCGACCACTTTCCTCCTAGCACAGTCCAGATATCAGACGAAGAGAAGGGAGGAAGAAGGAGGTTTTTGGAAGAGATTTTGGTGAAAATATCTAAGTGGGAACATGCCTACTTAGTCAAATATTTCCCAGAAAACAGGGGAGGGGGCGTGGGTTGCTGCAAGTGGGGGGTGGGTGGTTGCATGTAGGGTGGTTTTGTGGTGTTTAATTGTACCCCGGTATTTCATATGATGTATAAAAATATCTTCCCTTGATATTTTGCAATTGTACTACATCAATACAACAATTAAAAACACGTAACATACCCCCTAAATCATATCATCATATCATAAATATAACCCCCACTTAAAATACCACAACCCTCTTAAACACATCGAAATTCGTTATTGTAGCACATAATCGTATAACATTTCATCATCGTAGCATATAATCATTTAACCTTTCGGGGGTATTACACATCAAGAGCGGCTAACATACGCAAGGAGATCTACTCCATTAGACAATTCAGTGGAGAAACATTGCATGAGTATTGGGAACGCTTCAAAAAGTTGTGTGCAAGCTGCCCACAACACCAGATAAGTGCACACTTACTCATTCAATACTTTTATGAAGGTTTATTATCTAGTGACAGGAATTTAGTCGATGCTGCAAGTGGGGGAGCCTTTGTCGATAAACACCAGATGATGCACGGAGCTTGATAGCCAATATGACGGCCAACTCACAGCAGTTTGGCAACTTTCGAGAGGAACCAGCAAAAAGGAAACAAGGGGAGGTAAATGTTTCCAGCCTGGAACAACAACTGATAGATTTGACGTTTCATGTGCGTGGTATGGCAGGTGGCAATGTGGGAAAGGCAAAACCTTGTGGTATATGTTTGGAGATGAGTCATACCACTGATGCATGTCCATCACTTCAAGAGACATCAGCTGAGAAAGTACATGCAGCAGGGGGATTTCCGTGACAACCCCAACGAAGACATGACCCTTACTCCAAGACATACAATCCAGGATGGAGAGACCACCCTAACTTGAGTTATGGACCGCAATCGATAAATCATGTTCCTCCTCAAGCGCCACAACAACACCCTCCGCCATACAGACCACCTTTTCAGAGGGCACAACAACAACAACCCAATTATCCTTCCACTACTGACAGGTTAGAGGTTATAATTCAAGATCTTGCTCACTATGTTACTAAATTTCAGCAGGAAACAAGATCGAGTATATAAACCTTGAATACCCAAGTGGGTCAAATAGCCACTGCACTCAATAGAGTTGAAGCTACCGGATCAACCACTCTACCATCCCAAACAGTGGTGAATCCGAGAGAAAATGTAAATGCAGTCACAACGAGGAGTGGGAAGGAATTGGAGGTGCCAGAAAAGATCGAGAAAGAACCATCAAAGGGTGAGGAAGAAAAGGAAAAGGAAGTTGGAGGAAAGACCGCGATAGAACACGAGGCACCAAAAGGTAAGCCTCCTTCCTTTTCTGAGTATAAAGTATCACCCCCTTTTCCCCAAGCTTTGAAAGATAACAGGAAAGACGCTGGACTCAAAGGCCTATATGAGACCTTCCGAAGATGTGAGATAAACATCCCATTGCTGGACGCCATTCAACAAGTACCTCGCTATGCGATGTTTCTAAAGGAGTTGTGCACTGCCAAGAGGAGTCATAGATTGAAGGGACCCCAGAAGGTTGAACTGGGTGAAAACGTTTCAGCGGTGATACAGAGAAAAATCCCTACCAAGTGTAAGGATCCAGGTATGTTCTCTATTCCATGCACCATTGGTACCACTCGTTGAAAAAGCCATGTTAGATCTAGGAGCATCAATTAATGTTATGCCATATTCTATATATGCTTCTTTACAACTTGGTCCCTTGAGTCCTACTGGAGTGGTAATTCAATTAGCGGATAGATCTAGTGCATCTCCTAGGGGTTTGATTGAAGATGTGTTGGTGCAAGTCAATGAACTAGTCTTCCCAGCTGATTTTTATATCCTTGACATGGAAAATGGTGATAAGAGTAGTCCTATATTGTTAGGAAGACCATTTCTCAAAACATCTAAAACTAAGATAGATGTGCATAGTGGTACCCTCACTATGGAGTTTGATGGAGAGATTGTTACATTTAACATCTATGATGCCATGAAATATCCTTGCAATAATGATGATACTGTGTACTCTGTTGATGTTATTGATTACCTGTCCCAGGAAGTTTTTGAGAATACAGGGAAGGATGAACTGGAGAACACTCTTACCACGGACATGGAGACGGAAGACGAAGCAACATCCCTAATGGACGAAGTGAAGCACACCGTTGACACACTGGATGATACATCTGAGCTATCTCAGTCAGGTACTGTTTCTTTTATATCACTACCTGTTTCTAATACCCGGATTCCCCCATCTGTTTTGCAGGCACCCAAAATCGAGCTTAAGCCGCTGCCAACTCACCTCAAGTACGTATTCCTTGGTGAAGGTAATACACTACCAGTGATCATCTCCAGCAAGTTGGGGAATGATCAAGAGAAGGACCTGATTCATGTGCTAAAGGAGCACAAGACTGCTATAGGCTGGACCATTGCAGACATAAAGGGAATCAGTCCCTCCACATGCATGCACCGGATTCTACTGGAGGAAGGAGGAAGCATTCTACTGGAGGAAGGAGGAAGCCCCACACGTCAACCACAAAGGAAGCTGAACCCACCCATGATGGATGTGGTGAAAGAGGAGATTCTGAAGCTCTTATCAGTTGGCGTGATATATCCTATATCCGATAGCCAATGGGTCAGTCCGGTACAAGTGGTTCCTAAGAAGACCGGTATTACTGTGATCAAGAATAAAGACGATGAACTTATACCCACACGCATTCAAAATGGATGGCGCGTGTGCATTGACTACAATAAGCTAAACGCTGTGACTCAAAAGGACCACTTCCCTCTACCTTTTATTGATCAAATGCTTGAGAGGTTAGCATGCCATTCATTTTACTATTTTCTTGACGGTTACTCGGGCTATTTTCAGATTGCAATCGCTCCGGAGGACCAAGAAAAGACCACTTTCACATGTCCGTTCGGCACATTCGCATACCGTCGCATGCCCTTTGGCCTCTGCAATGCCCCAGCTACTTTTCAACGGTGTATGGTCAGTATCTTTTCTGAGTTTATTGAACATATCTTAGAAGTATTCATGGATGATTTTACTGTTTACGGTAACTCATTCAAGGATTGCTTATCTAGCCTTACACTGGTTTTGAAGAAGTGCATCGATACTAACCTTGTTTTAAATTCTGAAAAATGTCATTTTATGGTCGAACAAGGTATAGTGTTAGGTCATGTTGTGTCTGCCAAAGGTATAGAGGTCGATAAGGCGAAAATTGATGTCATGCAATCTTTACCTTATCCTACTTGTGTTCGGAATGTGCGCTCGTTTCTTGGTCATGCAGGTTTTTACAGGAGGTACATCAAAGACTTTGCCAAGATCGCTACACCTTTGTGTAAGCTACTACAAAAGGATGTCCCGTTTGAGATGACTGACGAAGGCAAGAGTGCTTTTGATCAACTGAAGAAGTCATTGACTTCTACCCCTATTATCCAACCACCCGACTGGAACAAGCCTTTCGAGATCATGTGCGATGCAAGTGATTATGCGGTTGGTGCTGTCTTGGGACAAAAAAGAGGGCACTGCTTCACATGCCATCTACTACGCATCCAAAACCTTGAATGACGCCCAACGCAACTACTCTACTACTGAGAAAGAGCTATTAGTCGTTGTTTTTGCTATTGAAAAATTTAGATCTTATTTACTTGGTACTAAGGTGATTGTTTATTCTGATCATGCAGCTCTTCGCTATCTGATGACGAAGAAGGAGGCAAAACCAAGGCTAATAAGATGAATTTTGCTCTTGAGTGAATTCGACATCCAAATCAAGGATAAGAAGGGCAGCGAGAACAAAGTAGCGGACCACTTAAGCCGTCTACCACATTTGGACGATGAGTTGTGTTTGAAGGAGGAGTTCCCGGATGAGCACCTATTCGCCATAACCGACAATTTGCCATGGTACGCTCACATTGTAAATTTTTTAGCTTCTAATGTGCTTCCCCATGAACTCTCTAGGTCCCAACGAGCCAAGATTAGAAGTGACGCCAAGTACTACGTATGGGATGACCATTACTTATGAAAGATCTGTGCAGACCAAATCATTCGACGATGCATACCTTAGAAAGAGGTAAATGCCATTCTTACATTCTGCCACTCATATGCGTGTGGTGGACATTTTGGAGCAAATAGGACGTCGAGAAAGGTACTGGAATGTGGGTTCTTTTGGCCCACCCTATTTCGTGACTCGTATCTTTTCTGCAAGAATTGTGCACAATGTCAACTGACAGGTAATCTCTCCCAACGAAAGGAGATGCCCCAACAACCCATTCTCATTTCTGAAATTTTTGACGTGTGGGGCATCGACTTTATGGGACCTTTTCCTATGTCTTATGGTCATATCTATATACTGCTTGCTGTTGATTATGTATCGAAATGGGTGGAAGCTATAGCTACCCGGACTGACGATTCCAAGGTTGTCGCAGATTTTATCAAGCATAACCTTTTCTCTAGATTTGGAATCCCACGAGCCATCATCAGTGATCGAGGGACACACTTCTGCAATCGGACAGTGGAAAGTCTATTCAAGAAATACCACGTAACTCACAAGGTCTCCACTGCCTATCATCCACAAACAAATGGCCAAGCCGAGGTCTCCAACCGAGAAATCAAGGCCATATTGGAGAAAACCGTCAACCCGACACGGAAAGATTGGAGCTTGAGACTTGATGATGCACTATGGGCCTTGTAGGGTCTTCCTACCATAAAATCATTTAGTACACATAAATGGGACAGAACATGCATTTATAACCTCTTAAGGGTTCCGGTTGTAGCTTGAGCTAAGGAGATTACAGGCCAAAATAAAGTTTTCAAAAGCTATTTAATTACATTCCTAATAAAGAATGTTAAAGCTATAGATTTACACTACTCCTAGAGTAGAGACTATCAAAATCCTGCATCCTACGTTCATCATGCTCCCTTTAGCTCACTTCCTCAACCCGACCCTAGGCCCTTGGTCCAAAAGTGTACCTACATGGATAACACATCGTGAGCATACACATATTTACTTAACATTATATAAAAGCATACAAAAATGCATAACATCTTAGTTAAGTAAGGTTATTGGTCGTCCTTCGACTTCCTTGTTATCCCTGACTCTTATTCATACATTAGGGCGTCTTACCCCATTGTATGGCATCTTACCATATCATCATTATCGTGTGGCATCTTACCACGTCATAATCATCGTGTAGCATCTTACCACGTGGGCATCTTACCCAGTCATATGGCGTCTTACCATATCATAAACATTACGTGGCATCTTACTACGGGGGCATCTTACCCACTTACGTACTTTGGGTGGCATTCTACCACATGGGCGTCTTACCCAATCATACACGTCGTATGACCTTATCATAAACTTCGTCATTATAGACGTCCTCATAAACATCATTATCATAAACATCATCATAAGCATCATCATCGTAACATCATCATAAGCATCATCATCGTAACATCATCATAAGCATTATCATCGTAACATCATCATAAGCATCATCATCATAAATATCATCATAGACTTTATCATCATAAATAACATCATAGACATCATCATCATAACATCATCTTAAACATCATCATAATATGTAAGGGTATGGTTTACCGTCCGATGCTCGTACGTCTCTTACGTACCTTAATTCCAAAAGAAGGAGAAATCGTAGACTTTATCTCCTTGAAGTCGTGGGCACCTGGGATGGTTCTACATAACCATACAAATTGATATTAGAAGCTAAATATAGTCCAATATCCAAAAATCCCACGTAAATATCAAAAATCCATCTTTTTACAGCTCGCGATCGATCGCTGCCCAGGCGCGATCGATCGCGAGATCGCACTGGACGAGGGGGCAAAATCCCTTCCTTGGCGATCGATCGCCACTTTTGGCACGATCGATCGCCAGCCTCGCCGATCGATCGCCCAAGAGTGGCGATCGATCGCCAAATTCTACTGGCGGGCACTGGAGGCTCGCGATCGATCGCCAAGAACGGGCGATCGATCGCCGAGTGCTGTGCTTTGAAAATTCGCCATTAATGCTCATTTTTCAAGCTCTTCCTCATGCCACCCAAAACCAAACTTCTTAACAACTTCAATAACATCATAACCCACTAAAACCAACATAAAACACTTCAAAAATCATACCCCAACCATACACAACACATACCCAAACAAACCCACATAAAACATCAAAAACTTAACCCATTTCAACACCAAACATCATGAAACTTATAGGAATGGTTCCATACCTCTTGTAGGCTCCAAATCCTAGCAAAAATCACACAAACAAAGTTTTTGTGGGACTTTCCTTCTTCCCTTTTGGTGGAACTCGAAAATGGGAGGGTTTGGGGTTTGGGAAGTGATTTGGGGGTTTTTAATAAAGTGAAAGGTAAAGGGGTTAAAGTGATGGGTAGGGGATTTAAAAGGGGTTGCTTTAACTTAAATAAAATTGTACCCCAAACTTAACATGATGTATAAAATGCTCCAACATAGTATTTAAAGGCATTTTACAAGAATGCTCCAAACTTCATCTAAAATCACATCCTCCTCATATTTAATAATTAACACAATTAAATCATGTTAACATCTTAATACCCAACACATAAATCCATCAACACATGATACATCATATAAACATAATTAATGCCTTACTTGCAATTAATTAATTTCGGGGCATCACAGGCCTACAGGACCGCATACAAGACCCCAATAGGTATGTCCCCTCATAGACTGATTTTTGGAAAACCGTGTCATCTTCCTGTAGAGTTGGAGCACAAAGCGTACTGGGCAGTGAAGAACTTCAACATGAACTATGATGAAAGTGGAGTGCATAGGAAGCTGCAATTGCAAGAGCTCGAGGAGATTCGCAATGACGCATATGACAGTGCCAGATGTTACAAAGAGAAGACAAAGGATTTTCACGATAAGATGATCTCTAGGAGGAATTTTGAAGTTGGTCAGAAAGTTCTCCTTTACCATTCCCGCCTTCGTCTATTTCCAGGTAAGCTTCGTTCCAGGTGGCATGGTCCTTATGTAGTTACTAATGTGTTTTCCCATGGTGCAGTTGAGATTCAGAGTTTGGACACCACGAAGACATTCAAAGTGAATGGTCACCGATTGAAGCGCTATTATGACGGTGTCCAAAATGAAGACGGAGGACGAGTAGACATCAAGGTGGCTCTAGAAGACCCACCCACTTTCGACTGAGGACGGGGATAGCGTCAGGCCACCGACGTTAAACAGAGGCGCTGCTTGGGAGGCAACCCAAGGGGAGTTAGTTTTTTTTCTCCCTTTTATTTTTATTGCTTTAGTAGTTAGACTTTTCTCTTTTCTTGTATTTTGGCCTTACATTGGGGACAATGTAAGATTTAAGTATGGGGGAGGGATTAGTAGTGTGTTATTGTTGTTCTTATTCAAAAATACAAAAAAAATCGAAAAATTTGAAAATTTTGAGCTCATAGTTAGTAATGAACACATGCTTAGAATCACTAGCCCATGATGAAACCTAATTGATATCATGCATGCTTTTGAACATAGATGAATTGTTAACTTTGGAACACTTTGAACTCCAATGCAAAGTTTACTTTAACTTAGTAAGTGAATATTTTGAGCACATTATTGTCATGACTTGTGAAGTATGCATAACTTAGTGAAGATTGTGTGAACTTTGTGATAGTCTTAAGAAGTCTCTAATACATGCTAGAACTTAACTACATGCTCTTTGAGGCGTATATCTAGACTACTTGCAAGCATGAAAATGATATAGGCGATCTTTGATGCGTTTGAGCCTTTCAAGCCTACCATGTAAACAAAATTAATCTCTAGTACCCTTTTTGAGCCTTAATGTAAAAGAATGGGAGTATGCTAAGCATACTAAAGACCCCCATTCAACATTCCTTGACTAGTTTATCATCCTACCCTTTTAGCCTAAATCTGATTTCAATCCATACCTTTTAAGATAGTATGATGTATTTCATTCAAATGCACTTGGGAATCATTGAAGTATATGTGTGAGCTTAATTGTCAAAAGAATGAAATACATGAAAGAAAAAGGAATGCCTTGAGAAAATAGATAAAAATATGACTCCAAGGGAAGCCAAGGCACAAAAGAAGAAAAATGTTGAAATAAACCTTGAAAAAAAAAATGAACAAGGTTTGAAAAATTCATGCAAGAAGAGAAGTTTTAATGTGCATTTCATCATACTCTCTTGTTTGAATATCCTTACCCTTTCTTTCATAAGCCAATACCTAGGCCAAGCTACAAGCTAATAAAGACCTACTTGATTTGTGTTTGCAAAGTGTCTAAGATATTGGAGAAGAGTGTGCAAGTGAGCTTATACTTGTGTTAGTGTATGACTTGAACTATTGTGGATTTGCATCTTTTGGATCTATAACTTGTATGCAACACTAGTTTATGACCACACACACACGTTCACTACTTTGTTGGGTATGAAATGTCTAGGGATTGAACTTGTTCCATTATTAACTTTTCACCGCCGTTGATTATGATGCATTTTAAGATTGTTGAGGCATTAAAGTGAGGACAAGTTGCTTTGTTATGAACTTATGAGCCAACCAAAAATATTGTAGTTTTATTTGTTTACTCGAGGTCGAGGAAAGAGTAAGTATGGGGGAGTTTGATGTGACTAGAAATAGACACATCTTTAGTGCTTAATTGTCTACGATTTGGTAGGTTTTGATAGATAATTTGATACGTATGCTACCTAATCGTATATTTGTGTAATTGTAGGTACAATCGAAGAAAACGAGCTAAAAATGATGTGTAAAGACCAAAAAGAGACATGGACATGACAAGGACTCAAAGTTGATCAAGAAAAGGGCAAAAATGTAATTTTGGAGGTGGCAATCGATCGCCCGGAAGAGGCAATCGATCGCCTATGGACAGAAACATTTGCATCAAATTTGAAGAGCCAGCGATCGATCGCGAAGAAGTGGCGATCGATCGCCAAAGTCTATTGGAGCTCGGCGATCGATCGCCACTTTATAGCGATCGATCGCCTCAAGGGTTTTTCCGAAAAAAAAATAATGCAGCGATCGATCACCACATTCATAGCGATCGATCGCCAAAGAGTCCGAAAATTAGGAAATTAGGTCTTTTACCATGTTTAGAAGATTGTAACCTATTTTATCAGCCACCAACCCCCATAACTGAAGATTATTCAGTTCTTAGGCAGATTATTCCATACTTTAGAATATTTTAGGTTTTGAGAATAATTTTCTTTCAAGTTTTCTTCAAGAACAACGAAGAACGAAACCGGAATCGACAAGCCGGAATCGTGATTTATATTATTAATTTCTTTTCCTTTATTTATTTAATATTTTCCATCGAATATTTATTATTTTTAGATTTAATTATGCTAGGCTAAAACCCTTTGATTCTTGGTTGAGGGATACTTGCTTTTGGATTTGAATCTCATGTGAGAATTTGGTTTGGTTTGTTGAATTCAATTTTCGATTTCACTTTGTTTCTCGGATTCGATTTGCATGATTATGGTATTTGTTTATTAGATTGATCACCTAGTATTCATGTGCATAATCTATCGTTTGTTAAGAAACAACTAAGGTTAATAATTAATCGGCTGTAGATGTTATTAATTTCTTAGAAGAAACGGGTGGGTAATCAATTCAAACGGCTGTAGTTTTTATTGATTAGATTTATCGAACTCACTAGTTTTGTAAATTATCATTGATTTAATCTTAACGGCTGTAGTTTTGATTAGAGATTTGATAAGGGTCGGATTGAATGCTGTTTTCTCTTTGACTACGATTAAGGTGGGTAGGAATTCAATTTCCAATCGATGAATAATTGAAAGAATTCGTATGTTGGTAATTTGATGATCAAGAGAAGATTTTCCAAAAGTAAAGTTTACCGAAAACCAAGAATCGCTTCACTCTCATAAGTTTTAATCATCTTAGTTAATCTCGTTAATTAGTTTAATTTTAGAATTTGCTTAGTAGTAATCATTCATCCTAAAACCCCCTTGTTACTATTCGTTTTTGGCACGAAATAAATTTACCTTCCCTGTGAGATCGATCCCTACTTCCACTACTACATATTTTTGCTATTAACTGAAGAAGGGTTAATTTGGGCGTACACGATAAACGCTACCAATTAGTTACATCCCCAATCGAATTAATGTTTTCGCTATAGCTTTACACTACTGCTAGAGTAGACACTATACAAAAGTAATCCCGTCCTTCATCTATCAAGAGTGTTCTTCACAAGCTCACCACCTCAACCCGCTTTAGCCCCTTTCTATCATGCCAAAATGTACCTACAAGGACAACCCCCAAATCATGAGCATAATATTATTCATATCCAACACAATATGAATATAAGACGTAAATGCATAAATCATACTAAAACACTTCCTGTTTTTCCCATGCATTTTAAACGCTTCCTGTTTGGTTGTCCCTGTACCATAACTCATGAGCATAATCAACAGATTATTTAATGGTTTTCCGTTCCATATTCGTCAATTTCCAATCCCTAGTCTGTGCATCACAATGTATTTTAATACCCCTCGCTTTTCATATAGGCGGCATAGAATAACCTCGCTTCAATGGACATGCGGCGCTCCCACCCCTCGCTTCACATTGAGCGGCAAATATTCTTTCCTCGCCTCATATGATAACCACGCTTAAATGTGACATGCGGCGCTCCAACCCCTCGCTTCACATTTAGCGGCACCAAATCAAATAGCGGCAAGCATTAAAATCAATCAAGGGATGACCATGACTCATGGGATGTGCACCAATAACCATCATATGCTTATACAATCATCATGCATAATTCAACATGTATTTGCATCCACAATGCATAATTCCATATATACTCGCATCCACAATGTATAAACAATGAGTATAATAGATACATGTACCGTTGGCTGCCCATACGTCTTCTGCGTACCTATCCAAAAGGTGGTATTTGATATGGCTTCACTTCCTTGGTTGCGTTGCCACCTGGGATGGTTCTACACAATCACACAACCCCATATTAGAAGCCACATAGTAGTCAAATACCAAAATTCGTCAAAAATATTCGTTTTCCAAAATTCTACTGCTGGCGATCGATCGCTTCGCTGAGGCGATCGATCGCCTCAATTTTTGCCTTGCGGCGATCGATCGCTTCAAATATGGCGATCGATCGCCTGCCCTGTGATTTCACCACTGCCCATCGGCGATCGATCGCGCCATTTCAGGCGATCGATCGCCACAACCAGAATCGCGATTTCCACCATTTTTAAGCTACAATTTCTTCCCCAATCTTACCAACACTTACTCCAACAAACCCAAAACACAAAAACACTAAAAACCTTGAACAAACACCTTTAAACAACCATAAATCCAGTATCCAACCCAAAATCATACCAAACCCAACAAACCCATTTCAAAACTCAAATATCCAACTCAAATCAAAATAAATCTTTGCAAAAACAACAAGGAAGGTTATATACCCTTCCTAGACCTCAAATCTTACCAAGAATCACACCAATGGAGTTTTTGCAAAGGTTTCTCTTCCTCCTTGAAGTGAAAATCGAAAATGGGTAAGGGTTAGGGTTAGGAGGGGGTTTGGGGATTTAAAGAGTGAATGAATAAAGTGATGGGTAAAGGTGGAGTAATTGGGTTAAAGGGGTTTTAATTAAAATTATACCCCAAAATTAACATGATGTACAAAGTACCCCAACACGGTATTTTAAAAGCATTTTACCAACATGTACCAAAAACCTCAATTAAATCCATGGTTTCCAATTAATTGCCCATTATAACAAATAAATCATGTTAATACTCAATTTCCCCAACATGCACAATATACATCCCGAAATGCATCCCCGGTCACACCTACCATGTGACTAAGCATTTCAATGTGATAATTAATTCCAGCACATAAATCAATTATCACCATAATTAATCATATAAACATAATTAATGCCCAAATTGCAATCAATTATTTTGGGGATATCACATGTGATATCGAGCTTATTCGTTAATTCTAGTTCTGGTTGGGGATCAAGAAATAGAGATTGGATATACGAGTATGACTATTCCATGACTCGTGTTCAATCTAAACACATGGACAAAGGGAATAAGTTACATGGTTAATATTATCACAAGTTCTAATGTTATGTCGAGTCAATGACATTTTTGTAATTTGGGTAGCCTTGATGTGTTGCTAGATACCGCTCATTGCTTGTGACATAAAAATGAGATTTTATGTCACTGCCAATATTGCAAGATCCTATCGGGTCGCACAAAAGATTAAATCGATAAAGGGAATTAAATTCATTGGATGAATTAATTAATTAAGAAGAGTCTTAATTACTTGATTATGAGGATTTAATTAAATCATGGGTTTGGGCCCATGAGACTTTAAGAAAGTCTTGAACCTTAATTAAATCATACATATATAAGTTGATAACAAGGTGATTAATGTGATTAACACTACATATCAAAACCTAATATATTACAAAAGCTCTCGGCCGCCTCATCTTTCTCCTCTCACGCCCGCCGCCGTTTGCTTGGTGAATTGATTGGCCGCCGTTGATCGGTTTTGAACCGTGAGTTTAGTTTTGTTCAAGAATAAGTCTAGCAACTTGTTCTTGAACGTCCCTTGTTCGATTTTATCGTGTGGATACCGTAGAGGCAAGATCTTGGAGGTGTTGCGCGTGACTCGTGATTTGGCATCGTTTGTGCATCAAACGCACTACAAGTGTGAGACTCTTTAATCATTCCGATATGAATACTCTGTATAGGTCCATGGTTAGGAATCCAAATTTTTATTTCCGCTGCGTACTTGCATGTTGGATTCCTTACAGTGGTATCAGAGCCGTGTACAAAGCTCATATCAGAATTATGTGGTTAATCGTTTAATCATATTTAGAATTAAAATGCATGCTTTAAAACTGTATTATTCATATATGATATGGAATAAATTGAGTTTGTGAAATCATCGTGTAATTGTATTTGATATAAATTGGCGAATTATTGTATATGATACAAGAAGAAAATCGAACCTTGAAGCTAGATCTTTCGGCCACCACCACATATGACCCACGGCTGCCACATGAGGGCTAGGGTTTTCAAACTCTTGGCTCGAGATGGTTTAGCCGTTGTGGCTCATGGTTGTGCATGGAGATGTCGAAACATGGCTAGGGTTTAGAACCCTCCTCTTGGCTCGAAAATTGTAATTAGCGGGGCATGGCTCACGATAAATGATGGGTGACGGCTAGGGCCACATGAGGGCTAGGGTTTTCGAACTCATTGGCTCGAGATGGTCAAGCCGCCAACGTCATGAATCGTGCATGAAAGGCCGAGAACTAAAACAAAGTTTTCGAACCATTGTGGCTCGTGACGGCTAGGGTTTCGAACCCTAATGGCTCACGGCCGCTGTCACCAAAATTTAGGGTTTCGAACCCTCATGGTTGGACATGGAATTTTGGGCTAAGGTTCCGTGACATGTGATGTCCCGAGCGTACGATGATTTCATAAAATTTATTTTACAGTTTTATTGGGATTAAGTTTTAAAATGTTTAGAATTTAATTCATTAATTGTTATAGCATGTTTTATGTGTTGTTTGAGCATGGTGGATGGTTATAGCCCTATGCCCTATTAGATAGGAGTTTGTGAATGTTTGTAATTTAATACGGCCTGCGAGTCGTGCCTTCTCTATTTTTCTGAATGTATTCCCTCCCCTATGCTCCCCCTCGAATGTAACTCGAGGAATTCACTAAATCATGTAATTGTTATATAGTTTAGTTAGAGTTTTATTGATGGAGATCAATGAAGATGGACAAAGGTGCCGGGATGAGAAGGCCATTCACAAAAGGGAGCCAAAGAGGTGCTTGGAGAAGTTACCCTTAGGTTGACCTTTTAGATTTTCTCACTGGCTTGAGAAATCTTTAGTTGGGGCTATAACCATGTCACGTTTACTTTATGTTGATGTATGAGATGCATGTTTAAGTTTTATTTAATATTGATGCTTATATATATATGTAGATATGTATATAT
The DNA here is from genome assembly GCA_907163345.1 of Haberlea rhodopensis. Lineage (NCBI taxonomy): Eukaryota > Viridiplantae > Streptophyta > Magnoliopsida > Lamiales > Gesneriaceae > Haberlea > Haberlea rhodopensis. The sequence goes on along the minus strand of CAJQUN010000130.1, from coordinate 551,794 downwards.
TCATATATGTGATGTCCGGAGATTAATGGTGTTAATCCCGGGGTAGTAATAATCCTTGATGGATTTTTAATTGTGGCAATTAGGAATTAATTGCGGTTTTGCGTCTCCCGAGGTTGTTAAATCGGGCATTTGGGATCGTTGAATCCAAAGGTTGAGATTGTATTCTCATTTTGGTGGAAAACCTATGAGCTGGGTTTTTAGTGGGACTTGGTGTCCGGGGCGCTTTATGTTCGGGCCAGTATGGGTATTTGATGTTGGAGAGAGTGTTTTTGAAAACAGATGATTTTTAATGAATCATGATGTATTTGTCGTGGTATTGGTATGTTGGGGCATTTTTGCTATATATACCAATTGGACAAGAGATTTCCGTCATTTGGCACGGAATCCCTCTCTCTCTTCCCTCTCTCATCGCTCAAACCCTCCTCCCCCTTTCCCCTCTTTGGCTCTTGGGAAGGAAATCGTTGGTAGCTTGGCTCGAGAGCCGGATTTCTCGAAGATAATCAGGTATTAACATTCCCCTCACCATTGTCTTCGATTTGATAGTGGTATGGTGTGTTTTGGTTGAGCTTTTGTGTTGGATTTGTGTTTGAGGGTTTTGGGTTAAAATCTAAAATGTTGATTTCAGTGTTTTTTATGGAGTTTAATTGTCGTATTTGAGGTGTTGGTGGTGTATGGGGTGTTGGTTTTGTGGTTGGGTGTCAAAAACACCATGCAAGGTCGAATTTTGAAAAAGTGCAGGTGGCGATCGATCGCCGAGGAGGGGCGATCGATCGCGACGGGCAGCTGCTAAAAATCGAAGAAGATGAATAGTGCGGGCAATCGATCGCGTGGCCTCGGCGATCGATCGCGAGCGGGTTGGCGATCGATCGAGAGGAATGGCGATCGATCGCGAATAAGCACTGGATTGGCCTCTGGATGGAGGCGATCGATCGCGAATTTATAGGCGATCGATCGCCGCTTGTAAAATTTTGTTTTTTTGAAATTTTTGGAAAATGTCGGGATTTTGGAATCGAGGTTTTAAGGGGCCGTTTCCGGGGCAATGTTTACATTCCAATGGGAATGCTATACTTTTAAAATTGATTGGTTGGAACCAAAGTTTATTGAAACGGAATTCTCGGTTTAATCCTTGACTATCTTTTAAAATTGTAAAAAGGAATATTTTGGGCATTATGCATGCTTAGCCGGGGGCTTTTATTTTGGTAATCGTCATGGATTGTTGATATGATTGGGGGTCATGTGGTTGCATGCTTGTGTTTGATTGTGAATTATTTGTGTGTTAGCACATAATTCATCGGATCGTGGGACTCGGACGAAGTCGGACTCGAACTACGGAAAGTATAAGGTACGTATAACGTACGAGCATGTCCCTTTATTTTAAATGCAATTGTTGAATGCATGACACACTGTATTGCAATAAAAGTTTATGGAAATGCCTGGCATATGGTTTTAGCAATGAACGGATATTAACGGATATTGACATACATGATTAATGGTAATGACTACAAATGGATGTATATGCATTGGGAATTGCATGGTGCCGCTTTTGAGCGAGCAATGATCGGATGTGGGCGCCTTTGAGCGGACATCGGTTATGTCGCCACTGCTGTTGAGCATGTGTGATGACCTGAGATTAGGGATGTTAATCCCGGAGTGTTAATAACCCGTAAAGTTTTTTTACGTGGCGATTTGGAGTTTAATCGCGGTGTTGGGCCTTCTGGGCTCGTTTAATTGAGTAGTTGGGGTTGTTGGATCCCGAGGTTGAGATCGTATTCTCATTTCGGTGAAAACCTGTGAGTTGGGTTTTTAGTGTGACTCAGAATCTCGGGTGCTGTGTGTGGGCACCGGTATGTGGTTTTTGAGTTAGAGAGAGAATTTTCGAAAACAGATGATTTTTAATGAATCATGATGTATTTGTGGGGATATTAGTATTTCGGGGTATTTTTGCTATAAATACCAGTTGAACCCGAGATTTTAATTATCGGAACCATTTCAGCACCTTATTTCTCTCTCCTCCCGCGCGCCCCTCTCCCGATCCCCTTTCGATCGCCGCGCAGAAAAGGCCTCCGCCCGCCGTCGTCCGGCCGCCGTTCAGCGCGTGCCACCCGCCGTTGGAATCGTCTCTTCTAGGCGCTTCTATACATACCAACAATTTGAAGTTTGGTCGAGAATCGAGCTCGGATTTGCCAGAAAAGCGTAGGGTTCGAAAACTGGATTTCATCCGATTTTTGGGACGCGATTTTGGTATGTTTTTGGTACGATTTTTCTGATGTTTTTGGGGGGTTTTTAAGCTGGTTTTGAGTCGATTATTTCAGACTTTTTGGTTCGAAAATATTGGTTGCAATTTGGTTCGAATTTCAGCTCGATTTCGTGAGTTAGGGTTCGAATTTTGGGGATTTTTGACAAGGAGTGATGATTCTTGTTATGGATTGATTAATTCATGTTGTTGATGCATTATGATGCTTGATTGTGTTCGAAATTGAGGGATTGGATTCGAATTTAGGGCTTGAATCGAAAATTGGGGATTTTGACTTGGGGTTGATGATTTTCGTTGTTAATTGATTAATTCATGTTTTAGATGAATTATGGTAATTATTTGGGTTGGATTTGTGTGGTGAAGGTTCGAAAATTTGTGGGGTATTCTTGAGCAATTTTCGATATTGGTTATTGTCTTGTGTTGACAATATTTTTGAGGGTTAAGGGTGTGCTTGAGCATGGGTTGCATGATCGTAATTAATTGTGAATTAATTTATCGTGTTAGCACATCGTTCCTCGGAGCATGGAACTCGAGCAAGGTTTGGCTCGGACTTCGGAGATTAAGGTACGTGCGACGTACGAGCATTACTTTACGTGATAGCGATTGTGAAATGCATAATGTGTTGTAATTGCATTAGATGGTTGTGAGTATGGCTATATGCATATATGTGTTGATATATGGGGTACTGGGCCTATATGACTATTGTACGGCATTTGAGATGCCTGAGAATGATCGTGGGATCATGTACTCATTATAAGACATGTGAGATGTCTAGGTATAATGGAAAATTGGTAAAATAAATGCTAGGCATTTGAGCTATCTATGATTGATAGCGAAATTGAGAAATCAGTACTAGATATTGAGATATCTATATTTGTATGTATAATGAACTTGGAATCATTGATTATTGATACTTGAGAATCAGGCATGCTATGAGTTAAATCAATGTGTTGATTTACTGATTTATGAGATTTGATGAGTTTGATGATTGTGAGAACAGGGACAGTACACGGAATCCCGGATGAGGATGTTGCCATCCAGGGAGTATCATTTAAAATTCATTAATATTTACTTGTGTTGTAAATTATGAATTTCATTATTGTGATTATGAGATTTCGTGTATTGGTATGCTCACCCCGTTGGGGGCTGTCTCTGTTGGGGCAGGTGTACAGGTGCATCGATGGCTATGGAGCTGGGCTCGAGCTGTTGATTGGATGCACTCACAGATCGTGGTACCAGGGCTTGGTGGAGCACGGTATCGTATAGAGTACATATATTACACCTGATGATTATATACATATTCATGATGCTCGTCTGTGAGCACGATTATACTTGTATATGGATTGTATATAAAGGCATGAGCCTTTCTCTCTTTCATTCTATGTTGCATGCAATTAAGAGTAGAATTGCTAATGATATGAGAGTCATGGGTGTATTGTGTGGGTGTTGAAACCCATCTATGTTGTCTTATGTGTGGTGTCTTCCCTGGCTGGGAATTTACTTGGTATTGCTGCATTCTGATGAGTATTATGTTTTTCCCTGGCCGGGAATTATGTTATGTGTTGTGCTTTTATTTCGGGATAGCTCAATTTACGGGGAGACTCTGCCCAAATTTTTATAAAAGTCCACAATGTAAAAAGTGGCAAAATGGGGTTGGTAATGGGCAACTCTATGAGTCTATATGTTAGTAGAGATGATCTTATAACGTTGAATGTAGGGAATTTTGTAAGCATCATCTGAGTTTCCCGATTGATTTGTATAGAAGCATGTACCACACATAGTGGTTAATACACTAATTAAGGGTTAAGGGCTTGGGGTCCTTACATTAGTGGTATCAGAGCAGTGGTTAGCTCTTTGGGGCTGTTGAGGGCCTGGAACATGCTGATAGGGATGAGTAGCACATATTTATGCATGATAGTAGTTAGTGTGGTGTGACACAACTATTTTACTTATGTGCATGTGTGATATGTGATCATAGTGAAACTTTTATATGTCATGACATCTATAGAATCATAATATAACTTGTTGATTATGATTATGAGTTGTGACACAGGGACAACCAAGTGGAGCATTTTGAAATGCATTGGGATACAGGAAGTACTTTGTACTCATAGTTTATGCATTTACTCATTATAATCATATTGTGTGGAATATGGATTATCGTATGCTCATGGTTTGGAATTGTTCCTGTAGGGACACTATGACGTGGAAAGGCTAAGGCCATGGTTGAAAAGACACGAAACGGTAACCTGCATTTTATATACATCCTGGAATTATGCATTGTGGTTGCATGTATACATGTAGTGATGATTTTAATGCTTTGCCGCCAAATGTTGAAGCGAGGGGTGGGAGTACCGCATGTCGCATTTGAGCGAGGTGCATTAAAATACACTCATGATGATGTATGTTGGTATATGGATTATGCTTTGTGATGCAGGTATGGATTGAATACTTGGTGAATATCCCATGAGTCATTGTTATGGATGAGTGATGATTTTAAATGCTTGCCGCTATTTATTGTTTTGTGCCGCTAAAATGTGAAGCGAGGGGTGGGAGCGCCGCATGTCACATTGAAGCGTGGTTAGCATATGAGGCGAGGAAAGAATATTTGCCGCTAAAATGTGAGGCGAGGGGTGGGAGTACCGCATGTCCATTTAAACGAGGTTATTCTATGCCGCCTATATGTGAAGCGAGGGGTGGGAGTACCGCATGTTTTATTTGAGCGAGGGGCATTAAAATACACTACCGTGACAATGACTAGGGATCGGCTATATTGACTGGCGATGGTTCTTGCCGCCATGTATATTGATAGCGATGGTTCATGCCGCTATATTGACTGGCGATGGTTCTTGCCGCCATGTATATTGATAGCGATGGTTCATGCCGCTATATTGACTGGCGATGGTTCTTGCCGCCATGTATATTGATAGCGATGGTTCATGCCGCTATATTGACTGGCGATGGTTCTTGACGCCATGTATATTGATAGCGATGGTTCATGCCGCTATATTGACTGGCGATGGTTCTTGCCGCCATGTATATTGATAGCGATGGTTCATGCCGCTATATTGACTGGCGATGGTTCTTGCCGCCATGTATATTGATAGCGATGGTTCATGCCGCTATATTGACTGGCGATGGTTCTTGCCGCCATGGATATTGATAGCGATGGTTTATTCCGCTATATTGACTGGCGATGGTTCTTGCCGCCATGTATATGGATAGCGATGGTTCATTCCGCTATATTGATTGGCGATGGTTCTTGCCGCCGGATATATTGCTAGCGATGCCTCTTTCCGCTATTATGTGGACGATGATTCATGCTCAGGTGTATAGCGAGGTTTCATGCCACTTATTATATGACGAGGTGTCATGCCGTCGATTCAATAGCGATGGATTGTGCCGCTATGTGTTCAGCACAGGATTTTGCCGCCTTCGAGCGATGGGTGCTGACTACGTACTATTATCGAGCGACGGAGACAGGTATGCCGCTATATTGATAGCGATGAGGTATGGCATATTACTTGTGTTAGCATTATTGTGGATACTATGTGTTGCTATATATATGCCATGTGTTTGACGATGAGATTATGGATGTCGTGTATTGACATGTACCGTCGTATGTTTGACGATGTTAGTCGGATGTCATATGTTGACATATGCCGTCACGGGATGACGATGACATAGTTGATGTTCTATGTAGACGTGTAGCATCGTTTTGATGGCTAATACATTTATGTTATGTGTTTAGTCGTATGGTTTGAGTGCCGATGGTGGGCACATGGTAGGGTCTGGGTCACTAGTTGACGAGACCTTTTGTCGAGCAATGATACCCTTGGGTATGCTCGTTGGTTTGGCTAGGGCCAAGTGTTTGGTGGTAAGAGTAGTCATTGAGGAAACTACTCGCTTGTGTCGTGACGTAGGGTAGACATGGTTACACCCACCCTGAGGGTGTGGGATAAGTCTTAACAGATTACAACTGCATCATAAGTGAGCAAGGACACCGGGTTGTCCATTGTGCTTGGTATTTTAGAGATATGTCGGGCGATGACCCATTACTCTAACGGTTTGTACGGTATGGCATACCGAGATGGAACATATGGTTTGTTGGTGGGCTTGATATGAGCCTATGGAGACAGCGCTTTGCTAGCCAGATATCGTGGTAATGATATAGTGTGATTGTTGGAGCCATGATACTGCTCGTTGGAATCAAGTTTGGCAAATCGTAAGGTGATACGATGTGGATTGTGGTGGACTCTAGTAGTCACCATGTCATTTGAGGCTGAGGTTGTGCATGCCTCACTGAAACGTGTATACGTTTATGTTTAATTTTGGTGAGACTTGTCTGGGACAACTCATGATGTTGGAGTACCAACGAGAGAGTCATCAGGTCGTTATTGACTCGATCTGAGGGAACCCGTGTATTTAGGATGAAATGGGTGTTATTGTATCCAGTTTTTCCGAACAGTGGTTCGAGACTTGTGAATCTCGAGTTCGATGGCATTTCCCTTGTGGGGAAGGAGGTAGTATTATACCTATTTGGAAATCTTTGAAAGATTCGGTGAGTTGGTACGTGTGGTGTTGATCTTGAGAATCACACCGTGTTGTTGATCGTCGATTATCGTTCTTCACTGGATAGGGAATGACTCAGAATTGACGGTTGTGTTTGGGGCTTAGGGGTATGTTGTAGATACCCGAGCCGAGTGCATTGAATATGCATGCGATGTCAGTACTTAGGCAGGTATACTGGTGAGTATACAGATGCCAGTTATTGATTTTCTTTCTGTCAAGCATAGAGTTATGCTATTTTTGGATGGTTAAATCTCTGGTGAGAGATATGGAACACCTTGAGATTGGGAATCTCTATGGCACGATAATTATGAGGAACAATCGTGAAGTTAGTTGACTCCCTTGAAGAGGGATTATCTTGTGTGGGTTAAGGTATTTCCTTATTGGTGTTTTCCTCTGAGTTATGCGATAGCCTTCCCAAGTTTGGATTGTTAAATCCTAGGATTGCCAAGGGATGGCAGGAATTCGGATTTTTTTTGGGTGTCGCTGTCGACACAAGCGTTGAGGATGCAATGAGTTTATTGCATGTCCTTTCAGAATTTGAACTCTGTGGAGTCTCGATGGTTTATTTATGATCAGGATGTGATCCTTGGAATATCCGGAGGTGGACATCTTGTGAGATGTCTTTTGTGTGAATCTGTGGCCGTGAGTTGCCCAAATTGAGTTGCAATGATACGACTGCTCATTCGATGGAGGAGGTTTGAAAGTGGAAACCAGGTTTGGTATGTGTGCACCGTGGTATGCTAATGTTCCCCTCGTAACGATGTATGTTAGACATCGTGAGTCATGATAAAGATATCATTGGACGATATCTACGATGGACTCGGGAGCGATTCGAATCCTTGCAGTTTCAGTTGCCTAACTGCTTTTGGATTATTAGCGTTGAGTGGTGCTGACGCTCTTTGACGTTATGATGGATTTGGAAGTCTATTCCACACCAGAGATTGACACGAGGTCAACGCTCTCACGGTTGAGGTGTCATTCATGATGCGTTCTTACTAGTGGTATTAGAACGAAGGATGACTGTCCGATCTACGGTCGTAAATATTGGTTGTTTTGCAGTCATGAGGGACTGACTTTTGGGATGAACCGCATCGAGGTACGTTTTGCCTCTTGGGTGATGAGTTGGTGTTGGTCTTGGTATGTCGCTCTGTTTCAGAGTTCGATGTGAGGTAAGTATTCTCGAGGTTTTTAAGACGATTCTGATATGGTCAGGAATCGAGGTTATGACTTCATGTAGTTGTGTAGCCCGGGTGTTACGTGATACACCGGTGCTAATTTCGAGGACGAAATTCTTTTAGTGGGGGATATTGTGATGACCTGAGATTAGGGATGTTAATCCCGGAGTGTTAATAACCCGTAAAGTTGTTTTACGTGGCGATTTGGAGTTTAATCGCGGTGTTGGGCCTTCTGGGCTCGTTTAATTGAGTAGTTGGGGTTGTTGGATCCCGAGGTTGAGATCGTATTCTCATTTCGGTGAAAACCTGTGAGTTGGGTTTTTAGTGTGACTCAGAATCTCGGGTGCTGTGTGTGGGCACCGGTAGGGGGTTTTTGAGTTAGAGAGAGAATTTTCGAAACAGATGATTTTTAATGAATCATGATGTATTTGTGGGGATATTAGTATTTCGGGGTATTTTTGCTATAAATACCAGTTGAACCCGAGATTTTAATTATCGGAACCATTTCAGCACCTTATTTCTCTCTCCTCCCGCGCGCCCCTCTCCCGATCCCCTTTCGACCGCCGCGCAGAAAAGGCCTCCGCCCACCGCCGTCCGGCCGCCGTTCAGCGCGTGCCACCCGCCGTTGGAATCGTCTCTTCTAGGCGCTTCTATACATACCAACAATTTGAAGTTTGGTCGAGAATCGAGCTCGGATTTGCCAGAAAAGCGTAGGGTTCGAAAACTGGATTTCATCCGATTTTTGGGACGCGATTTTGGTATGTTTTTGGTACGATTTTTCTGATGTTTTTGGGGCGTTTTTAAGCTGGTTTTGAGTCGATTATTTCAGACTTTTTGGTTCGAAAATATTGGTTGCAATTTGGTTCGAATTTCAGCTCGATTTCGTGAGTTAGGGTTCGAATTTTGGGGATTTTTGACAAGGAGTGATGATTCTTGTTATGGATTGATTAATTCATGTTGTTGATGCATTATGATGCTTGATTGTGTTCGAAATTGAGGGATTGGATTCGAATTTAGGGCTTGAATCGAAAATTGGGGATTTTGACTTGGGGTTGATGATTTTCGTTGTTAATTGATTAATTCATGTTTTAGATGAATTATGGTAATTATTTGGGTTGGATTTGTGTGGTGAAGGTTCGAAAATTTGTGGGGTATTCTTGAGCAATTTTCGATATTGGTTATTGTCTTGTGTTGACAATATTTTTGAGGGTTAAGGGTGTGCTTGAGCATGGGTTGCATGATCGTAATTAATTGTGAATTAATTTATCGTGTTAGCACATCGTTCCTCGGAGCATGGAACTCGAGCAAGGTTTGGCTCGGACTTCGGAGATTAAGGTACGTGCGACGTACGAGCATTACTTTACGTGATAGCAATTGTGAAATGCATAATGTGTTGTAATTGCATTAGATGGTTGTGGGTATGGCTATATGCATATATGTGTTGATATATGGGGTACTGGGCCTATATGACTATTGTACGGCATTTGAGATGCCTGAGAATGATCGTGGGATCATGTACTCATTATAAGACATGTGAGATGTCTAGGTATAATGGAAAATTGGTAAAATAAATGCTAGGCATTTGAGCTATCTATGATTGATAGCGAAATTGAGAAATCAGTACTAGATATTGAGATATCTATATTTGTATGTATAATGAACTTGGAATCATTGATTATTGATACTTGAGAATCAGGCATGCTATGAGTTAAATCAATGTGTTGATTTACTGATTTATGAGATTTGATGAGTTTGATGATTGTGAGAACAGGGACAGTACACGGAATCCCGGATGAGGATGTTGCCATCCAGGGAGTATCATTTAAAATTCATTAATATTTACTTGTGTTGTAAATTATGAATTTCATTATTGTGATTATGAGATTTCGTGTATTGGTATGCTCACCCCGTTGGGGGCTGTCTCTGTTGGGGCAGGTGTACAGGTGCATCGATGGCTATGGAGCTGGGCTCGAGCTGTTGATTGGATGCACTCACAGGATCGTGGTACCAGGGCTTGGTGGAGCACGGTATCGTATAGAGTACATATATACACCTGATGATTATATACATATTCATGATGCTCGTCTGTGAGCACGATTATACTTGTATATGGATTGTATATAAAGGCATGAGCCTTTCTCTCTTTCATTCTATGTTGCATGCAATTAAGAGTAGAATTGCTAATGATATGAGAGTCATGGGTGTATTGTGTGGGTGTTGAAACCCATCTATGTTGTCTTATGTGTGGTGTCTTCCCTGGCTGGGAATTTACTTGGTATTGCTGCATTCTGATGAGTATTATGTTTTTCCCTGGCCGGGAATTATGTTATGTGTTGTGCTTTTATTTCGGGATAGCTCAATTTACGGGGAGACTCTGCCCAAATTTTTATAAAAGTCCACAATGTAAAAAGTGGCAAAATGGGGTTGGTAATGGGCAACTCTATGAGTCTATATGTTAGTAGAGATGATCTTATAACGTTGAATGTTAAGGGAATTTTGTAAGCATCATCTGAGTTTCCCGATTGATTTGTATAGAAGCATGTACCACACATAGTGGTTAATACACTAATTAAGGGTTAAGGGCTTGGGGTCCTTACAGCATGCATGAGACTGAAATGCCGCTATTGTAGAGCGAGCAATGAAATAGAACTATGGAACCATAAAAGAGATATATGGGATATTTGTTATCATTGTTTAATGATTTGATATTATTGTTATAATGTCGGTATGTGGCAGTGAATTCGTTAATCAATGTAATGATTAACTGGCAATTGGGAATTTGATGGTTTCAGTTATTTTGAGAACATGGACAGTACAGGGGATCCGGATGAGGATGATGCCATCCAGGGAGTATCTCTGATATTTCATAGCATTTACATGTTGTAAATTATGAATTGTATTATTGTGATTATGAGATTTGGGATATTGGTATGCTCACCCCGCGTGGGGGCTGTCTCTGTTGGGGCAGGTTATTAGGTACATCGATGGCTTGGAATTGAGCTCGAGCGGTGGATTTGAGGTGCTCCCAGGATCGAGGTACCAGCGACGGTATTGAGCATGATACTTTATACATTAGATACACGCCTACTTATTCGACACTCGCATGTGAGCAGTATTATGTGTATATGGAATGTATAAAGACGGCAATGGCCTTTCTCTTTTCATTTATCTGTTGCACGCAATTAATTATTAATTGCAAAATGAATTGATGGCATGTTAGTGTATGTTTTATGGTGCATGGCATGTTTTATGGAATGTATTGGGATAGCATAGACATTATACGATTAATGTAAAGGAATTTTATAGATGGTATTCATGCTAGAGTCGCATGTAATCACTTCCCCCCTTAATAACATGATCATATGCACTAATGACAGGGGTTAATACACTAATATCGGGTTAAGGGCACGGGGGTCCTTACATTAGTGGTATCAGAGCAGTGGTTAGCTCTTTGGGACTGTTGAAGGCCTGGAACATGTTGATAAGGATGGGTAGCACATATTTATGCATGATAGTAGTTAGTGTTGTGTGACACAACTATTTTGTTTATGTGCATTTGTGATATGTGATCATAGTGAAACGATTATATGTCATGACATCTATAGAATCATAATATAACTTGTTGATTATGATTGTGAGTTGTGACACAGGGACAACCAAGTGGAGCATTTTGAAATGTATTGGGATACAGGAAGTACTTTGTACTCATAGTTTATGCATTTACTCATTATAATCATATTGTGTGGAATATGGATTATCGTATGCTCATGGTTTGGAATTGTTCCTGTAGGGACACTATGACGTGGAAAGGCTAAGGCCATGGTTTGGAATTGTTCCTGTAGGGACGGACAGACCGAGCGTACGATACAGACGCTCGAGGATATGTTGAGAGCTTGTGTGCTAGAGTTCGACATATCATGGCAGAACTCGATAGCCTTAGTGGAGTTCTCTTACAACAACAGCTACCAGGCAAGTATACAGATGGTTCCTTTCGAGGCCCTCTATGGTAGGCGTTGTAGGTCACCCTTGTGTTGGGATGACTTGGACCGTAAGTCGGTTGGAGGACCAGAGTTGGTTCAGGAAATGGAAGAGAAAGTTAAGGTTATCAAGAGAAAGATGAAGGCAGCACGGGACAGACAGGTAGCATATGCCAATCAGCGGCGTAGGCCGTTGGAGTTTCAGTTAGGCGACAGAGTTTTTCTGAAGATCTCACCTTTCAGAGGCGTAGTACGGTTTGGTATGCGGGGGAAGTTGTCTCCTAGATACGTGGGGCCATATGAGATCTTACAGCGTGTTGGTACTCTGGCGTACCGTTTGGCTTTACCGCCTTCTCTGTCTGGTATACACGACGTTTTTCATGTGTCTATGCTGAGGAAGTATGAGCCGGATCCTTCACATGTGTTACAGCCTTCAGAGGTGCAGATTGAGTCCAATGTTTCTTATGAGGAGCGGCCTATCAGGATTTTGGATAGGGCAGACCGCAGACTTCGGAACAAGGTTATTCCTATGATCAAGGTTCAGTGGGATCGTAGGGGTGTCGAGGAGGCCACGTGGGAGACAGAGCGACACATGGTGCAGCACTATCCAGAGCTGTTTTCTGGTATGCGTTTATGTATTGTGTTATCTTTTGATTGACAGCATGTTTGATTTTGGGGACGAAATCTTATAAGTAGGGGAGTATTGTGATATCCCCGAAATGATTATGTGGGTAATCATACAATTAAAGGTTGTTAATTGTGAGCCTATGTGCTAAAGGCGTATTTTTATGTGGGAGTGATTTATTTAATTGATGATGTGGTTTAGGGAGCATGTTAGGTGTTTTTAATTATTGTGTTGATGTGGTAAAATAATAAAATATCAAGGAGAGATATTTTTATACATCGTATGAAATACCGGGACACAATTAAACACCACAAAACCACCCTACATGCAACCACCCCACCCCCACTTGGTTGAACCCACGCCCCTCCCCTGTTTTTCTGGGAAAGCAGATGACTAAGCAAGCAACTTTACTTGAAGATATTTTCATTGTGCCTCTTACAAAAAGACTTCTTCTTCTTCCCTTCATTTGTCTGCAACTTGGTCGGTTTCTAGGAGGAAAGTGATCGGATTTCATTCATCCTTTCATATAGAAAATCGAAGGGCAAAAGTGGTGAGGAGTCACATGTTCTTCCCAGTTTTTAAATTCCTAAGCATGCTTGTTCTTTGTAGCAGATTTGGCATGCTAGTTTAGGGTTTAAAGAAATATTGTTATGAGTACTTTTATGTGATGTTTATGAGGCTCTCTGTATTTTTCCTTGAGCATGTTGCATGTTTTATGTAGAGGATTAAAGCATGTGAAGTATAGTGTTCAAAAATCTGGGTAAGGAATATGCCCTGTTTTTCTGGAAAATTTTGGTTTGGGAGTGATTTTGAAGAGGTGATATCATGCACGTTAGCTTAGGTTTTTGGTAAACCTTTGATGTGAAAATATGCCTGGTAGTTTTGTGAAGCCCTTGGCATGTTTGTTCGAGCATACTTTATGTTATATGTGGTAGATATAATAGCATGAAGTGAAGTACTCAAAAATCTGGTAATGAAATATGTTGCTCTGTTTCCGGAAAAGTTGGTTGAGTACTTGTTTAAATGATCGACGTTTATGCATGTGGGTTTATGTTTGGGGTGTAAATTTGGTATGAATACACTCGGAGTAGTGTATTGTAATTGCTAGCATAATTGTTCAAACATGTGGTGTATGTTATATGCTAGATCGAAGGGTGTGTATATAGGTGTTCGAGAATTCTGGGTTGGTATTTCTCGAACAGGGCATCTCGATCGATCGACATTTCATCTCGACCGATCGAGCGAGGCAGAATCTTGGTTCTGATTTTAGGCGTCTTCTCGATCGATCGGGAAGAGGGGCCGATCGATCGAGAGACCCAGAATGTTGAAAAATATAAATTGTTATATTTTGTTAAAGTTTTGATATTGGATTGTAATGAGGTGCCTAATATTGTGTTGTGTGGCTATGTAGAACCATCCCAGGTGCCATCACAACCGAGGAGATAAAGTTGATTGACTCCTCTATCTTTTGGAAAGGTACGTAAGCGACGTACGGGCATCCCAACGGTAACATGTACTTATGTTTGTCTGTGTGACACATGATGAATGCAATGTGATGCATTAAGGTTATGATACATGTTATTATGCATTGTGTTGCATATTATGCATGTTGTTGCATATTGTGATGTGGAATAAAGTGGTGTATTCCACGAGTCAGGGCGATCACAGTTAAGGTTTTAATGCTTATGCTTTACCGCTGAAAATGTGGAGCGGGAGGGGGGAGGCTCGCTTGCACATGGAGGCGAGGTATACCATACTGAGCGAGGAAGAGATACCGCTAGTATGAAGAAGCGAGTATGCGATACCGCTTGTTTTGAGGTTATGAAAGCATTAAAATAACTGATGATGACTGACTCAAGAAAAAGAGGAAATGTCATGACATTCATTTGTAAAGCCATACATTCATATAATGTGTTTTATTATGAATTATGGTATAGGGACAACCAATGGGCGTTATAAATGCAGGAAATACATGAAGTGCTTGTGTTTAGGATTGTGCATTTATGCCTTACTTTCATATTATGTTGAATATGAATTGTTTTATGCTCACGTTTTGGGGGGTTGTCTTTGTAGGTGCTTTTGTTGACGAGAACCAGGGTCGGGGTTGAAATGCTGAGCTGTAAGGAGTGCTACAGGATTAGCATGTTAGAGAAAATTTTTGTATAGCTTCTACTGAGTAGAGTAAGACTATAATGTAGTGCCTTTGTAGGAATTATGTTATTCCTTTTTGAAACATTTTGGTACTGTAATCTCTAAAGCTCAGGTTAATCATCACGATACGTTACTCTGATATATTCACATGAATGTTTAGTTCTCTAAATTGCACCTTAGTAACTTGATGTGATAACGGGGTCTTACATTTAGTGGTATCAGAGCAGTGGTTAGATAACCAGGGAAGAGTGAAGGGTAGCCTTTAGAGACAAGTTGGCTAGGTATTCATTGTTGAGAATGTTATGCATGTGATGCATATTGTTGTATAAGTGTTATACTAACATGCTTTTGAATATGATACTCTTGTTATCTAACGGATTATATTATGAACTGCTTTTGGTATTGTTGTTAACATTTGTGTTGCAGCATGGAGGCTGTTAACCCGGAGAACCCCAATGAGGAGGTAGGGGATATGGACAGTAGGAATGCCAGTATCGCTCAGCTGAATCCTTTACCACCACCTGCTGTGGGCATGGAGCCCAGTGTACAGATGTTACTGCCAGGGGAGCTCAGTTTGAAGCAGTTTCTGAGTTTCCATCCGCCCATGTTTGAGGGAATTGAGTCTGGTGAAGTAGCTGAGGAGTGGTTGGAGCGTATAGAGCAGATACTTGTGACTGCACCCTGTGCACGCACGGCATGGCTGAGGTTAGCCGAGTTTCAGATGGCTAAGAAGCCAGCTATGTGGTGGAAGACCACCGTGATGGAGCTGAGAGCTCTAGGTATGGCAGTTGACTGGACTGTATTCCGGACCCGGTTCCTTAACCGGTATTTCTCTGCAGCTGCCAGACAATTAAAAGAGGATGAGTTCAACAGTTTGAAGCAGGATAGCATGTCAGTGTCGGACTATGCTATGCAGTATTCCTCACTGCTGAGGTATGTACCTCATATTGCTGTCAGCAGCCATGCAAAGATGAGGAACTTTCTGAAGGGATTGAGGCCAGAACTATTTGATAGGGTTATCTCCAACAACCCCATTTCATTTGATGACGCCCTGACATGGGCAGAGTTAGCGGAGATTGCGGTGGGCGCGTACAAGGATGTTGTACCCCCTTCTGTACCACCACAGAGGCCTGCTGCTGATAGTCTGAGGCCACGAGGGGATCAGTTCAAGGCTCGTGGGGCCTCATCATCTTCCAAATTTAGTGGGAAGAAGTCTCAGGGTCAGAAACAGAACAATAGGGGACCCACATAGGGGAGCAAGACAGTGGGAAACAAGTGTAGCAACTGTGGAGGATGGCACTTGTCACGGGACTGTCAGGGTTGCTATATCTGTGGCAAGGTGGGCCACTTTGCTCGAGGTTGCCCCAATCGGGCAGGTCAGACAGATTCAGGGCCGAATAGGCCGAGGTTTGATGCTGGGAGGGCACCACAGAGACAGCAGTTTGCACCACGACCACAGGGAGGTCAGACGGCAGGACCGCCGCAGGGACAGGTGTATGCACTGACCAGGGAGCAGGCTGAGGCAGCCCCAGAGGAGGTCATTGCTGGTACGTGCCATTTATTTACGTACCCTGCACTTATATTGATAGATACAGGTGCTTCCCATTCTTTTGTATCTACTGCTTTTGTGGAGGGACACCACTTGTGCTCGTCTCTGTTACCCACGCCTCTTATGGTCTCGACACCCACGGGGAAGCATGTGATTGCGGATCGGCTATTATCTGATTGCCTCATTTATTTTGAGGGCAATGATCTGAGGGCCGATTTGATTTAGTTAGAGATGGCAGACTTTGACTGCATTATCAGCATTGACGTGTTGAGCAGATACCGAGCTGTGGTAGACTGCCAGCAGAGGATTGCCCGTTTTCTGTCTGATCAGGGGTTTCAGTGGACCTTTTATGGGGACGGCTCTCGTCCAAAGATTCCGGTAATATCAGTGGTTAAAATGGCGCGATTATTGGAGCGCGGCCACACAGGTTACATCATTTATGCTGTGGATGTATCTGAGGAAAAGGAAGTGAGAGCTGAGGACATTCCGGTTGTGGCGGAGTTCATTGATGTGTTCCCAGATGAGATTCCGGGATTTCCGCCTGTCAGGGATGTGGAGTTTGCTATAGAGCTGCTGCCAGGGACATCGGCCATTTCTCGTGCCCCATACAGGATGGCACCGGCAGAGCTGAGGGAACTGAAGGTACAGTTACAGGAGCTCCTCGACAAGGGATACATCCATCCTAGTGTATCGCCTTGGGGTGCGCCAGTCTTGTTCGTGAAAAAGAAGGATGGGTCAATGCGTCTGTGCATTGACTATAGGCAATTGAACAAGGCTACAATGAAGAACAGATATCCACTTCCGAGGATTGATGATCTGTTCGACCAGCTTCAGGGTACATAGGTGTACTCCAAGATAGACTTGAGATCAGGCTATCACCAGGTGCGGTTTAGAGCTGGTGATGTCCAAAAGACGGCTTTTAGAACTCGGTATGGGCACTATGAGTTCTTGGTGATGCCATTCGGGGTGACGAATGCCCCTGCTACATTTATGAGCCTGATCAACAGAGTATTTCAGGAGTACCTCGATCACTTTGTGATCGTGTTCATTGATGACATCCTGGTCTATTCAAGGAATGAGGAGGATCATGCCGATCATCTGAGGATAGTGCTCCAGATCCTCAGAGATCATCAGTTGTACGCCAAACTCAGCAAGTGTGAGTTTTGGCTGAGCAGTGTAGCCTTCTTAGGCCATATCATATCACGAGAGGGGATATCAGTAGACCCGAGGAAGATAGAGGCAGTTATGGATTGGTCTGCCCCTACTTCACTCAGTGAGATTCGAAGTTTTCTTAGTCTGGCTGTCTATTATCGACGTTTCGTCGAGGGTTTTTCAAGGATCGCCAAGCCACTTACACAGCTGACTCAGAAGGGAGTCTCATTTTGTTGGTCAGATGCTTGTGAGCAGAGTTTCAGGGAATTGAAGCACAGACTGACTGCTGCACCAGTTCTAGTGATTCCCAAGGAGAACAAAGGATTTGTTCTTTATACCGACGCATCGCTACAGGGATTAGGGTGCGTACTGATGCAGGACAGACATGTGGTGGCTTATGCTTCGAGACAGTTGAAGCCACACGAGACGAGGTATCCAGTCCCTGATCTGGAGTTGGCAGCTATAGTGTTCGCCTTGAAGATATGGCGACACTATTTATACGGTACCTCATTTACCATCTTCACTGATCACAAGAGCCTGAAGTTCTTGTTTACACAGGCTGAGCTGAACATGAGGCAGAGGAGATGGATGGACCTGCTGAAGGATTATGATTGTGAAATCCTATACCATCCCGGGAAAGCAAATCTGACAGCCGACGCCCTGAGTCGGAAGGTGCGGAGCACTGCAGAGGATGCCATGTGTTTATCAGCTATGTTGGGCTCCTACTGCCATTTGGGATTTGATTATGATGTGTCTGCTTCACCAGTGCAGGCTTTGACCTTGCTAGCCGAGCCTATTATTTATGATCACATCAGGAAGGCTCAGGGGACCGATGCAGAGGTTCAGAGATGGATGTTAGTGGTCCATTCAGGTCAGCCCTCGAGATTCAGAGTGGCTGAGGACGGTTCTCTGAGACTTGGCGATAGATGGGTGGTTCCAGATACACCCGAGTTGCGTCAGGGTTTATTACAGCGAGCTCATTGCAGCAGGATGAGTATCCACCCAGGCGGGAAGAAGATGTATAAGGATCTACGCAGCCAGTTCTGGTGGAGGCGTATGAAACAAGATGTCACCTCATTTGTCAAGCGCTGTTTGATTTGTCAGCAGGTGAAGGCTGAGAGGCAGAGGCCTGGAGGTGAACTAAAGAGTTTAGAGTGTGATGACCAGGGATTATAGATGTTAATCCCGTAGTGTTAATAATCCCTAAAGTGGTTTTACGTGGCGATTTGGAATTTAATCGAGGTGTTGGGCATTTTGGGCTCGTTTATTTGGGTAGTTGGGATCGTTGGATCCAGAGGTTGAGATTGTATTCACATTACGATGTAAAACCTAAGAGTTGGGTTTTTGATGTGTCTCGGAATCTCGGGTGCTTGTGTGAGCACCGGTAGGGGATTTTGGAGTTAGAGAGAGAGTTTTTGAAAACAGATGATTTTTAATGAATCATGATGTATTTGTGGGGCTATTAGTATTTTGGGGTATTTTTGCTATAAATACCAGTTGAACCCAAAATTTTAATAAAATTTCATTTCAGCCCCAATTTTTCCTCTCTCTCCCGCGTCGCCCCTTCCCGTCTGCCCCTGCCTCCGTGCGCAAAAGCGGTGCGTCCGCCGCCGTCCGGCCGCCGTTCGGTGCGTGCGACCTACCACCGGCTTCGTCTCGTCGAGGCGCAGCTATCCCCTCCGTCAATTCGAAGTTTCGTCGCGTTTTGAAGTCGGATTTAGCAGGAATGCGTCGATCCCCAATTTCTAGGGTTAATCGGATTTCGACCGTTTTGCTTCCGATTTTCGATTGGGTAACCTCCCTTACCTCTTTTTCGTCCCTCTCATGTTATTTGTGTTGGTTTGGTTCGAATTTATTTCGAATTTCGTAGGGTTTAGGTTCGAAAATTTGGGGGTTTTTGGCAGGGGTGTTGTTTCTTGCAATTGATCGATTATTGCATGTTTTTGATGTATATTGGTGTTTAATTGGGTTTGAATTTGTGAGATTAGGGTTTTTGTAGGGTATTCTTGAACAAATTTCGATATTATCTCATTCGTTCCCCTCCCTGCTTGTACCCTGCCCCGGGTCTTTTAAGAGGTTAATTGTCGTTTGTTGACAATGTTTTGAGGGTTATAGGTGTGCTTGAGCATGGGTTGCATGTTCGTAAATAATTGTGAATTATTTATCGTGTTAGCACATCATTCCTCGGGGCATGGAACTCGAGCAAAGTTTGGCTCGGACTTCGGAGATTTAAGGTACGTGCGACGTACGAGCATTTCTATATATATATAGAGCATTGTGAAATGCATAAGGTAATTTAGATTGCATTGAATATTGTGCGTATGGTTATATATATATGTTGATATAGCCAAGGAACGACCAATCTTGATATCGCCGCTTGTAGCGTGCGTGACACTAGAGTAGGATAACTCTTACAAGATATAAGGGGTACTGGGTTTATATGACTATTGTAAGACATTTGAGATGTCTAGGTTCATAGAATCATGTATTCATTATAAGACATTTGAGATGTCTAGGTTCGTAGAATCAAGTATTCATTATAAGACATTTGAGATGTCTAGGTATAATGAAGGATTGGTAAAATAAATGCTAGGCATTTGAGCTATCTGTGATTGATAGCGAGGTTGTGAAATCAGTATTAGATATTGAGATATCTATAATTGCATTTTTAATGAATTTTCAATCACTATCTGTTGATATTCGAGGATTAGGCATGCGATGAGTTAATCAATGTGTTGATTTACTGATTTTTGAGATTTGATGAGTTTGATGATTGTGAGGACAGGGACAGTACACGGAATCCCGGATGAGGTTGCCATCCAGGGAGTATCATTTAAATTCATTTGTATTTACCTTTGTTGTAAATTATGAATTTCATTATTGTGATTATGGGATTTTGTGTATTGGTATGCTCACCCCGTTGGGGGCTGTCTCTGTTGGGGCAGGTGAACAGGTACATCGATGGCTTTGGAGATGAGCTCGAGCTGTTGATTGGATGTACTCCCAGGATCGTGGTACCAGGGCTTGATGGAGCACGGTATGGTATAAAGTACTTATATACACCTGAGGATTATATACATATTCATCATGCTCGCATGTGAGCACGATTATACTTGTATATGGATTGTATATAAAGGCATGAGCCTTTCTCTCTTTCATTTGAGGTTGCATGCAATTAGAGGTTGAATTGCTAAATGATATGAGAGTCATTGGTGTATATTGTGGGTGTTGAAACCCACTTTTGTCGTCATATGTGTGGTGTCTTCCCTGGCTGGGAATTTACTTGTATTACTGCTTTCTGATGAGTATTATGTGTTCCCTGGCCGGGAATTATGTTATGTGTTGTGCCTTTTTTTCGGGATAACTCTATTTATGGGGAGACTCTGCCAAATTTTTATAAAAGTTCACAATGTGAAAAGTGGCACCAAGGGGTTGGTAAAGGGCAAACATATGAGTCTTTTATTGTTAGGATGATGATCTTATAACATTGAGTATTAAAGGAAAATTTTGTAATTGACATTCAATGGTAAAGTATCATCTGAGCTTCCCGATTGACTTTTTATTGAAAGCATGTGCCACACATAGTGGTTAATACACTAATCAGGGGTTAAGGGCTAAGGGGGTCCTTACATTAGTGGTATCAGAGCAATGGTTGCTCATTGGGGCTGTTAAGGGCCTAGGAAGTTATTGATAGCACATATTTATGCATGATGGCATTAATGTTGTATGACATAACAAATTGTTTATGTGCTATTATGATATGAAAAGTTGTATTGCTAACCATTGTGGTTGCTGGAATCGTGTGGAACACGATATGATGGCATTAACAGTGATGTCTGGCACTCCGTGTGTTAAGTGCCAAGGAATCTGATTTTGTAAGAAAATCAGGTAAAAAGGGATATTTCCGAGGTAACATGTCTTGGTATACGTATTGACATGCAAGTGGTTGCATATATGTATTGAATGTTTGATGCATAGCGTATATGGCTATTGCTGTTAACCCTGATTGTTGCAGGTTACAGGAAATATGGAGTACGAAAAGGAATGATGATTATACATATGTACGGGCATCCCAAGGGCAACATGTATTATGTGTTTAGTCATTTAACACAAGGTAAATCAAGGTATGCATAAGATAGTGCATTATGATATGATACATGTTGATACGCATCGTTTTGCATATGTATATTGTGAAATATAAAGTGAGGATTTCGATGCTTACACTAAGGTCCATATGAGCGAGGAAGAATTCCGCTTATATGGAGTAGTAAGAAGCATTGAAATGCACTATTGATATTTCACGAGTCCAGGTTATCCTAGTAAGGATTTCAATGCTTACGCTAAGGTCCATATGAAGCGAGGAAAAATTCCGCTTATGTGGAGTAGTAAGAAGCATTGAAATGCACTACTGATAAGTGACTCAATTCCATAAGAAGCAAGAATTCTGCTGACATGGATTCCATAGGAAGCGAGGAAAAATTCCGCTTATGTGGATTTCCATAAGGAGCAAGAATTCTGCTTACGTGGATTCCATAGGAAGCGAGGAAAAATTCCGCTTACGTGGAAAAGGAAGGAGGAACCATAATTTCATGTGTCGATTTATATTCATTTCTCTATGAGGACACGATTTATAGCGATGGTTCATTCCGCTATATTGATAGGCGATGGTTCATTCCGCCAGGTGTATTTATAGCGATGGTTCATTCCGCTATATTGATAGGTGATGGTTCATTCCGCCAGGTGTATTTATAGCGATGGTTCATTCCGCTATATTGATAGGCGATGGTTCATTCAGCCAGGTGTATTTATAGCGATGGTTCATTCCGCTATATTGATAGGCGATGGTTCATTCCGCCAGGTGTATTTATAGCGATGGTTCATTCCGCTATATTGATTGGCGATGGTTCATTCCGCCAGGTGTATTGATAGCGATGCCTCTTTCCGCTACTATGTGGACGATGATTCATGCTCAGGTGTATAGCGAGGTTTCATGCCACTTATTATATGACGAGGTGTCATGCCGTCGATTCTATAGCGAGGGATTGTGCCGCTATGTACTCAGCACAGGATTTTGCCGCCTTTGAGCGATGGGTGCTGATTACGCACTATTATTGAGCGACGGAGACAGGTATGCCGCTATATTGTTAGCGATGAGGTATGAGATATTGCTATTTTATTAGCTTTATTGTAGCTGGCATGCGTTGATATACATGTTTTTTTTTATGCCTATTTTACTAGCATGATAGTGGATGACATACGCTGATGTACATGTATCGTCACTAGTTGACAATGTCTTAGATGCCATGAGTTGGCATGTGTCGTCACACGATGACGATGACGATGGTGTAGGAGATGTCTTATTAGACATGCATCATCGTTACGATGATCGATGCGTTGAGTATACGTATTCAGTGGTATGCCTTGGGTGCCAGTACCGAGCACAAGGTGGTGTGTGCGGCACCGATTGACGTAACCCTTATACCGAGTGGGTTGCTCGAGGAATGGTTGGATGCGCTGTACATGTGATTGTACCGCAGCTTACGTTTGGGGTGATCATATTACGAGTGGTGATACCCTTGAGGTATGCTCGTTGGAATGGCTTTTGGCCATGTGATTTGACGACAGGAGTAATCATGGAGGAAATTACTCGCTTTCTGTCGATGTGACATGTGGTAGACATGGTCACACCACCCTTGAGGGTGTAGGATGGGTCCTAAGGGAGTAGGATCAGGTTATGTTAAGTACATAGGGACATTGGAGTGTCCAGGGTGTATCGGCATTAGAGGAATGTTGGATAAAGACCCACTACTCTATTGAGTTTTCTTCCCACAGTATGGTATGCCGTGCGGAAACATCCATCTTATTGGTAGGATTGAGGTGAACCTTGAGAGGCAGCGACTAGTTTGTCTGCCGTGTGTGTGCAGCACCATGAGGGGCTTGCTAGAGCCGTTATACTGCTCGTTGGAACCAAGTTTGGCAAATCGTAAGGTGATACGATGTGGATTGTGGTAGACTCTAGTAGTCACCATGTCATTTGAGGTTGAGGCTGAGGTTGTGCATGCCTCACTGAAACGTGTATACGTTTATGTTTAATCTTGGTGAGACTTGTCTGGGACAGCTCAGGATGTTGGAGTACCAACAAGAGAGTCATCAGGTCGTTATTGACTCAATCTAAGGGAACCCGTGTATTAGGGATACAATGGGTGTTATTGTATCCAGTTTTTCCGAACGGTGGTTCGAGACTAGTGGATCTCGAGTTCGATGGCACTTCCCTTGTGAGGAAGGAGGTAGTATTATACCTATTTGGGAATCTTTGAAAGATTCGGTGAGTTGGTGCTTGTGGTGTTGATTTTGAGAATCACGCCGTGTTGTTGATCGTCGATTTTCATTCTCCTTTGGATGGGAATGACTCAGGATTGACGGTTGTGTTTGGGGCTTAGGGGTATGTTGCAGATACCCGAGCATAGTGCATTGAGTATGCATGAGGTGTTCGTGCTTAGGCAGGTATACCGATGAGTATACGGATGCCAGTTATTGATTTCCTTTCTGTCAAGCATAGAGTTATGCTATTTTAGGATGGTTAAATCTCTGATGAGAGATATGAAACACTTTGAGATTGGGAATCTCCATGGCACGATGATTATGAGGAATAATCGTGAAGTTAGTTGACTTCCCTTGAGGAGGGATTGTCTTGTGTGGGTTAAGGTATTTCCCTTGTTGGGCGTTTTCTTTCGAGTTTTCGATAGCCTTCCCAAGTTTGGATTGTTAAATCCTAGGATTATCAAGGGATGGCAGGAATTTCGGATTTGTTGGGTGTCGCTGCCGACACAAGTGTTGAGGATGCAATGGGTTTATTGCATGTCCTTTCAGAATTTTAAACTCTGTGGAGTCTCGGTTGTTATTTATGATCAGGACGTGATTCATGGAACATCCGGAGGTGGACATCTTGTGAGATGTCTTTTGTGTGAATCTGTGGTCGTGAGTTGCCCAATTGAGTTGCAATGATGCGACTGCTCCTTCGATGGAGGAGGTTTGAGAGTGGAAACCAGGTTTGGTATGTATACTAGTGTTTCCTTCGTAACGATGTATGTTAGACATCGTGAGTCTTGATAGAGATGTCATGGAATGATATCTACGATAGAATCAGGAGCGATTCGAATCCTTACAGTTTCAGTTGACTAACTGCTTTTGGATTATTAGCGTTGAGCTGTGCTGACGCTCTTTGACGTTATGATGGATTTGGAAATCTATTCCACTCCAGAGTTTGACACGAGGTCAACGTTCTCACGGTTGAGGTGTCATTCAGGATGCGTTCTTACTAGTTGTATTAGAACTAAGGATGATTGTCCGATCTACAGTCGTAAGTATCGGTTATTTCGCAGTCATGAGGGACTGACTTTTAGGATGACCCGCATCGAGGTACGTTTTGCCTCTTAGGTGATATGTTGGTTTTGGTATGTCGCTCTGTTTCAGAGTTTGATGTGAGATAAGTATCCTCGCGTTTATTAATACGATTCTGATATGGTCAAGAATCGAGGTTATGGCTTCATGTTGTTGTGTAGCCTGGGTGTTACGTAATACACCAGTGCTAATTTCGAGGACGAAATTCTTTTAGTGGGGGATATTGTGATGACCAGGGATTATAGATGTTAATCCCGTAGTGTTAATAATCCCTAAAGTGGTTTTACGTGGCGATTTGGAATTTAATCGAGGTGTTGGGCCTTCTGGGCTCGTTTATTTGGGTAGTTGGGATCGTTGGATCCAGAGGTTGAGATTGTATTCACATTACGGTGTAAAACCTAAGAGTTGGGTTTTTGATGTGTCTCGGAATCTCGGGTGCTTGTGTGAGCACCGGTAGGGGATTTTGGAGTTAGAGAGAGAGTTTTTGAAAACAGATGATTTTTAATGAATCATGATGTATTTGTGGGGCTATTAGTATTTTGGGGTATTTTTGCTATAAATACCAGTTGAACCCAAAATTTTAAATAAAATTTCATTTCAGCCCCAATTTTTCCTCTCTCTCCCGCGTCGCCCCTTCCCGTCTGCCCCTGCCTCCGCGCGCAAAAGCGGTGCGCCCGCCGCCGTCCGGCCGCCGTTCGGCGCGTTCGACCTACCACCGGCTTCGTCTCGTCGAGGCGCAGCTATCCCCTCCGTCAATTCGAAGTTTCGTCGCGTTTTGAAGTCGGATTTAGCAGGAATGCGTCGATCCCCAATTTCTAGGGTTCATCGGATTTCGACCGTTTTGCTTCCGATTTTCGATTGGGTAACCTCCCTTACCTCTTTTTCGTCCCTCTCATGTTATTTGTGTTGGTTTGGTTCGAATTTATTTCGAATTTCGTAGGGTTTAGGTTCGAAAATTTGGGGGTTTTTGGCAGGGGTGTTGTTTCTTGCAATTGATCGATTATTGCATGTTATTGATGTATATTGGTGTTTAATTGGGTTTGAATTTGTGAGATTAGGGTTTTTGTAGGGTATTCTTGAACAAATTTCGATATTATCTCATTCGTTCCCCTCCCTGCTTGTACCCTGCCCCGGGTCTTTTAAGAGGTTAATTGTCGTGTGTTGACAATGTTTTGAGGGTTATAGGTGTGCTTGAGCATGGGTTGCATGTTCGTAAATAATTGTGAATTATTTATCGTGTTAGCACATCATTCCTCGGGGCTTGGAACTCGAGCAAAGTTTGGCTCGGACTTCGGAGATTTAAGGTACGTGCGACGTACGGGCATTTCTATATATATATAGAGCATTGTGAAATGCATAAGGTAATTTAGATTGCATTGAATATTGTGCGTATGGTTATATATATATGTTGATATAGCCAAGGAACGACCAATCTTGATATCGCCGCTTGTAGTGTGCGTGACACTAGAGTAGGATAACTCTTACAAGATATAAGGGGTACTGGGTTTATATGACTATTGTAAGACATTTGAGATGTCTAGGTTCATAGAATCATGTATTCATTATAAGACATTTGAGATGTCTAGGTTCGTAGAATCAAGTATTCATTATAAGACATTTGAGATGTCTAGGTATAATGAAGGATTGGTAAAATAAATGCTAGGCATTTGAGCTATCTGTGATTGATAGCGAGGTTGTGAAATCAGTATTAGATATTGAGATATCTATAATTGCATGTTTAATGAATTTTCAATCACTATCTGTTGATATTCGAGGATTAGGCATGCGATGAGTTAATCAATGTGTTGATTTACTGATTTTTGAGATTTGATGAGTTTGATGATTGTGAGGACAGGGACAGTACACGGAATCCCGGATGAGGTTGCCATCCAGGGAGTATCATTTAAATTCATTTGTATTTACCTTTGTTGTAAATTATGAATTTCATTATTGTGATTATGGGATTTTGTGTATTGGTATGCTCACCCCGTTGGGGGCTGTCTCTGTTGGGGCAGGTGAACAGGTACATCGATGGCTTTGGAGATGAGCTCGAGCTGTTGATTGGATGTACTCCCAGGATCGTGGTACCAGGGCTTGATGGAGCACGGTATCGTATAGAGTACTTATATACACCTGAGGATTATATACATATTCATGATGCTCGCATGTGAGCACGATTATACTTGTATATGGATTGTATATAAAGGCATGAGCCTTTCTCTCTTTCATTTGAGGTTGCATGCAATTAGAGGTTGAATTGCTAAATGATATGAGAGTCATTGGTGTATATTGTGGGTGTTGAAACCCACTTTTGTCGTCATATGTGTGGTGTCTTCCATGGCTGGGAATTTACTTGTATTACTGCTTTCTGATCAGTATTATGTGTTCCCTGGCCGGGAATTATGTTATGTGTTGTGCCTTTTTTTCGGGATAGCTCTATTTATGGGGAGACTCTGCCCAAATTTTTATAAAAGTTCACAATGTGAAAAGTGGCACCAAGGGGTTGGTAAAGGGCAAACATATGAGTCTTTTATTGTTAGGATGATGATCTTATAACATTGAGTATTAAAGGAAAATTTTGTAATTGACATTCAATGGTAAAGTATCATCTGAGCTTCCCGATTGACTTTTTATTGAAAGCATGTGCCACACATAGTGGTTAATACACTAATCAGGGGATTAAGGGCTAAGTGGGTCCTTACATAGAGATACTGTTGGGATATGCCCTAAGACAAGTCATTAGATGATTGTTTAAGACATACAATGTTTATGGTTTTATGAATGGCAATTCATTATTATATATTATTCTTTTAACTGTGCATTGTGAATTAATATATATGTTAATGTCCTTAGAATAATATTGTATTATTCTTAAAGATGTCCCTAGTCAAGTATTATCATGAATAGGGATAATGATAATACGTAGAGACTAGTATATGTTGATCGATGAATTGTTCATTGATATGAGATATCAAATCAACATATGGGTACATGTTAGAGAACGATGTACTGGACAGACCCACCATGAGAATGCAACATGGATAGTTATATGATCGTCATATGCAATTCTCATAGTGATAATAATGTATGTAATCCTTACGACTTGTGATCATCAGAGATCCCAACATAAGGAGTTATGTATCTTGATATCGTCAAACGTTACCCGTAACAGGGTAATCTATAAAGGCGACTATTGGATACACTACGAATTATGTAGAGGGATGTTGACTGATCGAGATAGGATTTGTCCCTCCTATATAACAGGAGATGTGTTTTGGCCCTTGATCAAGTGAGAACTAAAATGCATGGCCATGCTCGAATTAGTCGATATGAGATATCGAGCTTATTCGTTTATTCTAGTTCTACTTGGGGATCAAGAAATAAAGATTGAATATACGAGTATGACTATTCCATGACTCGTGTTCAATCTAAACACAAAGGACAAAGGGATTAAGTTACATGATTAATATTATCACAAGTTCTAAAGGTTATGTCGAGTCATTGACATTCTCGTAATTTGGGTAGCATCGATGTGTTGCTAGATACCATTCGATGCTTGCGACATAAAATGACATTTTATGTCACTGCCAACATTACGAGATCCTATCGGGTCGCACAAAAGATTAAATCGAGAAGGGAAATTAAATTCATAGGATGAATTAAATAATTAAGAGGAGTCTTAATTAATAATCATAAGGATTAATTAAATCATGGGCTTAAGCCCATGAAGCTTTAAGAAAGCCTTTAATTAATCATATATAATTTGTTAACAAGGTTTAATTAGATTAAGACTTGCAAGACAAATTGAATAACACAAAAACCCTACACCAAGAAGAGCTCTCGGCCGCACCTCCTCAAGAACTCTCGGCCTCCTTCAAGTCATGTGGTTCTTGATTGGTTTCGGGCCATCTTCGATTGTGAATCGAGCTTGCTTCGTGTATTGGTTTAAGAACTTGTCTAGCAACTTGTTCTTAAACTATTCCTTCGTTCGATTCGATCGTGTGGATACCGTTGAGGCAAAACCAATCAAGTTTTGCTATTGACTCGGAGAAGGCGTAGGACGTGGTGCTGCTCCGTGGATTCTGCTTCAAACACGCTACAAGGGTGAGACTCTTATGTATTCTCTAATCCGATATGAATCCCTATGTATAGATCCGGTGTTAGTAATCCCAAAATTTTATTCCGCTGCGTTGTATGCTCATGGGGTTACTTACAGTGGTATCAGAGCCGTGTACAAGGCTCATATCGGATTTATGTGATTAAATTGTGTTAATCATATTAGAGCTTATATTGCATGCTATTTAAAACTGTATTTTCATATATGATATGGATTAAATCAAGTTTGCAAAAATCATCGTATGATATTATATTTGATATAATTGACGGATCGAAATATATGATAATTCGTGATCAAAACCGGTACAATGGCTCACCGCCGAGACCACCTAAGGGCTAGGGTTTCGAACCCTAGTCACCATGGCTCGGCCGCCGCTTGCAAAAGGCTAGGGTTTCGAACCCTAGTCATCATGGCTCATGGCCGCCGCATGTTGCTAGGTTTTCGAACCCATTGGCTCGTGCATGGCCAAGCAGCCGCTGCTTAAGGGCTAGGGTTCGGACCCTGGCTCGAGCATGAGCCGAGCCGCCGCAAAATTTGGGTTTTTGAACCCATTGGCTCGTGACGGCTAACTCATGACGGCTAGGGTTTCGAACCCTAGCAGCCGTGCATGGGCTCGCCGCCACCGCTCGAGCATGGCTCGGCCATGGGCTAGGGTTTCGAACCCTAGGCCCATTATTGGTCCAGCCGTGTGCTTCATGGTTCGAACCATGGTGGTTCGAGTCTTAGTCGCTTTAGTTCGTGGCATGTGATGTCCCGAGCGTACGATATTTTTTCAAAAATTATTTTACAGTTTTAATTAAAATTAAATTTAAAATGTTTAGAATTTAATTAATTAAATGTTAATGCATGCTTTATGTGTTGTTTGAGCATGGTGCGTGGTTATAGCCCTTTGAACTATTAGATAGGATTTGTGGATGTTTGTAATTTATAATACGACCTGCGTGTCGTGCCTTTTCTCTGTTTCATTCTAAATGTAATCCCTCCCCTATGTTCCCCTCGAATGTGAATCGATGAATTCTATATCTTGTAAATAGTGTAGTTTATTTTATTGATGGTGATCAATGAAGATGGAGCATCGTGCCGGGATGAGGAGGCCATTCACAAATTGGAGCCAAGGAAGGTGCTTGTGAAGTTACCTTAGGTTGACTCATAGGATTTTCTCATTGGCTTGAGAAAATCTATAGTAGGGCCTATAACCATGTCACGTTTAATTATGTATGTTGATGCATGATTTATCTTATGTTTTAGTTTGATAATAGTATTACACATATATGTAGATATGTATACAACTATATGTAGTGGACATATTTTAAATTATCAAATTAATCATGAGATCAATAAATCCCTCTAAAATATTAAGTTTTAGATGCCTTCCAAAATAAAAGTACTCGTCAATAACTTCGATTGTACATGTGTGGGTTTGCCAAAGCAAAGCACCGT
Source organism: Haberlea rhodopensis (assembly GCA_907163345.1). Classification (NCBI taxonomy): domain Eukaryota; kingdom Viridiplantae; phylum Streptophyta; class Magnoliopsida; order Lamiales; family Gesneriaceae; genus Haberlea; species Haberlea rhodopensis. The sequence goes on along the minus strand of CAJQUN010000130.1, from coordinate 521,381 downwards.
GGCAATCTTAGTAAGGCGCGAAAGGATAAAAGTGATATCCGTTATACTTTAATTGGGTACGACTTAACTAGGTTATCTCAATAGGATTGGGAACCTAGAGGCATGGGTTGGATTTTAATTCATTTGATGAATTGAACAAAGCGTTGTTCGTCCAACTATCCAAGAATTATATGTGATGTAATTGACAAAGTGTTGTCTACCTAAATAACCGAGTCTTGGGCGATTAGCCAAAGCTAACTCAAGATTAAGTGAAATATGGATCTTGGCCCACTAAAGGTTTTGAGGGTTGATATTTTTCAAACAAAATAGTGGGAGTATCATTTAATATAAGACCATGTTAAATGATTTAAATCATAAACTTATTTTGCATATTTATATTGTAGATATCCATGGCAACTAACAACGTTACTAGCACTTTATCACTGCGATCGGTCCTTGAGAAGGACAAACTAAATGGGACGAATTTCCTAGACTGGCATAGGAACTTGAGGATAGTCCTCAAACAAGAAAAGAAACAATATGTCCTAGAGGAACCCTTGCCCGCTGAGGAACCTCCCCTAACGGCTACAAGAACCGAAAAAGATGCTTAAAAGAAGCATCAGAGTGACGCACTTGATGTTGGGTGCCTCATGCTTGCCACCATGAACTCTGAGCTTCAGAAGCAACATGAGGAAATGGAGGCGTTCGATATGATCGAACACTTAAAGCAGTTGTACCAACAGCAAGCTAGACAAGAGAGGTATGACGTCTCTAAAGCGTTATTCCAGTGCAGGATGGTAGAAGGAAGCTTAGTTGGAACTCATGTGCTCAAGATGATTGGGTACATTGAGAATCTGGACAAGCTAGGTTTTCCATTGGACCAAGAGTTGGCCACCGATGTGATCTTGCAATCGTTGCCTGAAAGCTTCAGTCAATTTGTAGTAAATTACAATATGACTGACATGGAAAAGACTCTACCACAGTTGCTTGGTATGTTGAGAACATATGAAGCAAATACTAAGAAGACTAAGGCCACAAATGTCCTTATTGTGAATAAGGGCAAAGGAAGGGCCAAAGCTAAAGGCAACAAGAAAGCAAAGAAGGTCTTTGTTAAATCTAAGCCAAAGTCTCATGCACTGAAACCAAAGGGAGGGATAGCAAAGGAAGGGAACTGTTTCCATTGCGGTGAGACCGGCCATTGGAAAAGGAACTGCAAAGTATATCTGGAGGATCTAAAGAAAGGAAGTGTGACTTCCGCTTCAGGTATTTTTGTTATAGAAGTCAATTTATCTACTTCTTCATCATGGGTATTAGATACTGGATGTGGATCTCACATTTGTGTAAATGTGCAGGATCTCAACAGGAGTAGGACATTGGCGAAAGGTGAAGTTGATCTCCGAGTTGGAAATGGAGCAAGAGTTGCTGCATTAGCTATAGGAGATTATCATTTAGCTTTACCTTCTGGTTTATCACTGTTTTTAAAAGACTGTTATTTTGTGCCTTCAATTACTAAAAACATTATTTCTATTTCTTGTTTAGACAAGTATGGTTTTTCATTTATAATAAAGGACAATTGTTGTTCTATTTATTTAAATGATATGTTTTATGCTAGTGCACAAATGGTGAATGGTCTTTATGTATTAAATCTTGATATGCCTATCTATAACATAAATACTAAAAGGATTAAAAATAATGATTGTAATCCGACTTATCTCTGGCACTGTCGCTTAGGCCACATAAACGAGAACCGCATATCTAAACTTCATAGGATGGAGTATTAGATTCATTTGATTTTGAATCATATGAAACATGCGAATCTTGTTTAATGGGCAAGATGACTAAAGCCCCTTTCGAGGGACATGTTGAAAGGGCAAATGTTTTATTGGGACTAATACATAGTGATGTATGTGGACCAATAAGTACACAAGCTAGAGGTGGTTTTCAATACTTCATTACATTTATTGATGACCTCAGTAGATATGGGTATGTGTACCTAATGAAACATAAACATGAAACCTTTGAAAAGTTCAAAGATTTCAAGAATGAAGTACAAAACCAACTTGGCAAAAGTATCAAAATCCTTCGATCAGATCGAGGAGGTGAATACTTAAGCCAAGAGTTTCATGACTATCTAAAGGAGTGTGGGATAGTCCCACAACTCACTCCTCCGTATACTCCACAATGGAATGGTGTATCCGAGAGGAGAAATCGAACCTTGTTAGACATGGTTAGATCAATGATGAGTCATGCAGATCTTCCGATATCGTTTTGGGGACACGCTCTAGAAACATCAATTTTCTTACTGAACCGTGTTCCATCTAAATCAGTGGAAAAGACACCATATGAGATATGGACTGGGAAGCGTCCTAGTATGTCTTTTATGAAGATTTGGGGTTGTGAGGCTTTCGTTAGACTTCACGCCACTAACAAACTTGGACCCAAATCTGATAAGTGTTTATTTGTGGGGTATCCTAAGGAAACGAAAGGGTACTATTTCTATTATCCCACCGAGAACAAAGTAGTTGTTACTCGGACTGGTGTATTTCTTGAAAGAGAATTTATTTCTAGAAAAACCAGTGGGAGAAAAATAGAACTTAGTGAAGTTCAACCACAAGAAAACACTGAACCTGAGATTGAGATGGAAACAGAGCAGGCACCACAAGCTGTTGTGGAAGAAGCACCTGCTCAAGAGACACAAGCCCAGCGTAGGTCTGTAAGAGAACACCGGGAGCCACAGAGATATGGATTTCTTGTGACTCAACAAGGTGACTTACTACTTATTGATGAGGATGAGCCGTCATCTTATCAACAAGCTATAATGGGCAATGATTCTGAGAAATGGCAAGAGGCCATGAAATCTGAGATGGAATCCATGTATGCAAACCAAGTATGGACTTTGGTTGATCCACCTGAAGGGGTACGACCCATAGGGTGCAAATGGATTTTCAAGAAAAAGACCGATATGGATGGTAACGTACAAACCTATAAAGGTCGGCTGGTTGCAAAAGGATTCAAACAAATTCATGGTATTGACTATGATGAAACCTTTTCACCAGTGGCCATGGTTAAATCCATAAGGATCTTACTTTCAATAGCTGCATTTCATGATTATGAAATCTGGCAGATGGATGTCAAAACAGCTTTCCTTAATGGAAATCTGCTCGAGGATGTGTACATGACACAGCCCGAGGGTTTTGTCGATCCAAAGGATGCTGGAAAGATATGCAAGCTACAACGATCCATTTATGGATTGAAGCAAGCTTCTCGGAGTTGGAATCTTTGTTTTGATGATGCAATCAAAGAGTTTGGTTTTATCAAAAATGAAGATGAACCTTGTGTCTACAAGAAGGTCAGTGGGAGCGTAATCATTTTCCTAGTGTTGTATGTAGATGACATACTTCTTATTGGAAATGATATCCCTGCCTTGCAATCTGTAAAGATTTGGCTAGGGAACTGCTTTTCGATGAAAGACTTAGGAGAAGCCACCTATGTATTAGGAATCAAGATCTATAGAGATAGATCGAGAAGGCTTCTTGGTCTAAGTCAAAGTACGTACATAGACAAGGTGCTTAAAAGGTTTAGCATGCAAGAATCCAAGAAAGGATTCGTGCCTATGACACATGGTATTTATCTCTCGAAGGAACAGTGTCCTTCAACACCAGATGAGAGACAACGCATGAGTAAGATTCCATACGCGTCAGCTATTGGATCTATCATGTATGCCATGATATGTACTCGTCCCGATGTATCGTATGCTTTGAGCATGACGAGCAGATATCAAGTTGATCCAGGTGAAGGTCACTGGATTGCTGTCAAGAATATCCTGAAGTACTTGAGAAGGACTAAGGATACATTCTTGATTTATGGAGGTGAGGAAGAGCTCAATGTAATGGGTTACACTGATGCTAGCTTCCAAACCGACAAAGATGATTTTCGATCGCAATCTGGATATGTGTATTGCCTAAATGGGGGTGCTGTGAGCTGGAAGAGTTCAAAGCAAGAAACAGTAGCCGATTCTACAACGGAAGCTGAGTATATTGCTGCCTCGGATGCAGCAAAGGAAGCTGTTTGGATGAGGAAGTTCATTTCTGAACTTGGAGTGGTGCCTAGCATTAAAGATCCGATAGAACTCTATTGTGACAACAATGGAGCGATCGCATTGGCTAAAGAACCAAGATCTCACCAAAGATCCAAGCACATACTTAGGCGTTTCCATTTCATTCGAGAAATCGTTGAAAGGGGAGATGTTAAAATATGCAAAGTACCAACAGATGATAATGTATCTGACCCATTGACGAAGCCGCTGTCACAGCAGAAGCATGATCGTCATACTAGATCTCTAGGCATTAGGTATATGTCTGAGTGGTCTTAGTGCAAGTGGGAGATTTGTTGGGATATGCCCTAAGACAAGTCATTAGATGATTGTTTAAGACATACAATGTTTATGGTTTTATGAATGGCAATTCATTATTATATATTATTCTTTTAACTGTGCATTGTGAATTAATATATATGTTAATGTCCTTAGAATAATATTGTATTATTCTTAAAGATGTCCCTAGACAAGTATTATCATGAATAGGGATAATGATAATACGTAGAGACTAGTATATGTTGATCCATGAATTGTTCATTGATATGAGATATCAAATCAACATATGGGTACATGTTAGAGAACGATGTACTGGACAGACACACCATGAGAATGCAACATGGATAGTTATATGATCGTCATATGCAATTCTCATAGTGATAATAATGTATGTAATCCTTACGACTTGTGATCATCAGAGATCTCAACATAAGGAGTTATGTATCTTGATATCGTCAAACGTTACCCGTAACAGGGTAATCTATAAAGGCGACTATTGGATACACTACGAATTATGTAGAGGGATTTTGACTGATCGAGATAGGATTTGTCCCTCCTATATAACAGGAGATGTGTTTTGGCCCTTGATCAAGTGAGAACTAAAATGCATGGCCATGCTCGAATGAGTCGATATGAGATATCGAGCTTATTCGTTTATTCTAGTTCTACTTGGGGATCAAGAAATAAAGATTGAATATACGAGTATGACTATTCCATGACTCGTGTTCAATCTAAACACAAAGGACAAAGGGATTAAGTTACATGATTAATATTATCACAAGTTCTAAAGGTTATGTCGAGTCATTGACATTCTCGTAATTTGGGTAGCATCGATGTGTTGCTAGATACCGCTCGATGCTTGCGACATAAAATGAGATTTATGTCACTACCAACATTACGAGATCCTATCGGGTCGCACAAAAGATTAAATCGAGAAGGGAAATTAAATTCATGGGATGAATTAAATAATTAAGAGGAGTCTTAATTAATAATCATAAGGATTAATTAAATCATGGGCTTAAGCCCATGAAGCTTTAAGAAAGCCTTTAATTAATCATATATAATTTGTTAACAAGGTTTAATTAGATTAAGACTTGCAAGACAAATTGAATAACACAAAAACCCTACACCAAGAAGAGCTCTCGGCCGCACCTCCTCAAGAACTCTCGGCCTCCTTCAAGTCGTGTGGTTCTTGATTGGTTTCGGGCCATCTTCGATTGTGAATCGAGCTTGCTTCGTGTATTGGTTTAAGAACTTGTCTAGCAACTTGTTCTTAAACTATTCCTTCGTTCGATTCGATCGTGTGGATACCGTTGAGGCAAAACCAATCGAGTTTTGCTATTGACTCGGAGAAGGCGTAGGACGTGGTGCTGCTCCGTGGATTATGCTTCAAACACGCTACAAGGGTGAGACTCTTATGTATTCTCTAATCCGATATGAATCCCTATGTATAGATCCGGTGTTAGTAATCCCAAAATTTTACTCATGGGGTTACTTACAGATACCCGAGTGGAAGTGGCAGCACGTGTCTATGGATTTCGTGACCCACTTACCGAGGACTATTTTGGGTTTTGATGCCATCTGGGTAGTCGTGGACAGACTGACTAAAGTGGCTCACTTCATTCCCTATTGTATGACATATACGCACTTGAGGATGGCACAGTTGTATGTCAGAGATGTGGTGAGACTGCACGGGATCCCTGTTTCGATAGTGTCCGATCGAGATCCGCGGTTCACATCTCACTTCTGGGAGGGTCTGCAGACAGCTCTAGGTACAGAGTTGAGGCTGAGCACAGCCTATCACCCTCAGACGGACGGACAGACCGAGCGTACGATACAGACGCTCGAGGATATGTTGAGAGCCTGTGTGCTAGAGTTCGACATATCATGGCAAAACTCGATAGCCTTAGTGGAGTTCTCTTACAACAACAGCTACCAGGCAAGTATACAGATGGCTCCTTTCGAGGCCCTCTATGGTAGGCGTTGTAGGTCACCCTTGTGTTGGGATGACTTGGACCGTAAGTCGGTTGGAGGACCAGAGTTGGTTCAGGAAATGGAAGAGAAAGTTAAGGTTATCAAGAGAAAGATGAAGGCAGCACAGGACAGACAGGTAGCATATGCCAATCAGCAGCGTAGGCCGTTGGAGTTTCAGTTAGGCGACAGAGTTTTTCTGAAGATCTCACCTTTCAGAGGCGTAGTACGGTTTGGTATGCGGGGGAAGTTGTCTCCTAGATACATTGGGTTGTATGAGATCTTACAGCGTGTTGGTACTCTGGCGTACCGTTTGGCTTTACCGCCTTCTCTGTCTGGTATACACGACGTTTTTCATGTGTCTATGCTGAGGAAGTATGAGCCGGATCCTTCACATGTGTTACAGCCTTCAGAGGTGCAGATTGAGTCCAATGTTTCTTATGAGGAGCGGCCTATCAGGATTTTGGATAGGGCAGACCGCAGACTTCGGAACAAGGTTATTCCTATGATCAAGGTTCAGTGGGATCGTAGGGGTGTCGAGGAGGCCACGTGGGAGACAGAGCGACACATGGTGCAGCACTATCCAGAGCTGTTTTCTGGTATCCGTTTATGTATTGTGTTATCTTTTGATTGACAGCATGTTTGATTTTGGGGACGAAATCTTATAAGTAGGGGAGTATTGTGATATCCCCAAAATGATTATGTGGGTAATCATACAATTAAATGTTGTTAATTGTGAGCCTATGTGCTAAAGGCGTATTTTTATGTGGGAGTGATTTATTTAATTGATGATGATGTGGTTTAGGGAGCATGTTAGGTGTTTTTAATTATTGTGTTGATGTGGTAAAATAATAAAATATCAAGGAGAGATATTTTTATACATCGTATGAAATACTGGGACACAATTAAACACCACAAAACCACCCTACATGCAACCACCCCACCCCCACTTGGTTGAACCCACGCCCCTCCCCTGTTTTTCTGGTAAAGCAGATGACTAAGCAAGCAACTTTACTTGAAGATATTTTCATTGTGCCTCTTCCAAAAAGACTTCTTCTTCTTCCCTTCATTTGTCTGCAACTTGGTCGGTTTCTAGGAGGAAAGTGATCGGATTTCATTCATCCTTTCATATAGAAAATCGAAGGGCAAAAGTGGTGAGGAGTCACATGTTCTTCCCAGTTTTTAAATTCCTAAGCATGCTTGTTCTTTGTAGCAGATTTGGCATGCTAGTTTAGGGTTTAAAGAAATATTGTTATGAGTACTTTTATGTGATGTTTATGAGGCTCTCTGTATTTTTCCTTGAGCATGTTGCATGTTTTATGTAGAGGATTAAAGCATGTGAAGTATAGTGTTCGAAAATCTGGGTAAGGAATATGCCCTGTTTTTCTGGAAAATTATGGTTTGGGAGTGATTTTGAAGAGGTGATATCATGCAAGTTAGCTTAGGTTTTTGGTAAACCTTTGATGTGAAAATATGCATGGTAGTTTTGTGAAGCCCTTGGCATGTTTGTTCGAGCATACTTTATGTTATATGTGGTAGATATAATAGCATGAAGTGAAGTACTCAAAAATCTGGTAATGAAATATGTTGCTCTGTTTCAGGAAAAGTTGGTTGAGTACTTGTTTAAATGATCGACGTTTATGCATGTGGGTTTATGTTTGGGGTGTAAATTTGGTATGAATACACTCGGAGTAGTGTATTGTAATTGCTAGCATAATTGTTCAAATATGTGGTGTATGTTATATGCTAGATCGAAGGGTGTGTATATAGGTGTTCGAGAATTCTGGGTTGGTATTTCTCGAACAGGGCATCTCGATCGATCGACATTTCATCTCGATCGATCGAGCGAGGCAGAATCTTGGTTCTGATTTTAGGCGTCTTCTCGATCGATCGGGAAGAGGGGCCGATCGATCGAGAGACCCAGAATGTTGAAAAATATAAATTGTTATATTTTGTTAAAGTTTTGATATTAGATTGTAATGAGGTGCCTAATATTGTGTTGTGTGGCTATGTAGAACCATCCCAGGTGCCATCACAACTGAGGAGATAAAGTTGATTGACTCCTCTATCTTTTGGAAAGGTACGTACGCGACGTACGGGCATCCCAACGGTAACATGTACTTATGTTTGTCTGTGTGACACATGATGAATGCAATGTGATGCATTAAGGTTATGATACATGTTATTATGCATTGTGTTGCATATTATGCATTGTGTTGCATATTATGCATTGTTGTTGCATATTGTGATGTGGAATAAAGTGGTGTATTCCACGAGTCAGGGCGATCACAGTTAAGGTTTTAATGCTTATGCTTTACCGCTGAAAATGTGGAGCGGGAGGGGGGAGGCTCGCTTGCACATGGAGGCGAGGTATACCATACTGAGCGAGGAAGAGATACCGCTAGTATGAAGAAGCGAGTATGCGATACCGCTTGTTTTGAGGTTATGAAAGCATTAAAATAACTGATGATGACTGACTCAAGAAAAAGAGGAAATGTCATGACATTCATTTGTAAAGCCATACATTCATATAATGTGTTTTATTATGAATTATGGTACAGGGACAACCAATGGGCGTTATAAATGCAGGAAATACAGGAAGTGCTTGTGTTTAGGATTGTGCATTTATGCCTTACTTTCATATTATGTTGAATATGAATTGTTTTATGCTCACGTTTTGGGGGGTTGTCTTTGTAGGTGCTTTTGTTGACGAGAACCAGGGTCGGGGTTGAAATGCTGAGCTGTAAGGAGTGCTACAGGATTAGCATGTTAGAGAAAATTTTTGTATAGCTTCTACTGAGTAGAGTAAGACTATAATGTAGTGCCTTTGTAGGAATTATGTTATTCCTTTTTGAAACATTTTGGTACTGTAATCTCTAAAGCTCAGGTTAATCAACACGATACGTTACTCTGATATATTCACATGAATGTTTAGTTCTCTAAATTGCACCTTAGTAACTTGATGTGATAACGGGGTCTCATAGAGACTATGGACGTCGTGTATCAACATATACCGTCACGAGTCGACGATGTTATTTTGAAGTCATTTGTTGACAGGTACCGTCATGGAATGACGATGACATAACGGATGTTCTATGTAGATGTGTAGCGTTGTTTTGATGATTAATACATTTATGTTTATGTATTGGTTGTATGGTTCGAGTGCCTTTGGTGAGCACATGGTAGTGTCTGGGTCACTAGTTGACGAGACCATTATGCCGAGCAGGTTGCTCGAAGAATTATTGGGTGCACCGTACAAGAATTGTACCACAGCACATATTCGAAGTATATATTGTTCGATTAATGATATCCTTTGGGTACACTCGCTGGTTTGGCTAAGGCCAAGTGATTGGGTGGTAAGAATAGTCATCGAGGAAACTACTCGCTTGTTACTATGATGTGTGTTAGGCATGGACACACCCACCCGGAGGGTGTGGGATAAGTCCTAATGGATAAGGATTGCATCGTAGTTGAGCAAGGACACCGGGATGTCCTTTGTGCATTGGTATTGGAGATTTAATGGGTGATGACCCACTGCTCTAATGGTTGTACGGTAAGGTATACAGAGATAGAACGTATGGTTTGTTGGTGGACTTAATATGAGCCTATGGAGGCAGCGCTTGTTAGCCAGATATCGTGGCAATGTTATAGTGTGCTTGTGATAGTCATTATACTGCTCGTTGGGTTCGAGTTCAGTGAATCGTATGATGATACGATGAGGACTTTTAGTAGAATCTTGTATTCTCTATGTGGCATGTTAATTAAGGCAGGGAATACCTCACGGGGACGTTTATACGTCAAGTGTTTTGGAGGGACTTGTACTGGACAGCTCAATTCTGTTGGGAATGCCAACGCGAGTGTCGACAAGTCGTTGTTAGCTCTGGTTGAGCATCCTTGCATATGGAATGCAACGGGGACCACAATTGTATCTGTGAGATATAGCTAGTGGGGTAACACTACTATATTGATTTTATCTCTTGGGGAGATTTGGACTTTACTGTCATGGAGACATCCAGTATTGGTTGAGGGTTGATTGAGAATCAACCGGGGTAAGCCTTACTAGTGTTGGACTAGGTGATGACTTCGTACTTTCGGTGAGACGTTCGAGGAGACGTCTCCGGAGTAATACTCGAGTTTGTGTAGTACTATGGTGTTAGTACAGAGCCTCTTCAGGATGAGTATACATGGCGTATACGGGCTTCAATTTGGTAATAGTGGCTTCGATGCACTATTCTGAACCAGTTGCATATTTTGGCTCCGAGATATATGTTTGTATGTATATATCCCGTTTTCCGAACGGTGGTTCGAGGTTGGAGGGTCATGGATTCATGACACTTTCCTTGTGAGAAAGACGGTATTGATATACCTACCGGTTGAATCCTTTGGGAGATTCGTTGCTTTGGTTGGGTGGTGTTAATGTTGAAATCACACCCTTTGGTTTTGGTTTGTCAACCATTATTCTCCGTGGGGCGAGAATGATTGGGGATTGACAGTTGATTTTGGGATTTTGGGTATGATTGGAGATACCCGAGTCTTTTGCTTTGAGTGTGCTTGTTGTGTTGGTGCGTAGACATGTATGCCGGTGTGGGTATACAAAGGTCAGCATTTTCTTGGTACTCGTCGAGCATCGGATCTATATGCTTTGATGAATGAATCTCTGGTGAGAGATTGTGGCACTTTGAGATTGGTGATCTCGATGGCTCAATGTATTCCGATGAATAATCGGGGAGTCCGGTTGACTTCCCCTAAGGAGGAATTGTCGTGTTTTGGAACCATGGTAGCTCTTGTTGAATAATTCGATAGCCTTCCTGTTTTAGGATTGTTGAATCCCAAAATAAACGAGGGATGGCCAGGGTTCGGATTTGTTAGTGTCGTGTTGACACGTGTATCGGGAATGCAATTGATTGTTCTTGCATATCCTTTCGAGAACTTGAGACCTTGCGGAGTCTCGATTGTGTGTTAGGACCAAGATGTGATTTTCTTGGAACGCCCAGATGTGTACATCATTAGATGTGTGTTGGTGTTGATCGGTAGCAATGGATTGCCCGATCCGTGTTACAAGTGTTGCAACTACTCCTTTGGAGAAATGGGGGTGAAAGCAGGAACCGGGTTTACTGTGAGCGTATTGACGTATGCTAGTAGTCCTCTACATAACGATGCGCGTTAAGCGTCTTGGGCAAATGATGGAGATATCATGAGAAGATATCTATGTCAGGACCAAGGAAGATTTGGTTGATTTACAGTCGTGGTGGACTGACTTCTGGGACGATTCACATCGAGGTATGTTGTTATCTTTCGGGTTTGTATTGGTTTTGGCGGTTGCTCTATTTTAGAGCTTGGTGCGAGATTGGTGTTCTCGCAGTTGATAATTCGTTTCTAATGCGGTCCAGAACCGGGGTTGTGACTTTGTTCTGTTGGTGTGGTCCTGATGTTACGTAGAGTACACCGGTGCAAATTTCGAGGACGAAATTTTATTAGTGGGGGATAATTGTGATGTCCGGAGATTAATGGTGTTAATCCCGGGGTAGTAATAATCCTTGATGGATTTTTAATTGTGGCAATTAGGAATTAATTGCGGTTTTGCGTCTCCCGAGGTTGTTAAATCGGGCATTTGGAATCGTTGAATCCAAAGGTTGAGATTGTATTCTCATTTTGGTGGAAAACCTATGAGTTGGGTTTTTAGTGGGACTTGGTGTCCGGGGCGCTTTATGTTCGGGCCAGTATGGGTATTTGATGTTGAAGAGAGAGTTTTTGAAAACAGATGATTTTTAATGAATCATGATGTATTTGTCGTGGTATTGGTATGTTGAGGCATTTTTGCTATATATACCAGTTGGACAAGAGATTTCCGTCATTTGGCACGGAATCCCTCTCTCTCTTCCCTCTCTCATCGCTCAAACCCTTCTCCCCCACGATGCTTAACACGCATCGTTATGATGGGGACTGCTAGCATACAACACTATACTCACAGTAAACCCGATTTCCGCTTTCCACCCACATCTCCTCCGAAGGAGTAGTTGCACCACTAGTAACACGGATGGGGTAACCCACAGTCACCGATCCACACAAAACACATCTCAGAAGATGTTTACTGTGATGACCAGGGATTATAGGTGTTAATCCCGTAGTGTTAATAATCCCTAAAGTGGTTTTACGTGGCGATTTGGAATTTAATCGAGGTGTTGGGCCTTCTGGGCTCGTTTATTTGGGCAGTTGGGATCGTTGGATCCAGAGGTTGAGATTGTATTCACATTACGGTGTAAAACCTAAGAGTTGGGTTTTTGATGTGTCTCGGAATCTCGGGTGCTATGTGAGCACCGGTAGAGGGTTTTGGAGTTAGAGAGAGAGTTTTTGAAACAGATGATTTTTAAGGAATCATGATGTATTTGTGGGGCTATTAATTTTTCGGGGTATTTTTGCTATAAATACCAAATGAACCCGAGATTTTAAAATTAAAATCATTTCAGCCCCAAATCTCTTCTCCCTCTTCCCGCACGCGATCCCGTCTGCTACAGCACCCCCGCCGCTTCAAGCGGTGCGCCCGCCGCCGTCCGGCCGCCGATCGGCGCGTCCGACCTACCCACGGCGTCGTCTCGGCGAGGCGCTCCTTTCCCCTCCGTCAATTGAAGGTTTCGTCGCGTTTCTCGTTCGGATTTTGCAGGTAAGCGTCGATCCCCAATTTCTAGGGTTCTTCGATTTTCGTTTGTTTTTGCTTCCGATTCGTTGGGTAGCCTCCCTTACCCCTTTTGCATCCCTCTCATGTTATTCCCTGCTTAATTTGGTGATTTTGGTTCGAAATTAATTTCGAAATTGTAGGGTTTGATTTCGAAAATTTGGGGGTTTTTGGCAGGGGTGTTAATTCGTGCAATGGATCGATTATTGCATGTTTTAGGTGTATTATGATGCTTGATTGAGATCGAATTGAGAAGCTATGGTTCGAATTTGAAGAATTGTTAGGGTTCGAATTTAAAGGCTTGTTTGGGTTCGATTTTAAGGGGGTTGAGTTCGAAAATTTGGGGGTTTTTGTCAAGGGATGTTGATTCTTGCTTGGATAGCTTAATTGACATTTTAGATAAATTATGGTATTTAATTGGGTTCGAAATTGTGAGATTAGGGTTCGATTTTTGTAGGGCATTCTTGAACAAATTTCGATATTGTCTCATTTATTTCCTTCCCTGCATGTACCCTGCCCCGGGTCTTTTAAGAGGATAATTGTCGTGTATTGACAATATTTTGAGGGATATGGGTGTGCTTGAGCATAGGTTACATGTTCGTAAATAATTGTGAATTATTTATCGTGTTAGCACATCATTCCTCGGGGCATGGAACTCGAGCAAGGTTTGGCTCGGACTTCGGTGATTTAAGGTACGTGCGACGTACGAGCATTACTATATATATGTGAAATGCATAAGGTGTTTTTGATTGCATTGAATGTTTTGCGTATGGTTATACATATATGTTGATATGGCCAAGGAATGACCCAAATCTTGATATCGCAGCTTGTAGCGTGCGTGACACTAGAGTAGGATGACTCTTACATGATATAAGGGATACTGGGTTTATATGACTATATTATGAGACATTTGAGATGTCTAGGTTTGTAGAATCATGTATTCTTCGTGAGACATTGAGATGTCTAGGTTCGTAGAATCATGTATTCATTATGAGACATTTGAGATGTCTAGGTATAATGGAAAGCGAGATTATGAAATCAATATTAGATATTGATATATCTATATTTGCATGTGTATGAACTTGGAATCATTCATTATTGATATTTGAGAATCAGGCATGCGATGTGTAAATCAATGTGTTGGTTTACTGATTTATGAGGTTTGATGAGTTTGATGATTGTGAGAACAGGGACAGTACACGGAATCCCGGATGAGGTTGCCATCCAGGGAGTATCATTTAAATTCATTAGCATTTACCTTTGTTGTAAATTATGAATTTCATTATTATGATTATGGGATTTTGTGTATTGGTATGCTCACCCCGTTGGGGGCTGTCTCTGTTGGGACAGGTGGACAGGTACTGTGATGACCTGGGATTGGAGATGTTAATCCCAGAGTGTTAATAACCCTAAAGATGTTTTACGTAGCGATTTGGAGTTTAATCGCGGTGTTGGGCCTTCTGGGCTCGTCTATTTGAGTAATTGGGATCGTTGGATCTCGAGGTTGAGATTGTATTCTCATTTCGGTGAAAACCTGTAAGTTGGGTTTTTAATGCGTCTCGGGATCTCGGGTGCTTGGTGTGGGCACCGGTAGGGGGTTTTTGAGTTAGAGAGAGAATTTTTGAAAACAGATGATTTTTAATGAATCATGATGTATTTGTGGGGCTATTAGTATTTCGGGGTATTTTGCTATAAATACAAGTTGAACCCGAGATTTTTATTAAAAATTGCATTTCAGCCCCACCTTCCCTCCTTCTCTCTCTCCCCGCCGAAACCCGCCTGCTACAGTTCCCCCGCGCACGAAAACGCCGCGCCCGCCGCCGTCCGGCCGCCGTTCGGCGCGTGCGACCTATCACCGGCTTCGTCTCGACGAGACGCACCTTTCCCCTCCGTCAATTCGAAGTTTCATCGCGGTTTGAGTTCGGATTTTACAGAAGAGCGGCGATCCCCAAATTCTAGGGTTTGTCGATTTTGGTCGATTTTCCTTCCGATTTTCGATTGGGTAACGTTCTTTACCTCTTTTTCGTCCCTCTCATGTAATTCCCTGCTTTATTTGGTGGATTTATGTTCGAATTTAAAGAACTTTAAGGGTTCGAATTTTAAAGGCTTGTTTGGTTCGAATTAATGCATTTTTCGTGGGTTAAGGTTCGACAATTGTGATTCTTGGCAGGGGTGTGGCGATTCTTGTTATGGGTCGTTTATTACATGTTTTAGATGTATAAGGATGTTTAATTGTGTTCGAATTTATGGCTTTGAATTCGAATTTTGGGGATTTTTGGCAAGGGTGATGATTCTTGCTATTAATGGTTTAATTCACTTTTTAGATGAATTATGGTGTTTAATTTGGGTTCGATTTGTGAGATAAGGGTTCGAAAATTTGTAGGGTATCCTTGAACAATTTTCGTTGTTGTCTCATTCGTTCCCCCTCCCTGCATGTACTCTGCCCCGGGTCTTTTAAATGATTTATTGTCGTGTGTTGACGATATGTTGAGGGTTATGGGTGTGCTTGAGCATGGGTTGCATGTTCATAAATAATCGTGAATTATTTATCGTGTTAGCACATCATTCCTCGGGGCATGGAACTCGAGCAAGGTTTGGCTCGGACTTCGAGGATTTAAGGTACGTTTAGCGTACGAGCATAGCTTAAATGATGTTTTACAAGTATGATGCATGATTTATACTACATGAAATGCTTTACTAAGATGGCACTGTGACTTGGTTACGTTATGTTGAATCACATGGTGAAATGCTTGGTGCCGCTATGAAGCGAGCAAATGATGGGTGTGGTCGCTACGGAGCGAACACCAGTAGTATGACGCTACTTTGAAGTAAGAAATGAAAATGTGGTGTTGATTAGATATCTAGGATATCTGTATTTTATTCCCTATTGGTAATGAATAGGAACAGAGACGTAGTTAATCAGAGAAGTGATTAACTAGTATCGGAAGTTAAGGAAGTCTCAATATGATATCTAGAATTATGATAATTGCTAGATAAAGAAAGATGTTATGAAATGTTGTTAATTCGAAACTGGTTAGGGTTAACCAATATGATGATTAACTGCATATTCAAGATTTGATGATTTATCTGTTTTGAGAACAGGGTCATTACAGGGGTACGCTAGGATGATGATGATACCATCCAGGAAGTGTCACATATGTTCCACAATATTTACATTTTGTAAATTATGTATTATGTCATTATGATTATGAAATTGTGGAATTGGTATGCTCACCCCGTTGGGGGCTGTCTCTGTTGGGACAGGTGGACAGGTACATCGATGGCTTTGGAGATGAGCTCGAGCTGTTGATTGGATGTACTCCCAGGATCGTGGTACCAGGGCTTGAAGGAGCACGGTATCGTATAGAGTACCTATATATATATACACCCATGATGGTTATACACATGATTATGATGCTCGCATGTGAGCACGATGGTACTTGTATATGGGTTGTATATAAAGGCATGAGCCTTTCTCCCTCTCATTCTATGTTGCATGCAATTAGATGTAGAATTGCTAAAGGATTATGAGAGTCATTAGTGTATGTGGGTGTTGAAACCCACTTTTGTTGCCATATGTGTGGTGTCTTCCCTGGCTGGGAATTTACTTGATATTGCTGTATTCTGATGAGTATTATGTTTTCCCTGGCCGGGAATTATGTTGTGTGCTGTACTTTTATTTCGGGATAGCTCTATTTATGGGGAGACTCTGCCCAAATTTTTATAAAAGTCCACAATGTAAAAAGTGGTGTAATGGGCGAACTCTATGAGTCTCTTGTTGTTAGGATGGTAAACTTTTCACATGGTATGTTAAAGAAAACTTTGTAATTGCCATTCAATGGTATATTACCATCGGAGTTCCCGAATGATTTTATGGAAAGTATGTGCCACACAAAATGATTAATACACTAATCAAGGGTTAAGTATTTGGGGTCCTTACATTAGTGGTATCAGAGCAGTGGTTGCTCATTGGGGCTGTTGAGGGCCTAGGAAGTTATTGATAGCACATATTTATGCATGATGGCATTAATGTTATATGACATGACTAATTGTTTATGTGCTTAAATGATATGAAAAGTAGTATTGCTAACCATTGTGGTTGCAGGAATCGTGTGGAACACGATAGGACGGCATTAATAGCGATGTCTAACACTCTATATGCTACGTGCCAAGGAACCTGATTTTGGAAGAAAATCAGGGAAAAGAAGGATATGATGTATTGTCTGAGGACAGACTGGGTAGACAACCGACAGTGGAATACTTCGGTATGGTCTCAATTATTATTGAATATACTAATGCGTTTGTTCATGTAATGCTAAAGCAAGGAAGGTACGTAAGAAACGTACGAGCATCAAACGGTAACATATTCCTAAACTATGACCTTGCATTAATTGCATGAGTATTTATGATGATGATTATAATGATTATGATGATGTTTATGATGATGTTTACGATGATGTTTACGATGATGATGATTATGATGATGTTTATGATGATGATGTTTACGATGATGTTTACGATGATGATGATTATGATGATGTTTATGATGATGATGTTTACGATGATGTTTACGATGATGATGATTATAATGTTGTTTATGATGATGTTTACGATGATGTTTACGATGATGATGATCATGATGATGTTTATGATGACGTATATGAGAGTGGGTAAGATGCCCCTGTGGTAAGATGCCACACAATGTTTATGATATGGCAAGACGCCATATGATTGGGTAAGATGCCCCTGTGGTAAGATGCCACACAGTGTTTATGATATGGTAAGACGCCATATGATTGGGTAAGATGCCCATGTGGTAAGATGCCACACGATGATTATATTATGGTAAAATGCCATATAACAGGGTAAGATGCCCATATGGTAAGAGGCCATACAATGTTATTATGTGGTAAGACGCCACAGGGTAAGATGCCCATATGGTAAGAGGCCATACAATGTTATTATGTGGTAAGACGCCACAGGGTAAGATGCCCATATGGTAAGAGACCATACAATGTTATTATGTGGTAAGACGCCACAGGGTAAGATGCCCATATGGTAAGAGACCATACAATGTTATTATGTGGTAAGACGCCACAGGGTAAGATGCCCATATGGTTACCACAGGGTAAGATGCCCATATGGTAAGAGACCATACAATGTTATTATGTGGTAAGACGCCACAGGGTAAGATGCCCATATGGTAAGAGACCATACGATGTTATTATGTGGTAAGACGCCACAGGGTAAGATGCCCATATGGTAAGAGACCATACGATGTTATTATGTGGTAAGACGCCACAGGGTAAGATGCCCATATGGTAAGAGGCCATACAATGTTATTATGTGGTAAGACGCCACAGGGTAAGATGCCCATATGGTAAGAGGCCATACAATGTTATTATGTGGTAAGACGCCACAGGGTAAGATGCCCATATGGTAAGAGGCCATACGATGTTATTATGTGGTAAGACGCCACAGGGTAAGATGCCCATATGGTAAGAGACCATACGATGTTATTATGTGGTAAGACGCCACAGGGTAAGATGCCCATATGGTAAGAGACCATACGATGTTATTATGTGGTAAGACGCCACAGGGTAAGATGCCCATATGGTAAGAGGCCATACAATGTTATTATGTGGTAAGACGCCACGGGTAAGATGCCCATATGGTAAGAGAACATACGATGTTATTATGTGGTAAGACGCCACAGGGTAAGATGCCCATATGGTAAGAGGCCATACAATGTTATTATGTGGTAAGACGCCACAGGGTAAGATGCCCATATGGTAAGAGGTCATACAATGTTATTATGTGGTAAGACACCACGGGGTAAGATGCCCATATGGTAAGAGGCCATACGATGTTATTATGTGGTAAGACGCCACAGGGTAAGATGCCCATATGGTAAGAGGCCATACGATGTTATTATGTGGTAAGACGCCACGGGGTAAGATGCCCATATGGTAAGAGGCCATACGATGTTATTATGTGGTAAGATGCCACATGGTAAGATGCCCATGTGCATGAATATGAACCAGGGAAAATGAAAAGAAGTTAATGAATAACCAGCAAGCTTACTCAGCTATGATTTCGTACATTTACTGTTATAGCTATAAGATGATGATGTATAAAATGATGATGTATAAGATGATGATGCTTATATGATGATGATGTATAAGATGATGATGTATAAGATGATGATGCTATAAGATGATGATGCTTATATGATGATGATGTATAAGATGACGATGCTTATAAGATGATGATGTTATATGATGATGATGTATAAGATGATGATGTATAAGATGATGATGCTTATATGATGATGATGTATAAGATGATGATGTATAAGATGATGTATAAGATGATGATGCTTATATGATGATGATGTATAAGATGATGATGCTATAAGATGATGATGCTATAAGATGACGATGCTTATAAGATGATGATGTATAAGATGATGATGCTATAAGATGACGATGCTTATGTGATGATGATGTTATAAGATGATGATATTTATGAAATGATGATACTCATATGATGAAGATGTTATAAGATGGTGATAATTATAAGATGATGATTTTAATCATTCATGTCAAGAATTAATGACTATATGCATGACTATGAAACAGGGACATTGGAGTGTCCAGGGTGTATAGGCATTAGAGGAATGTTGGGTAAAGACCCACTACTCTATTGATTTTCTTCCCACAGTATGGTATGCCGTGCGGAAACGTCCATCTTATTGGTAGGTTTGAGGTGAACCTAGAGAGGCAGCGACTAGTTTGTCTGCCGTGTGTGTGCAGCACCAAGAGGGGCTTGTTAGAGCCGTTATACTGCTCGTAGGAACCAAGTGTGGCAAATCGTAAGGTGATACGATGTGGATTGTGGTGGACTCTAGTAGTCACCATGTCATCGAGGTTGAGGTTGTGCATGCCTCACTGAAACGTGTATACGTTATGTTTAATCTTGGTGAGACTTGTCTGTGACAGCTCATGATGTTGGAGTACCAACAAGAGAGTCATCAAGTCGTCGTTGATTCGATCTGGGAATCCATGTATTTGGGATGCAATGGGTTTATTGCATGTCCTTTCAAGTTTGAAACTCTGAGGAGTCTCGATTGTTTGTTTATGACCAGGATGTGGTTCTTGGGATATCCAGAGGTGGACATCTTATGAGATATCTTTTGTGTGAATCTGTGGCCGTGAGTTGCCCAATTTGAGTTGCAATGATGCGACTTTTCCTTCGACAGAGGAGGTTTGAAAGTGGAAACCAGGTTTGGTGTGTGTACACCGTGGGATACTAGTGTTTCCCTCGTAACGATGTATGTTAGACATCGTGAGTCATGATAAGAGATGTCATTGAATGATATCTACGATGGAATCGGGAGCGATTCGGATCCTCGCAGTTTCAGTTGACTAACTGCTTTTGGATTGTTAGCGTGGGTTGCGCTGACGCTTTTTGACGTTATGATGGATTTGGAAGTCTATTCCACTTCAGGGTTGACACGAGGTCAACGTCCCCACGGTTGAGGTGTCATTCAGGATGCGTCCTTACTGGTTGTATTAGAACGAAGGATGATTATCCGATCTACAGTCGTAAGTATCGGTTGTTTTGCAGTCATGAGGGACTGACTTTTGGGATGACCCGTATCGAGGTACGTTTGCCTCTTGGGTGATATATTGGTTTTGGGTAAGTCGCCCTGTTTCAGAGTTGATGTGAGGTAAGTATCCTCGCGTTTATTAAGACGATTCTGATATGGTCAAGAATCGAGGTTATGGCTTCATGTTGTTGTGTAGCCTGGGTGATATGTGATACACCGGTACTAATTTCGAGGACGAAATTCTTTTAGTGGGGGATATTGTGATGACCTGGGATTGGAGATGTTAATCCCAGAGTGTTAATAACCCTAAAGATGTTTTACGTAGCGATTTGGAGTTTAATCGCGGTGTTGGGCCTTCTGGGCTCGTCTATTTGAGTAATTGGGATCGTTGGATCTCGAGGTTGAGATTGTATTCTCATTTCGGTGAAAACCTGTAAGTTGGGTTTTTAATGCGTCTCGGGATCTCGGGTGCTTGGTGTGGGCACCGGTAGGGGGTTTTTGAGTTAGAGAGAGAATTTTTGAAAACAGATGATTTTTAATGAATCATGATGTATTTGTGGGGCTATTAGTATTTCGGGGTATTTTGCTATAAATACAAGTTGAACCCGAGATTTTTATTAAAAATTGCATTTCAGCCCCACCTTCCCTCCTTCTCTCTCTCCCCGCCGAAACCCGCCTGCTACAGTTCCCCCGCGCACGAAAACGCCGCGCCCGCCGCCGTCCGGCCGCCGTTCGGCGCGTGCGACCTATCACCGGCTTCGTCTCGACGAGACGCACCTTTCCCCTCCGTCAATTCGAAGTTTCATCGCGGTTTGAGTTCGGATTTTACAGAAGAGCGGCGATCCCCAAATTCTAGGGTTTGTCGATTTTGGTCGATTTTCCTTCCGATTTTCGATTGGGTAACGTTCTTTACCTCTTTTTCGTCCCTCTCATGTAATTCCCTGCTTTATTTGGTGGATTTATGTTCGAATTTAAAGAACTTTAAGGGTTCGAATTTTAAAGGCTTGTTTGGTTCGAATTAATGCATTTTTCGTGGGTTAAGGTTCGAAAATTGTGATTTTTGGCAGGGGTGTGGCGATTCTTGTTATGGGTCGTTTATTACATGTTTTAGATGTATAAGGATGTTTAATTGTGTTCGAATTTATGGCTTTGAATTCGAATTTTGGGGATTTTTGGCAAGGGTGATGATTCTTGCTATTAATGGTTTAATTCACTTTTTAGATGAATTATGGTGTTTAATTTGGGTTCGATTTGTGAGATAAGGGTTCGAAAATTTGTAGGGTATCCTTGAACAATTTTCGTTGTTGTCTCATTCGTTCCCCCTCCCTGCATGTACTCTGCCCCGGGTCTTTTAAATGATTTATTGTCGTGTGTTGACGATATGTTGAGGGTTATGGGTGTGCTTGAGCATGGGTTGCATGTTCGTAAATAATCGTGAATTATTTATCGTGTTAGCACATCATTCCTCGGGGCATGGAACTCGAGCAAGGTTTGGCTCGGACTTCGAGGATTTAAGGTACGTTTAGCGTACGAGCATAGCTTAAATGATGTTTTACAAGTATGATGCATGATTTATACTACATGAAATGCTTTACTAAGATGGCACTGTGACTTGGTTACGTTATGTTGAATCACATGGTGAAATGCTTGGTGCCGCTATGAAGCGAGCAAATGATGGGTGTGGTCGCTACGGAGCGAACACCAGTAGTATGACGCTACTTTGAAGTAAGAAATGAAAATGTGGTGTTGATTAGATATCTAGGATATCTGTATTTTATTCCCTATTGGTAATGAATAGGAACAGAGACGTAGTTAATCAGAGAAGTGATTAACTAGTATCGGAAGTTAAGGAAGTCTCAATATGATATCTAGAATTATGATAATTGCTAGATAAAGAAAGATGTTATGAAATGTTGTTAATTCGAAACTGGTTAGGGTTAACCAATATGATGATTAACTGCATATTCAAGATTTGATGATTTATCTGTTTTGAGAACAGGGTCATTACAGGGGTACGCTAGGATGAGGATGATACCATCCAGGAAGTGTCACATATGTTCCACAATATTTACATTTTGTAAATTATGTATTATGTCATTATGATTATGAAATTGTGGAATTGGTATGCTCACCCCGTTGGGGGCTGTCTCTGTTGGGACAGGTGGACAGGTACATCGATGGCTTTGGAGATGAGCTCGAGCTGTTGATTGGATGTACTCCCAGGATCGTGGTACCAGGGCTTGAAGGAGCACGGTATCGTATAGAGTACCTATATATATATATACACCCATGATGGTTATACACATGATTATGATGCTCGCATGTGAGCACGATGGTACTTGTATATGGGTTGTATATAAAGGCATGAGCCTTTCTCCCTCTCATTCTATGTTGCATGCAATTAGATGTAGAATTGCTAAAGGATTATGAGAGTCATTAGTGTATGTGGGTGTTGAAACCCACTTTTGTTGCCATATGTGTGGTGTCTTCCCTGGCTGGGAATTTACTTGATATTGCTGTATTCTGATGAGTATTATGTTTTCCCTGGCCGGGAATTATGTTGTGTGCTGTACTTTTATTTCGGGATAGCTCTATTTATGGGGAGACTCTGCCCAAATTTTTATAAAAGTCCACAATGTAAAAAGTGGTGTAATGGGCGAACTCTATGAGTCTCTTGTTGTTAGGATGGTAAACTTTTCACATGGTATGTTAAAGAAAACTTTGTAATTGCCATTCAATGGTATATTACCATCGGAGTTCCCGAATGATTTTATGGAAAGTATGTGCCACACAAAATGATTAATACACTAATCAAGGGTTAAGTATTTGGGGTCCTTACAGGTACATCGATGGCTATGGAGCTGAGCTCGAGCTGTTGATTTGAGGTACTCCCAGGATCGTGGTACCAGGGCTTGATGGAGCACGGTATCGTATAGAGTACCTAAGTATACACCTGAGGATTTATACATATTCATGATGCTCGCATGTGAGCACGATTATACTTGTATATGGATTGTATATAAAGGCATGAGCCTATCTCTCTTTCATTTAAGGTTGCATGCAATTAGAGGTTGAATTGCTAGAATGATATGAGAGTCATTGGTGTATTATGTGTGGTGTCTTCCCTGGCTGGGAATTTACTTGTATTGCTGCTTTCTGTTGAGTATTATGCTTTCCCTGGCCGGGAATTTTGTTATGTGTTGTACTCTTTTTTTTTTGGGATAGCTCTATTTATGGGGAGACTCTGCCCAAATTTTTATAAAAGTTTACAATGTGAAAAGTGGCACCAAGGGGTTGGTAAAGGGCAAACATATGAGTCTTTCATTGACAGGCAATGATTAAGTATCATCAGAGCTTCCCGATTGACATTTTATAGAAAGCATGTACCACACATAGTGGTTAATACACTAATCAAGGTTTAAGGGCTTGGGGTCCTTACATTAGTGGTATCAGAGTAGTGGTTGCTCATTGGGGCTGTTAAGGGCCTAGGAAGTTATTGATAGCACATATTTATGCATGATGGCATTAATGTTGTATGACATAACAAATTGTTTATGTGCTCTTATGATATGAAAAGTG
This sequence comes from Haberlea rhodopensis, assembly GCA_907163345.1. Taxonomy (NCBI): domain Eukaryota; kingdom Viridiplantae; phylum Streptophyta; class Magnoliopsida; order Lamiales; family Gesneriaceae; genus Haberlea; species Haberlea rhodopensis. The sequence continues at coordinate 497,195 of CAJQUN010000130.1, read as the reverse complement.
GTATTGCTAACCATTGTGGTTGCAGGAATCGTGTGGAACACGATAGGATGACATTTATAGGGATGTCTGGCACTCCGTGTATTATGTGCCAAGGAAGCTGGTTTTTAAGAAAATCCGGTAAAGGGATATTTCCGAGGTAACATGTACTTTATATTGTCTTGTTGACACATGATGAATGCAAAGTGGTGCATTAAGGTTATGGTATATGTTATTGTGCATTGTTTTTGCATATGCATGTTATGAAATATAAGAGGTGTATTTCTTGAGTCAAAGTTATCTTAGTAAGGATTTTAATGGCTTACGCTAAAGTCCATTGCATGGAGTAGCAACGCTAAAGTCCAGTGGAAGCGATGAAGAATCCCGCTTACATGGAGTAGCAACGCTAAAGTCCATTGCATGGAGTAGCAACGCTAAAGTCCAGTGGAAGCGATGAAGAATCCCGCTTACATGGAGTAGCAACGCTAAAGTCCAGTGGAAGCGATGAAGAATCCCGCTTACATGGAGTAGCAAGAAGCATTAAAATGTACTAATGATAAGGGCTCAGGATGAAATAAGGATTTAAAGAGGAAGAATGTCATGACATTGCATATCCATACGTTTATAATGTGTTTTTATTATGTATTGAATGTTGATGCATAGCGTATATGGCTATTGTTGTTAACCCTGATGGTTGCAGGTTACAGGAAATAAGGAATACGAAAAGGAATGATGATTATACATATGTACGGGTATCCCAAGGGCAACATGTATTATGTGGTTAGTCATTTAACACAAGGTAAATCAAGGTATGCATAAGATAGTGCATTATGATATGATACATGTTGATACGCATCGTTTTGCATATGTATATTGTGAAATATAAAGTGAGGATTTCAATGTTTACACTAAGGTCCATATGAAGCGAGGAAGGATTCCGCTTATATGGAGTAGTGAGAAGCATTGAAATGCACTGATATTTCACGAGTCCAGGTTATCCTAGTGAGGATTTCAATGCTTGCACTAAGGTCCATATGAAGCGAGGAAGGATTCCGCTTATATGGAGTAGTGAGAAGCATTGAAATACACTACTGATAAGTGACTCAATTCGAGGTGTATTTATAGCGATGGTTCATTCCGCTATATTTATTGGCGATGGTTCATTCCGCCAGGTGTATTTATAGCGATGGTTCATTCCGCTATATTTATTGGCGATGGTTCATTCCGCCAGGTGTATTTATAGCGATGGTTCATTCCGCTATATTTATTGGCGATGGTTCATTCCGCCAGGTGTATTTATAGCGATGGTTCATTCCGCTATATTTATTGGCGATGGTTCATTCCGCCAGGTGTATTTATAGCGATGGTTCATTCCGCTATATCTATTGGCGATGGTTCATTCCGCCAGGTGTATTTATAGCGACGGTTCATTCCGCTATATTGATTGGCGATGGTTCATTCCGCCAGGTGTATTGATAGTGATGCCTCTTTCCGCTACTATGTGGACGATGATTCATACTCAGGTGTATAGCGAGGTTTCATGCCACTTATTATATGACGAGGTGTCATGCCGTCGATTCTATAGCGAGGGATTTTGCCGCTATGTACTCAGCACAGGATTTTGCCGCCTTCGAGCGATGGGTGCTGATTACGCACTATTATTGAGCGACGGAGACAGGTATGACGCTATATTGCTAGCGATGAGGTATGGGATATTGCTATTTTGTTAGCTTTATTTTAGCTGGCATGCATTGATATACATGTTTTATTATGCCTATTTTACTAGCATGATAGTGGATTGACATACGCTGATGTACATGTATCGTCACTAGTTGACAATGTTTTAGATGCCATGAGTTGGCATGTGTCGTCACAGGATGACGATGACGATGGTGTAGGAGATGTCTTATTAGACATGCATCATCGTTACGATGATCGATGCGTTGAGTATACGTATTCTGTGGTATGCCTTGGGTGCCAGTACCGAGCACAAGGTGGTGTGTGCGGCACCGATTGACGTGACCCTTATACCGAGCGGGTTGCTCGAGGAATGGATGGATGCGCTGTACATGTGATTGTACCGCAGCTTACGATTGGGGTGATCATATTACGAGTGGTGATACCCTTGAGGTATGCTCGTTGGAATGGCTTTTGGCCATGTGATTTGACGACAGGAGTAATCATGGAGGAAATTACTCGCTTTCTGTCGATGTGACATGTGGTAGACATGGTCACACCACCCTTGAGGGTGTAGGATGGGTCCTAAGGGAGTAGGATCAGGTTATGTTAAGTACATAGGGACATTGGAGTGTCCAGGGTGTATCGACATTGAGGAATGTTGGATAAAGACCCACTACTCTATTGAGTTTTCCTCCCATAGTATGTTATACCATGTGGAAACGTCCGTCTTATTGGTAGGTTTGAGGTAAACCTAAAGAGGCAGAGACTAGGTTGTCTGCCGCGTGTGTGTAGCACCATGATGGGCTTGCTAGAGCCGTTACACTGCTCGTTGGAACCAAGTTTGGCAAATCGTAAGGTGATACGATGTGGATTGTGGTGGACTCTAGTAGTCACCATGTCATTGAGGTTAAGGTTGTTCATGCCTCACTGAAACGTGTATACGTTATGTTTAATCTTGGAGACTTGTCTGGGACAGCTCAGGATGTTGGAGTACCAACAAGAGAGTCATCAGGTCGTTATTGACTCAATCTAAGGGAACCCGTGTATTAGGGATACAATGGGTGTTATTATATCCAGTTTTTCCGAACGATGGTTCGAGACTTGTGGATCTCGAGTTCAATGGCGCTTCCTTTGCGAGGAAGGAGGTAGTATTATACCTATTTGGGAATCTTTGAAAGATTCGGTAAGTTGTTGCAAGTGGTGTTGATTTTGGGAATCACACCGTGTATTGTTAATCGTCGATTATCATCCTCCACTGAGTAAGGAATGACTCAGAATTGACGGTTGTGTTTGGGGCTTAGGGATATGTGGTAGATACCCGAGCCGAGTGCATTGAGTATGCATGCGATATCAGTGCTTAGGCAGGTATACCGGTGAGTATACGGATGCCAGTTATTGATTTCCTCTCTGTTAAGCATAGAGTTATGCTATTTTAGGATGGTTAAATCTCTGATGTGAGATATGGAACACCTTGAGATTGGGAATCTCCATGGCACGATGATTATGAGGGATAATCGTGAAGTTAGTTGACTCCCTTGAAGAGGGATTTTCTTGTGAGGGTTAAGGTATTTCCCTTGTTGGTGTTTTCCTTCGAGTTATGCGACAGCCTTCCCAAGTTTGGATTGTTAAATCCGAGGATTTTCAAGGGATGGCAGGATTTCGGATTGGTTGAGTATCGCTGACGACACAAGCGTTGAGGATGCAATGGGTTTATTGCATGCCCCTTAAGAAATTTAAACTCTGCGGAGTCTCGGTTGTTATTTATGATCAGGACGTGATTCTTGGAACATCCGGAGGTGGACATCTTGTGAGATGTCTTTTGTTTGAATTTGTGGCCGTGAGTTGCCCAAATTAAGTTGCAATGAGGCGACTACTCCTTCGATGGAGGAAGTTTGAAAGCGGAAACCAGGTTTGGTATGTGTACACCGTGGTGTACTAGTGTTTCCCTCGTAACGATGTAGGTTAGACATCGTGAGTCTTGATAAAGATGCCATTGGATGATATCTACGATAGAATCAGGAGCGATTCGAATCCTTACAGTTTCAGTTGACTAACTGCTTTTGGATTATTAGCGTTGAGCTGTGCTGACGCTCTTTGACGTTATGATGGATTTGGAAGTCTATTCCACTCCAGAGATTGACACGAGGTCAACGTTCTTACGGTTGAGGTGTCATTCAGGACGTGTTCGTACTGTTGTATTAGATCGAAGGAGGACTGTCCGATCTACAGTCGTAAGTATTGGTTGATTTGCAGTCATGAGAGGCTGACTTCTGCGATGACCCGCATCGAGGTACGTTTCGCCTCTTGGGTGATAGGTTGGTTTTGGTAAGTCGCTCTGTTTCAGAGTTTGATGAGAGGTAAGTATCCTCGCGTTTATTAATACGATTCTGATATGGTCAGGAATCGAGGTTATGGCTTCATGTTGTTGTGTAGCCTGGGTGTTACGTGATACACCAGTGCTAATTTCGAGGACGAAATTCTTTTAGTGGGGGATATTGTGATGACCAGGGATTATAGGTGTTAATCCCGTAGTGTTAATAATCCCTAAAGTGGTTTTACGTGGCGATTTGGAATTTAATCGAGGTGTTGGGCCTTCTGGGCTCGTTTATTTGGGCAGTTGGGATCGTTGGATCCAGAGGTTGAGATTGTATTCACATTACGGTGTAAAACCTAAGAGTTGGGTTTTTGATGTGTCTCGGAATCTCGGGTGCTATGTGAGCACCGGTAGAGGGTTTTGGAGTTAGAGAGAGAGTTTTTGAAAACAGATGATTTTTAAGGAATCATGATGTATTTGTGGGGCTATTAATTTTTCGGGGTATTTTTGCTATAAATACCAAATGAACCCGAGATTTTAAAATTAAAATCATTTCAGCCCCAAATCTCTTCTCCCTCTTCCCGCACGCGATCCCGTCTGCTACAGCACCCCCGCCGCTTCAAGTGGTGCGCCCGCCGCCGTCCGGCCGCCGATCGGCGCGTCCGACCTACCCACGGCGTCGTCTCGGCGAGGCGCTCCTTTCCCCTCCGTCAATTGAAGGTTTCGTCGCGTTTCTCGTTCGGATTTTGCAGGTAAGCGTCGATCCCCAATTTCTAGGGTTCTTCGATTTTCGTTTGTTTTTGCTTCCGATTTCGTTGGGTAGCCTCCCTTACCCCTTTTGCATCCCTCTCATGTTATTCCCTGCTTAATTTGGTGATTTTGGTTCGAAATTAATTTCGAAATTGTAGGGTTTGATTTCGAAAATTTGGGGGTTTTTGGCAGGGGTGTTAATTCGTGCAATGGATCGATTATTGCATGTTTTAGGTGTATTATGATGCTTGATTGAGATCGAATTGAGAAGCTATGGTTCGAATTTGAAGAATTGTTAGGGTTCGAATTTAAAGGCTTGTTTGGGTTCGATTTTAAGGGGGTTGAGTTCGAAAATTTGGGGGTTTTTGTCAAGGGATGTTGATTCTTGCTTGGATAGCTTAATTGACATTTTAGATAAATTATGGTATTTAATTGGGTTCGAAATTGTGAGATTAGGGTTCGATTTTTGTAGGGCATTCTTGAACAAATTTCGATATTGTCTCATTTATTTCCTTCCCTGCATGTACCCTGCCCCGGGTCTTTTAAGAGGATAATTGTCGTGTATTGACAATATTTTGAGGGATATGGGTGTGCTTGAGCATAGGTTACATGTTCGTAAATAATTGTGAATTATTTATCGTGTTAGCACATCATTCCTCGGGGCATGGAACTCGAGCAAGGTTTGGCTCGGACTTCGGTGATTTAAGGTACGTGCGACGTACGAGCATTACTATATATATGTGAAATGCATAAGGTGTTTTTGATTGCATTGAATGTTTTGCGTATGGTTATACATATATGTTGATATGGCCATGGAATGACCCAAATCTTGATATCGCAGCTTGTAGCGTGCGTGACACTAGAGTAGGATGACTCTTACATGATATAAGGGATACTGGGTTTATATGACTATATTATGAGACATTTGAGATGTCTAGGTTTGTAGAATCATGTATTCTTCGTGAGACATTGAGATGTCTAGGTTCGTAGAATCATGTATTCATTATGAGACATTTGAGATGTCTAGGTATAATGGAAAGCGAGATTATGAAATCAATATTAGATATTGATATATCTATATTTGCATGTGTATGAACTTGGAATCATTCATTATTGATATTTGAGAATCAGGCATGCGATGTGTAAATCAATGTGTTGGTTTACTGATTTATGAGGTTTGATGAGTTTGATGATTGTGAGAACAGGGACAGTACACGGAATCCCGGATGAGGTTGCCATCCAGGGAGTATCATTTAAATTCATTAGCATTTACCTTTGTTGTAAATTATGAATTTCATTATTATGATTATGGGATTTTGTGTATTGGTATGCTCACCCCGTTGGGGGCTGTCTCTGTTGGGACAGGTGGACAGGTACATCGATGGCTATGGAGCTGAGCTCGAGCTGTTGATTTGAGGTACTCCCAGGATCGTGGTACCAGGGCTTGATGGAGCACGGTATCGTATAGAGTACCTAAGTATACACCTGAGGATTTATACATATTCATGATGCTCGCATGTGAGCACGATTATACTTGTATATGGATTGTATATAAAGGCATGAGCCTATCTCTCTTTCATTTAAGGTTGCATGCAATTAGAGGTTGAATTGCTAGAATGATATGAGAGTCATTGGTGTATTATGTGTGGTGTCTTCCCTGGCTGGGAATTTACTTGTATTGCTGCTTTCTGTTGAGTATTATGCTTTCCCTGGCCGGGAATTTTGTTATGTGTTGTACTCTTTTTTTTTTGGGATATCTCTATTTATGGGGAGACTCTGCCCAAATTTTTATAAAAGTTTACAATGTGAAAAGTGGCACCAAGGGGTTGGTAAAGGGCAAACATATGAGTCTTTCATTGACAGGCAATGATTAAGTATCATCAGAGCTTCCCGATTGACATTTTATAGAAAGCATGTACCACACATAGTGGTTAATACACTAATCAAGGTTTAAGGGCTTGGGGTCCTTACATTTACACCGGTGTGTTTCACGAAATCACATCTTGGTCCAAACACACTATCGAGACTCCACAAGGTCTCAAGTTCCACAGAGGTCATGCAAGACAATCAATTGCATTCACGCCACATGTGTCAACCACGACACTAAACAAATCCGAATCCTGGCCATCCCTCGCTTACCCTGGGATTCGACAATCCTAACACATGGAGGCTATCGAACTAACCAGCAAGAATTACCATGGTCCCAAAACACGACAATCCCTCCTCAGGGGAAGTCAACCGGACCTCACGATTATCCTTAGAATACATCGTGCTATTGAGATTTCCAATCTCAAGGCGTCCCAAATCCCTCATCAAAGATTCATTCGTCCGAGCACAGTATATTAACCCCGCTTGATGTGACTAGAAAGAGACACATCTATTACGTTTAATTGTTTACGATTTGGTATGTTTTGATAGTTAATTTGATACATATGCTAACTAATCGTATATTTATGTAATTGTAGGTGGAATCGAAGAAATCGAGCTAACTAAGGCGAATAAAGGACAAGAAAAGCTTTGGAGCTAATAAGGACTCAATGTGGATCAAGAAAAAAGGCTAAAAATGTAATTTTGGAGGAGGTGATCTGTAAGTAATCCATCAAGCATCTTACGCAGCGGAATATAAAAAAATATGGATTACAAGACATCGGATCTATACATAGGTTGTCATATTGGATTAGGGATTACAAAAGTCTCACCCTTGTAGCGTGTTTGAGCCGATTCCACGAAGCACCACATCCAACGAACATCGAGTCACGAGCAACACCTCCAAAGGTCTTGCCTCTCACGGTATCCACACGATTAAATCGAAAGGGGATTTAAGAACAAGTTGCTAGACTAGTTCTTAAATCAAAACTCAACTCACGGTTCGAAACCGATTAAACGGCGGCCTTTCCGGTCACCACTATTCACGTCGGCCGTGAATATGGAGGAGGAAGGAGGCGGCGGCCGAGAGAGTGAGAGAGAGTAGGTTTAGGTTTTGATATCAATGAATCAATTAACAATTAATCACCTTGTTATTATTATATATGATTTAATTAAAGGCTTTCACAAAGCCTCATGGGCCCAAACCCATGATTTAATTAAATCCTTATAATCATTTAATTAAGACTCTTCTTAATTAATTAATTCATCCAATGAATTTAATTCCCTTTATCGATTTAATCTTTTGTGCGACGCGATAGGATCTTGTAATGTTGGCAGTGACATAAAATCTCATTTTACGTTACAAGCAAAGAGCGGTGTCTAGCAACACATCAATGCTACCCAAATTACAAGAATGTCAATGACTCGACATAACCTTTAGAACTTGTGATAATATTAACCATGTAACTTAATCCCTTTGTCCTTTGTGTTTAGATTGAACACGAGTCATGGAATAGTCATACTCGTATATTCAATCTTTATTTCTTGATCCCCAAGTAGAACTAGAATAAACGAATAAGCTCGATATCTCATAATGACTCATTCGAGCATGACCATGCACTTTAGTTCTCACTTGATCAAGGGCCAAACACATCTCCTGTTATATAGGAGGGACAAATCATATCTCGATCAGTCAACATCCCTCTACATAATTCGTAGTGTATCCAATAGTCGTCTTTATAGTTTACCCTGTTACGGGTAACGTTTTACAATATCAAGATACATAACTCCTTATGTTGGGATCTCTGATGTTGACAACTCGTAAGGATTACATACATTATTATCACTATGAGAATTGCTTATGACACTCATATAACTATCCATGTAGCATTCTCATGGTGGGTATGTCCAGTACATCGTTCTCTAACATGTACCCATGTGTTGATTTGATATCTCATATCAATGAACAATTCATCAATCAACACATACTAGTCTCTACGTATTATCATTATCCCTATTCATGATAATACTTGACTAGGGACAATGTTTAAGAATAATACAATATTATTCTAAGAACATTAACATATATATTAATTCACATTGCACAGTTAAACGAATAATATATAATAATGAATTGCCATTCATAAAATCATAAACATTGTATGTCAAAACAATCATCCAATGACATGTCTTAGGGCTTATCCCAACAAATCTCCCACTTGCACTAAGACCACTCAGACATATACCTAATTCCTAGAGATCTAGTATGACGATCATGCTTCTGCTATGACAGTGGCTTCGTCAATGGGTCAGATATGTTATCATCTGTTGGTACTTTGCATATTTTAACATCTCCCCTTTCAACGATTTCTCGAATGAAATGGAAACGCCTAAGTATGTGCTTGGATCTTTGGTGAGATCTAGGTTCCTTAGCCAATGCGATCACTCCATTGTTGTCACAATTGAGTTCTATCGGATCTTTAATGCTAGGCACTACTCCAAGTTCAGAAATGAACTTCCTGATCCAAACAGCTTCCTTTGCTGCATCCGAGGCAGCAATATACTCAGCTTCCGTTGTAGAATCGGCTACTGTCTCTTGCTTTGAACTCTTCCAGCTCATAGCACCTCAATTTAGGCAATACACATATCCAGATTGCGATCGAAAATCATCTTTGTCGGTTGGAAGCTTGCATCAGTGTAACCCATTACATTGAGCTCTTCCTCACCTCCATCAATCAAGAATGTATCCTTTGTTCTTCTCAAGTACTTCAGGATATTCTTGACAGCAATCCAGTGACCTTCACCTGGATCAACTTGATATCTGCTCGTCATGCTCAAAGCATACGAAACATCGGGACGAGTACATATCATGGCATACATGATAGATCCAATAGCTGACGCATATGGAATCTTACTCATGCGTTGTCTCTCATCTGGTGTTGAAGGACACTGTTCCTTCGAGAGATATATACCATGTGTCATAGGCACGAATCCTTTCTTTGATTCTTGCATGCTAAACCTTTTAAGCACTTTGTCTATGTATGTACTTTGACTTAGGCCGAGAAGACTTCTCGATCTATCTCTATAGATCTTGATTCCTAATACATAGGTGGCTTCTCCCAAGTCTTTCATCGAAAAGCAGTTCCCTAGCCAAATCTTTACAGATTGTAAGGCAGGGATATAATTCCCAATGAGAAGTATGTCATCAACATACAACACTAGGAAAACGATTATGCTCCCACTGACCTTCTTATAGACACAAGGTTCATCTACGTTTTTGATAAAACCAAACTCTTTGATTGCATCATCAAAATGAAGATTCCAACTCCGAGAAGCTTGCTTCAATCCATAAATGGATCGTTGTAGCTTGCATATCTTTTGTGATGACCAGGGACTATAGATGTTAATCCCGTAGTGTTAAAAATCCCTAAAGTTGTTTTACGTAGCGATTTGGAGTTTAATCGCGATGTTGGGCCTTCTGGGCTCGTTCATTTGGGTAGTTGGGATCGTTGGATCCCGAGGTTGAGATTGTATTCACATTACGATGTAAAACCTAAGAGTTGGGTTTTTGATGTGTCTCGGAATCTCGGGTGCTTGTGTGAGCACCGGTAGGGGGGTTTTGGAGTTAGAGAGAGAGTTTTTGAAAACAGATGATTTTTAATGAATCATGATGTATTTGTGGGGCTATTAGTATTTCGGGGTATTTTTGCTATAAATACCAGTTGAACCCGAGATTTTAAATAAAATTTCATTTCAGCCCCTTGCCTTTTCTCTCTCCCCGCCCGCGCCCCATTCCCGTTTGCCCAGTCGCCGCGCGCAAAAGCGGTGCGCCCGCCGCCGTCCGGCCGCCGTTCGGCGCGTGCGACCCGGCATCGGCTTCGTCTCGTCGAGGCGCAGCTATCCCCACCGGCAATTCGAAGTTTGGTCGCGTTTCTCGTTCGGATTTTGGCAGAATGCGTCGATCCCCAAAAGCTAGGGTTCTTTGATTTCGGTCGATTTTCCTTCCGATTTTCGATTGGGTAACCTTCCTTACCCCTTTTCCATGCTTGTGAAGTTATTCCCTGCTATTTTGGTGTTGGATTGGTTCGAAAATTATTTCGAATTTTTAGGGTTTGATTTCGAATTTTGGGGGTTTTGGCTTTGGGTTGATGTTTCATGTTAGGGATCGTTTATTACATGTTTTAGATGATTTATGATGCTTGGTTGGGTTCGAATCGTGATGCTAGGGTTCGAATTATTGAAGGTGTTCTTGGGCAATTTTTTGATATGTCGCATTCGTTTTCCCTCCCTGCATGTACCCTGCCCCGGGTCTTTTAAATGATTTATTGTCGTGTGTTGACAATATTTTGAGGGTCATGGATGTGCTTGAGCATGGGTTACATGTTCGTAAATAATTGTGAATTATTTATCGTGTTAGCACATCGTTCCTCGGGGCATGGAACTCGAGCAAGGTTTGGCTCGGACTTCGAGGATTTAAGGTACGTTTAGCGTACGAGCATAGTTTAAATGATGTTTTACAAGTATGATGCATGATTTAAAATACATGAAATGTTTTACTATGATGGTACCGGGACTTGGTTACGTTATGTTGATTCACATGGTGAAATATGAAGCGAGCAAATGATGGGGTGTGGTTGCTACGGAGCGAACACCGATAGTATGACGCTACTTTGAAGTAAGAAATGAAAATGTGGTATTTGATTAGATATCTAGGATATCTGTATTTTATTCCCTATTGGTAATGAATAGGAACAGAGACGTAGTTAATCAGAGAAATGATTAACTAGTATCGGAAGTTAAGGAAATCTCAAATGATATCTAGAATTATGATAATTGCTAGATAAAGAAAGATGTTATGAAATGTTGTTAAATTGAAACTGGCTAGGGTTAACCAATATGATGACTAACTGCATATTCAGGATTTGATGATTTATCTGTTTTGAGAACAGGGTTATTACAGGGGTACGCTATGATGAGGATGATACCATCCAGGAAGTATCACATATGTTCCACAATATTTACATTTTCGTAAAGTATGTATTATGTCATTATGATTATGAAATTGTGGTATTGGTATGCTCACCCCGTTGGGGGCTGTCTCTGTTGGGGCAGGTAAACAGGTACATCGATGGCTTTGGAATTGAGCTCGAGCGGTTGATTGGATGTACTCCCAGGATCGTGGTACCAGGGCTTGATGGAGCACGGTATCGTATAGAGTACTTATATACCCCTGAGGAATATATACATATTCATGATGCTCGCATGTGAGTACGATTATACTTGTATATGGGTTGTATATAAAGTCATGAGCCTTTCTCTCTTTCATTCTATGTTGCATGCAATTAGAGGTAGAATTGCTAAATGATATGAGAGTCATTGGTGTATTGTGGGTGTAGAAACCCACTTTTGTTGTCATATGTGTGGTGTCTTCCCTGGCTGGGAATTTACTTGATATTGCTGTATTCTGATGAGTATTATGTTTTCCCTGGCCGGGAATTATGTTATGTGTTGTGCTCTTATTTCGGGATGGCTCTATTTATGGGGAGACTCTGCCCAAATTTTTATAAAAGTCTACCATGTAAAAAGTGGTGTAATGGGCGAACTCTATGAGTTTATTGTTGTTAGGATGATGAACTTATAACATTGTATGTTAAAGAAAATTTTGTAATTGCCATTCAATGGTAAAGTATCATCTGAGTTTCCCGAATGATTTTATTGAAAGCATGTGCCACACATAATGATTAATACACTAATCAAGGGTTAAGTATATGGGGTCCTTACATCTTTCCAGCATCCTTTGGATCGACAAAACCCTCGGGCTGTGTCATGTACACATCCTCGAGCAGATTTCCATTTAGGAAAGCTGTTTTGACATCCATCTGCCAGATTTCGTAATCATGAAATGCAGCTATTGCAAGTAAGATCCTTATGGATTTAACCATGGTCACTGGTGAAAAGGTTTCATCGTAGTCAATACCATGAATTTGTTTGAATCCTTTTGCAACCAGCCGACCTTTATAGGTTTGTACATTACCATCCATATCGGTCTTTTTCTTGAAAATCCATTTGCACCCTATGGGTCGTACCCCTTCAGGTGGATCAACCAAAGTCCATACTTGGTTTGCATACATGGATTCCATCTCAGATTTCATGGCCTCTTGCCATTTCTCAGAATCAGTGCCCATTATAGCTTCTTGATAAGATGACGGCTCATCCTCATCAATAAGTAGTAAGTCACCTTGTTGAGTCACAAGAAATCCATATCTCTGTGGCTCCCGGTGTTCTCTTACAGACCTACGCTGGTCTTGTGTGTAAGGACCCCCAGCCCTTAACCCTTGATTAATGTATTAGACCACTATTGTGGCACATGCTTTCAATAAAATCAATCGGGAAACACAGATGATACTTTACCATTGAATGGCAATTACAAAATTTCTTTAATATTCAACATTAAGATCATCTCTACCCACAATTAGACTCATAGATTCCGCCCATTTCCATCCCCATTACACCACTTTTCACATGGTAGACTTTTATAAAAATTTGGGCAGAGTCTCCCCGTAAATAGAGCCATCCCGAAATAAAAGCACGTCACAATATATAGTTCCCGGCCAGGGAAAACACATACTCAACAGAATACAGCAACGCTAAGTAAATTCCCAGCCAGGGAAGACACCACACATAAGACAACATAAATGGGTTTCAACACCCACATAATACACCCATGACTCTCATATCATTAGCAATTCTACTCTTAATTGCACGCAAAATAGAATGAAAGAGAGAAGGCTCATGCCTGTATATACAACCCATATACAAGCATAACCGTGCTCACATGCGAGCATCATAAATATGTATATAACCTTCGGGTGTATATAGGTACTCTATACGATACCGTTCTCCATCAAGCCCTGGTACCACGATCCTGTGAGTACATCCAATCAACAACTCGAGCTCAGCTCCACAGCCATCGATGTACCTGTTCACCTGCCCCAACAGAGACAGCCCCCAACGTGGTGAGCATACCAATACACAAATTCCCATAATCACAATAATGAAATTCATAATTTACAACAAAAGTAAATACTAATGACTTTTAAATGATACTCCCTGGATGGCAACGTCCTCATCCGGGATTCCGTGTACTGTCCCTGTTCTCACAATCATCAAACTCATCAAATCTCAAAAATCAGTAAATCAACACATTGATTTAACTCATAGCATGCCTGAGTCTCAAGTATCAATAATTAATGATTCCAAATTCATTATACATACAAATATAGATATCTCGATATCTAATACTGATTTTTCGACTTTGCTACCAATCACAGATAGCTCAAATGCCAAGCATTTATTTATTTTACCAATTCTCCATTATACTTAGACAACTCACATGTCTTATAATGAATACATGATTCCACGATCATTCTCAGGCATCTCAAATGCCCTACAATAGTCATATAAACCCAGTACCCCATATCTCATGTAAGGTTATACTACTCTAGTATTACGCACACTTGTGGCAGCGATGTCAAGACTAGGTCGTTCCATAGTCATATCAACACATATATATATAGCCATACCCACAACCATCTAATGCAATTAAAATACATTATGCATTTCACAAATGCTCTTATATAAAGTAATGCTCGTACGTCGCACGTACCTTAAATTTCCGAAGTCCGAGCCAAACCTTGCTCGAGTTCCATGCCCCGAGGAACGATGTGCTAACACGATAAATAATTCACAATTATTTACGAACATGCAATCCATGCTCAAGCACACCCATAACCCTCAAAAATATTGTCAACACACGACAATTAACCATTATCGAAAATTGCTCAAGAACTCCCCACATATTTTCGAACCTTCACAACACAAATCGAACCCAAACTAAGCACCATAATACATCTAAAACATGTAATAGACGACCCATAACAAGAATTACCACCCCCTGCCAAAAACCCCAATTTTCGAACCCTAACCCACGCAAACAGCAAGAATTCGAGCTAATTGAACACAAAAATGGCAGGGAATTACACAATAATGACGAAAAGGGGTAAGGGAGGTTACCCAATCGAAAATCGGAAGGAAAATGTTCAAAATCGAAGAACCCTAAATTTTGGGCGTCTGCGTCTTCTGCAAAATCCGACCCCAAAACGCGACGAAACTTCGAATTGGTGGTATGGAGAGGTGCGCCTGGAAGAGACGAAGCTACCGGTGGGTCGGACGCGCCGAACGGCGGCCGGACGGCGGCGGGCGCACGGCCTGAAGCTGCGTGGGTCAAAGGGGATCGGGAAATCGCGAGGGTGCGGGGAGAGAGAAACAAGGTGAGGAAAAATGGTTCCGATAATTAAAATCTCAGGTTCAACTGGTATTTATAGCAAAAATACCCCGAAATACTAATAGCCCCACAAATACATCATGATTCATTAAAAATCATTTGTTTCCAAAAATTCTCTCTTTAACTCCAAAACCCCCTACCGGTGCCCACACAAAGCACCCGAGATTCCGAGTCACACTAAAAACCCAACTCTTAGATTTTTTACCGTAATGAGAATACAATCTCAACCTCGGGATCCAACAATCCCAACTACCCAAATAAATGAGCCCAGAAGGCCCAACACCGCGATAAACTCGAAGTCGCCGCGTAAAACAACTTTAGGGGTTATTAACACTCCGGGATTAACATCCATAATCTCTGGTCATCACAATATCCCCCACTAAAAGAATTTCATCCTCAAAATTAGCACCGGTGTATCACGTAACACCCGGGCTACACAACAACATGAAGCGATAACCTCGATTCTTGACCATATCAGAATCGTCTTAATAAACGCGAGGATACTTACCTCACATCAAACTCTGAAACAGAGCGACCTACCAACACCAACTTATCACCCAAGAGGCAAAACGTACCTCGATGCGGTTCATCCCAAAAGTCAGTCCCTCATGACTACAAAACAACCAATACTTACGACTGTAGATCAGACAGTCATCCTTAGTTCTAATATAACTAGTAAGAATGCATCATGAATGACACCTCAACCGTGAGAACGTTGACCTCGTGTCAATCTCTGGAGTGGAATAGACTTCCAAATCCATCATAACGTCAAAGAGCGTCAGCACAGCTCAACACTAATACTCCAAAAGTAGTTAGTCAACTGAAACTGCAAGGATTCGAATCGCTCCCGATTCCATCGTAGATATCATTCAAAGACATCTCTATCATGACTCACGATGTCTAACATACATCGTTACGAGAGAAACACTAGTATACCACGGTGTACACATACCAAACCTGGTTTCCACTTTCAAACCTCCTCCATCGAATGAGCAGTCGCATCCTTGCAACTCAATTTGGGCAACTCACGGCCACAGATCCACACTCGAACACATCTCATAAGACGTCCACCTCCGGATATTTCAAGGATCACATCCTGATCATAAATAAACCATCGAGACTCCACAGAGTTTCAAATTCTGAAAGGACATGCAATAAACCCATTGCATCCTCAATGCTTGTGTCGACAGCGACACCCAATAAATCCGAATTCCTGCCATCCCTTGATAATCCTAGGATTTAACAATCCAAACTTGGGAAGGCTATCGCATAACTCGAAGGAAAACACCAACAAGGAAATACCTCAACCCACACAAGATAATCCCTCCTCAGGGAGTCAACTAACTTCACGATTGTTTCTCATAATTATCGTGCCATGGAGATTCCCAACTTCAAGGTGTCCATATCTCTCATCAGAGATTTAACCATCCAAAAATAGTATAACTCTATGCTTGACAAAAAAGGGAATCAATAACTGGCATCCGTACACTCACCGGTATACCTGCCTAAGCACTGACATCACATGCATACTCAATGCACTTGGCTCGGGTATCTACAACATACCCCTAAGCCCCAAACACAACTGTCAATTCTGAGTCATTCCCATCCAGAGGAGGCTGATAATCGACGATCAACAACACGGCGTGATTCCCAAAATCAACACCACACGTACCAACTTACCGAATCTTTCAAAGATTCCCAAATAGGTATAATACTACCTCCTTCCCCACAAGGGAAGTGCTATCGAACTCGAGATCTACTAGTCTCGAACCACCGTTCGGAAAAACTTGATACAATAACACCCATTGCATCCCAAGTACACGGATTCCCCAGATCGAGTCAACGACGACTTGATGACTCTCTTGTTGGTACTCAAACATTATGAGCTATCCCAGACAAGTCCCTCAAAACAATAGACGTATAAACGTTCTCATGGGGTGTCACATGCCTCGAACATCATGCTACAAAGGGACAATCAAAAGCCTGCCAAAAGTCTTCATCGTATCATCATACGATTCACCAAACTCGGTTCCAACGTGTAGTATCATGGCTCCAACAAGCACACTATATCATTCCCCCAATATCTGGCTAGCAAAGCGCTGTCTCCATAGGCTCATATCAAGCCCACCAACAAACCATATGTTCCATCTCGGTATGCCATACCGTACAAACCGTTAGAGTAATGGGTCATCGCCCAACATATCTCTAAAATACCAAGCACAATGGACAACCCGGTGTCCTTGCTCACTTATGATGCAATCATAATCCAATATGATTTATCCCACACCCTCAGGGTGGGTGCAACCATGTCTACCCTACATCACAACACAAGCGAGTAGTTTCCTCAATGACTACTCTTACCCCAATCACTTGGCCCTAGCCAAACCAACGAGCATACCCAAGGGTATCATTGCTCGACAAATATTTACCTCTATAACATGATGTGGTACATTTACCGGTACAATACATCCAACACTCCACCGAGCAAAACCTGCTCGGCAAAAAGGTCTCGTCGACTAGTGACCCAGACTCTACCATGTGCTCACCATCGGCACTCAAACCATACAACCAAATACATAACATAAATGTATTAACCATCAAAACGACGCTACACGTTTACATAGAACATCCACTATGTCATTGTCATCCCGTGACAGTACCTGTCAACAAATGACTTTGAACTAATATTGTCGACTCGCGGCGGTATATGTCGATACACGACGTCTATAATCTCATCGTCAAACACATGACAACATAAGTAAATCAACACATAATATCCACAATAGTGCTAAATAAACAGTAATATGCCATACCTCATTGCTAACAATATAGCGGCATACCTGTCTCCGTTATCCAACAGTGATACGCAATCAGCACCCATTGCTCGTAGGTGGCGTAATCCAGCGTCATGTACATAGCGGCATAACTCGTCGCTATAGAATCAAGGGCATAATCCCTCGTCATAGAGTCAGCGGCATAAAACATCACTATAGACATCTGGCGGCATGAACCATCGCCATAGATGTGGCGGAATGTACCATCGCTATGAACACCCGGCGACATAAGTCATCGCCAATCGATATAGCGGAATGAGACATCGCTATCAATACCCGGCGGCATAAACCATCGCCAATAGAATAGCGGAATGAGACATCGCTATCAATATATCCGGCGGCAAGAATCGTCGCCAATCAATATAGCGGAATGAACCATCGCTATCAATATATCCGGCGGCAAGAACCATCGCCAATCAATATAGCGGAATGAACCATCGCTATCAATACATCTGGCGGAATGAACCATCCCCAATCAATATAGCGGAATGAACCATCGCTATCAATACATCTGGCGGAATGAACCATCGCCAATCAATATAGCGGAATGAACCATCGCTATCAATATATCCGGCGGCAAGAACCATCGCCAATCAATATAGCGGAATGAGACATCGCTATCAATACACTTGGTGGCATGAACCATCGCCAACCAACATAGCGGAATGAGACATCGCTATCAATATCGATAATGTGGTTGTTCCGGTCTTGTTATAGCAGCGGAATTTTAGGACCCCTCGCTTCGACATATAGCGGCATCATATGATATCCCTCGCTTCGACAATGACAGCGGCATGTTACCTCGCTTAGACATGACAGCGGCAAATATCATATTACCATCGCTTCGTATGACAGCGGCAAGTACCTCCCTCGCTCGAATATAACAACTACCGGAACTTCCACTAGCTCCATGTACCTGCATCCAGGTTAAATCCACAGTTCACAATATAATGATCGATATCACGTTCCAGTTATAACCACAATATTCCACATTAATCACTAGAATTGTGACTGTTCCGGTCCCAATACAACAGCGGAATTTTAGGACCCCTCGCTTCGACAATGACAGCGGCATGTTACCTCGCTTAGTCATGACAGCGGCAAGTACCTCCCTCGCTCGGAGATAAAGGCTACCGGAACATTCATCAATTCTACCACAATAATCAAGCACAACAGTTGATTCCATTATCACAATATATATCACTATCATTTCACATATACCATCACATGTAAGGGTTCACTATCCACGATATACATAATCAAAGGTGTAACACGTTTTACCGTCCGAAGCCCGTACATCTCACCTTTCCTGATTTTCCTACAAAATCAGATCCCTTAACACATAATACATGAAGGGCTAGACATCACCATTAATGCCATCCCATCACATTCTACACGATTCCTGCAATCACAATGATTAGCAACACCACTTTTCATATCATAAAAAGCACATAAACAACTAGTTGTGTCATACAACATTAATGCCATCATGCATAAGTATGTGCTATCAATAACTTCCTAGGCCCTTAACAGCCCCAAAGAGCTAACCACTGCTCTTATACCACTAATGTAAGGACCCCCAGCCCTTAACCCTTGATTAGTGTATTAGACCACTATGTGTGGCACATGCTTTCAATAAAATCAATCGGGAAACACAGATGATACTTTACCCTTGAATGGCAATTACAAAATTTCTTTAATATTCAACATTAAGATCATCTCTACCCACAATTAGACTCATAGATTCCGCCCATTTCCATCCCCATTACACCACTTTTCACATGGTAGACTTTTATAAAAATTTGGGCAGAGTCACCCCATAAATAGAGCCATCCCGAAATAAAAGCACGTCACAATATATAGTTCCCGGCCAGGGAAAACACATACTCAACAGAATACAGCAACGCTAAGTAAATTCCCAGCCAGGGAAGACACCACACATAAGACAACATAAATGGGTTTCAACACCCACATAATACACCCATGACTCTCATATCATTAGCAATTCTACTCTTAATTGCATGCAAAATAGAATGAAAGAGAGAAAGGCTCATGCCTTTATATACAACCCATATACAAGCATAACCGTGCTCACATGCGAGCATCATAAATATGTATATAACCTTCGGGTGTATATAGGTACTCTATACGATACCGTTCTCCATCAAGCCCTGGTACCACGATCCTAGGAGTACATCCAATCAACAACTTGAGCTCAGCTCCACAGCCATCGATGTACCTGTTCACCTGCCCCAACAGAGACAGCCCCCAACGGGGTGAGCATACCAATACACAAATTCCCATCATCACAATAATGAAATTAATAATTTACAACAAAAGTAAATACTAATGACTTTTAAATGATACTCCCTGGATGGCAACGTCCTCATCCGGGATTCCGTGTACTGTCCCTGTTCTCACAATCATCAAACTCATCAAATCTCAAAAATCAGTAAATCAACACATTGATTTAACTCATAGCATGCCTGATTCTCAAGTATCAATAATTAATGATTCCAAATTCATTATACATACAAATATAGATATCTCGATATCTAATACTGATTTTTCGACTTTGCTACCAATCACAGATAGCTCAAATGCCAAGCATTTATTTATTTTACCAATTCTCCATTATACTTAGACATCTCACATGTCTTATAATGAATACATGATTCCACGATCATTCTCAGGCATCTCAAATGCCCTACAATAGTCATATAAACCCAGTACCCCATATCTCATGTAAGGTTATACTACTCTAGTATTACGCACACTTGTGGCAGCGATGTCAAGACTAGGTCGTTCCATAGTCATATCAACACATATATATATAGCCATACCCACAACCATCTAATGCAATTAAAATACATTATGCATTTCACAAATGCTCTTATATAAAGTAATGCTCGTACGTCGCACGTACCTTAAATTTCCGAAGTCCGAGCCAAACCTTGCTCGAGTTCCATGCCCCGAGGAACGATGTGCTAACACGATAAATAATTCACAATTATTTACGAACATGCAACCCATGCTCAAGCACACCCATAACCCTCAAAAATATTGTCAACACACGACAATTAACCATTATCGAAAATTGCTCAAGAACTCCCCACATATTTTCGAACCTTCACAACACAAATCGAACCCAAACTAAGCACCATAATACATCTAAAACATGTAATAGACGACCCATAACAAGAATTACCACCCCCTGCCAAAAACCCCAATTTTCGAACCCTAACCCACGCAAACAGCAAGAATTCGAGCTAATTGAACACAAAAATGGCAGGGAATGACACAATAATGACGAAAAGGGGTAAGGGAGGTTACCCAATCGAAAATCGGAAGGAAAATGTTCAAAATCGAAGAACCCTAAATTTTGGGCGTCTGCGTCTTCTGCAATATCCGGCCCCAAAACGCGACGAAACTTCGAATTGGTGGTATGGAGAGGTGCGCCTGGAAGAGACGAAGCTACCGGTGGGTCGGAGGCGCCGAACGGCGGCCGGACGGCGGCGGGCGCACGGCCTGAATCTGCGTGGGTCAAAGGGGATCGGGAAATCGCGCGGGTGCGGGGAGAGAGAAACAAGGTGAGGAAAAATGGTTCCGATAATTGAAATCTCGGGTTCAACTGGTATTTATAGCAAAAATACCCCGAAATACTAATAGCCCCACAAATACATCATGATTCATTAAAAATCATCTGTTTCCAAAAATTCTCTCTCTAACTCCAAAACCCCCTACCGGTGCCCACACAAAGCACCCGAGATTCCGAGTCACACTAAAAACCCAACTCTTAGATTTTTCACCGTAATGAGAATACAATCTCAACCTCGGGATCCAACAATCCCAACTACCCAAATAAATGAGCCCAGAAGGCCCAACACCGCGATTAAACTCCAAGTCGCCACGTAAAACAACTTTAGGGGTTATTAACACTCCGGGATTAACATCCATAATCTCTGGTCATCACATTGTGTCTCTTGAGCAGGTACTTCTTCCACAACAGCTTGCGGTGCCTGCTCTGTTTCCATCTCAATCTTAGGTTCAGTGTTTTCTTGTGGTTGTTCTTCACTAAGTTCTATTTTTCTCCCACTAGTTTTTCTAGAAATAAATTCTCTTTCAAGAAATGCACCAGTCCGAGCAACAACTACTTTGTTCTCGGTGGGATAATAGAAATAGTATCCTTTCGTTTCCTTAGGATACCCCACAAATGAACACTTATCAGATTTGGGTCCAAGTTTGTTAGTGGCGTGACGTCTAACGAAAGCCTCACAACCCCAAATCTTCATAAAAGACATACTAGGACGCTTCCCAGTCCATATCTCATATGGTGTCTTTTCCACTGATTTAGATGGAACACGGTTCAGTAAGAAAATCGCTGTTTCTAGAGCGTGTCCCCAAAACGATATCGGAAGATCTGCATGACTCATCATTGATCGAACCATGTCCAACAAAGTTCGATTTCTCCTCTCGGATACACCATTCCATTGTGGAGTATACGGAGGAGTGAGTTGTGGGACTATCCCACACTCCTTTAGATAGTCATGAAACTCTTGGCTTAAGTATTCACCTCCTCGATCTGATCGAAGGATTTTGATACTTTTGCCAAGTTGGTTTTGTACTTCATTCTTGAAATCTTTGAACTTTTCAAAGGTTTCATGCTTATGCTTCATTAGGTACACATACCCATATCTACTGAGGTCATCAGTAAATGTAACAAAGTATTGAAAACCACCTCTAGCTTGTGTACTTATTGGCCGACATACATCACTATGTATTAGTCCCAATAAAACATTTGCCCTTTCAACATGTCCCTTGAAAGGGGCTTTAGTCATCTTGCCCATTAAATAAGACTCGCATGTTTCATATGATTCAAAATCAAATGAATCTAATACTCCATCCTTATGAAGTTTAGATATGCTCGTTTATGTGGCCCAAGCGACAATGCCAGAGATAAGTCGGATTACAATCATTATTTTTAATCCTTTTAGTATTTATGTTATAGACAGGCATATCAAGATTTAATAAATAAAGACCATTCACCATTTGTGCACTAGCATAAAACATATCATTTAAATAAATGGACAACAGTTGTCCTTTATAATAAATGAGAATCCATACTTGTCCAAACAAGAAATAGAAATAATGTTTTTGGTAATTGAAGGCACAAAATAACAATCTTTTAAAATCAATGATAACCAGAAGGCAAAGATAAATGATAATCTCCTATAGCTAATGCAGCAACTCTTGCTCCATTTCCAACTCGGAGATCTACTTCCCATTTCGCCAACAATCTACTCTTTTTGAGGTCCTGCCCATTTACACAAATGTGAGATCCATATCCAGTATCTAATACCCAAGATGAAGAATTAGATAAATTGACTTCTATAACAAAAATACCTGAAGTGGAAGTCACACTTCCCTTCTTGAGATCCTCCAGATATACTTTGCAGTTCCTTTTCCAATGACCGGTCTCACCGCAATGGAAACAGTTCCCTTCCTTTGCTATCCCTCCCTTTGGCTTCAGTGCATAAGACTTTGGCTTAGATTTAACAAAGACCTTCTTTGCTTTCTTATTGCCTTTAGCTTTGGCCTTTCCTTTGCCCTTATTCACAATAAGAACATTTGTGGCCTTAGTCTTCTTTGTATTCGCTTCATATGTTCTCAACATACCAAGTAATTGTGGTAGAGTCTTTTCCATGTCAGTCATATTGTAATTTACTACAAATTGACTGAAGCTTTCAGGCAACGATTGCAAGATCACATCGGTGGCCAACTCTTGGTCCAATGGAAAACCCAGCTTCTCCAGATTCTCAATGTACCCAATCATCTTGAGTACATGAGTTCCAACTAGGCTTCCCTCTACCATCCTGCACTGGAACAACGCTTTAGAGACGTCATACCTCTCTTGTCTAGCTTGCTGTTGGTACAATTGCTTTAAGTGTTCGATCATATCGAACGCCTCCATTTCCTCACGTTGCTTCTAAAGCTCAGAGTTCATGGTGGCAAGCATAAGGCAGCCAACATCAAGTGCGTCATTCTGATGCTTCTTGTAAGCATCTTTATCGGCTCTAGTAGCCGTCAGGGGAGGTTCCTCAACAGGTAAGGGTTCCTCTAGGACATATTGTTTCTTTTCTTGCTTGAGGACTATCCTCAGATTCCTATACCAGTCTAGGAAGTTTGTCCCATTTAATTTGTCCTTCTCAAGGACCGATCGCAGTGATAATGCTTGTTGTATTGTTAGTTGCCATGGATATCTACAATATAAATATGCAAAATAAGTTTATGATTTAATCATTTAACATGGTCTTATATTAAATGATACTCCCACTATTTAGTTTAAAAATATATCAACCCTCGAAACCTTTAGTGGGCCAAGATCCATATTTCGCCTAATCTTGAGTTAGCTTTGGCTAATCGCCCAAGACTCGGTTATTTAGGTAGACAACACTTTGTCAATTACATCACATGTAATTCTTGGATAGTTGGACGAACAACACTTTGTTCAATTCTTCAAATGAATTATTATCCAACCAATGCCTCTAGGTTCCCAATCCTAATGAGATAACCTAGTTAAGTCGTACCCAATTTAAAGTATAACGGATATCACTTTTATCCTTTCGCGCCTTACTAAGATTGCCATAGTGCTTTGCTTTGGCAAACCCACACATGTACAATCGAAGTTTTGACGAGTACTTTTAATTTTGGAAGGCATCTAAAACTTAATATTTTAGAGGGATTTATTGATCTCATGATTAGTTTAATAATTTAAAATATGTCCACTACATATAGGTGTATACATATCTACATATATGTGTAATACAATTATCAATCTAAAACATAAGATAAATCATGCATCAACATACATAATTAAACATGACATGGTTTTAGCCCCTACTAGCGATTTTCTCAAGCCAATGAGAAAATCCTAAGAGTCTGTGATGACCAGGGATTATAGGTGTTAATCCCGTAGTGTTAATAATCCCTAAAGTGGTTTTACGGGACGATTTGGAGTTTAATCGAGGTGTTGGGCCTTCTGGGCTCTTTTATTTGGGTAGTTGGGATCGTTGGATCCAGAGGTTGAGATTGTATTCACATTACGGTGTAAAACCTAAGAGTTGGGTTTTTGATGTGTCTCGGAATCTCGGGTGCTATGTGAGCACCGGTAGAGGGTTTTGGAGTTAGAGAGAGAGTTTTTGAAAACAGATGATTTTTAAGGAATCACGATGTATTTGTGGGGTTATTAATTTTTAGGGGTATTTTTGCTATAAATACCAATTGAACCCAAAATTTTAAAGGAAATTTCATTTCAACCCCTTCATTTCCTCTCTCCTCTCCCGCGACCCTCTCCCGCTGCCAGCCCCTGCCCGCGCGCAAAAGCGCTTCGGCCGCCGCCGTCCCGCCGCCGATCGGCGCGTCCGACCTACCCACGGCTTCGTCTCGTCCAGGCGCTCATTTCCCCTCCGGCAATTGAAAGTTTCATCGCGATTTGAGGTCGAATTTTGAGAAAGAGCGGCGATCCCCAATTTCTAGGGTTCATCGGATTTCGTCCGATTTTGCTTCCGATTTCGTTGGGTAACGTTCCTTACCCCTTTTCCATGCTTATGATGTATTTTCCCTACCTATGGTGAATTATTGTGTTCGAATTTTGAGGATTGAGTTCGAATTTGTGGAGGTTGGTTCGAATTTCATGATGTGTGGGGGATTTATGTTCGATTTTGGGGATTGTTGGCATGAGGATGATAATTCTTGTTAGGATTCGATTTATTCATGTTTAAATGAATTATAATGCTTAAGTGGGATTGAATTAAGATGTTATGGTTCGATTTTGCCCTAATTGGTGAGGGTTGATTTCGAATTTGGGGATTTTGACTATGGGTTGATGATTCATGTTAAGGATCGTTCATTACATGTTTTAAATGATTTATGACGCTTGGTTGGGTTCGAATTGTGATGCTAGGGTTCGAATTATTGAAGGTGTTCTTGGGCAATTTTTCGATATGTCGCATTCATTTTCCCTCCCTGCATGTACCCTGCCCCGGGTCTTTTAAATGATTTATTGTCGAGTGTTGACAATATTTTGAAGGTTATGAATGTGCTTGAGCATGGGTTACATGTTCGTAAATAATTATGAATTATTTATCGTTTTAGCACATCGTCTCTCGGGGCATGGAACTCGAGCAAGGTTTGGCTCGAACTTCGAGGATTTAAGGTACGTTTAACGTACGAGCATAGTTTAAATGATGTTTTACAAGTATGATGCATGATTTAAGATATATGAAATGTTTTACTATGATGGTATCGGGACTCGGTTACGATATGTTGATTCACATAGTGGAATGTTCAGTGCCGCTATGAAGCGAGCCAATGATGAGGTGTGGTTGCTACGGAGGAAACACCCATAGTATGACGTTACTTTGAAGTAAGAAATGAAAATGTGGTATTTGATTAGATATCTAGGATATCTGTATTTTATTCCCTATTGGTAATAATAGGAACAGAGACGTAGTTAATCAGAGAAATGATTAACCAGTATCGGAAGTTAAGGAAATACCAACATGATATCTAGAATTATGATAATTGCTAGATTAAGTAAGATGTTATGAAAAGATGTTATGAAACGATGTTATGAAATGATGTCATGAAATGTTGCTAATCATTACTAGATTAAGTAAGATGTTATGAAACGATGTTATGAAAAGATGTTATGAAACGATGTTATGAAAAGATGTTATGAAACGATGTTATGAAAAGATGTTATGAAACGATGTTATGAAATGATGTTATGAAATGTTGCTAATCATTGCTAGATAAAGTAAGATGTTATGAAATGTTGCTAATCATTGCTAGGTAAAGTAAGATGTTATGGAATGTTGCAAATCATTGCTAGTTAAAGTAAGATGTTAGGAAATGTTGTTAATTTGAAACTGGCTAGGGTTAACCAATGTGATGATTAACTGCATATTCAGGATTTGATGATTTATCTGTTTTGAGAACAGGGTTATTACAGGGGTACGCTATGATGAGGATGATACTATCCAGGAAGTATCACATATGTTCCACAATATTTACATTTTCGTAAATTATGTATTATGTCATTATGATTATGAAATTGTGGAATTGGTATGCTCACCCCGTTGGGGGCTGTCTCTGTTGGGGCAGGTGAACAGGTACATCGATGGCTTTGGAGATGAGCTCAAGCTGTTGATTGGATGTACTCCCAGGATCGTGGTACCAGGGCTTGATGAAGCACGGTATCGTATAGAGTACCTATATACCCATGATGATTATATACATGTTCATGATGCTCGCATGTGAGCACGATTATACTTGTATATGGGTTGTATGTAAAGGCATGAGCCTTTCTCTCTCTTTCATTCCATGTTGCATGCAATTAGAGGTAGAATTGCTTAATGATAAGAGAGTCATTAGTGTATTATGTGGGTGTTGAAACCCACTTTTGATGTCATATGTGTGGTGTCTTCCCTGGCTGGGAATTTACTTGTATTGCTGCTTTCTGATGAGTATTATGTTTTCCCTGGCCGGGAATTATGGTATGTGCTGTGCTTTTATTTCGGGATAGCTCTATTTATGGGGAGACTCTGCCCAAATTTTTATAAAAGTCCACAAGTAAAAAGTGGTGTAATGGGCGAGCTCTATGAGTCTATTATTGTTAGGAAGACGAGCTTATAACGCTGTATGTTAAAGAAAATTTTGTAATTGTCATTCAATGGTAAAGTATCATCTGAGTTTCCCGAACAATCTTATTAAAAGCATGTACCACACATAGTGGTTAATACACTAATCAAGGGTTAAGGGCTTGGGGTCCTTACATTAGTGGTATCAGAGCAGTGGTTGCTCGTTGGGGCTGTTAAGGGCCTAGGAAGATATTGATAGCACATATTTATGCATGATGGCATTAATGTTATACGACATGACTAATTGTTTATGTGCTTATATGATATGAAAAGTGGTATTGCTAACCATTGTGGTTGCAGGAATCGTGTGGAACACGATAGGATGGCATTAATAGCGATGTCTAACACTCTATATGCTACGTGCCAAGGAATCTGATTTTGGAAGAAAATCAGGGAAAAGAAAGATATGATGTATTGTCTGAGGACAGACTGGGTAGACAACCGACAGTGGAATACTTCGGTATGGTCTCAATTATTATTGAATATACTAATGCGTTTGTTCATGTAATGTTCAAGCGAGGAAGGTACGTAAGACGCGTACGGGCATCGGACGGTAACATATTCTTACACTATGACTATGCTATGATTACAGAAGTAATTACGATGTTTATGATGACGATGTCTATGATGCATAAAGATGACAAGATGTTTACGATGATGTTATTACAAATAAGTTTATGATGATAATGATAAGTAAGTTATGATAATGTTTATGATAAGTAAAGATGATATGATGTTTATGACGATGATAATGATAAGTAAGTTATGATAATGCTTATGATAAGTAAAGATGATATGATGTTTATGATAATGATTATGATGATGATTATGAGGAATAAGATTATAATGATGATGTTTATACGATGTTTATATGATGATGTGCATAAGATGTTTATATGATGATGTGCATACGATGTTTATATGATGATGTGCATAAGATGTTTATATGATGACGTGCATAAGATGTTTATATGATGATGATTATACGATGCTTATATGATAATGTTTACATGATGTTATTGTGGTAAGGTGCCACGGGTAAGGTGCCCCACATGGTAAGTAGCCATGCGATGTTATTGTGGTAAGGTGCCACGGGGTAAGGTGCCCCA
The DNA here is from genome assembly GCA_907163345.1 of Haberlea rhodopensis. Lineage (NCBI taxonomy): Eukaryota > Viridiplantae > Streptophyta > Magnoliopsida > Lamiales > Gesneriaceae > Haberlea > Haberlea rhodopensis. The sequence continues at coordinate 468,621 of CAJQUN010000130.1, read as the reverse complement.
CATGGTAAGTAGCCATGCGATGTTATTGTGGTAAGGTGCCACGGGGTAAGGTGCCCCACATGGTAAGTAGCCATGCGATGTTATTGTGGTAAGGTGCCACGGGGTAAGGTGCCCCACATGGTAAGTAGCCATGCGATGTTATTGTGGTAAGGTGCCACGGGGTAAGGTGCCCCACATGGTAAGTAGCCATGCGATGTTATTGTGGTAAGGTGCCACGGGGTAAGGTGCCCCATACGATGACTCATTCTTTTATGATGATTGGCGATGGTTCTTTCCGCCAGATGTATGATAGCGATGCCTCATTCCGCTATATTGATTGGCGATGGTTCTTTCCGCCAGATGTATGATAGCGATGCCTCATTCCGCTATATTGATTGGCGATGGTTCTTTCCGCCAGATGTATGATAGCGATGCCTCATTCCGCTATATTGATGGGCGATGGTTCTTTCCGCCAGATGTATGATAGCGATGCTTCATTCCGCTATATTGATGGGCGATGGTTCTTTCCGCCAGATGTATGATAGCGATGCCTCATTCCGCTATATTGATGGGCGATGGTTCTTTCCGCCAGATGTATGATAGCGATGCTTCATTCCGCTATATTGATGGGCGATGGTTCTTTCCGCCAGATGTATGATAGCGATGCCTCATTCCGCTATATTGATGGGCGATGGTTCTTTCCGCCAGATGTATTGATGACGATGCCTCTTTTCGCTATTATGTGACGATGATTCATACTCAGGTGTATAGCGAGGTTTCATGCCACCTATTATATGACGAGGTATCATGCCGTCGATTCTATAGCGATGCACTGTACCGCTATATATTCAGCACAGGATTTTGGCCGCCTTCGAGCGATGGGTGCTGATTACGTATTATTATGGAGCGACGGAGATAGGTATGCCGCTATCTTGTTAGCGATGAGGTATGAGATATTGCTATTTTATTAGCATTATTATTGCTGGTATGCGTTGATATGCATGTTTTATTATGACTATTTACTAGCATGATGATGGATGACATATGTTGATATACATGGACCGTCATGAGTTGACTAGGTTATTTAGATGTCATTGTTGACTTGTATCGTCACTAGTTGACGATACCTTAGATGTCATGAGTGGGCATGTGTCGTCACGGGATGGCGATGACGATAGTACAGGAGATGTCTTATTAGACACGCATCATCGTTACGATGATCGGTGCGTTGAGTATACGTTTTCAGTTGTATGCCTTGGGTGCCAGTGTCGGGCACAAGGTGGCGTGTGCGTCACCGATTGACGTGACCCTTATACCGAGCGGGTTGCTCGAGGAATGGATGGACGCGTTGTACATGTGATTGTACCGCAGATATTGTTTGAGGCAATCATATTACGAGTGGTGATACCCTTGAGGTATGCTCGTTGGATTGGCTTTTTGGCCATGTTTTTGACGACAGGAGTAATCGTGGAGGAATTTCTCGCTTCCATTGATATGACATGTGGTAGACATGGTCACACCACCCATGAGGGTGTAAGATGGGTCCTAAGGGAATAGGATCAGGTTATGTTAGGTACATGGGGACATTGAAGTGTCCAAGGTATGTCAGCATTGGAGGAATGTTGGGTAAAGACCCACTACTCTATTGATTGTTCTTCCCATGGTATGGTATGCCGTGTGGAAACGTCCATCTGATTGGTAGGTTTGAGGTGAACCTAGTGAGACAGCGATTAGTTTGTCTGCCGCGTGTGTGCAGCACCATGATGGGCTTGCTAGAGCCGTTATACTACTCGTTGGAACCAAGTTTGGCAAATCGTAAGGTGATACGAAGTGGATTGTGGTGAACTCTGGTAGTCACCACGTCATTTGAAGTTGAGGTTGAGTATGCCTCACTGAAACGTATATATGTTTATGTTTAATCTTGGGGAGACTTGTCTGGGACAGCTCATGATGTGAAGTACCAACGAGAGAGTCGTCAAGTCGTCGTTGATTCGATCTGAGAATCCATGTATTTGAGTTGCAATGATGCGACTGCTCCTTCGATAGAGGAGGTTTGAAAGTGGAAACCAGGTTTGGTATGTGTACACCGTGGAATACTAGTGTTTCCCTCGTAACGATGTATGTTGGACATCGTGAGTCATGATAAGAGATGTCAAGGAATGAAATCTACGATGGAATCAGGAACGATTCGAATCCTTACAGTTTCAGTTGACTAACTGCTTTTGGATTATTAGCGTTGAGCTGTGCTGACGCTCTTTGACGTTATGATGGATTTGGAAGTCTATTCCACTCCAGAGTTTGACACGAGGTCAACGTTCTCATGGTTGAGGTGTCATTCAGGATGACTGTCCGATCTACAGTCGTAAGTATCGGTTGTTTTGCAGTCATGAGGGACTGACTTTTAGGATGACCCGCATCGAGGTACGTTTTGCCTCTTAGGTGATATGTTGGTTTTGGTAAGTCGCTCTGTTTCAGAGTTTGATGATAGGTAAGCATCCTCGCGTTTATTAATACGATTCTGATATGGTCAGGAATCGAGGTTATGGCTTCATGTTGTTGTGTAGCCTGGGTGTTACGTGATACACCAGTGCTAATTTCGAGGACGAAATTCTTTTAGTGGGGGATATTGTGATGACCAGGGATTATAGGTGTTAATCCCGTAGTGTTAATAATCCCTAAAGTGGTTTTACGGGACGATTTGGAGTTTAATCGAGGTGTTGGGCCTTCTGGGCTCTTTTATTTGGGTAGTTGGGATCGTTGGATCCAGAGGTTGAGATTGTATTCACATTACGGTGTAAAACCTAAGAGTTGGGTTTTTGATGTGTCTCGGAATCTCGGGTGCTATGTGAGCACCGGTAGAGGGTTTTGGAGTTAGAGAGAGAGTTTTTGAAAACAGATGATTTTTAAGGAATCACGATGTATTTGTGGGGTTATTAATTTTTAGGGGTATTTTTGCTATAAATACCAATTGAACCCAAAATTTTAAAGGAAATTTCATTTCAACCCCTTCATTTCCTCTCTCCTCTCCCGCGACCCTCTCCCGCTGCCAGCCCCTGCCCGCGCGCAAAAGCGCTTCGGCCGCCGCCGTCCCGCCGCCGATCGGCGCGTCCGACCTACCCACGGCTTCGTCTCGTCCAGGCGCTCATTTCCCCTCCGGCAATTGAAAGTTTCATCGCGATTTGAGGTCGAATTTTGAGAAAGAGCGGCGATCCCCAATTTCTAGGGTTCATCGGATTTCGTCCGATTTTGCTTCCGATTTCGTTGGGTAACGTTCCTTACCCCTTTTCCATGCTTATGATGTATTTTCCCTACCTATGGTGAATTATTGTGTTCGAATTTTGAGGATTGAGTTCGAATTTGTGGAGGTTGGTTCGAATTTCATGATGTGTGGGGGATTTATGTTCGATTTTGGGGATTGTTGGCATGAGGATGATAATTCTTGTTAGGATTCGATTTATTCATGTTTAAATGAATTATAATGCTTAAGTGGGATTGAATTAAGATGTTATGGTTCGATTTTGCCCTAATTGGTGAGGGTTGATTTCGAATTTGGGGATTTTGACTATGGGTTGATGATTCATGTTAAGGATCGTTCATTACATGTTTTAAATGATTTATGACGCTTGGTTGGGTTCGAATTGTGATGCTAGGGTTCGAATTATTGAAGGTGTTCTTGGGCAATTTTTCGATATGTCGCATTCATTTTCCCTCCCTGCATGTACCCTGCCCCGGGTCTTTTAAATGATTTATTGTCGAGTGTTGACAATATTTTGAAGGTTATGAATGTGCTTGAGCATGGGTTACATGTTCGTAAATAATTATGAATTATTTATCGTTTTAGCACATCGTCTCTCGGGGCATGGAACTCGAGCAAGGTTTGGCTCGAACTTCGAGGATTTAAGGTACGTTTAACGTACGAGCATAGTTTAAATGATGTTTTACAAGTATGATGCATGATTTAAGATATATGAAATGTTTTACTATGATGGTATCGGGACTCGGTTACGATATGTTGATTCACATAGTGGAATGTTCAGTGCCGCTATGAAGCGAGCCAATGATGAGGTGTGGTTGCTACGGAGGAAACACCCATAGTATGACGTTACTTTGAAGTAAGAAATGAAAATGTGGTATTTGATTAGATATCTAGGATATCTGTATTTTATTCCCTATTGGTAATAATAGGAACAGAGACGTAGTTAATCAGAGAAATGATTAACCAGTATCGGAAGTTAAGGAAATACCAACATGATATCTAGAATTATGATAATTGCTAGATTAAGTAAGATGTTATGAAAAGATGTTATGAAACGATGTTATGAAATGATGTCATGAAATGTTGCTAATCATTACTAGATTAAGTAAGATGTTATGAAACGATGTTATGAAAAGATGTTATGAAACGATGTTATGAAAAGATGTTATGAAACGATGTTATGAAAAGATGTTATGAAACGATGTTATGAAATGATGTTATGAAATGTTGCTAATCATTGCTAGATAAAGTAAGATGTTATGAAATGTTGCTAATCATTGCTAGGTAAAGTAAGATGTTATGGAATGTTGCAAATCATTGCTAGTTAAAGTAAGATGTTAGGAAATGTTGTTAATTTGAAACTGGCTAGGGTTAACCAATGTGATGATTAACTGCATATTCAGGATTTGATGATTTATCTGTTTTGAGAACAGGGTTATTACAGGGGTACGCTATGATGAGGATGATACTATCCAGGAAGTATCACATATGTTCCACAATATTTACATTTTCGTAAATTATGTATTATGTCATTATGATTATGAAATTGTGGAATTGGTATGCTCACCCCGTTGGGGGCTGTCTCTGTTGGGGCAGGTGAACAGGTACATCGATGGCTTTGGAGATGAGCTCAAGCTGTTGATTGGATGTACTCCCAGGATCGTGGTACCAGGGCTTGATGAAGCACGGTATCGTATAGAGTACCTATATACCCATGATGATTATATACATGTTCATGATGCTCGCATGTGAGCACGATTATACTTGTATATGGGTTGTATGTAAAGGCATGAGCCTTTCTCTCTCTTTCATTCCATGTTGCATGCAATTAGAGGTAGAATTGCTTAATGATAAGAGAGTCATTAGTGTATTATGTGGGTGTTGAAACCCACTTTTGATGTCATATGTGTGGTGTCTTCCCTGGCTGGGAATTTACTTGTATTGCTGCTTTCTGATGAGTATTATGTTTTCCCTGGCCGGGAATTATGGTATGTGCTGTGCTTTTATTTCGGGATAGCTCTATTTATGGGGAGACTCTGCCCAAATTTTTATAAAAGTCCACAAGTAAAAAGTGGTGTAATGGGCGAGCTCTATGAGTCTATTATTGTTAGGAAGACGAGCTTATAACGCTGTATGTTAAAGAAAATTTTGTAATTGTCATTCAATGGTAAAGTATCATCTGAGTTTCCCGAACAATCTTATTAAAAGCATGTACCACACATAGTGGTTAATACACTAATCAAGGGTTAAGGGCTTGGGGTCCTTACAGAGTCAACCTAAGGTAACTTCACAAGCACCTTCCTTTGGCTCCAATTTGTGAATGGCCTCTTCATCCCGGCACAATGCTCCATCTTCATTGATCACCATCAACAAATAAACTACACTATTTACAAGATATAGAATTCCTCGATTCACATTCGAGGGGAACATAGGGGAGGGATAACATTTAGAATAAAATAGAGAAGCACGACACGCAGGTCGTATTATAAATTACAAACATTCACAAATCCTATCTAATAGGTCAAAGGGCTATAACCATGACCATGCTCAAACAACACATAAAACATGCTAACAACATTTAATTAATTAAATTCTAAACAATTTAAAATTTAATTCTAATTAAAACTGTAAAATAGAATTTTGAAAAATTATCGTACGCTCGGGACATCACATGCCACAAACTTAATGCGACTCAAACCATGAACCAAATGGGTCCAACCCATCTAACCACACGGCTGGACCATGCATGGTCCTAGGGTTCGAAACCCTAGCCCAAGCCATGGTTCGAGCACGTGCGGCGCCGCTAGGGTTCCAAACCCTAGCCGCCGCCGTGTGGTTTTTCATGTTCTTCGAGCCTAATGGTTCGAAGTTCTTAGCCACGAGCTACGGTCCAATCCATGCACGGTTCATGACGGTGATGGCTTAACCATCTCGAGCCAAGGGTTCGAAAAACCCTAGCCCTCATGTGGTGTAACCGTCAACCCTCATAATTCCGTGGACCATGATCGAACCAACTTGCACCTCCTCAATACTTTATCGAGCCAATAGAGTTCAAAACCTAGATAGTGCGACGGCTCGGCCCATGCTCAAGCCAAGGGTCCGAACCCTAGCTCTTGAGCGGCGGCCGAGAGTTGTGGTTTGTAGTGGCCGAACCTTTGAGCCACTTTTTGATTTTTGCGCATTCGTGTATCGTATACAATTATTCACCAATTATACAATTTTACGATGATTTTCACAAACTCGATTTTTTTTCATATCATATATGAATTATACAGTTTTAATAGCATGCAATATTAATCCTAATATGATTAAAACAATTTAACCACATAAATCCGATATGAGCCTTGTACATGGCTCTGATACCACTTTAAGTAATCCATCAAGCATCTTACGCAGCGGAATATTAAAAAAATATGGATTCCAAGACACCGGATCTATACATAGGTTGTCATATCGGATTAGGGATTACAAAAGTCTCACCCTTGTAGCGTGTTTGAGCCGATTCCACGAAGCACCACGTCCAACGAACTTCGAGTCACGAGCAACACCTCCAAAGGTCTTGCCTCTCACGGTATCCACACGATCAAATCGAAAGGGGATTTAAGAACAAGTTGCTAGACTAGTTCTTAAATCAAAACTCAACTCACAGTTCGAAATCGATTAAACGGCGGCCTTTACGATCACCACTATTCACGTCGGCCGTGAATATGGAGGAGGAAGGAGGCGGCGGCCGAGAGAGTGAGAGAGAGTAGGTTTAGGTTTTGATATCAAGGAATCAATTAACAATTAATCACCTTGTTATTATTATATATGATTTAATTAAAGGCTTTCACAAAGCCTCATGGGCCCAAACCCATGATTTAATTAAATCCTTATAATCATTTAATTAAGACTCTTCTTAATTACTTAATTCATCCAATGAATTTAATTCCCTTTATCGATTTAATCTTTTGTGCGACCCGATAGGATCTTGTAATGTTGGCAGTGACATAAAATCTCATTTTACGTTACAAGCAAAGAGCGGTGTCTAGCAACACATCAAGGCTACCCGAATTACAAGAATGTCAATGACTCGACATAACCTTTAGAACTTGTGATAATATTAACTATGTAACTTAATCCCTTTGTCCTTTGTGTTTAGATTGAACACGAGTCATTGAATAGTCATATTCGTATATTCAATATTTATTTCTGGATCCCCAAGTAGAACTAGAATAAACGAATAAGCTCGATATCTCATATCGACTCATTCGAGCATGGCCATGCACTTTAGTTCTCACTTGATCAAGGGCCAAACACATCTCCTGTTATATAGGAGGGACAAATCCTATCTCGATCAGTCAACATCCCTCTACATAATTCGTAGTGTATCCAATAGTCACCTTTATAGTTTACCCTGTTATGGGTAACGTTTGACAATATCAAGATACATAACTCCTTATGTTGGGATCTCTGATGATCACAAGTCGTAAGGATTACATACATTATTATCACTATGAGAATTGCTTATGACACTCATATAACTATCCATGTAGCATTCTCATGGTGGGTCTGTCCAGTACATCGTTCTCTAACATGTACCCATGTGTTGATTTGATATCTCATATCAATGAACAATTCATCAATCAACACATACTAGTCTCTACGTATTATCATTATCCATATTCATGATAATACTTGACTAGGGACAATGTTTAAGAATAATACAATATTATTCTAAGGACATTAACATATATATTAATTCATATTGCACAGTTAAACGAATAATATATAATAATGAATTGCCATTCATAAAATCATAAACATTGTATGTCAAAACAATCATCCAATGATATGTCTTAGGGCATATCCCAACATGATCGACCGCATGGAAGAGGCAATCGATCGCCTATGGACAGAAAGTTGAGCAACAAAATTCACGAAGCAGCGATCGATCGCGAGTTTTAGGTGATCGATCACCAAAGTCCACTGGAGCCAGGCGATCGATCGTGAGAAAAGTGGCGATCGATCACCTAAGTAATTTCACCGAAAAAAAAGAGCTAGCGATCGATCGCAAGCGGTATTTTGGAAATATTGGGAACTTGATTTATTTCCTTCCTACATATAATCTAACCTACCCATCAGCCTCCATACCTCTTGACACTCAAAAATTAGCCTATTTAAGAGATAATTGAGAGCTTAGAAAAGATTTTTCAATTTTTAGAATAACTTTCTTCCGATTTTTGCAAAGACGCTCGAAGAACGAAGACGGAATCGACAAGCCGGAATCGTGATTCGTCTTAGTAATTTCTTTTCCTTTGTTTATTTAATGTTTTCGAATTAGTTTTTGTTATATTTAGATTCAATTATTCTAGGCAAAACTCTTAGATTCTTGGTTGAAGGGATACTTGCTTTTGGATTTGAATCTCTTGTGAGAATTTTGGTTTGTTTATTAAATTTAATTTCGATTTCAATTCTGTTTCTTTGTATCGATTTCAATGATTATTGTGTTTGTTTATTGGATTGATCACCTAGTATTCACATGCATAATCGATAGCTAATTAAGAAGCAACTAAGATTAATAATTACCGGCTGTAGGTGTTATTGAATTCTTAGGAGAAACGATTGGGTAATCAATCATTAACGGCTGTAGTTTCTATTGATTATATTTATCGAACTCACTAGTTTTGAAATCTATCATTGATTTAATCATTAACGGCTGTAGTTTTGATTAGAGATTTGATAAGGGTCGGAGTGAATGCTGTTTTCTCTTTGACTACGATTAAGGTGGGTAGGAATTCAATTTCCAATCGATGAATAATTGAAAGAATTCGACTGTTAGTGATTTGATGATCAAGAGAGAATTTTCCAAAAGTAAAGTTGACCGAAAACCAAGAATCGCTTCACTCTCATAAGTTTTAACTGTTTTAGTTAATCTCGTTAATTAGTTTAATTCTTAAAATTTGCTTAGTAGTAATCACTCAACTCAAAACCCCCTTTTTACTATTTGTTTTTAAATTGACACGAAAAAAATACTACCTTCCCTGTGAGATCGATCTCTACTCTCGCTACTACATACTTTTGCTGTTAACTTGAGAAGGGTTAATTTGGGCGTACGCGATAAGCGCTACCAAATTTTGGCGCCGTTGTCGGGGAAGGCATTGGTATTAATTTGTGACGATTTTTTTTTTTATTTTATTTTGTTATCCCACACTACTGTTTTTTTTTGGTTTGTTGATGAGTACAGGAGGATCATTTAATTACTAGAATAACTGTCACTACGATCCTGAGATCGAGAGGATGCTACATCAGAGAAGACGAGAAGCACGGAGGATTGCAGAACAAGAAGAGGAGGAAAGGAACAACATGGCTGTGAACCAAAGTCTACGACAACTGGCCAATCCAGATTTGGACCAACAACCTCTTTGCATCAATTTTCCTGCTTTCGCAAATAACATAAATTTCGAACTCAAATATGGTATAATTCACTTATTGCCATCCTTTCATGGACTTGCAGGCGAGGATTCCCATAAGCACCTGATGGAGTTTCATGTGGTTTGCACCACCATGAAACCGACCGAAATTACTGAAGATCAGATCAAGTTAAGGGCTTTCCTTTTTTTCTCTAAAGGACGTTGCAAAGGACTGGCTATTCTACTTACCGTCAGGCTCAATCACAACATGGACTGACCTCCAAAGAACGTTTCTAGAGAAGTACTTTCCAGCATCAAGAGCGGCCAACATACGAAAGGAGATCTACTCCATCAGACAGTACTCGGGAGAAACATTGCATGAATACTGGGAACGCTTCAAGAAGTTGTTTGCAAGCTGCCCACAACACCAGATAAGTGCACATTTACTCATTCAGTACTTTTATGAAGTTTTGTTATCCAGTGACAGGAACTTGGTTGACGCTGCGAGTGGAGGAGCCTTTATCGATAAAACACCAGAGGATGCGAAAAGCTTGATAGCTAACATGGCGGCCAACTCACAGCAGTATGGCAACTTTTGAGCGGAACCAGCTCAAAGGAAACAAGGAGAGGCAAATGTGTCCAACTTAGAACAACAGCTCATTAGCCTCACTTCCCTTGTTCGTCAAAATGGCCGGAGGAAATGGACAGACAGTGAAACCATGTGGCATATGTTTGGAGATGAGTCACACCACTGATGCATGCACGACACTTCAAGAGACATCAGCCGAGCAAGTACATGCAGCAGGGGGATTTCCCAGACAACCCCAACGAAGACATGACCCTTACTCCAACACATACAATCCAGGATGGAGAGACCACCCTCACTTGAGCTATGGACCACAATCGATAAATCATGTTCCTCCTCAAACTGCCACAACATCCTCCGCCATACATGCCACCTTTTCAGAGGGCACAGCAATCCAATTTTCCTTCTACTACTGACATGTTAGAGGTTATCATTCAAGATCTTGCTCACAATGTTACTAAATTTCAACAGGAAACCAGATCGAGTATTCAAACCTTGAACACCCAAGTGGGTCAACTAGCCACTGCTCTTAATCGAGTTGAAGCAAACGAATCAACCACTCTACCATCCCAAATAGTGGTGAATCCGAGAGAAAATGCAAGTGCATTCACACTTAGAAGTGGGAAGGAATTGGAGATACCAGAGAAGACGGAGAAAGAACCTCCCAAGAGTGAGGAAGAAAAGGAAGCGGAAGTTGGAGAAAAGCCCGGGATAGTACACGAGGCACCAAAAGGTAAGCCCCCTTCTTTTTCTGAATATAAAGTGCCACCCCCTTTTCCCCAAGCTTTAAAAGACCACAGGAAAGATGCTGGACTCAAAGGCTTGTATGAGACCTTCCGAAGATGTGATATAAACATCCCATTGCTGGACACCATCCAACAAGTACCTCGTTATGCAAAGTTTTTAAAGGAATTATGCACTGCCAAGAGGAGTCATAGATTGAAGGGACCCCAAAAGGTTGAACTGGGTGAAAACGTATCAGCAATGATACAAAGAAAAATCCCTACCAAGTGTAAAGATCCAGGTATGTTCTCTATCCCGTGCACTATTGGAAACACTCGCCTTGAAAAGGCCATGTTAGATTTAGGAGCATCAATTAATGTCATGCCATATTCTATTTATGCTTCTTTACAACTTGGTCCTTTGAACCCTACGGGAGTGGTGATTCAATTAGCGGATAGATCTAGTGCATACCCTAGGGGTTTAATTGAAGATGTGTTAGTGCAAGTGAATGAACTGGTTTTCCCAGCTGATTTTTATATCCTTGACATGGAGAATGGTGATAAAAGTAGCCCCATCTTGTTAGGAAGACCATTTCTCAAAACTTCTAAGACTAAGATAGATGTGCATAGTGGTACCCTCACTATGGAATTTGATGGTGAGATTGTTACATTTAACATCTATGATGCCATGAAATATCCATGCAATAATGATGATACTGTGTACCGTATTGATGTTATTGATTACCTGTCACAGGATGTTTTGAGAATGTAGGCAAAGAAGAATTGGAAAGCACTCTCACCATGGACATGGGTAATGAAGAAGAGGACGTACCCCTCATGGACGAAGTGAAGCACACCATCGATGCACTGGATGATACACCTGAGCTATTTCAGTCAGGTAACGTTTCTTTTATATCACTGCCTATTTCTAACGCTAGACTTCTCCCATCTGTTTTGTAGGCACCCACCATCGAACTGAAGCCACTGCCTACCCACCTTAAATACGTATTCCTTGGTGAAGGTAATACATTACCAGTGATCATCTCCAGCAAGTTGGGGGATGATCAAGAGAAGGACCTGATTCATGTGCTCAAGGAGCACAAGACAACTATAGGCTGGACAATCGCGAACATAAAGGGAATCAGTCCCTCCACATGCATGCACCGAATTCTACTAGAGGAAGGAGGGAGCCCTACACGTCAGCCTTAAAGGAAGCTAAACCCACCCATGATGGATGTGGTGAAGGAGGAGATTCTGAAACTTCTATCGGTTGGCGTGATATATCCTATATCCAATAGTCAATGGGTTAGTCCAGTTCAAGTGGTTCCAAAGAAGACCGGGGTCACTGTGATAAAGAATAAAGACGATGAACTTGTGCCCACACGCATTCAAAATGGATGGCGAGTGTGCATTGACTACCGGAAGCTTAACGATGTGACTAGAAAGGACCACTTTCCTCTACCTTTTATTGATCAGATGCTTGAGAGGTTAGCATGCCATTCCTATTATTGTTTTCTTGACGGTTACTCGGGCTATTTTTAGATTGCAATTGCTCTGGAGGACCAAGAGAAGACCACTTTCACATGTCCTTTCGGCACATTCGCATACCGTCGCATGCCCTTTGGACTCTGCAATGCCCCAACCACTTTTCAAGCGGTGTATGGTCAGTATCTTTTCTGAGTTTATTGAACATATTTTAGACGTATTCATGGATGACTTTACTATTTATGGTAATTCATTCAAGGATTGCCTATCTAGCCTTACACTGGTATTGAAAAAGTGCATTGATACTAACCTTGTTTTAAATTCTGAAAAATGTCATTTTATGGTCGAACAAGGTATAGTCCTGGGTCATGTTGTTTCTGCTAATGGTATAGAGGTCGATAAGGCAAAAATTGATGTTATGCAATCCTTACCCTACCCTACTTGTGTCCGGGATGTGCGCTCTTTTTCTCCGTGGCCCCAGTACTAAGTACGCTATGGTTGGGGGCTTTAGCAGGTCTATTGATAGAGATATAGAGGTCGATAAGGCAAAAATTGATGTTATGCAATCTTTACCCTACCCTACTTGTGTCCGGGATGTGCGCTCTTTTCTTGGTCATGCAGGTTTTTACAGGAGGTACATCAAAGACTTAGCCAAGATAGCTACATCTTTGTGTAAGCTACTACAAAAGGATGTCCCTTTTGAGATGGATGACGAAAGCAAGAGAGCTTTTGATACACTGAAAGAGTCATTGACCTCTACCCCCATCATCCAACCACCCGACTGGAGTAAGCCCTTCGAGATCATGTGATGCAAGTGACTATGCGGTTGGTGCTGTCTTGGGACAAAAAGAGGGCAATGCTTCACATGCCATCTACTACGCATCAAAAAACCTTGATTGATGCCCAACGAAATTATTCTACTACTGAGAAAGAGCTTTTAGCAGTTTTTTTTGCTCTTGAAAAATTTAGATCTTATTTACTTGGTACTAAAGTTATTGTTTATTCTGATCATGCAGCTCTTCGCTATTTGATGATGAAGAAGGAGGCTAAACCAAGGCTGATAAGATGGATTTTGCTCTTGAGTGAATTCAACATACAAATCAAGGATAAGAAGGGCAGCGAGAACAAAGTAGCGGATCACTTAAGCCGTCTACCGCATGTGGAGGATGAGCTTTGCTTGAAGGAGGAATTCCCGGATGAGCACCTATTCTCCATAAACGAAAATCTTCCATGGTATGCTCATATTGTGAATTTTTTAGCTTCTAATGTGCTACCCGCTGAATTGTCTAGGTCTCAACGAGCTAAGATCAAGAGTGATGCCAAGTATTATGTATGGGATGATCCTTACTTATGGAAGAACTGCGCGGACCAAATCATTCGACGATGCATACCCGAGACTGAGGTAAATAACATTCTAATGTTCTTTCATTCATATGCTTGTGGTGGACATTTTGGAGCCAAGAGGACCTCTAGGAAGGTACTAGAGTGTGGGTTCTTTTGGCCCACCTATTTCGTGATGCATATCTGTAATGCCCCGAAATTAATTATATGCAATTTGAGCATTAATGATGTAATATGAATTATGTTGATGATTGATTTATGTGTTGAAATTAATTATCATGTTGAAATGCTTAATCACATGATAGGCGTGACCCGGGGGGTTGCATTTCAGGGTGCATGTTATGCATGTTAGAAAATAAGGTGTTAACATGATTTAACTATGTTGATGGTTAATTATGAGGAAAGCATGATTTAGCGGAAGTTTAATGCATTTTTGTAAATGCTTTTAAAATACCATGTTGGGGTGTTTTATACACCATGTTAACTTTGGGGTATAATTTTAATATTAACCTTACAACCCCTTTTTAATCCCCACTACCCACCTTTACCTCACTTTACCAATCACTCTTTTAACCCCACCCCCAAAATTTCATCCCTCAACCCTAACCCCACACCATTTTCGAAATACACCAAGGAAGGAAGAAGAAAGCTTCACACAATCCTTGTTTGTGTGATCTTTGTTAGGATTTGGAGCCTACAAGAGGTATGGAACCATTCCTAAAGTTTTATGATGTTTGGTGTTGAAATGGGTTGGTTTTTGATGTTTTTATGTGGGTTTGTTTGGGTATATGTTATATATGTTTGGGGTATGATTCTTGAAGTGTTTTATGTGGGTTTTTATGAGTTATGATGATGTTGGTGTTGTAGGAAAGTTTGGGTTGTAAGGAATGAAGTGGAGCTTGAAAAATGCACAAAAATGGCGATTTTCGTGGTTCAGCACTCGACGATCGATCGCCCGTTTTTGGCGATCGATCGCGAGCCACCAGTGCGCGCCAGTAGCATTTGGTGATCGATCGCCACCTTTGGGCGATCGATCGGCGAGGCTGGCGATCGATCGCGCCAAAAGTGGCGATCGATCGCCAAGATGTAAATTTTCGAGCCTCGTCTAGTATGATCTCGCGATCGATCGGGCCTGGGCGGCGATCGATCGCGAGGTATAAAAATGTGTATTTTTGATGTTTTGTGGGATTTTTGGATATTGGACTATGATTAGCTTCTAATATTGATTTGTATGGTTATGTTAGAACCATCCCAGGTACCCACAACATCCAGGAGATAAAGTTTGCTAACTTCTCCACTTTTGGAAATTAAGGTACGTAAGACGCGTACGGGCATCGGACGGTAACATATTCTTACACTATGACTACGGAATAATCGTATAAGTATTTAAGATGTTTATGATGATGATTATGATAAGTAAGTTTATGATGATGATGTTTATGATAAGTAAGGATGATATGATGTTTACGATGATGATTATGATAAGTAAGTTTATGATGATGATGTTTACGATAAGTAAAGATGATATGATGTTTACGATGATGATTATGATAAGTAAGTTTATGATGATGATGTTTATGATATGATGTTTACGATGATGATTATGATAAGTAAGTTTATGATGATGATGTTTATGATGAGTAAAGAGGATATGATATCTATGAGGATGATTATGATAAGTAACGATGATGTTTATATGATGCCTATACAATGATACGATGTTATGATATGGTAAGATGCCATACGATTGGGTAAGACGCCCACGTGGTAAGATGCCACACGATATTAAGATATGGTAAGATGCCATACGATGGGGTAAGATGCCCACGTGGTAAGATGCCACACGATATTAAGATATGGTAAGATGCCATACGATGAGGTAAGATGCCCATGTGGTAAGACGCCACACGATATTAAGATATGGTAAGATGCCATACGATAGGGTAAGATGCCCATGTGGTAAGACGCCACACGATATTATGATATGGTAAGATGCCATACGATGGGGTAAGATGCCCATCTGCACGAATGTGAATCAGGGTCAACAAAAGAAGCTGACGGATAACTAGTATGTTTACTGAACTATGATTTTGTACATTTAATGTTATAGTTATAAGATGATGATGCTATAAGATGATGATGCTTATATGATGATGATGATGACATGATGATGTTGTTATAAGATGATGATGCTATAAGATGATGATGCTTATATGATGATGATGATATGACGATGATGTTATAAGATGATGATGCTATAAGGTGATGATGCTTATATGATGATGATATTTATAAGATGATTTTAATCATTCATGTCAAGAATTGATGATTATATGCGTGGCTATGAGACAGGGACAACCAAAGAGGGTTAATAGGATTAACCAGGAAGTATACGTTACCAATTATTTTCATGCATTTATTTATATGCCATTGCTTTATGATGATAAGTAACGATGTACATGCTCATGATGGGTTGTTCCTGTAGGTACACTTTTGGACCGAAGGGCTAAGGGTCGGGTTGAGGCAGTGAGCTAAAAGGAGCATGAAAGAAGATAGGATACAAGACTTTTGGATAGTCTCTACTCTAGGAGTAGTATAATTCTATCGCTTTAGCATTCATTATTGAGAATGTAATGAGTTAAGTTTTGAAATTTCATTGTTGGCCTGTAACTTTATTAGCTCAAAGCTACAACTGGAACCCTAAGACGTTATTAATGCATGTTTAGTCCATAATTTGTGTATTAAGATGATGTTAAGGTAGGAAGACCCTACATTAGTGGTATCAGAGCAGTGGTTAGATAACCCGGGAATGAGTGAAGGGTAGCCTTAGCAATAAGCTAGCTAGGTGCTTACTTTTAAACATGTTTTGTACATAAGTTGCATATGAAGTATATGATGTTGTTCTAACATGTTTCGTTTCTCTAACGATGTATTATGTGAGCTGCTTTTGGGTATTGTTGTTAACCCGTGTCATGCAGTATGGCAGCAAATGTCAACAAGTTTTGTGGAAAGGCACCACATAGGTACTTCTCCGTCGCCCACGCCTCTAGTAGTCTCGACCCCCGCTGGAAGAAGTTTGATAACTGATCAAATTGGTTATGATGGCCTCATTTATTTTGAGGGTAACGAGCCGAGGACAGACTTGATTGTTCTGGGAATGTCAAACTTCGAATGCATTGTGGGCATCGATGTGCTGAACAAGTATCAGGCAGTTGTGGACTGCAGACAAGGACTGTCCGATTCAGGTCTGATATGGGAGTCCAATGGACATTGTATGAGGATGGTTCTCGTTCTAAGATCCCGTTGATATCTGCGGTCAATATGGCACAGTTGTTGGAACGAGGCCATACAGGATATCTCATATATGACGTTGATGTTACGGAAAAGAAAGAAGAAGTAAAAGATGAGGATGTGCCCGTAGTGGCGGAGTTCCCTGATGTATTCCGGAGGATATTCCCGGATTCCCACCGACGAGAGAGGTCGAGTTTGGGATTAAGTTACTACCAGGGACGTCTACTATTTCTCGTGCCCCGTATAGGACGGCACCAGCAGAGCTAAGGGAGTTAAAAGTTCAGTTGCAGGAGCTCCTTGACAAGGGCTATCAAAAAGAAAGATGGTTCGATGCAGCTGTGCATCGATTACAACTGAACAAAGCCATAGTGAAGAATAAGTATCCGCTTCCGGGGATTGATGATTTGTTTGATCAGCTGCAGAGTACGAGGCTCTACAGTAAGATAGATCTGAGATCGGGGTACCATCAGATTCGAGTTCGAGAGGATGATGTACAGAAGACAGCTTCTAGGACTAGATATGGGCACTAC
Source organism: Haberlea rhodopensis (assembly GCA_907163345.1). Lineage (NCBI taxonomy): Eukaryota > Viridiplantae > Streptophyta > Magnoliopsida > Lamiales > Gesneriaceae > Haberlea > Haberlea rhodopensis. The sequence continues at coordinate 451,039 of CAJQUN010000130.1, read as the reverse complement.
GGATTCTTAGTCATGCCTTTTGGGGTGACGGATGCCCCAGTTGTTTTATGAGCCTGATGAACAGGGTGCTCCAACCATGTTTGGATCAGTTCGTCATAGTTTTCATTGACGATGTACTTATTTACTCCCGAACTGAAGAAGGACACGTAAAGCGCTTGAGGGCAGTACTCCAGGTCCTTAGGGATCATCAGTTATATGCAAAGCTCAGTAAGTGCGAGTTTTGTTTGAGCAGTATGGTGTTCTTGAGTCATGTTATGTCTAGCTGAGGGATGTCTGTAGATCCCAAGAAGGCTGAGGCTGTGTGTTGATGCAAGATAAGCATATGGTGGCTTATGCATCGAGGCGGTTGAAACCACATGAGGCTAGGTACCCAGTCCATGATTTGGAGCTGGCAGTCATTATTTTTTTTTTGCCTTGAAGATTTGGAGGCATTATTTGAATGGTACGTCGTTTACCATCTACACGGACCATAAGAGCCTGAAGTTTTGTTCACATAGGCTGAATTGAATATGCGCCAAAGGAGGTGGATGGATTTGCTCAAGGATTATGACTGTGAGATTGAGTACCATCCTGGTAAAGCAAAATTTGATAGCAGACGCCTTAAGTCGGAAAGTGAAGAGTACTGCTGAGGATGTCATGAGTCTATCAGCTATGATGACTTCTTGTTGCCATCTGGACTATGATTTTGATGTGGACACGTCGCCGGTACGAGTGTCGACCTTATTGGCTGAGCCAGACATTTTTGAGGCCAGTAGGAAAGCTCAGAGGTCGGACGATGAAATTCGAAGATGGTCATCGATAGTACTCCAAGGGCAACCATCAAAGTTTAGAGTGGCTGAGGATGATTCCTTAAGACTCGGCAACCGCTGGGTAGTTCCAAATACGCCGGAGTTGCGTAAAGAAATCTTGGAGCAAGCTCACAGTAGCCGGTTCAGTATCCACCCAAGAAGAAGAAAGTAGTATAAGGACCTAAGTGGTCAGTTCTGGTGGAGACGCATAAAGCGTGATGTTATGACCTTCGTCAAGAGATGTTGGATCTGCCATCAGGTGAAGGCGGAAAGGCAGAGGCCTGGTGACAAGCTGAAGAGCTTGGAGGTACCTAAGTGGGAGTGGGAGCACGTATCTATGGACCTTGTGACCCACTTGCCAAGGACGGCCTCTGGATTTGATGCGATCTGGGTGATCGTGGATAGGCTAACGAAGGTAGCTCACTTCATCCTTTGTCATGTGTCTTTCACATACCAAAAGATAGCCCAATTATATGTGCGGGATGTGGTGAGGTTGCATGGGGTTCCAGTCTCGATTGTGTCTGACAGAGACCCAAGGTTTACTCCACATTTCTGGGAAGGTCTTCAGACAGCTTTGGGCACAGGGGTGATACTGAGTACAACTTATCACCCTCAGTCAGACGGCCAGACAGAGCGTACCCTTTAGACGCTCGAGGACATGTTGAGGGCATGTGTTTTGGAGTTTGATACTCTGTGGCAAGATTCAGTGCCACTGATGGAGTTCTCCTATATTAACAGCTATCAGACGAGCATTCAAATAACTCCTTTTGAAGCTCTATACGGACGACGATGTAGGTCACCGCTGTATTGGGAGGACTTGACTAGTAAAGCGGTCGGAGGACCGGATATGATTAAGGAGGGCAAGTAGACATCAAGGTGGCTCTAGAGGATCCACCTCACTTCGACTGAGCACGAGCACTGGCGTCGGGCCACCGACGTTAAACAGAGGCGCTGCTTCGGAGGCAACCCAAGGGGAGTTAGTTTCCCTTTTACCTTTTAGTTTTATTGAATTTTAGTTTAAACTTTTCTCTTTTCTTGTATTTTTGCCTACATGGGGACAATGTAAGATTTAAGTATTGGGGGGGGGGGGGGGGGGGGGGATTAGTGGTGTGTTATTGCTTTTTTATTACAAAAAAACAAAAAAATCGAAAATTTTGAAAATTTTGAGTTCATAGTTAGTAATGAACACATGCTTAGAATCACTAGCCCATGATGAAACCTAATTGATATCATGCATGCTTTTGAACAAAGGTGAACCTTGGAACGCTTTGAACTCTAATGCAAAGTTTACTTTAACTTAGTAGTTGAATATTTTGAGCACATTATTGTCATGGCTTGTGAAGTGTGCATAACTTAGTGAAGATTGTGTGAATTTGGTGATAGTCTTAAGAAGTCTCTAATACATGCTAGAACTTAACTACATGCACTTTGAGGCGTATGTCTAGACTGTTTGCAAACATGAAAGTGATATAGGCGATCTTTGATGCGTTTGAGCCTTTCAAGCCTACCATGTAAAGAAAATCAATCACTAGTACCCTTTTTGAGCTTTAATGTAAAAGAATGGTAGTATGCTAAGCATACTAAAGACCCCCATTCAACATTCCTTGACTAGCTTATCATCCTATCCTTTTAGCCTAAATATGATTTTAATCCATACCTTTTAAGGGAGTATGATGTATTTCATTCACATGCACTTGGGAATTCATTGAATTATATTTGTGAACTTTATTGTCAAAAGAATGAAATACATGAAAGAAAAGGAATGCCTTGAGAAATTTGATAAAAATATGACTCCAAGGGGAGCCAAGGCACACAAAAGAAGAAAAAAATGTTGAAATAAACCTTGAAAAATGAATAAGGTTTGAAAAATTCATGCAAGAAGAGAAGTTTTAGTGTGCATTTCATCATACTCTCTTGTTTGATATATCTTTATCCTTTCTTTCATAAGCCAATACCTAGGCCAAGCTACAAGCTAATAAAGACCTACTTGATTTATGTTTGCAAAGTAGCTAAGATAGTGGAGAAGAGTGTGCAAGTGAGCTTATACTTGTGTTAGTGCATGACTTGAACTATTGTGGATTTGCATCTTTTGGATATATAATTTGTACACAAACACTTGTTTATGACCACACACACGTTCACTGCTTTGTTGGGTACGAAATGTTTAGGGATTAAACTTGTTCCATTATTAACTTTTCACCGCCTTTCATTACTATGCATGTTTAAAATTGTTGAGGCATTAAAGTGAGAATAAGTTAGTTTATTATGATGCTATTGATAGGGTTAAATATTACGCATTTTTATGCTATGTTATGTATATGTTTTCGTGTTGATTCTTGGATTATTTTACGGTTTATGGTATATATTTCTCTATTTCAGGAATCAATGTTGAAATGTAGGGAAAGGTGAAGAAATCAAGCAAAAATGATGAGAGAATGAATAAAGTTGAAGAAAAGAGAAAAAAAACCAGAATCCAAGACACATGTTGCTCCTTTCTCCTCAAATTACTATATGTTCGAGCCAAGTTTTGGAAATGTGGTTAAAAGTTGTATAACTTTCTCTTATCTTCGCGTGGACAACTGATTCATCAAATTCGGAGTTTGTATGAGAAAATTACTGCCAAAATACTAAACTCGCCAGAAGCTGAAAAAGGCGAGGAAAACTTTCTGTGAAGCTCGATCGATCGAGCAAGCATTTCCAATCGATCGAGAACGGCTGAAAAAGCCACAAAATTCTTACTGGAAGGCTCGATCGATAGGCCACTTTGTCCGGATCGATCGGTCCGAGGAGTTTTCAGAAAAATAACTTCCTTATAGAGTTTGTATGCAAAAGGGAAGTCCATAATTCCTTCCTCTATACATATGGACAAATTTAACAACCCAAAATCAGACTTTTAACCCTAGAAAACGCCTCATAGAGCCTCCATCTCACGTCCCCTGTGATATCCCCGAAATGGTTAATTGCATTTGGGCATTATTTGTGATTATATGATTAATTATGGTGGTAATTAATTATGTGTTGGAATTATTATGTGGAAATGCTTAGTCACGTGATAGAGTGACCCGGGATGGCATTTCAGGGTGCATGTTTGAATAATGGTTCTTAGCATGATTTATTTGCCTTGGTTAGCAATTAATTGGAAATCATGAGTTAATTGGTATTTTGGTGCATTTTGAGTTAATGCTTTGAAAATATCATGTTGGGGTGTTTTATACACCATGGAATTCTTTTTGGTATGTATTTTAATAAACTCACTTTTATACCCCAACCCCACCACCCACTCTTACTTTTACTTTACCAAACATCACCCAAACCCTTCCCCTTTCTCTCCATTTTCGAGTTCCAGCTTTAGGGTGAAGAGAAGTTCTTGCAAAACTTTGATTTGTGGAGTTTGTTGGGTGATTTGAGATACCCAAGAGGTATGGATACCTCATGGTTGTTTTTGTAAGGTTTTGTTTGAGTTTGAAATGATTTTGAAGGATTTTAAAATGGGTTTGTTTTGGGTTGTTGTGGTTTTGGTTGTATGTTGGATTTATACTTGTTTTGAAGTATATTTTGTTGGTTTTGAGTGGTTTTGTATGGTTGGTGTTGAGATATTTGAGTTTGTTTGAGTTGGGGTTGAAGATGGGTGAATAGTGCCCGAAAATCGGGTATGCAGGACTCGGCGATCGATGGGCGCCTTTCCGCGATCGATCGCGAGCTGCAGTGCTGAAGACAGTGGACTTCAGCGATCGATCGCGAGTTTGGCGCGATCGATCGGCGAGGTCGTGATCGATCGGCGCAAACTCCGCGATCGATCGCGGATTTGATTTTTTTGTTGCTCGAGACAGTGAGGTCTCGCGATCGATCGGGGCTTTATGGCGATCGATCGCGAGACACCAAAAATGATGTTTTTGGTTATTTTTGTGGGATTTTTGGTATTGGACTATTATTGGGTTCTAATATTGATATTTGTGAATGTGTAGAACCATCCCAGGTGGCAACACAGCCAAGGCATTGAAGTCCTACCATATCCTACATTTTGGAAAGGTACGTAGTGGACGTACGGGCACCCAACGGTACATGTATCTTATATACTCATTGTGTATGCATTGTGGATGCGAGTATATATGTGGTATTGCATTGTGGATGCAAATACATGTTATGCATGATGTTTATAGATGCATATGATGATTATTGGTGCACATCCCATGAGTCGTGGTCATCCCTTGATGATTTTAATGCTTGCCGCTATTTGTTTGGTTCCGCTAAATGTGAAGCGAGGGGTGGGAGCGCCGCATGTCACATTTGAGCGTGGTTTTCATATAGGGCGAGGAAAGGGTATTTGCCGCTCAATGTGAGGCGAGGGGTGGGAGTCCCGCATGTCCATTGAAGCGAGGTTATCCTATGCCGCCTATATGTAAATAAGCGAGGGGCATTAAAATACAATGTGATGGACAGACTAGGGATTGATGACTGATATTTGGTATTGATGAGCTGGTATATGTCATGACATGTTTAGACCATTAAAAATAATCTATTGATTATACTCATGAGTTATGGTACAGGGACAACCAAACGGGAAGCGTTTGAAATGCATGGGGAAAACAGGAAGTGTTTTATTATGATTATGCATTTACGCTTTATCTTCATATTGTGTTGAATATGAATGATTATTATTGCTCATGTTTGGGGGTTGTCCTTGTAGGTACACGTTTGGCATGATAGAAGGGCTAGACGGGTTGAGATGGTGAGCTTGTTGAGGATGCTTTTGGGACTTGAAGGACAGGATTATTTTGGATAGTATCTACTCTAGGAGTAGTATAAAACTATAGTTGAACGCATTCATTGATTGGAATGTAATTAATCCATTTGGTAGTCCTTATTTTTGGCATGTAATGCTTAAGCTCATAGACTCAACACGTTCTTTTACACTCTGATCTTTTATATTAGCTCGATTATGCCTTGATTCCGCACTTAAGGATTAGGGTCCTTACATCCCCTTTCCTTCAATTCCATCTCACGTCCATCTTTTCTTTCACCCCTCTCATACGTCAAACCTCCACCAATCTTCCACTCTTCGTCCAACACTCTACACCCATTCACCATCCAAACCACGCCTTCTTCAGCCTCCATCCAGAGACATCCAGCCTCTCTTCACCATCCATCATCACTCATCAACCCTACACCCTATGATTTGGAACAAGCCAACAAGATAATTGAAGAGCACGATCGAGAAAGAAGAGAGGAAGGATCGAGAATCAACAACGAAGTCGACTTGGGAGTTTGCTTTTACTTTTCAATTATTTGTTTTGAATTATTATTGGATTTATTGTGTTTTGAATGATTGAGAAATATTCTAAACATTGTTTTCCTTTAATATTCTTGATTGATTGAATTCATATATCATCTATGAGCATGTGTTATTGTTTATAATGCTTTTGAAGGATTGATCACCTTTGAATGATATTTTATTATAATTGAGATCGAGAGATGAAATTATAATACGATATAATAATTCATGCCGTGTGTTAAAGATTGAGATCGAGAGATAAAATCACACACGAGTGATAGCTTTGGGTTGTTTAATCTAAAGTTAGTGGTTTTCATAAATCGCATTCAATATTAAATTGTTAATTACGTGAACGAGAGTTACTAGTTGCAATTTGATGTTAGACTTAATATAGCTCGAGAGAGTATATTGAATAAATTCGGAAAACCTGTCACCTTAGAGATGTATGGAGAAAAGAATTGTAAGAGTTGGGTTAGGTGAATAATTGTCTTGATACTTTCTTGTGGATTTTTCTTGTGATCGTTGACTATTTTGGTTGGATTATAGTAGCTTAATTTAGTTTAGTTAAATTATTAATTGATTATCGTAGGTTAAATATAGTTAAAAGAAATCTTATTTGGTACTTGCTTGTTAGTCCCTGTGGGTTCGACAATCCGTATCTTCCTATCTATACTAAAACTTGACACCGTGCACTTGCGGTCTAAAATCGCTACACTGAGAAATTTTATGTTTAAAAAATAAGCGGTCAAGTTTTTGGCGCCGTTACCGGGGAATAATCTGTATAATATCATACGAGATTAGTTAATTGTAATTTAGCCAATTTGTATTATTTCGTGTTTATTTTTTCTTTTTCGTTTTAGTTAGTTGTTCTTGTTTTTTATTTTGTATTTTTGTTGTTGTCTCCTTTTGTCTGATTCAGTACAGGAACCATTTCTCTAGTGCATGCTCAGAAGAGAGGAGCCCATTCTCGAGCCATTTGATCCTGAAATAGAGAACTCTACTTAGAAGACTATGAGAAGCTCAAGCAATGGCAGACAATAACGAAGCACAGAACCCGAGGTCAATGATGGACTTTGCACAGCCAATACTTCATGGATCTTTATCCAGCATTACTAGGCCGACAATCCAGGCAAATAATGTTTGGGGAGCTGCCACAGACGATCCGAACACTCACATCTCCAACTTCTTGGAGATCTGTGACATGTTTAAACATAATGACGTCTCCGACGACGCCATCAGGTTAAGGCTCTTCACTTTTTCATTAAGAGACAAAGCTAAATCCTGGTTGAATTCATTACCTGCAGGATCAATTACAACATGGGAAGGGATGACAAAAGCTTTCTTATCGAAGTACTTTCCTCCCTCCAAGACGGCAAAGATGCGGAACGACATCACTACGTTCGGGCAATTCAATCCCGAGAGTTTATACGAGGCGTGGGATCATTTCAAAGATTTATTGAGGAGATGCCCACATCACGGTCTACCCATATGGCTTCAGGTACAGACTTTCTACACTGGTTTGTTTTCTGCTAACCAATCAATGATAGATTCAGCATCTGGGGGATCGATCATGCGGAAGACACCGAAAGAAGCATATAACTTATTGGAGGAAATGGCGTCCAATAGCTATCAGTGGCAATCGGACAGGAACACGCCACAAAAACCAATAGGAGTCCATCAAGTGGACGAGATTACTGCTATTTCGGCTCAGTTGGAAGCTATGAACCGGAAGATAGATAGCATGGATGCAGCAGCGATGCAAGCTCAAACTATTTTCTGTGATTTATGTGGAGGCGGTCATCCAAGCATTGAGTGCCAAGCAGGTAACCAATTTAACCAAACTACTGAAGCTATAAATTTCATAGGGAACAGGCAGCAGAACAATCCATATTCGAACTCATACAACCCGGGGTGGAGGAACCACCCAAATCTGAGGTGGTCAAACCAAGAGAATGTGTTGAATCCACAACCACAGTCGGGGTTCACACAAAAACCGAGTATGGAGGAGCTGGTGGCAAAACTGATTTCGTCAACTGAGGTGAGGATGCAGAATCAGGATGCATCGATTAAGAACCTGGAAGTGCAGATAGGGCAGTTGGCCACGTTGATTTCTGGAAGGACGCAAGGTACACTCCCGAGTGATTCTGTGAAGAATCCAAAGGAGCAATCAAGTTAACAGACGAGGAGGTGAAGTCCAGCTTGGGACTATAAATTAAGAACTTTCTTCCCCTTCCTCTTTGTAGTTTAGTTGTTTTTAATTTGTTTGTAGATGTTCCGAGAATGAATCCGTGCAATTTTGTTGTAGGTGTAAAAGCAAGAAAGATGTAGGCGAGGAAAACCGAGCGGAAAAATATTTTGAAAAAAAAAATAAAAAATTTGGTATTCTGGTGCTGGCGATCGATCGAGATTTATTCTCGATCGATCGCCCGAAAATTTTGAAGACCAAGAGGTTCACTGCCTCGATCGATCGATCGAAAAATTTCTCGATCGATCGATCGAGAGAAAATTTTGAAAAATAGGGTACCGAAGAGCAGTCTGTGCATAACTTTAAAAAAAGTTTTCCTCTCCCCTTCAGCAAAGAACCAAATCGCCTCCTCTAATCTCTCATCCATAAATTACTTCAAATCTTTGAAGTACGAATTGTTCTGATGAGATTTTTAATTGCAGATCTGAAGAATTGCAAGCTGAATTGGGTAGAATTGCATCAAAAAAGAGAATTCCATGCCAAGCGCCAAATTCATCAAAGATCATATTTTTTCTTGTTTGGGGGAATTGTTGTTGTGTTGCGGGGTGTTGGTATTGCTGTATTTTGGGTGTGGTGTTTTTGGTGCAGTTAAGCGAAATAATTGAGAGCAACTTAGCAAGAAAATGGCTCCAAGAAAGAGGTCAAAGCAGGCAGAGGCTTCACAGAAGCAAAAGCAGGCGGAGGCCACCACTTGTGAGCAAGAGCATGACGAACATAAGTTTGTCAATGCCACAGCAGCTGAGTTATATCCCAATTATCACAAGAAACCCCTCAGTCGTGAAAGGGGCATGAGTATGGACAAGATTGAATGTCATGTCATTAGGGCAGTCAGACGACGAGGGTGGTTTCAGTTTGTGAAAACACCGATGGATGATGTGGTCCCGCTGGTGAGGGAATTCTATACGAATCTCCGAGTTATCCCACCAGGGCACCTAGCAAATGTTTTTGTCCGAGGGACGGATGTGCTGGTAGATCAAGCAGCAATCAATAAAATTGGCAGCGGGACGATAAGGGAGATCCACAGGTGGTTCTCAAGAAGCATTTGACACCAGAGGCCCAAGCATGGTTCTCATTTGTCGCCTCACGGGTCATGCCCTCGACCCACACTTCTGAGGTGACAAAGGACAGAGAGGCCCTGGTATTTGCCATTCTCAGAGGGCAGGACGTGGATTTGGGCGAGATAATTAGTGATCACATCTATGAGATCGGTAGCAGCCCACCTACCTGCGCACTACCGTTTCCATCTACCATCACTGCTTTATGCTAGAGATGCGGAGTGAAATGGGGGGAAGATGAGGAGTTAATTCCACCAAAGACCCCAATTGTTGTTGACGGTCCACCACCTCCTACAGGCCGAAGAAGGGCTAAGCCACGACCCTCGGACACCAGACATGCCGGAGCATCATCATCCTCTGCTGCAGAGCATACTCACATCACCTTGGACTCCCTTCACAGGGATCTCCAAGACATTCGCCTAGAGCAGCAGAGCATCCATAGCATGCAGCGGGACATACACAGCATGCAGAGAGCATTGCAGTTGGACCATGAGCAGGTAGCTCAGCGTCAGATGGAGTTCATACTACCAGAGTGCATGGAACACTGCCATTGCCCAGGGCTTCCCAGGATTCCAGTTCCCGCCAGAGCCACACTTCGCACCATATCAGCCGCATGCACCCCCACCTGCTGAGTACCCACCATTTCCACCATACCAGGGTGAGCAGCATCACTACCCAGTTCCCTCTGCGGAGCATGATGAGGACGACGATCAATGACGATCGTCGTCATGGTATGTGTTTTGCCTTTAGGCTTATTTGTCTTGTACATTGAGGGCAATGCACATATTAAGTTTGGGGGGGTTTGTTTATATTTGTTTTTATTATTAGTATATATTTGTAGTTTTTACACTTTTTGCTACTTGTCTTGTTTATTTCCTTGCATGACTGCACTTTTTGAGACTAATTCGTCCTTGAGCACTATCAACAAATTTTTTTTTAAAAATGAGTTAATCTTGAGAAATGATGAGTTGGATTTGCAAAGGTAATACATGATGAAATTAATCCCCATCTAGATAGGAGTCATGAAAATGTTTAACTTGTTTGAATATATCCTTTGTTGAGCTTATGTCAAAATTGAGGAATAATTTGAGCACATTTTGAGTCATGATTGAGTGAAGTATGTATTGAATAAAGTGAAAACTTGTGTTAACTATGATTAGTCTTGAGCATCTTAGAAAACTCTACAATTTATTTGAAAGCACTTTGAGGCGAAATTTTATAATTAGGAACTTGACTTGGAGATGATTTAGGCGATCTTTGGACCGTTTGTGCCTTTCAAGCTTACCTTGTCTATATCATTCCTTAGTGTCCCCTCTTGAGCCTTATTGAAAAAGAATGGTTTATGCATTGCATATAATTAGACCCACATTCGACATTTTTGGCTAACTCATTATACCTACCTTGGATTGAGCCTAAATGAAAAATTTTATCCGTCCCTAAGGGAGTATAATGAATCTCATTCATTGCACTGATTTTATGTAGATGAGTTCATTGTGGAAAACAAAATGAATAAAAGAATGAACAATAAGAAAAGATGTAGAGAAAAGCCTTGAATAAAATGAAAACATTCCAATAAGACCCAAAGTGGCCAAGGCTAGAAAAAGTTGAAGAAAAGCTCAATATCGTGCGAGCAAATTTTTGAACTGATTCTATTATACTCCCTTCTTTGCATTTATCCTACCTTTTCTTTGGAGCCGACACCAAAAGACCTAACGCTATAAGCTTTTAAAGACCTTCTGATCCAAGTCTAGGGAATAATTACATTAGTGGAGAAGTGCTGGATAGTAGATTTGTAGAGTAATCCAAAGTAATCTTGACTTTGAGTTTTTATGGCACAGTTTGATCTTAAAGATATGATTATACCTCATGATTGACAATAGCACACATGCACGTTCCGATGTTGCGATGTATTGTTTAGCTTAGGATAAAACGCTTCCTGTTGAACTTTGACTGACTCTTATTGATGTGTAAGTAGGATTGCTGAGCTTTTACTTTGAGTTGTAAAGATGATTCATTCAAAGTATTAAGTTTAACTCTACTTTTTGAGCTTATTGCTTGCTCGATGACGATCAAGTCTAAGTTTGGGGGAGTTGATAGGCTTAGATTTTAAGTGTTTTTAGCTGTAATTTCTTTCCAATTTTTCGTACTTTTTCCTGGATGAAATTACGCTTTTGGTATTTATTTGCTTGTTTCAGGAAAATAGGTAGGAAATGGAAGAAATGAGCTAAAATGAAGGAATCGGGTGAAATCGAGGCGAAAAAGAGAAGAATTAAGATTTTTCAGAATTTCGATCGATCGAGATTATTTCTCGATCGATCGATCCGGGCAGAGAGTTCAGCACCAAATTTATCGAAGTGTCGATCGATCGGAATGAAAATATCGATCGATCGATCGAGGCAGAAACTTTTAAACGCTGAAGCAAACAGTGCACCGGTCGATCGAAAACACTTTTCTATCGATCGATACGCGATTTTCTGAAAATTTTATTTTCCAAAATTAACGTGATTCTCGGTGGTTTAAATGTGGGATCTCTTCCATATCATTCCATATCATATCAGAGAGGGTTGAGAGCCGTTTTTCATCACCTAAAAACCCTAGTAGCCGCCGCCGACAAGAAGGAGGAGAAGCCATCTTCCTCCGTTCTTCATCCAAGCTTGAGCGAGCCATTCCGGAGTGCAAGGAAGGAGCAAGAGAAGAGATTACGGTGCAACGCACGGATTCGTTCCAGCATTTATCGTATTTCTAAACTCGGTTTTATTTGATTTTCATTTTCATTGGATGTTTTTGAGGTTGAGAAACAATTAAACGTCTTATTGATTTGTCTTGAATTAAATTGAGTTTATTTTATCGATTTTAAGTATAATTGTGTTTCATTTATTGATTCGATTGTGTTTGAGTGGATTGATTACTTATTGTTCATGAATTAAATGCTTATTAAGATCAAAGCATAGCTAACTTTGATTGAATTTTGTGAGTTATAACCGAGATCGAGAGATAACGTTATAATACGCTACAGTAATTCATGAAGTATGTTTAAGATTGAGATCGAGAGATAAAATCACATACGTGAGCACTTTGAATCGAGAGATTTAGAGTAACTAGGTTTTGAAGATTTATGCTGTGATATCCCCGAAATGATTATGTGATTTTAATCATTTATTTATATTATGATGATTAAGTGTTAATTCATGAGGTTGAATTAATATGGTTGAGGAGTTACATTTCGGGGTGCATGCGACATATGTTGGGATGTTGGGGTTGTGGCATGATTATTTTGGGGTGTGTATTATTGTTTTGGTAAAAGCATATTTAAATGGGAATTGAAGTATTTTATTGAGAAAATACTATAAAATATCATGTGAGGATATTTTAATACATCGTGCTAAATACCGGGACCAAAACATAACACATCACATAACCCACCACCCAACCACCCCCCTTGACCCATGCCCTGCTGCCAGCTACCAGCTGCTTGCCCATACTCCTTGTCCCATCTCTCACCCAACCCTTCCATGTCTGAAATCACTCCAATTCTCTCCCACAATTCGTCCAACAGCTGCTAAGGAAGATAGGGAGGAGACCTTCCATTTTTATTGCTTGGAAAGCTTCCAAAAATCGGAGCAAAAAGGGGTGAGAAACCATTTCTGGGTTTGAAATTTAGTTGTTGAGTTCATACTTTTATTGGTGTGAAAAATGGCATGTTAGCTTAGGTTTCTTAAAACTTCGATTTAAATGCTTACATGGTGTTGTTATGAAGCTCTCTGCATTTTTCCTTATGTATATTACATGTTTTATGTTGAGGAAATAAGCATGTAAAGTAAGGTGTTCGGAAATCTGGGTAGGAGTATGCCCTGTTTTTCTGGAAAAATGTGGACTGGGAGTGATTTTGAGGAGGTGATATTATGCATGTTAGATAGGTTTTAGGGTGAACCTTTGATTTGAGTACATGCATGGTAGTTTGTCAAGCCCAGGACGTTTTATATTTGAGCATGCTTTATGAAATATGTTGTAGTTTTTATAGCATGAAATGAAGTACTCAAGAAATCTGGGAATGAAAATGTTGCCCTGTTTCCAGAAAAGTTGATCGAGTACTTGTGTAAATGGTCGACGTTTATGCTTGTGGGTTTATGTTTGGGGTTGATATGAATACACTCAGGGTAGTGTATTGTAACTTCTATCATGTTGAGTTTGGCATGTGGTATGTCTTACATGTTAGATCAAGAGGCATAAATATCGGTGTTAAAGAGTTTCCGGAAATCTGGGCTGAAACAGAGCGACCGATCGATCGGCAAAAGCCGTAGCATTTTTCCAAAATTCAAACAGTTCACCGATCGATCGGTGATGAGGACCGATTGATCGGTAGTGTTCTTTTTTTTTAAAATGTGGAATTTGTTTTAATTTTGATATTGGATTCTAATGAGACATCTAATATTGTGTTGTACACTCGTGTAGAGCCTTCACAGACAGCTACACAGCGCAGGGGATAGAGTCCCACAACACACTACATTTTGGAAAGGTACGTAAGCGACGTACGGGCATCCCAACGGTAACATGTACTTATGTTTGTCTGTTTGACACATGATGAATGCAATGTGATGCATTAAGAGTTGATACATGTTATTATGCATTGTTGTTGCATATTATGCATTGTTGTTGCATATTGTGATGTGGAATAAAGAGGTGTATTCCACGAGTCAGGGGTGATCACAGTGAAGGTTCAATGCTTACGCTTGACCGCTAAAAATGTGGAGCGGGAGGGGGGAGGCTCGCTTGCACATGGAGGCGGGGTATACCATACTAAGCGATGATGAGATACCGCTAGTATGAAGAAGCGAGGATGAGATACCGCTTGTTTTGAGATTGTAAAGCAAAGAAGCATTAAAATAACTGATGATGACTGACTCAAGAAAAAGAGATGATATGTCATGACATTTATTTGTGAAGCCATATATTCATATAGTGTTTTGATTATGAATTGTGGTACAGGGACAACCAATGAGCATTGTAAATGCGATGGAAATACAGGAAGTGCTTTGTATTTTATGATTATGCATTTACGTCTTACATTCATATTTTGTGGTATATGAATTATGTTATGCTCATGTGTTGGGGGTTGTCTTTGTAGGTGCTTTTGATGATGAGAACCAGGGTCGGGGTTGAAAAGCCGAGCTGTAAGGAGTGCTACAGGATTAGCATGTTAGAGAAATTTTGTATAGCTTCTACTTGTGGTAGAGTAAGACTATAGGGTAGTACCTTTTGTAGGAATCTCTGAAATTCCTTTTGAAACTTTTGGTACTGTATCTTTTAAGCTCAGGTTAATCAACATGACTCATTACTCTTATTTATTCATATGAATGTTTAGTTCTCTTAATCGCACCTATTAGTATCTTGAGATATCGGGGTCTCACATATGCAATATCGGATTAGTAAATAAGTGAACGAGAGTTACTTGTTCTAATTTGATATTAGTTTCTATACAGCTCGAGAGAGTGTATTGAATAATAACGAAAACCTTTCACCTTAAGAATCAATTGTTTGGTAATTGCCTATTCAAACAAATCTTTGAAGATAACATAGTTGAACGAAGAGCTTGATAAATTTCTCGAGCGAAATTCCTTTGCATATCCGGAAACCATTCATTTTATTTATTCTTATTTTTATTTAGGTCGTTTAGTTATAAATTTGCAGTAGTTAATATACCCTCTTTTTAATCGTAGGCTAAATATAATTTTAGTAGTTTTATTTGGTACTTATACGTTAGCCCTGTGGATTCGACAACCCTTACTTTCATTTAACTATACTAAAACTTGACACCGTGCACTTGCGGTAAAGAATCGCTACACTGAGAATTTTCTGTTTAAAAATAAAGCGGTCATACCCCAACATGGTATTTTAAAAGCATTTACAAAAATGCAACAAACTTCCAATAAATTCATATCTTCCTCATAATTAACAACCAAAACAATAAATCATGTTAACACCCCATTTTCTAACATGCATAACATGCACCCCGAAATGCAACCCCGGGTCACGCCTACCATGTGACTAAGCATTTCAACATGATAATTAATTTCAACACATAAATCAATTATCAACATAATTCATCATATAAACATAATTAATGCCCAGATTGCAATTAATTAATTTCGGGGCATCACAATACTCCTCTACTTATAAGATTTCGTCCTCGAAATCGCATGCACTTACCCAAAATAAAACTAAACATAAATCATACCAGAAAATAGTTCCGGGTAATGCTGCACCATATGCCGTTCCGTCTCCCATGTAGCCTCCTCGACACTCCGACGATCCCACTGAACTTTGACCGTCGGTATAATCTTGCTTCGTAATCTGCGATCCTCTCGATCCAGAATTCTGACCGGTCGTTCTACGTAGGATACATCTGAGTCCAACTGCACTTCAATAGGCTGTAATACATGAGACGGTTCTGGCTCATACTTCCGTAACATAGAGAAGTGGAAAACATCATTAATACCAGATAAAGACGGCGGTAGAGCCAAACGGTAGGCCAATGTACCGATACGCTGCAAAACTTCATACGGCCCAACATACCTCGGAGATAACTTTCCCCGCATACCAAACAAACTACACCCCTGAAGGGTGAGATTTTCAAGAAGACCTTGTCTCCTACTTGGAATTCTAGCGATCGTCGTTGCTTATTGGCATAGGCTGCTTGCCTATCCTGGGCCGCTTTCATCTTTTGACGTATCAACTTAATCTTGTCTTCCATATCCCTGATCATATCCGGTCCTCCGACCGCTTTACTAGTCAAGTCCTCCCAATACAGCGGTGACCTACATCGTCATCCGTAAAGAGCTTCAAAAGGAGCCATTTGAATGCTCGCCTGATAGCTGTTATTATAGGAGAACTCTACCAGTGGTAATGAATCTTGCCACGGAGTATCAAACTCCAATACATATGCCCTCAACATGTCTTCGAGCGTCTGAATGGTACGCTCTGTCTGGCCATCTATCTGAGGGTGGTAAGCTGTACTCAGTCTCACCTCTGTGCCCAAAGCTGTCTGGAGACCCTCCCAGAAATGTGAAGTAAACCTTGGGTCTCTGTCAGACACAATCGAGACTGGAACTCCATGTAACCTCACCACATCCCGTAAATATAATTGGGCCATCTTTAGATATGTGAAAGTCATACAATAGGGGATGAAATGAGCTACCTTCGTCAGCCTATCCACGATCACCCAGATCGCATCAAATCCAGAGGTTGTCCTTGGCAAGTGGGTCACGAAAGTCCATAGATATGTGCTCCCACTTCCATTCAGGTACCTCTAAGCTCTTCAGCTCGCCACCAGGCCTCGGCCTTTCTGCCTTTACCTGCTGGCAGATCAAACATCTTTTGACAAAAGTTATAACATCACGCTCATGCGTCTCCACCAGAACTGGTCGCATAAGTCCTTGTACATCTTTCTTCCACCCGGATGTATGCTAAACCTGCTGCTATGAGCACGGTGCAAGATCCCTTAACACAACTCTGGTGTCCTCGGTACTACCCAACGGTTGCCAAGCCTCAAGGAACCATCTTCTGCCACTCTGAACTTTGATGGTTTTCCTCGAAGTACTATCGATAACCATCTCTGAACCTCATCATCCGACTTCTGGGCTTCCCTGATAGCCTGAAATATGTCTGGCTCAGCCAATAAGGTCGACACTCGCACCGGCAACGTGTCTACATCGAAATCATAGCCAAGATGGCAATAAGAAGTCATCATAGCTGATAAACTCATGGTATCCTCAGCAGTACTCTTCACCTTCCGACTTAAGGCGTCTGCTATCAAATTTGCTTTGCCAGGATGGTATTCAATCTCACAATCATAATCCTTGAGCAAATCCATCCATCTTCTTTGCCTCATATTCAGCTCCGCTTGGGTGAATAAGAACTTCAAGCTCTTATGGTCCGTATAAATGGTAAATGAAGTACCATATAGATAACGTCGCCAAATCTTCAAGGCGAAAATGATGGCCGCCAGTTCCAGATCATGAACTGGGTATCTGGTCTCATGAGGCTTCAACTGTCTCGAAGCATAAGCCACCACGTGCTTATGTTGCATCAACACACAGCCCAAACCTTGCAGTGATGCATCCGTGTACAAAGCAAACCTCTTATTCTCAGAAGGAATCACCAATACAGGTGCCGTAGTCAAACGATGCTTCAATTCTTGGAAGCTTTCCTCACAAGCTTCGGACCAATAGAACGGCACTCCTTTCTGAGTCAGCTGTGTCAACGGCTTAGCGATCTTAGAAAATCCCTCGACGAAACGTCGGTAATAACCCGCCAAACCAAGGAAGCTCCGTATCTCGGGTACAGAAGTGGGTGCAGCCCACTCCATCACAGCTTCGTCCTTCTTGGGATCTACAGATATCCCGCTGCTTGATATAACATGACCCAAGAACACCACACTGCTCAACCAGAACTCGCACTTGCTGAGCTTTGCATATAGCTGATGATCACTAAGGATCTGGAGTACTATCCTCAAGTGCTTCACGTGTTCCTCTTCGGTTCGGGAGTAAATGAGTATATCGTCGATGAAAACAATGACGAACTGATCCAAATACGGTTGAAATACTCTGTTCATCAGACTCATAAAGACATCTGGGGCATTTGTCACCCCAAAAGGCATGACTAAGAATTCATAGTGCCCATACCTAGTCCTGAATGCTGTCTTCTGAACATCATCTTCCCTTACCCGAATCTGATGATACCTTAGATCGATTTTACTGTAGAGCCTCGTACCCTGCAGCTGGTCAAACAAATCATCAATTCTTGGAAGCGGATATTTATTCTTCACTGTAGCTTTGTTCAGTTGTCTGTAATCGATGCACAGACGCATCGAACCATCCTTCTTTTTGACAAATAAAACTGGTGCACCCCAGGGCGATACGCTAGGGCGTATATAGCCCTTATCAAGGAGCTCTTGCAACTGAATCTTTAACTCCCTTAGCTCCGCTGGTGCCATCCTATATGGGGCACGAGAAATGGCAGACGTCCCCGGTAGTAACTCAATCCCAAACTCGACCTCTCTCGTCGGTGGGTATCCGGGAATCTCTTCCGGAAAGACATCAGGAAATTCCGCCACTACGGGCACATCCTCAACCTTTAAGTCTTCTTTCTTTTTAGTAATTGTGCCATCTTGACAGCAGATATCAACGGGATCTTAGAATGAGAACCATCCCCAAAGAATGTCCATTGGACACCCATATCAGACCTGAATCGGACAGTCCTCTTCCTGCAGTTCACAACTGCCTTGATACCTGTTCAGAACATCAATACCCACGATGCAGTCAAAATCTGACATTCCCAGAACAATCAAATCTGACCTTAGCTCGTTATCCTCAAAATAAATGAGGCTGTCATAGACAATCCGATCAGCAATCAAACTTCTTCCAGCGGGTGTCGAGACTACAAGAGGCGTGGGCGACGAAGAAGTGCATATGTGGTGTCTTTCCACAAAACTTGTCGACACGAAAGAGTGTGACGCACCTGTGTCTATCAATATAAAAGCAGGGTGGGTAAATAAAAGACACGTACCCGCTATAACCTCCTCCGGAGCCGTTGTAGCCTGTTCCCTTGTCAAAGCATATACCTGCCCCTGAGGTGGCCCCATAGGCTGACCTCCAAACTGCCTCGGTACAAACGGTAGCATGTGCTGCACTGCTCTGTCTGCAGGCCACCCCGTAGAGTTCTGTTGTCCCTCCCGATTGGGACATTGCCGAGCAAAGTGGCCTTATTGCCACAAACATTACAACCGACGCAGTCTTTCGTAGAATGTGGTTGCCCACAAATAGAGCACCGAACCTTCCCAAATCTGTCTCCCTGAGACTGTCCTCTTTCCGACGTGGCATCATTCCTACGGCTTCCTCTCCAACGATTCTCGGGCCTCTTACCACTAAACCTCGAAGCCGATGTGTTCCCCCTTGGCTTGAAGTGATCACCCCTCGGCCTTAAATTATCAGAAGTTGATTTCTGAGGGGGTGCTGGAGGTGGTACAACATCAGGATATGCACCAACTCCCAGTTCAGCTAGCTCAGCCCGTGAAAGGGCGTCATCAAAACAAGCAGGGCCATAAGTGATCACCCTGTCATACAGTTCAGACCTCAAGCCCTTCATGAAGTTCCTCATCTTTGCTTGAGTACTTGCGGCGATGTGGGGTACATATCTGAGCAAAGAACAGTAATGAAAAGCATAATCTGACACAGGTATGTTACCTTGCTTGAGGTTAGTAAACTCATCTTCCTTAGCCTGTCGTGCAACAGCTGAAAAATAGCAGGTCAGAAACCGAGTTCTGAATAGCTTCCAATTTATTTCTTGACCCTGAGTGTAAGGACCCCAAGCCCTTAACCCTTGATTAGTGTATTAATCAATATGTGTGGCACATGCTTTCAATAAAAATCGATCGGGAAACTCAGATGACACTTTACCATTGAATGGCAAATACAAAATTTTCTTTAATACTCAATGTTATAAGATCATCATCCTAACAACAAATAGACTCATAAAGTTCGCCCATTACCATCCCCTTTACACCACTTTTTACATTGTGGACTTTATAAAAATTTGGGCAGAGTCTCCCCATAAATTGAGCTATCCCGAAACAAAAGCACATCACATAATATAATTCCCGGCCAGGGAATACACAATACTCAACAGAATACAGAACACGAAGTAAATTCCCAGCCAGGGAAGACACCACACAATAAGACAACTAAAGTGGGTTTCAACACCCACATAATACACCAATGACTCTCATATCATTAGCAATTATAACCTTAATTGCATGCATATAGAATGAAAGAGAGGAAGGCTCATGCCTTTATATACAACCCATATACAAGTATAACTGTGCTCACATGCGAGCATCATAAATGTATATATACCCCTCGGGTGTATATAAGTACCCTATACGATACCGTGCTCCATCAAGCCCTGGTACCACGATCCTGGGAGTAAATCCAATCTACAGCTCAAGCTCAACTCCAAAGCCATCGATGTACCTGTTCACCTGTCCCAACAGAGACAGCCCCCACACGGGGTGAGCATACCAATTCCACAATTTCATAATCATAATGACATAATACATAATTTACAAAAATGTAAATATTTTTGAACATATGTGACTTTTCCTGGATGGTATCATCCTCATCCTAGTGTACCCCTGTAATATCCCTGTTCTCAAAACAGATAAATCATCAAATCCTGAATATGCAGTTAATCATCACATTGGTTAACCCTAGCCAGTTTCAAATTAACAATATCTCATTACATTTTCCTTATCAAAGAATTATGGTAATTCTAGATATCATGTAGAGATTTCCTTAACTTCCATTACCAATTGATCAATTCCTTGATTAACTTACGTCTCTGTTCCTATTCATAATAATAGGGAATGGAATATAGATATCTTGGATATCTAGTCAAATGCCACATTTCATCATTTGCTCGCTTCATAGCGGCAACATGTATTTCCTCACGTTAAGCAAATAACAATCAAGTTTCATTTCCCTTATCCTATAGGTTGTCACCTATATATATATCATGCATCACACTTGCAAAGATATAAATTAAAGACATGCTCGTACGCTAAACGTACCTTAAATCCTCGTAGTCCAAGCCAAACCTTGCTTGGGTTCCATGCCCCGAGGAATGATGTGCTAACACGATAAAAAATTCACAATTATTTACGAACATGTAACCCATGCTCAAGCACATCCATAACCCTCAAAAATATTGTCAACACACGACAATTAACCATTTAAAAGACCCGGGGCAGGGCACATGCAGGGAGGGAAAACGAATGAGACATTATCGAAAATTGTTCAAGAACACCCTTCAAATTTTCGAACCCTAAACCTCACAATTCAAACCCAAACTAAGCACCATAATACATCTAAAACATGTAATAAACGACCCATTACAAGAATCACCACCCCCCTGCCAAAACCCCCAAATTCGAACCCCAAACCCTACGAAATTAGGGACATATTCGAACCAATCAACACAAAAAGGCAGGGAATTACATGAGAAGCATGAAAAAGGGGTAAGGAAGGTTACCCAAACGAAGATCGGAAGGAAAATCGCTCAAAAACGAAGAACCCTAGAATTTGGGCATCTGCGCTGTTCTGCAAAGTCCGAACGCAAAACGCGACAAAACTTCGAATTGCCGGTGTGGAAAGCTGCGCCTGGACGAGACGAATCCAACGGCTGGTAGGACGCGCCGGATGGCGGCCGGACGGCGGCGGGCGCAACGCTTTTACGCGTGGGGGTTGGGGGCGACGGGAAAGGGGCAGACGCGGGGAGAGAGAGTGACGGGCAAGGTGAGGAAAAATGGTTCCAATAATTAAAATCTCGGGTTCAACTGGTATTTATAGCAAAAATACCCCAAAATACTAATAGCCCCACAAATACATCATGATTCATTAAAAATCATCTGTTTTCAAAAACTCTCTCTCTAACTCCAAAACCCCCTACCGGTGCCCACACAAGCACCCCAGATCCCGAGTCACACTAAAAACCCAACTCTTAGGTTTTTCACCCAAATGAGAATACAATCTCAACCTCGGGATCCAACGATCCCAACTACCCAAATAAACGAGCCCAGAAGGCCCAACACCGCGATTAAACTCCAAATCGCCACGTAAAACAACTTTAGGGGTTATTAACACTCCAGGATTAACATCTATAATCCCTGGTCATCACAATATCCCCCACTAAAAGAATTTCATCCTCGAAATTAGCACCGGTGTATCACGTAACACCCAGGCTACACAACAACATGAAGCCATAACCTCGATTCTTGACCATATCAGAATCGTCTTAATAAACGCGAGGATACTTACCTCATATCAAACTCTGAAACAGAGCGACTTTACCAAAACCAACATATCACCCAAGAGGCAAAACGTACCTCGATGCGGTTCATCCCAAAAGTCAGTCTCTCATGACTGCAAAACAACCAATACTTACGATTTGCTTAGCTTGGCATACAACTGATTGTCCCTAAGAATCTGGAGCACTGTTCTTAAATGATTCCCATGCTCTATCTCACTCCGAGAGTAGATAAGTATGTCATCAATAAAGACTATGACGAACTGATCAAGGTAAGGCTGGAAGCAGTGATGGATTGGTCTACGCCTACATCTGTGCCCGAGATCCGTAGCTTCCTCGGTTTAGCGGGTTATTACCGATGTTTTGTCGAGGGTTTCTCTAAGATTGCTAAGCCGTTGACGCAATTGACTCAGAAAGGTGTTCCGTTCTTGTGGTCTGAGGCTTGTGAGCAGAGCTTCCAAGAGTTGAAGCACCGGTTGACTACAGCACCTGTTCTGGTGATCCCTTCGGAGAACGAGAGGTTTGCTTTGTACACGGATGCATCGCTGCAAGGTTTGGGCTATGTACTGATGCAGGATAAGCATGTGGTGGCTTATGCTTCGAGGCAGTTGAAGCCTCATGAGACCAGGTACCCGGTTCATGATTTGGAACTGGCGGCCATTATTTTCGCTTTGAAAATTTGGCGGCATTATCTTTATGGTACTACTTTTACCATTTACACGGACCATAAGAGCTTGAAGTTCCTATTTACCCAAGCGGAACTGAATATGAGGCAAAGGAGGTGGATGGACTTGCACAAGGATTATGACTGCGAGATAGAGTACCATCCCGGGAAGGCGAACCTGACAGCTGACGCCTTGAGTAGGAAGGTGAAGTATACATCAGAGGATGTTATTCAGTTATCGGCCTTGATGACTTCTTGCTGTCATCTGGGATATGACTTTGATTTAGATGCATCGCCGGTACATGTATCGACCCTATTGGCAGAACCGGACATCTTTGAACTTATCAGGAAAGCTCAGGTGACAGACGTTGAGGTGCAGAGATGGTTATCATATTTACGTCTGGGTCAGTCATCAAAGTTCAGAGTAGCAGAAGATGGTTCCTTGCGGCTTGGTAATCGTTGGGTAGTGCCGAGGGCACCGGATTTGCATCAAGGGATCTTGCATCGTGCTCATAGCAGCAGGTTCAGTATACATCCAGGCGGGCGAAAGATGTACAAGGACTTATGTGATCAGTTTTGGTGGAGGCGGATGAAAAGAGACGTCATTGCATTTGTTAAGAAGTGTTTGATTTGCCAACAAGTAAAAGCAGAGAGGCAGAGGCCCGGTGGCAAGTTGAGGAGTTTAGAGATACCAGAGTGGAAATGGGAGCACATCTCTATGGACTTCGTGACCCACTTGCCAAGGACTGCCTCGGGATTTGATGCGATCTGGGTGATCGTGGACAGACTGACAAAAGTGGCTCACTTCATCCCTTATTGTATGTCTTTCACATACTTAAAGATGGCCCAGTTGTATGTACGGGACATAGTGAGATTGCATGGCATTCCAGTCTCGATTGTGTCTGATAGAGACCCGCGGTTCACATCGCACTTTTGGGAGGGCCTTCAATCAGCTTTGGGTACAGAGGTGAGACTGAGCACAACTTATCACCCTCAGACTGATGGTCAGACAGAGCGTACCATACAGACGCTTGAGGACATATTGCGGGCATGTGTTTTGGAGTTCGATACTCCGTGGCAACATTCAGAGCCACTAGTAGAGTTCTCTTACAATAACAGTTATCAGGCGAGCATTTAGATGGCTCCATTCGAGGCCCTTTACGGTCGACGTTGTAGGTCACCATTGTACTGGGAAGATTTGACTAGTAAGACGGTCGGAGGACCGGAATTGATTCGAGAAATGGAAGAGAAAATCAAAGTGATCGTCAGAAAATGAAAGCGTCTCAAGATAGGCAAGCAGCCTATGCTAATAAACGGCGGCGACCATTAGAATTCCAAGTGGGAGACAGAGTCTTTCTGAAAATCTCACCTTTCAGAGGTGTAGTTCGTTTTGGTATGCGCGGGAAGTTGTCTCCGAGGTATGTTGGGCCATACGAGGTATTACAGCGCATAGGCACTTTGGCTTACCATCTGGCCCTACCGCCGTCATTGTCTGGTATACATGATGTCTTCCATGTATCTATGTTGAGGAAGTATGAGCCAGATCCATCTCATGTGTTGCAAGCTTCAGAGGTTCAGTTGAGTTCAGATGTATCCTATGTTGAATGGCCAGTCAGAATTCTGGATCGAGAGGATCGCAGACTTCGAAGCAAAGTATTACCGATGGTCCTTACATGTGATGGTGTATGCGAAATGATTGTGATATACTTTGATAATGGAATCAACTGTTGTGTTTGATTAATGTGATGGGATTGATGAATGTTCCGGTAGCCTTTATCTCCGAGCGAGGGAGGTACTTGCCGCTGTCATATGAAGCGATGGTAGTATGATATTTGCCGCTGTCATGTCTAAGCAAGGTAACATGCCGCTGTCATTGTCGAAGCGAGGGATATCATATGATGCCGCTATATGTCGAAGCGAAGGGGTCCTAAAATTCCGCTGTTGTATTGGGATCGGAACAGTCACAATTCTATTGATTAATGTGGAATATTGTGGTTATAACTGGAAACGCGTTATCGATCATTATATTGTGAACTAATGATTTTGTGCATAAGTTTATGAAACAGGAACGACAATGAAATGTGCTAATGTGGTAATCGAGGAGCATATCTATTAATCGTCTCATGCGCTCAGTTATTTGATTAAGTTGAATTGTGTTAAGTATTGATGTATATGCTCATGGTGAGTTGTTCCTGTAGGTACGCTTTTGGACCAAGGGGGCTAAGGGTCGGGTTGAACTGTGAGCTGAAGGAGGCATGAAAAGAGATAGAATACAGGAAATTTTGGATAGTCTCTACTCTAGGAGTAGTATAATGCTATCGCTTTAACATTCATGATTGGGAATGTAATTAACTAACTGTTGAAGTTTTATTTTGGCCTGAAATTTTATTGAGCTCACATAACAACCAGAATCCTAAGATGTCTTTAATACATGTTTAGCCCTATTTATATCTTGATTTCATTGTTAAGGTAGAGAGGCCTTACACTGAGCCTCTTGCTCTATCACTGTGGTCTTCCACCACATCAGCTCCTTCTTGGCCAATTGGAACTCCGCTAGCCTTATCCAGGCTAACTTAGCACAAGGAGCCGCCACAAATATCTGTTCGATCCTCTCTAACCACTCCTCAGCATGTTCCCTCTGTCTCAGTTCCTTCGAACATCGGGGGTCGGTATGTCAGGAACTGAGCCAAACTTAGCTCCCCGGGTAGTAATTGTTGCTCAGAGGGTTCTTCACCCAAGGCTGGCGGTGGTAGGGGATTGGTACGTCCAGCACTTGCATTGACACTCACCGCGTCTCCTATGTCGATATTTGCTGCCATACTGCAAGACAAGGGTTAACAACAATACCCAAAAGCAGTTCATATAATACATCATTAGAGAAACAAAACATGTTAGTATAACATCATATACTTCATATACAACACATGCACAAAACATGTTTAAAAGTGAGCACCTAGCTAACTTATTGCTAAGGTTACCCTTCACTCTTTCCCGGGTTCTCTAACCACTGCTCTGATACCACTTATGTAGGGTCTTCCTACCTTAACATCATCTTAAACACATATTATGGACTAAACATGCATTCATAACATCTTAGGGTACCGGTTGTAGCTTTGAGCTAATAAGATTACAGGCCAAAAATAAAATTTCAAAAGCTAACTAATTACATTCCTGTCAATGAATGTTAAAGCGATAGAATTATACTACTCCTAGAGTAGAGACTATCCAAAAATCTTGTATCCTATCTTCTTTCATGCTCCTCATAGCTCACTGCCTCAACCCGACCCTTAGTCTTTCAATCCAAAAGTGTACCTATAGGAACAACCCATCATGAGCATGTACATCATTTCTTAGCATCATAAGGTAATGGCATATAAATAAATGCATGGAAATAATCGTAACATATACTTCCTGGTTAATCGCATTAACCCACTTTGGTTGTCCCTGTTTCATAGTCATGCATATGATCATTAGTTCTTGATATAAATGATTAAAATCATACTTAACATATATGCTCATAATCAACAATGTTATTGAGAAATTGGGATGTTTCTGGTCTTGTTATGTCCGCGGAACAATTGGCCCACTTGCTTCGACATATAGCGGTACTATGATTACCCCTCGCTACACCTTGATAGCGGATGTAATCTCCTCGCTAGCTATGTCAGTGGTAAGTACCTTCCTCGCTTTCCCATAACAACTACAAGTACACTCAACCATTCTCAATAACATAGTTAAACACATACATCATCATCACATCATAAACATCATCATCTTATACTTACTTATCATGACCATCATCATGAACACCATATCATCTTCATTCATCATAAACATCATCATCATAAACTTACTTATCATGATCATCATCATGAACATCATATCATCTTCATTCATCATAAACATCATATATACTTATGTAATCATAGCATAGTCTTAATGTAGGAGTGTGTTTTACCGTCCGATGCCGGTACGCTTCTTACGTACCTTAATTCCCAAAAGTGGAGAAGTTGGAGAACTTTATCTCCTTGATGTTGTTGGTACCTGGGATGGTTCTACACAACCATACAAATCAATATTAGAAGCTAAATAATAGCCAAATAACAAAAAATCATCAAAAATCATCATTTTCCAATTTTTAAACAGCGGCGACCGATCGCTTTAAACATGGCGATCGATCGCTTTAAACATGGCCATCGATCGCCTGACTGTTCGCTTCGCGGCGATCGATCGCTTCATTTGAGGCGATCGATCGCCTGCTGTGTAAATCGCTACTGGCCATCGGCGATCGGTCGCCTCATATATGGCGATCGATCGCCACCTGCTGGTGCGCGATTTTCCACCATTTTTGAGCATTTTTCAAGCTCTATCTTATACCCTTCAAACCAATACTTTCCTACAACACCAACATCATAAAACTCACTAAAACCCACATAAAACACTTCAAAAAAACATACCCCAACAACATACAACACATACTCAAAACAAACCCACCTAAAACACTTCAAAAATCATCCCATTTCAAAACCAAACATCATCAAAACTTTAGGAAGGTTCCATACCTATTGAAGACTCCAAATCTTAACAAATATCCCACAAACAAAAGTTTATGGAGCTTTCCTTCTCCTTCCTTGCTAGATTTCGAAAATGGGGTAAATGGGTAGGGTTTGAGAGTGAGTTGGGGATTTAAGAGAGAAAAGGGATAAAGTGAATAAAGTGTAGTGGGGTAAAGGGTTAAAAGGGGTTGTGTAGATTAATTAAAATTGTACCCCAAACTTAACATGATATATAAAATACCCCAACATGGTATTTTAAAAGCATTTACAAAAAATGCAACAAACTTCCACTAAATTCATATTTTCCTCATAATTAACAACCAAAACAATAAATCATGTTAACACCCCATTTTCTAACATGCATAACATGCACCCCGAAATGCAACCCCGGGTCACGCCTGCCATGTGACTAAGCATTTCAACATGATAATTAATTTCAACACATAAATCAATTATCAACATAATTCATCATATAAACATAATTAATGCCCAGATTGCAATTAATTAATTTCGGGGCATCACATTGTGAATTGATGAAATAGATGATAATTCCAAGGAAGAGTCGACCAATTCCAAGAATCGCTTTCATTAGTTTAATCTTTAGTTTTAATTTTAATTAGTATAATTCATTCACAACCCCATCTTTATTCTTTTGGTTATGATTTTCATTACCACAAAGATTCACACCTCCTCGTGAGATCGATCCCTACTCACACTACTACATTATTGTTATCAATCTTGAGGATTGAGTGGGGTTAATTTGGGCGTACACGATAAGCGCACTACCAAATTTTGGCTCCGTTGCCGGGGAAGCGTTGTATATTTTTGTGTCAATATTTTCTGTTTTGGTTTCTTTCTCTTTCTTTTTCCCCCACCGCTACTCTTGTTTGTTCGTGCTTACAGGTTGAGTTCTGAAAAATTGGATCTTTTCATGGAGGACTATAGGCGACTAGATGAATTGGAGTATCTTGTGCAACAACTTGGCGTAGAGTGGACAAAGTGCATACAACTCAAGTTGGAGTGATCATCCCAATCTCAACTATGACAATCAATGGATGAGCACACCTCCACCCTACATGCAAAGCACTCTACCGCCATACATACCGCAATATCCGCCATGGCCGCAACAACCTCAATACCATACCCCTGGTGAGTCTTTAGAGGATCTTGTTTCAACACTTAATGATAGTACTTTGCAATTTCAACAGGAATTCAGGGCTAGCACTCAGAATTTGGGTAGCCAAATGGAGCAACTAATAAGATCGATCGATCGGATAGCAGAACACAAGGAGACCATGATTGCATTCGAATCATGGAGTGATGAAGAATATGAGACTATGGAGAAAGTGGTACTGATGCCACCCGAGCTAGAACAGGAGACACATGTGCCAATAGAAGAAAATGAGCTTGTATATCCTACAACTCCGAATGGTATGTTTCCAACTGAGAGCTATGTGATTACTTAGATGAATCATGTGCTGTGGAAGAGGAGTCGGCGAAAGAATACTGTGATGAAATGGATCCTTGAGACTATTTTTCCGAAGACAACATCACCTTGGACAGTGGCGAAGAGGTAGAAACTCCAGCAACGAAGGTACTGAGGCCATCAATACTTAAACAACAAACAGAGATCGAGGTAGATGACAAGGAATCTCACCAGAATGAGATTCCCAAAGGCGAGCATAGGGGACAACAAGTTAAAGGATGCCATGAGGTAGATCTTGATCGACCTCAACTAACTTCTTTGGAGGAAGGCGACATAGTGAAAAGACAAAAACCCTCCAAGAGGTGCAAGGCGAATAGGCATTGCCTTAAGCGAGAGAACGGGCCACCGACGTTAAACAGAGGCGCTGCTTGGGAAGTAAACCAAGGGGAGTTAGTTTCCATTTCCTTTTATTTTTTATTGCTTTATTAGTTTGACTTTTCTCGTTTCTTGTATTTTTGCCTTACATTGGGGACAAAGTAAGATTTAAGTATGGGGGAGGGATTAGTGGTGTGTTATTGCTTTTCTATTACAAAAATACAAAAAAATCAAAAAATTTGAAAATTTTGAGCTCATAGTCAATAATGGATGCATGCTTAGAAACACTAGCCCATGATAAAACCTAATTGATATCATGCATACTTTTGAACATAGGTGAATTGTTAACCTTGGAACACTTTGAACTCTAATGCAAATTTTGCTTTAACATAGTAGTTGAATATTTTGAGCACTAATCCGTCATTACTTGTGAAGTGTGCATATCTTAGTGAAGATTGTGTGAACTTTGTGAGCTTTATTGTCAAAAGAATGGAATGCATAAAAGAAAAGGGATGCCTTGAGAAATTTGATAAAAATATGACTCCAAGGGGAGCCAAGGCACAAAAGAAGAAAAGTGTTGAAATAAACCTTGTGAAAAAGAACAAAGTTGAAAAATTCATGCAAGAAGATAAGCTTTTAGTGTGCATATAATCATACTCTCTTGTTTGATATATCTTTTTCATTTCTTTCATAAGCCAATACCTAGGCCAAGCTACAAGCTAATAAAGACCTACTTAATTCGTGTATGAAAAGTGGCTAAGATAGTGGAGAAGGGTGTGCAAGTGAGCTTATACTTGTGTTAGTGTATGACTTGAACTATTGTGGATTTGCATCTTTTGGATCTATAATTGCATATGACACTTGTTTATGACCACACACACACATCCACTACTTTGTTGAGTATGAAATGTTTAGGGATTGAACTTGTTCCACTGTTAACTTTTCATTGCCTTTCATTACTATGCATGTTTATAATTGTTGAGACGTTAAAGTGGGGATAAGTCAATTTGTTATGAAGCTATGAGCCAAACAAAAATATTGTAGTTTTATCTGATTTACTCGAGGTCGAGTAAAGTTTAAGTATGGGGGTATTTGATGTGACTAGAAATAGACACATCTATTGCGCTTAATTGTATACGATTTGGTATATTTTGATGGATAATGTTAGGATCGGTCCGGAGTGTTTAGAGGGGGGGGGGGTGAATGAACACTCATATTAAAAATTAATCCCTTGTGATTTCTTTCGGATTAGTGAAAGAAATCTGTTTCTTCATCAACTCTTTTTCAGAACAGACCACTGAATGTTTAAGTGCGGAACGGTCTGTTCTTAAATTAGTAAGAACGGCTCGATGGCTTGGATAATAGAACGAGTGCAGAATGATAAAACACAGAATATGTTTCTGGAAGTTCGAAGGTGGTGTAATCCTTCTACGTCTCCCCTTCTTCCAATTAAGGAAGGATTCCACTAGAAGACTTTGATTTATACAATCCTGTTGTACAAACCCGATTCAGCTGGATTTACCTCACTACCAGACTGAAACTCCTAGTCTCTCGATCTGTTCAGACACACTCTGTCTGACAGTTACAATTGTTCTCACTTCTATATTTCAATACATAATACACACGATAGATTTTTATTGATCACAAAAATCTTATATACAGACAGTCTGATTTAAGCAACGAAACTTCTACTTTCTTGAAGACTGGGACTGATGCGGCTTGAAGTCTTTTCTCTTTTCCCCCTTTTTGTCAGCAGCAATCTCTTGAAGAAAATCGACAACTTGTGCTAGCTGAGCATTGATAGTTTCAAGATGAGTGTCTTGAGCACGAAGGGAATTGGCTACGGATGCTCTGACTTCAGTGGCCAGCTCGATCTGCTCTTTTCTCAGGCTGTTTTTATAGGTAGCTTGCTGAGAGAATAGATCATTCACTCCTCGTTGAATACTGCTAATACTGACTGTCATCTTCTCTTTGACTGAATCAAAATCCAAGACTGTGGTCCGCTGACTTTGATGAACCTCTATGACTCGTTGAGAGAGATAGACAGTTATCAGAGAGGTGCTGAAGGGACCTTGCCAAGGATGGAGCTGCATCAGATAACTGGCTTGGAGAGTGATCTGATGACGACAGGGTGTGATCAGCTTCTTCAGTAATCGGTATAAGTGAAGATAAAGCAGCTTGGCGTGTTTTGGACTGGATCAGGGTGATCAAGTCCGAAGAAAAATCTTCTAAGAACGCCATATCTTCAACAGATTGTTATGGAGGAGTGCTAGGTCTCGAAGGCTCCTCAACATGTAAAGCTGCAACAACATTGGACACCACCAGATCCGGATCGACAAACTCTGGTGAGACAACTATTGTAAGTGCGGCGGTTGGACTGAGTTGAACATGGGAGACTGATGATCCCAGAGGAATAGACGTTGATGGGGAGTCCAACAAAACATTCAAGGGTTCATCTTCTGTAGCAGACGGAGCATTAGTCATTGGCTGCTCCGCTGTCTGATCCGCTATTCAATCTGCTGTATGGTCCGCTGCTCCAGAGGAAACAGTCTCTATGAAAGGTTCTGCCAGAGTCTTGCTCGCAGTTGGATGATCCAGGCTGGGTACTGGAGTGGATATGCTGAGCTTCTGTCGTTGAAATCGGACAGCTAAGTGAAGAGCATGAATATCCATTTCCAGTTGAGCAATAACAGCACAATCATCTTTGGCAGTTGGAGTGCTCGGATTGAAATTTGCTTTCTTAGCGGCCAAGAGCAAATTCGCCAGTCTGAATCTCTGGTTGGCCTGAAAGAGATCTTTGCGAAGCACCGCGACTCTCACATCATCCGTCTCTGTCCCCTTAAGGACTTCTTCTTCCATTTTCTGCAGTCTTCTCAGCTTGCCGAAGAACATATCAATGTGGTTGATCGTTCTGTACTCGACATATTCATCAAAGAACACGATGAGCGCCTGGACCTTTTCTTCAACATCCTCCATAGCGATGTCGATGGCTGTTTGCACGGCAGATTTGGGTTTGGAGGAGAGGGGTTCAGTGAGAATGGATTTTCCCTTGCCGATGGAAGATGGAGATTTGATCCCTGATTGGGTGTAGTCTCCCAATTCAGTGATAACAATCCCTTTGACCACGGGAATGGCAGAGGGGACTCGGATGGTTACTTTAGGTGCAGTGGTTGAAGCTGTTGAAGGTTGGGTTGTAGGTTGGGGTGCAGGGGTGGCTTTTGTGGGAGGCAATATGTGTAGGGTTCTGAGAGGTAGGGTTTTGATTGGCTTGGTGATCTGGGTTCTTGGCTTTTTGGGAAGGGGCTTGGCTGGAGATGAAGGAGCAGACTGAGTTTCCTCGGAGTCAGTCTGAATGGTCAATTTGCGCTTGACTCGAGGCCTTCGAGCAGCAGCCTGTTCTTCTCCTTTCTCAATCTTGACTGCCACCAGATCGGTAGGAGTGGGTGGAGCACTCTTGGACTTTAGGAGAGCCAATCCCTTGGAATTGAGAATTTTAAACGGACTGAGAGCAGACGGCTTCCCCAGCTCGATGTTCAGCGTCTCCAGTAGTTTGCTTAAGGGCACAGCAAAACAGACAGCCTGTTTGGAGGCGATGACTGTCTCAAGCAGAACTCCAAATAGTATTGTAGACCAATTCATCTTCTGCCCTGAGTGAATAGCAGCCATGGCCCGGAACTTGTAGGGTCTTCCTACCTTAACATCATCTTAAACACATATAATGGACTAAACATGCATTAATAACGTCTTAAGGTTCCGGTTGTAGTTGGAGCTATTAAGATTTACAGGCCATAAATGAAATTTCAAAACTTAATTAATTACATTCTCAAAATGAATGTTAAAGCGATAGAATTATACTACTCTTAGAGTAGAGACTATCCCAAAATCCTGTATCCTAACTTCTTCCATGCTCCTTTAGCTCACTGTCTCAACCCGACCCTTAACCCTGGTCCAAAAGTGCACCTATAGGGACAACACATCGTGGGCATATACATATTTACTTAACATCGTAAAAAGGAGACATAACAGTAAATGCATGAAATCTTGGTTAAGTAAATTTTGCTGGTTATTCGTTAACTTCTTTCTGTTGACCCTGATTCACATTCATGCATATGGGTATCTTACCCTATCGTATGGCATCTTACCATATCGTCAACATCGTATGGCATCTTACCATAAGGGCATCTTACCCTACGGGCATATTACCCTATCGTATGGCATCTTACCATATGGGCATCTTACCCTAGCGTATGGCATCTTACCATATCATAAACATCGTATAAAACATCATCATAAACTTACTTATCACAATTATCATCATAAACATCATCATCATGAACTTACTTATCATAATCATCATCATAAACATCATCATCATAAACTACTTATCATAATCATCATCATAAACATCATAATCATATCATCATAAACAATATATGTAGGTGTATGGTTTACCATACGATTCCCGTACGTTTCTTACGTACCTGAATTCCAAAAGTGGAGAAATTGGAGAACATTATCTCCTTGATGTCGTTGGCACCTGGGATGGTTCTACACAACCATACAAATTGATATTAGATGCTAAATAATAGCCAAATACCAAAAATTCATCAAAATTCATCATTTTCCACTTTTTAAGCAGCGGCGATCGATCGCTACTTGAGGCGATCGATCGCCTCACTTTTTGCCTTGCGGCGATCGATCGCTTCATTTGAGGCGATCGATCGCCTGCTACGCGAAATGGCTACTGGCCTTCGGCGATCGATCGCCTCATTTCAGGCGATCGATCGCCACCTGCTGGTGCGCGAATTTTCGCCATTTTTGAGCATTTTTCAAGCTCCATCTTAAACCATTCAAACCCAAACTTTCCTACAACAACAACAACATCATAACTCACTAAAACCCACATAAAACACTTCAAAAATCATACCCAACAACATGCAACATACACCCAAAACAAACCCACCTAAAACACTTCAAAATCATCCCATTTCAAAACCAAATATCATCAAAACTTTAGGAAGGGTTCCATACCTCTTGAAGACTCCAAATATTGACAAAAATCACACAAACACAAGTTTTGTGGAACTTTCCTTCTTCTTCCTTGGAGGATTTCGAAAATGGGGAATGGGTAGGGTTTTGGGAGTGGATTTGGGGATTTAGAGGGGAAAGGGTAAAGTGAGATAAAGGGTATAGTGGGGTATGGGTTTTAAAGTTAAATTTGTACCCCAACAATTAACATGATGTATAAAATACCCCAACATGGTATTTTAAAAGCATTTACAAAAATGCATTCAACTTCCACTAAAATCATGCTTTCCTCATAATTGGTAATCAATATAATTAAAATCATGTTAACACTTCATTACCCAACACATAAATCAATTACCACCTAATTCATCATATAAACACCATTAATGCTCAAATTGCATATAATTAATTTCGGGGCATCACAGAACTTCTCAGCAGTAACAGCATCATAGCTTCCGGCTTTGCCCAATAATGGCTTGCCAACAATCTCGCATAACACCTGGAAATGAAATAACATTTCCTTCTTCTTGAATGAAGGCTGCAGGCGGTGGCCAAAGATGGATACCTTCCCCTGAAGATTCGTGAGGGAAGCTTGAGGAATCTGGCCAAACTCAGTCAGTCCGGAGTTGGGAAGACCAAAGGTCTTTGCCAGCGTCGACGGAGATATTTCAAATGATTTGCCATTTACGGTGGTGGAGATGAATGTCTTCTGTGATACAGCATTGGCGAACAGTTCGCGAATCTCCGACTCGTAAACCACCGTGCCACACTCCAGAAAATTCCTTAATCCAGATGATTCCAAAATTTTGAAAATATAGACAATTTCTGGATTTTCAGCCCTGTAGATATCATCGAACTCAACGGAGAGAGAGTTGTGAGTTATGGTAGCCATTTAAGTGTAATGGAAAAATACGAAGAGTTTGAAAAAAAATGAGAGAGTTAGAGAGCAGACAACGGTAAATTGTAAAAAGTGAATGAAAATGAGATGTTCAGCCCGCTAAATAAGAGAGAGAAGACACGTGTCTTTATCTCGATGACTGATAATTAAATAATTCAAAATAAACGGTCAGGATAAAAGAGAGATAAGGCGGTTAAAATTTGCGATCAGTCCGGGCTGTTTTAAACAATTATTTTATTTAAAGATTTGTTGACCAGACAGATCATGGGATAACATCAGATTTGACATAGATTGGTCTGAAGGTTCGGACCGGTCTGTGTCGTTCTGATCATTGTATTATCGATCTGTGCCAGCGTACAATCTTTAAAAAATAACTAAAAGAAGGATACTTCTTAAAACATCAAGATAAGTCTATTAAACCAAGAATTTGACGAAAATATTTAAACTTAGCCTCAGGAAGTGGTTTGGTGAAGATATCTGCTGCTTGTTGTTCTGTTGAAATATGCTCGATCCGAATTTCCTTTTTGCCAACATGATCTCGAATAAAATGATGTCTAATATCAATGTGCTTTGTTCGAGAGTGCAAAACTGGATTATACGTTATAGCGATTGCACTTGTGTTGTCACAAAATATCGGAGATTCAACAGCTTGAATGCCATAGTCTTTGAGCTGGTGTTGAATCCAGAGCATTTGAGCACAACAGCTTCCAGCGGCAAAATATTCTGCTTCAGCTGTGATGTGGCAATAGATGTTTGCTTCTTGCTAAACCAATAGATCAATCTTTCACCTAAGAATTGACATGTTCCACTGGTGCTTTTGCGATCAATCTTACAGTCAGCATAATCAGCGTCTGAATATCCTATTAAGCTGAAATTTGAATCTTTGGAATACCAAGACCAACGTTCTGAGATCCTTTCAAGTATTTCAGAATACGCTTAGCAGCAATGAAGTGTGATTGCTTTGGTTCTGACTGAAATCTAGCACACATACAGACTGAGAACATAATATCAGGCCGGCTCGCTGTAAGATACAAGAGCGATCCGATCAGTCCACGATACATAGATACTTCAAATGTTGTTCCCCCTTCGTCTTTATCTAACTTGATTGTAGGACTCATTGGAGTTGATGCAGTTGAACACGTTTCCATTCCGAATCTCTTGAGAAGCTCTTTGGTATACTTAGTTTGATTTATGAAAATGCCATTGCTGAGCTGTTTGACTTGGAGACCCAGAAAGAATGAAAGTTCTCCCATCATACTCTCTCAAATTGTCCTGCATTAACTTAGAGAATTTCTCGCATAATTTGGGGTTAGTTGACCCAAAAATGATATCTTCAACATAAATTTGAACTAACAAAGTATGTTCCCCCTTAATAATTTAAATAGAGTTTTATCTACTGAGCCGATCTGAAAATCATGGTTCAGCAGAAATTGAGACAGAGTATCATACCGGCTCTTGGGGCTTGTTTCAGACCATATACTGCTTTATTCAGTAGATATACATGATTTGGAAATGAGTGGTTCTGAAATCCAGAAGGTTGCTCAATGTAGACTTCCTCCTGAAGCTTACCATTAAGAAAGGCACTATTAACGTCCATTTGATATACCTTGAAGTCTTTAAAAGCAGCATAAGCAAGAAATATTCGGATTGCTTCAAGTCTGGCGACTGGTGCAAAAGATTCATCGAAGTCAATTCCTTCTTCTTGTCGGAATCCTTGGGCCACAAGTCTGGCTTTGTTTCGAACCACAACTCCATCTGTGTCTAGCTTGTTTCTGAACACCCATCTGGTTCCAATAACAGGCAGATCGCTTGGCCTGGGGGTTAGACTCCAAACTTGATTTTGTTCAAATTGATTAAGCTCTTCTTGCATGGCTTTAATCCAGTTGAAATCAGTCAAAGCTTCATCAATCTTTTTAGGTTCCAGATTTGATATGAAAGCAGCATGAGTGAATTCATCCATCATCTGTCCTCTAGTTCTAATCGGTGCAGAAGGACTTCCAATAACTAGATCAGATGGATGCCTCTTTGTCCATCGATAACTCGATTCTGGATTGTCCGGTCCAGACGGATGAGTAGTAGCGGGATTATCAGCATCTGATTTAACATTAGAGCGAGGAACATCCGGATCGACTCGATCTGAAGGAGCTTCATTGCCGTGATCCGGTCTCTCTGGTACTTTAGGTTCCGGTGGATTGTTTCTTGACCTGTTATCTACAATCTCATCATCACTGTTAGCTTCGAGATGTATATTTTCCATCTGATTTTGAATCGATTCCTTGCTACCCTCAATACATAAAGATTCATCAAAAACTACATGAACAGATTCTTCTACAGTTAAAGTGCGATTATTGAAAACACGAAATGCTTTGCTATTAGATGAAAATATCCTAAGAATATCCCATTATCTGATTTAGCTTCAAATGCTGTAAGATGATTCTTACCATTATTGTGAACGAAGCATTTGCAACCAAATACATGAAGGTGAGAGATAGACGGTCTGTTACCAGTCCATATTTCATATGGAGTGAGATTCAACTTCTTGTTAATCATAGACCGATTTTGAGTGTAGCACGCAGTATTTACAGCTTTTGCCCAGAACTTTTGCGAAATGCCAGAATCAGCAAGCATTGTCCTTGCTGCCTCTTTAAGCGTTCTGTTCCTTCGTTCTGCAACTCCATTTTGTTGGGGAGTTCGGGCGGCTGAAAATTCATTCTTAATTCCTTGATCTTCTAGAAAGGATTCAAGATTATGATTTGAAAACTCAGTGCCTTTATCACTTCGAATCCTGTCTATGCTTGATGATTTCTCATTCTGAGTGCGTTTCAGCAGCTTGATCAATTTCGGACCGGTCTGATCTTTACTGCTCAAAAATATAGTCCAAGTAAAACGTGAGTAATCATCAATAACAACAAGAGTGTACCGCATTTCCCCTAAACTTGTTATTGGTATAGGACCAAACAAGTCCATATGCAATAGTTCTAAGCAGCGTGAGGAGGATTTGGCATTCTTGTTTTTGAAGGATGATCTGATCTGTTTGCCCATTTGGCACGCTTCACAGATCTTATCCTTAGCAAAGTCGATCTTGGGCAAACCGACAACTAAATCATGTTTACACAGGCTAGAAATAGTCTTAAAATTGAGATGATTCAAGCGTTTATGCCACAGCCAGTGTTTATTATCATTATTAGCGATGAAGCAAGTAGGATTATCAGATTGAGCAAAGTTCCTGTTAATCTTATATGTATTTCCATTTCTGATTCCTACAAGCATGGTCATACCGTCTGACGATTTAACAGTGCAAGTGTGTTTGTGAAATTCTACAGCATAACCATGATCACATAGTTGACTTATACTAATCAGATTATAGCATAGATTTTCAACTAACGGCACATCATTGATAATAATATTACCATGGACAATCTTACCCTTTCCCACGGTCTTACCCTTTGAGTTATCTCCGAAGATGATCTTGGGTCCAGTACATTTTGTGACTTCAGACAGCAGCTCGATGTTTCCAGTCATGTGACGAGAACACCCACTGTCTAAGTACCAATCTGATGCAAGTTTCTTCGGTACCTGTCATCAAACATAATTATTGTTGTTACCCAATCCGACTTGGGTCCAGAACGGATTAGCCCTTTGGGAACCCATACCTTTATCAACTTTAATGGCTTGTGTGTGTCTGGTGTGCGGTGAGCTGATCTGTTTCGATGTTGTGTGTGATAATGTGTGCGATATGGAAACCTTTGATTCTTATAGGGTAGTCTATATCTTCGTTGAACTGGTTTTGAATTATAGTAATTGTATTGTCTTCCTTGCCTTATATCTTGCACCTTTAGATTTGGTCTGAAAGATGCAAAGCTTGCTGGTGCCTTTTCTTTGGCTTGGTTAACATATCCAATCCCTTTTCTCAAACCTTGATTCTCGAAAGAGACTCCCGTTTGAATTATAGGTGCTTCAGTCTCATATACTGTGCTGGATTT
Organism: Haberlea rhodopensis; assembly: GCA_907163345.1. Lineage (NCBI taxonomy): Eukaryota > Viridiplantae > Streptophyta > Magnoliopsida > Lamiales > Gesneriaceae > Haberlea > Haberlea rhodopensis. Next base: position 411,891 of record CAJQUN010000130.1, on the reverse strand, counting down.
AACAAATGTCATTTGTTTGATTTTGTTCTTTATCAGCAACAGTTCAGATTCATCTTTGGTGCAGTCTTTGATATCAAAGCCTATGCCTGTAACATCACCGACATTTCTTTGTACCTCTTGCAATTCTTCCAATGATGTTCTGGATTTTGTCCATGTTTTGAAAATATGAGAAAACTTAGCATTTTGTGTGCTAATTCTCTTATTTTCTTCATGGAGCTGATCATAAGAGATTTTTAGCTTATTCAGCTCGATCTGTAGATTGTTGCACTCACCCAGCTCAGAGCAGCTTGGTTTGATGTGCTCATCCATTTTATCATTGGCTTTAGCTTTGGTTTTCTCAAATGATTCAGCTAAGATTCTATAATCATTAGCCATGTCTTGCAGTGCGGACATAAGCTCTTCAAGTGTAAATTCATTTGAGTCAAGATCAAATACCTCGTCTGTTTGACTCATATCTTCGTCTTCCATTAGACATTGAATATCATCTTCGCTTTCGCTGGAAGAATATTCGGAGCTTTCTGAATCTGAATCAGTCTGAGCCCACTTGCTGTTTCCTTCTTCTGCTACTAGGACCTTTTGGGACGTCCCATGATGACTTTTACGATCTTTGTAGTGCTTCTTTTTCTTGTCATCACGATGCTTCTCTTTTCGTTCTTCTTTTTTCGGTCTGGTGCAATCTGCAATAAAATGTCCGGTCTTACCACAATTGTAGCAAGCCTGATCATTAACAGCATCGTCCTTTCTTGATTTATAATGATGAGAGGGTTTAAAATTCCTCTTATTTTTAGACATGAATTTACTAAATTTCTTGATAAATAATGACATAGCATCATTACTTATCTGTTCGATAGATCGATCTGTTGTGGGGGCGGTCTGGTCTGGAATGGCTGCCAGTGCTTTGTTTGGTTGAGAGATGAATGGCTCCGCTTCACCTCTGGTGAAGTGGGGTCTTCCCACCTTAACAATGTTATAGTGACATAAGAAGGACTAATCATGCATTAAATAACATCTTAAGGTTCCGGTTGTTACATGAGCTAACAGGATTACAGGCCCAAAATACAAAACTTCAAAAATAATTCATTACATTCCCAAAAGAATGTTAACATTTAGATTTACACTTCTCCTAGAGTAGATATTAATCATAACTTGAAACCTAAACATTCCTGTGATTCCTCGTAGCTCACTGCCTCAACCCGACCCTTAGTCCTTTAGCCCAAAAGTGTACCTACAGGGACAACACATCATGAGCATATACAATCTTACTTAACATCATAAAAACATCACAGTAAATGCATGAAATATTGGTTAAGTAAATATGCTGGTTATTCATTAACTTTTTTTGTTGTCCCTGATTCATATTCATGCATATGGGCATCTTACCCTGTGGCATCTTACCACATCATAAACATCGTATGGCCTCTTACCATATGGGCATCTTACCACGTGGCATCTTACCACTTAATAACATCGTATGGCCTCTTACCATATGGGCATCTTACCCCGTGGTATCTTACCACTTAATAACATCGTATGGCCTCTTACCATATGGGCATCTTACCCCGTGGCATCTTACCACATAATAACATTGTATGGCCTCTTACCATATGAGCATCTTACCCCGTGGCATCTTACCACATAATAACATCGTATGAATATATAAACATCATATAAACATCATCATTTCATCATAAATACTCATGCAATAAAAGCATAGTCGTAGTGTAAAGATGTGTTTTACCGTCCGATGCCCGTACGTCTCTTACGTACCTTTTCAAAAGGAGGAGGAGTCAACAGACTTTATCTCCTTGACTGTGCTGGTACCTGGGATGGTTCTACAAGACCACATAATACCATATTAGATGCCTCAATATCATCTCCTACCATAAACTTAACAAAATAAATCATCATCTTATTTTTCAACATTCTGCCTCTCTCGATCGATCGGCCCCGAGGTCTCGATCGATCGAGAAACTGTGCATAAACAGTGCCCAAACGCTCTGCCTCGATCGATCGATCGAAATATTTTACCGATCGATCGGAAAATCCTTCGATCGATCGACGCCTGGATTTCAAACCATGCTTAAAAGCTTCTACCTCGATCGATCGATCGGTACAAGAATCTCGATCGATCGAGCACTCTGAAAATCGGGATTTTTCCAGATTTTCGAGGACCTCATTTCATATCATCAAATCTACTTCATAACACATCATACTTGCTCAAACAAACATGCTATGAACTTCATAATTTCAAAGGTTTAATACAACCTAAGCTAACATGCATCATAACATCATCAAAATCTTCAACCTCATCCAACTTTTACAGAAAACAGAGCATGCATCTCTTTGCCCAGATTTTCGAGCACATGGTTTCATAGCCAGAAATCTATCACATAAAACATGTAACATGCTCGAACTAACATGCTAGTAGTTACATAATATTACCATGCAAGCACCCATACCAAGGTTTCACCCAAACCTATACCTAGCATGCATAAAAATCATCCCACCAAACCCAAACTTAACCAAAAACAGAGTACCAAGTCTTACCCCCTTTTTCTCTCCTTTTGGTATGAATTATTGCACACCTTTTACCAAGGTTTTTGCTCCTCTCTCAGCAACATTATTGCACACCTTTTACCAAGGTTTTTCCTCCTCTCTCAGCAACACTTCAGGACGTTTTTGAGAGGGAAAAATGTGGGAAGGAGAAATATTGGAGGTGGAGTGGTGGGGAAGAGAAGGAGGTATGGGTTGAGGGGAAAGGGGTTGGCAAGTGGGGGTGGCTGATTGATTTGGGGGGGGGTGGTGTGCGTAGGGTGGTCATGTGGTGTTTAATTGTGTCCCGGTATTTAGTACGATGTATTAAAATATCCTCACTCGATATTTTATAACTTCATTTAATTAATACATCCTTTAAAACACCCAACATGCCCCCTAAATCATATCATCATATCATAATTATAATCCCCCAATTCAAATACACCACAACCCTTAAACATATCATAAATCATCATCGTAGCACATAATTACATGACATTTCGGGGGTATTACATTACTCCCCTACTTATAAGATTTCGACCTCGAAATCCACATGCATCACCATATCGAAACTAAACATAAAGACATACCAGAGAATAGTTCAGGATAGTGCTGCACCATATGTCGTTCCGTCTCCCATGTAGCCTCCTCGACACCTCGACGATCCCACTGAACTTTAACCATCGGTATAACTTTGCTTCGTAGTCTGCGATCCTCTCGATCCAGAATTCTGATTGGTCGTTCTACGTAGGACACATCTGAGTCTAACTGAACTTCTGTAGGCTGTAAGACATGAGACGGGTCTGGCTCATACTTCCGTAACATAGAGACATGGAAAACATCGTGTATGCCAGACAGGGATGGCGGTAGTGCCAAACGATAAGCCAATGTACCGATTCGCTGCAATACTTCATATGGCCCGACATACCTCGGAGATAACTTTCCCCGCATACCAAACCGAACCACACCCCTGAAGGACAAGATATTTAAGAAGACCCTGTCTCCTAACTGGAATTCCAGCGATCGTCGCCGCTTATAGGCATAGGCTGCTTGCCTATCCTGGGCCGCTTTCAACTTTTGGCGTATCATCTTAATCTTTTCTTCCATGTCCTTGATCATATCCGGTCCTCCGACCGCTTTGCTAGTCAAGTCCTCCCAATACAACGGTGACCTACATCGTCGTCCATACAGAGCTTCAAAAGGAGCCATTTGAATGCTCGCCTGATAACTGTTATTATAGGAGAACTCCACCAGCGGCACTGAATCCTGCGACGGAGTATCAAACTCCAAAATACATGCCCTCAACATGACCTCGAGCGTCTGAACGGTACGCTCTGTTTGGCCGTCTGTCTGAGGGTGATAGGCCGTACTCAGTCTCACCTCTGTGCCCAAAGCTGTCTAGAGACCCTCCCAGAAATGTGAAGTGAACCTCGGGTCTCTGTCAGACACTATTGAGACTGGAATACCATGCAATCTCACCACATCCCGTATATACATTTGGGCCATCTTCAAGTATGTAAAAGACATGCTGTAAGGGATGAAGTGAGCCACCTTCGTCAGCCTATCCACGATCACCCAGATCGCATCAAATCCTGAGGCCGTCAGTAATACCCCCGAAATGTTATATGATTATGTGCTACGATGATGATTTACGATGTGTTTAAGGGAGTTGTGGTACTTTTAAATTGGGGGTTATAATTATGATATGATGATATGTTTTAGGGGGCATGTTGGGTGTTTTAAAGGATGTATTAATTTAAATGAAGTTATAAAATATCGAGTGAGGATATTTTAATACATCGTACTAAATACCGGGACACTATTAAACACCACATGACCACCCTACCCACACCACCCCCCACCCACTCGGCCACCACCCTCCCCCAAGTGCAACCTCTCCCCACTTGGCAACCCATGCCCCAACTTGGTCCAACCCATGCCTCATCAGAACCATTCCACCCCCACATCCCTTCTCTTCCTTCCTCCTCTCCACTCACGTTTCTGGTAAGCAGCTTTAGGGCAAGGAAGAGCTTGGTAAAGGTACTCAAAATCCTACCAAAAGAGGAGCAAAAAGGGGTAAGGTTACAAGTACCCTGTTTTCTTAAGAGTTTGGGTGGGTTGGATGTTGGTGGGATGTTTTTATTGGCATGCTAGCTTAGGTTTTGTTACACCTTCGATCTAAGTACTTTAATGGTGTTGTTATGAAGCTACTACCATGTTTACTTGAGCATGATGCATGTATTATTGGGTGGATTTGTTGGTACGAAAAGAGGTGTTCGAAAATCTGGGTAATGTTATGATGCCCTGTTTTTCTGTAAGTTTGGATGAGCTCAAAGTTTATGAGGATGTTATGATGCATGCTAACTTAGGTTTTATGAAACCTTGAATTTAAGTGCTTACATAGAAGTTTTATGAAGCCCCTAGCATGTTTGTTGGAACATGTTACATGTTTTATGTGTTAGATTTCTTGTTATAAAAAGTGGTGCTCGAAAATCTGGGTAAAAATTATGATACCCTGTTTTTGGAAAGATTGGATGAGTACTGATAAAGTTGGGTAATTTTAATGCATGTCGGTTTAAGTTTTGAGTGGAACTTTAATTAGAGTACATGCATGGAAGTTTTATGAAGCTCTTGGTATGCTTGTTCAGACATATTATATGTGTTATGAAGTAGTTTGAAGGGTATGAAATGAGGTGTTCGAGATTTCTGGAAAATTTCGCATGAATAAGAACGACCGATCGATTGGTGTCGGTGATGAACACCGATCGATCGGCGCAAATGCCGTAGCTTAAAATGGAAATGGTGAACAGTTAGCGATCGATCGGTAAGGGTGACCGATCGATCGGCAGTCACTGTTCATGTGTTATAAAATTTTGTGTTTATTTTTTTAGAAAATTGATTACGGTTCTTGTATCGGTGCCTAATATTGTATTATGTGGTTGTGTAGAGCCATCCCAGGTACCAGCACAATCAAGGAGATAAAGTCTGTTGACTCCTCATCCTTTTGAAAAGGTACGTAAGAGACGTACGGGCATCGGACGGTAAAACACATCTTTACACTACGACTATGCTTTTATTGCATGAGTATTCCTGATGAAATGATGATGTTTATAAGATGTTTATATATTCACATGATGTTATTATGTGGTAAGATGACACGGGGTAAGATGCCCATATGGTAAGAGGCCATACGATGTTATTATGTGGTAAGATGCCACGGGGTAAGATGCCCACATGGTAAGAGGCCATACGATGTTATTATGTGGTAAGATGCCACGGGGTAAGATGCCCATATGGTAAGAGGCTGTACGATGTTATAATGTGGTAAGATGCCATAGGGTAAGATGCCCATATGCATGAACATGAATCAGGGACAACAAAAAGAAGTTAATGAATAACCAGCAATGCATTTACTGTGATGTTTTTATGATGTTAAGTAAGATTGTATATGCTCATGATGTGTTGTCCCTGTAGGTACACTTTTGGGCTAAAGGACTAAGGGTCGGGTTGAGGCAGTGAGCTACGAGGAACACAGGAATGTATATGTAATGCCTCGAGTTGTTGTATATACGTATGATATGATTATGGTATAATTATATCAATTGGCGGTATATTAATGGGGGTTCGGGTGGAACCAAGAATGAAGTAATACATGTGTGATATGATATATGGTAAGGGCAAAGAATGAAACATGGTCTATGATTTGAAATATAGTAAGCTATCAAGAAATATGACAAGTCTATGCTTTTGGAGGTGCATGAGCATGTGTATTGAGTTGCATTTGAATGTGAGGTTCATTTCATGTACATGTTACTTAACATGTAATTACCTTGAAATGGTATGATAGCAAGTGACTTGAGGAACTAAGGATCCTATATCAAGTGAATTAAGGGGATGGAATCACATAATACACCAAGTTACACCTACAAATCTCTACCAAGCTCCTCTCCTTCTCTTTCAACTTTCTTGTGGTTTAAGCTTGGGTTTCACTTGTAACTTGAGCTAGGAGGGTGTGTGAAGTAGAATTGTATCAGCTTGGTAAGAACTTCATGGTTATATACTTGTTTTTGTCATTGGTGTTGATATATGAGAAATAGCATATGAAATGTTTATGTGGAGAATCATAACATGTGTATATGCTATGGATTGGATTCTTTAATGATAGAAACATGTTATTATGTTCCTAGAGATTTCAAGAAACATGTTGAAATGGTTTAATATGAGGTGTGGGAGAAGAACCATGGAGATAAGCTTGAAAATCGCCATGTTCAAAACTCGCCGATGCAGAGTAAAATTTAAGGCGGTGAAAGTTTGTGGCGATCGATCGCCAAGTTGTTGCGATCGATCGCGAGGGGGCAGAGAGTTTTGGCGATCGATCGGTGTTGATCGCGATCGATCGCCAGTGTTAAAATATTGAAAAATAAAATATTTTGTAGAATTTGATTTTAATGCCTATGATAACATGATATATTGTTGGCATTGTTGTAGCATCATCTCAGGGGACAGGACAACGAGGCACTTAGCTATTGACAACTGCTTTATCTCGTTTGTGTCGCAGTACAGGTACGTGTTGACGTACGGAGTATAGATATTGTGTGATGATGTTATGAGATTGATATCATATGAATTGTCTTATGTTGTTATCATATGATTGGTAGTATCATATGCTTGTACATTCATGGATATCATATGTATGTGAGATATACGCCTGGTTTGGGTATATGCTCGGTTATGTATTTGAGATATATGCCTGGTTTGGATATATGCTCGGCTATGTGACATAGAGATATATGCCTGGTTTGGATATATGCTCGGTTATGTGACAGAGAGATATACGCCTGGTTTGGGTATATGCTCGGTTATGCTATATAGCGATATATGCCGGTTTTTGGATATATGCTATGGCTATTATCAATTGAGGACGGTACTATGATATGTACTGCTAATATGAAGATGTGAGGTGGTTCCACTGACATATTGAGCTGAATAGGCATATCATTTTAGTCTCGTGATAATAGGGTATGTGTTGAGACATGTCATGACATGGTGCATTGGTGGATGCATGAGACAGAACATTCACGTTACGCTATATGATTTATTGTGCTTTATCATTGATATTGATATTGTGTTTTGATATTGCACTGAGATAGTTGTTATCTATACTCACGTTGTGAATGTTTCTGTAGGGACTCATAGACGTGGGGAGCGTGAGTCATGATTTCCGCTACGAGGGGAACCACTGCCTAGGAGTTCTTTTGGATTAGGTTGCTTATGTACATGTCATGTTTATGTAGAAAACAGATTTAGTTGGTTTTTGTACTCAGGATTTGGTACTGTAACAACTTATCTAGTATGAACTCTTAATCCGTGCATGGTATATTACTTAATTCAGACTCACATATGTATGTTAATTGGATACATAATGTATTAAGTAACGAGGACCCCACATTAGTGGTATCAGAGCAGTGGTTCGAGAACGGGGTGTACATGGGTAGAGGAAGTGTATTAGGGAGTTACCTAAACACTTTGAGAATGGTAATAGCATGTTAGTTTTTGGCATATGATGTTATTCTAACATGTTATATACTTGTGAATGTTATTGTTCATCCTTGTTGTACAGTTATGACAGACAGAGTACCACATGAGGATGTTGGGGATGCCATGAGTGGCAATGCTAGTGTGAGGATGGTGCCTGTGCCACCACCACCGATTGAACAAGGGCCAGTGGAACAGGTACTGTTGCCTGGAGAATTAACATTGACGCAGTTTCTGAGTTATCAGCCACCCGGTTTGAGGGGACTGAATCAGGAGAACTGGCAGAGGAGTGGCTAGAACGTGTAGAACAGATCTTTGTGTCAGCACCGTGTGCCAAGACTGCTTGGTTACGTTTAGCTGAATTCCAGTTAGCCAAGAAAGCGATGATGTGGTGGAAGTCCACAGTGCTTGAGTTGAGGGCTCAAGGACAGACAGTGAACTGGGATGTGTTTAGAACAAAGTTTCTGGAGCATTATTTCTCTGTTGCTGCAAGGCAGAGGAAAGAGGATGAATTTACCAATTTGAGACAGGGAGCAATGACAGTATCTGATTATGCTGTGCATTATTCTTCTTTGCTCCGGTATGTGCCACATATTGCTGTCAACACAAAGGCCAAGATTAGACAGTTTGTGAAAGGATTGAGGCCTGAATTATTTGATAGGGTAATGTCTAATAACCCTACATCTTATGAAGAAGCGTTGACTAGAGCCGAGATGGCTGAGATTGCTGTAGGGGTATACAAGGCTGTTGGACAAGCCCAACCACCTACATCTGACAGTATGAGACCTAGAGGAGAACCATTTAAATCATCACGAGGTGGTGCATCTTCATCTAGGTTTAGTGGAAAACGTTTTGGATCACAAAAAGGGGGTGATCGCAAATCTAAAGGACAGTTCCAAGGTAGTAGTAGTGGCACTGGTGTACAATGTTTTAAATGTGGTGGACCACATTTGAAACGAGATTGTCCTCAATTGAATCCCGTAGTTTGTTTCCGTTGTGGGAGACCCGGACATGTGATCCGTGATTGTACTCAAGTGGGTGGACAACAGAGGAGAGGACCCATTTCAGAGACTACAGTACAACAGAGACCACAGGGTGTACCACAGTCTGGTGGAGGACAGAGGACAGGAACACCTCAGGCTCAGGTGTATGCACTAAACAGGGAGGAAGCAGAGGAAGCTCCTGATGATGTGATAGCGGGTAAGTGTACTTTGTTTACTTATCCTGCTTTACTGTTGATTGATACTGGTGCATCACATTCTTTTAGTGCACAAGATTTATTGATCGGTATCATATATGCTCGTCTCCACTGTTGATGCCTCTTTATGTTTCGACACCCATGGGAACTACAGTGATGACTTGTCAGAGTGTGTCTGATTGTGATATTCAGTTTGAGACTGAGTATGGGCTACAGGCTGATTTAATTGTGTTAGGCATGACAGATTTTGATTGTATCTTTGGCATTGATGTGTTGAGTAAATATCAATCTGTTGTGGATTGTAGTCAGAAGATAGTGAGATTTGAGTCTGATACTGGCAATCAATGGTTATTCTATGGCCAGGGATCGAGGGCAAAGATTCCTTTGATATCAGCAATCCGATTGTCGCGTTTGTTAGAACGTGGACATGCGGGTTATTTGATTTATGCCCTTGATGTAACTGAACAGAAACTAGAAAGGAAAGTGGAGGAGATACCAATGGTTGCAGAATATGCGGATGTGTTTCCAGATGAGATACCTGGATTCCCACCGAGTCGAGAAGTGGAATTTGGTATTGATTTGATACCTGGTACTTCTGCAATTTCACGGGCTCCTTATCGGATGGCACCAACTGAATTGAAAGAGTTGAAAACTCAATTGCAAGATTTATTGGACAAGGGGTACATACGTCCTAGTGTATCGCCTTGGGGTGCTCCGGTTTTATTTGTGAAGAAGAAGGATGGGACAATGAGATTGTGTATTGATTATAGACAGTTGAACAAAGTAACCATAAAGAACAAATATCCTCTTCCCCGTATTGATGATTTATTTGATCAGTTGCAGGGATCAAGGATATATTCTAAGATTGACTTGAGGTCAGGGTATCATCAAATACGTGTGAGGGAAGGAGATATATAGAAGACAGCATTCAGAACTCGTTATGGGCATTATGAGTTTCTGGTAATGCCATTTGGAGTGACAAATGCTCCTGCTGTCTTTATGAGTTTAATGAATCGTGTGTTTCAGGAATACCTTGATCGATTTGTCATTGTCTTTATCGATGATATATTGATCTATTCACGGAGTGATGCCGAACATGTTCAACATTTGCATATGGTGTTGCAATTGTTGAGGACACATCAGTTGTATGCCAAACTCAAGAAGTGTGAGTTTTGGTTGACTAGTGTTGGATTTTTGGGTCATGTCATATCAGAGGAAGGTATATCAGTTGATCCAAAGAAAGTGGAAGCAGTGTTGAATTGGTCAGCACCTACTTCTGTGCCAGAGATTCGTAGTTTCTTAGGTTTGGCTGGATATTATAGACGATTCGTTGAAGGATTTTCAGCGATTGCCAAACCATTGACACATTTGACACAGAAGGGAGTATCATTTCAATGGTCAGAGGCTTGTGAGCGTAGTTTTCAGGAATTAAAACATCGATTGACTACAGCTCCAGTCTTGATCATTCCATCTGAGCATGACAGGTTTGCATTATATACTGATGCATCTTTACTTGGTTTGGGTTGTGTATTGATGCAGGACAAACATGTAGTGGCTTATGCATCACGACAATTGAAACCACATGAAATGAGATATCCAGTGCATGATCTGGAATTGGCTGCCATTGTCTTTGCATTGAAGATATGGCGACATTATTTATATGGTACGTCGTTTACCATATATACTGATCATAAGAGCTTAAAATTTCTATTCACTCAAGCGGAGTTGAATATGAGACAACGGAGATGGATGGATCTGTTGAAAGATTATGATTGTGAGATTGAATATCATCCAGGAAGAGCTAATCTTACAGCAGATGCCTTGAGTCGAAAAGTACATCATACGGCTGATGAGGTGATTCATTTATCTACTTTGATGACTGCTTGTTGTACTTTGGGTTATGATTTTGATATGGAACTAGTGCCAATAAGGGTATCAACATTGTTGGTTGAACCCGACATTTTTGAGAAAATCAGAACGGCACAAATGACTGATGATGAAGTACAACAATGGAAGGAAAGGATAAGTCAAGGACAATTATCTCACTTTGTACTTACAAGTGATGGAACGTTGAAATACAAGACTTGTTGGGTAGTACCTGCTGCATTGGGACTACGCCAAGAACTACTGCAACGTGCTCATTGTAGTAGATACAGTATACATCCTGGAGGGAAGAAAATGTATCATGATTTACGTACCCAATTTTGGTGGAAACGTATGAAACAGGATGTGTTGAGCTTTGTGAAACGATGTTTGATCTGTCAACAAGTGAAAGCGGAAAGATAAAGACCAGGAGGTGAATTACATAGTTTGGAAATTCCTCAGTGGAAATGGGAACATATCACGATGGATTTTGTGACTCATTTGCCACGGACGACTTCTGGTTGCGATGCTATTTGGGTGATTGTTGACAGACTCACCAAAGTATCTCATTTTGTGCCATATTGTATGACATATACATATCTGAGAATGGCGCAGTTGTACATTCAACATGTAGTGCGACTACATGGTATTCCAGTTTCCATTGTATCGGATAGGGATCCGAGATTTACTTCTCATTTCTGGGAAGGGTTACAGACGGCGTTGGGAACTGAAGTGCGGTTGAGTACAGCATCATCCTCAGACAGATGGACAAACAGAGCGTACGATACAGACGCTTGAGGATATGTTGCATGCCTGTGTATTAGAGTTTGATAACTCATGGCAAGCGTCATTGCCATTAGTCGAATTTTCATATAACAACAGTTATCAGTCTAGTATACAGATGGCACCATTTGAGGCTTTATATGGGCGACGATGTAGATCGCCATTGTATTGGGATGATGTGGATCAGTCTTCCTTACATGGACCGGATATGATTCATGACATGGAAGAGAAAGTAAAGGTAATTCGATTGAAATTGAAAGCTGCTCAGGATAGACAGGCTGCTTATGCCAATAAGTGACGTAGACCACTTGAATTTCAAGTTGGTGACCGTGTGTTCTTGAAAATCTCACCTTTTAAAGGTGTAGTACGGTTTGGTAAGCGTGGAAAATTGTCTCCACGGTATGTTGGTCCATATGAGGTGTTGCAACGTATTGGTACATTGGCATATCGCTTGGCACTACCGCCGGCATTGAGCAGTATTCATGATGTTTTTCATGTTTCACTGTTGAGGAAATATGAACCAGATCCGGGTCACGTCTTACAGCTACCTGATGTACAGTTGGATACAGATGTGTCGTATAAGGAACGACCGGTTATGATCTTGGATCGAGCTGAACGCAGGTTGCGTAATAAGGTGATTCCTATGGTAAAAGTACAATGGGACAGAAGGGGTGTCGAAGAGGCAACGTGGGAGACGGAGTAGCATATGATGCAACGGTATCCGGATTTGTTTTCTGGTATGATGTTACAGTTTTATGGTACTGTTGCATACATGATCATGGTTCTTATTTGCATATTGTACTTGTAGAGTTGTATATCTCATATGCATGTATTATGGTTGTATATGCAATTTCGAGGACGAAATTCAATAAGTGGGGGAGAATTGTAATGCCTCGAGTTGTTGTATATACGTATGATATGATTATGGTATAATTATATCAATTGGCGGTATATTAATGGGGGTTCGGGTGGAACCAAGAATGAAGTAATACATGTGTGATATGATATATGGTAAGGGCAAAGAATGAAACATGGTCTATGATTTGAAATATAGTAAGCTATCAAGAAATATGACAAGTCTATGCTTTTGGAGGTGCATGAGCATGTGTATTGAGTTGCATTTGAATGTGAGGTTCATTTCATGTACATGTTACTTAACATGTAATTACCTTGAAATGGTATGATAGCAAGTGACTTAAGGAACTAAGGATCCTATATCAAGTGAATTAAGGGGATGGAATCACATCATACACCAAGTTACACCTACAAATCTCTACCAAGCTCCTCTCCTTCTCTTTCAACTTTCTTGTGGTTTAAGCTTGGGTTTCACTTGTAACTTGAGCTAGGAGGGTGTGTGAAGTAGAATTGTATCAGCTTGGTAAGAACTTCATGGTTATATACTTGTTTTTGTCATTGGTGTTGATATATGAGAAATAGCATATGAAATGTTTATGTGGAGAATCATAACATGTGTATATGCTATGAATTGGATTCTTTAATGATAGAAACATGTTATTATGTTCCTAGAGATTTAAAGAAACATGTTGAAATGGTTTAATATGAGGTGTGGGAGAAGAACCATGGAGATAAGCTTGAAAATCGCCATGTTCAAAACTTTCTGGACATCGACGATCGATCGCGAGCTTTGTGGCGATCGATCGCCGATGCAGAGTAAAATTTAAGGCGGTGAAAGTTTGTGGCGATCGATCGCCAAGTTGTTGCGATCGATCGCGAGGGGGCAGAGAGTTTTGGCGATCGATCGGTGTTGATCGCGATCGATCGCCAGTGTTAAAATATTGAAAAATAAAATATTTTGTAGAATTTGATTTTAATGCCTATGATAACATGATATATTGTTGGCATTGTTGTAGCATCATCTGAGGGGACAGGACAACGAGGCACTTAGCTATTGACAACTGCTTTATCTCGTTTGTGTCGCAGTACAGGTACGTGTTGACGTACGGAGTATAGATATTGTGTGATGATGTTATGAGATTGATATCATATGAATTGTCTTATGTTGTTATCATATGATTGGTAGTATCATATGCTTGTACATTCATGGATATCATATGTATGTGAGATATACGCCTGGTTTGGGTATATGCTCGGTTATGTATTTGAGATATATGCCTGGTTTGGATATATGCTCGGCTATGTGACATAGAGATATATGCCTGGTTTGGATATATGCTCGGTTATGTGACAGAGAGATATACGCCTGGTTTGGGTATATGCTCGGTTATGCTATATAGCGATATATGCCGGTTTTTGGATATATGCTATGTCTATTATCAATTGAGGACGGTACTATGATATGTACTGCTAATATAAAGATGTGAGGTGGTTCCACTGACATATTGAGCTGAATAGGCATATCATTTTAGTCTCGTGATAATAGGGTATGTGTTGAGAATGTCATGACATGGTGCATTGGTGGATGCATGAAACAGAACATTCACGTTACGTTATATGATTTATTATGCTTTATCATTGATATTGATATTGTGTTTTGATATTGCACTGAGATAGTTGTTATCTATACTCACGTTGTGAATGTTTCTGTAGGGACTCATAGACGTGGGGAGCGTGAGTCATGATTTCCGCTGCGAGGGGAACCACTGCCTAGGAGTTCTTTTGGATTAGGTTGCTTATGTACATGTCATGTTTATGTAGAAAACAGATTTAGTTGGTTTTTGTACTCAGGATTTGGTACTGTAACAACTTATCTAGTATGAACTCTTAATCCGTGCATGGTATATTACTTAATTCAGACTCACATATGTATGTTAACTGGATACATAATGGATTAAGTAACGAGGACCCCACAGTATAGGATTCAAGTCATGATTAGTATCTACTCTAGGAGTAGTGTAAATCCAAATGTTAACATTCTTTTGGGAATGTAATGAATTATTTTTGAAGTTTTGTATTTTGGGCCTGTAATCCTGTTAGCTCATGTAACAACCGGAACCTTAAGATGTTATTTAATGCATGATTAGTCCTTCTTATGTCTCTAGAACACTATTAAGGTGGGAAGACCCCACATTAGTGGTATCAGAGCAGTGGTTAGATAACCCGGGAATGAGTGAAGGGTAGCCTTAGCAATAAGTTAGCTATGTGCTTACTTTTAAACATGTTTTATATGTATGTTGCATATGAAGTAGAAGATGTTATACTAACATGTTTAATTATCTAACGATATACTTTATGAACTGCTTTTGGTATTGTTGTTAACCCTTGTGTTGCAGCATGGCAGCAAATGTAGAAGTGGGTGACGCTATTAGTGTAAATGCACGTGCTGGTGGACGTACGAATCCACTGCCATCCGCCAGCCTTGGGGGAAGAGCCCTCTGAACAACAATTATTACCGGGGAGTTGAGCTTGTCTCAGTTTTTGACATACCGACCTCCGATGTTCGAAGGAACGGAAACCGGGGAAGTGGCCGAGGAGTGGCTAGAGAGGATAGAGCAGATATTTGTGGCAGCGCCTTGTGCAAAGACGGCATGGATCAGATTAGCAGAATTTCAGCTGGCTAAGAAGGCACTGATGTGGTGGAAGACCCAAGTGACAGAGCAAGAGGCTCAGGGTCAGGAGATCAATTGGAAACTGTTCAGGACTCGGTTTCTGACCCGCTATTTCTCAGCTGCCGCGAGACAGGCTAAAGAGGATGAGTTTACCAACTTAAGGCAAGGTACCATGCCTGTGATATCCCCGAAATGATTATGTGTTATTTAAACATTAATCATTGTTGTGAAATTTATGGTACTAATTCTTGTGATGAATTAATAATATTGGGAGATGCATGTAAGGGTGCATGTGTTACATGTTGGGATTTTGGGGATTGTGGCATGTTTAATTTGGGGTGTGTGTTAATCGTTTTGGTAAAGTATATTTTAAATAGGAATTGAAGTATTTTAATGAGAAAATACTATAAAATATCATGTGAGGATATTTTAATACATCGTGCGAAATACCGGGACCAAAACATAACACATCACATAAACCCACCACAAACCACCCCCCCTTGACCCATACCCTGCTGCCAGCTGCAGCTTACCCATACCTCTTTCCTCATCTCCCACTCCACCTTGTCATAGCTGAAATCACTCCATTCTCTCCAACTTTTTCGTCCAACATCTGGTAAGGGAAAACAAGAGGAGATCCACCATTTTTCTTGCTTGGAAAGCTTGCAAAAATCGGAGCCAAAAGGGGTGAGGAACCATTTCTGGGTTTGAAGTTTTTGTTGTTGAGTTCATACTTTGTTTAGTGTGAAAAATGGCATGTTAGATTAGGTTTTGTTAAACCTTCGATTCATGTTCATTTATGGTGTGTTTATGAAGCTTCCAGTATTTTTCCTTGAGCACATTACATGTTTTATGTGGTAGATTTAAGCATGTAAAGTATGGTGTTCGAAAATCTGGGTAGATATTTTCCCCTGTTTTTCTGGAAATATGTGATCTGGGAGTGATATTGAAGGGGTGGTATTATGCATGTTAGAAGGGTTTTTGAATGAACCTTCGATGTGAAAATATGCATGGTAGTTTGATGAAACCCTTAACATTTTTATTCGAGCAAATTGCATGACTTATGTGGTAGATTTCGTTGCTTGAAAGTGTGTACTCAAAAATCTGGGCAGGAAGACAATGCCCTGTTTTCAGAAAATGTTGAATGAGTACTGATGTTCATGGGTGATTTTAATGCATGTGGGTTTGTGGTTGGGGTACAATCTTGATGTAAATACACTCAGAGTAATGTGTTTTAAATACTAGCATGTTAGTATTGGCATGTTGTATGTCTTACATGTTAGAAGGAAAGGTGTGATTATCGGTGTTGAACATGCTGGAAAAAATTATCGCGCACAGACCAGGTGGCGATCGATCGCCACAAATGGCGCGATCGATCGCCGAGGTCCAGTAGCCAAAATCAAAGCCACGCGATCGATCGCCATGAAAGGCAGCGATCGATCGCCATGGGACAGTGGAGTTTGGCGATCGATCGCCAAGGGGTAGCGATCGATCGCCAGAAGCAAAATCTTGAAATATTGTTTTTTGTTGGATTTTTGATTTTGGATCATATATTGGCATCTAATATTGTGTTGTACACTGGTGTAGAGCCTTCACAGACGGCTACACAACGCAGGGGATAGAGTCCCACCACACACTACTTTTTGGAAAGGTACGTAAGCGACGTACGGGCATCCCAACGGTAACATGTATTTATGTTTTGTCTGCATGACACATGATGAATGCAATGTGATGCATTATTGAGTTGATACATGTTATTATGCATTGTTGTTGCATATTATGCATTGTTGTTGCATATTGTGATGTGGGATAAAGAGATGTATTCCACGAGTCAGGGCGATCACGGTTAAGGTGTTAATGCTTACGCTTTACCGCTAAAAATGTGGAGCGGGAGGGGGGAGGCTCGCTTGCACATGGAGGCGGGTATATACTATACTGAGCGAGGATGAGATACCGCTAGTATAAAGAAGCGAGGATGAGATACCGCTTGTTTTGAGATTATAAAAGCGGAGAAGTATTAAAATAACCGATGATGACTGACTCAAGAAAAAGAGGAAATGTCATGACATTCATTTGTGAAACCATACATTCATATAATGTGTTATATTATGAATCATGGTACAGGGACAACCAGTGGGCATTGTAAATGAGATGGAAATACAGGAAGTGATTTGTATTTTATGATTGTGCATTTACGCCTTATTTTCATATTATGTTGAATATGAATTGTGATATGCTCATGTGTTGGGGGTTGTCTTTGTAGGTGCTTTTGATGTTGAGAACCAGGGTCGGGGTTGAGAAGCTGAGCTATAAGGAGAGTTACGGGATTAGCTACAAGATTTGAGAAAATTTTATATAGCTTCTACTTGTGGTAGAATAAGACTATAATGTAGCACCTTTTGTAGGAATATTGTGAATCCCTTTTGAAACTTTTGCTACTGTATTCCTTAAGCTCAGGAAAATCAACATGACTCTTTACTCTGATTTATTCATATGAATGTTTAGTTCTCTTAATCGCACCTATTAGTATATTGAGATATCGGGGTCTCACATTTAGTGGTATCAGAGCAGTGGTTAGATAACCAGGGAAGAGTGAAGGGTAGCCTTTAGAGACAAGTTGGCTAGGTATTCATTGTTGGGCATGTTATGCATGTGATGCATATTGTTGTATAAGTATTATACTAACATGCTTTTGGATATGATACTCTTGTTATCTAACGGCTTATACTATGAACTGCTTTTTTGGTATTGTTGTTAACTCTTGTGTTGCAGCATGGCGGCTATTAACCCGGAGAACCTCAATGAAGAGGTAGGGGATATGGGCAGTATGAATGCTAGTGTTGCTCATGTGAATCCTTTACCGCCACCTGCTGTGGGAGTAGAGCCCAGTGCACAGATGTTATTACCCGGGGAGCTCAGTTTGACACAGTTTCTGAATTTCCGTCCACCCATGTTTGAGGGGACCGAATCTGGAGAAGGGGCCGAAGAGTGGCTAGAACGGATAGAGCAGATACTTGTGACTGCGCCCTGTGCACGTACCGCATGGCTGAGGTTAGCCGAGTTTCAGATGGCGAAGAAGCCTTCTATGTGGTGGAAGACCACTGTGGTGGAGCTGAGAGCTCAGGGCATGGTAGTAGACTGGACTGTATTCAGGACCCGGTTTCTTAACCGGTATTTTTCTGCCGCTGCTAGACAAGTCAAAGAGGACGAATTCACTAACTTGAAGCAGGGAAACATGTCAGTTTCAGACTTTGCCTTGCAGTATTCCTCACTGTTGAGGTATGTCCCCCATATTGCTGTGAGCAGCCATGCAAAGATGAGGCATTTCATGAAAGGACTCAGGCCAGAACTATTTGACCGGGTTATCTCCAACAACCCTAGCTCTTTTGATGACGCCCTGACACGGGCAGAGTTAGCGGAAATTGCAGTGGGAGCATACAAGGATGTTGTACCCCCTCCAGTACCATCACAGAGGCCTGTTGTTGATAGTTTGAAACCACGAGGAGATCAGTTCAAGACTCGTGGAGCATCATCATCTTCCAGATTTAGCGGGAAGAAATCTCAGAGTCAGAAACAGAGCAATCGAGGACCTACACAGGGGAGTAAGGCAGGAGGGGACAGGTGTGACCGCTGTGGAGGATTTCACTTGTCACGTGACTGCCGAGGCTGTTATGTTTGTGGCAAGGTGGGCCACTTAGCTAGGAACTGTCCCAATCGGGCAAGTCAGACAGACTCAGGGCCGAATAGGCCAAGATTTGATGCTGGGAGGGCACCACCGAGACAGCAGTTTGCGCCTCGACCGCAAGGAGGTCAGGCGGCAGGACCACCGCAGGGTCAGGTGTACGCACTGACTAGGGAGCAAGCTGAGGCAGCCCCAGAGGAGGTCATTGCTGGTACGTGTCATTTATTTACGTACCCTGCATTTATTTTGGTAGATACAGGTGCTTCTCATTCTTTTGTGTCTGTTGCTTTTGTGGAGAGACACCACTTGTGCTCGTCTCTGTTACCCACGCCTCTCATGGTCTCGACACCCACGGGGAAGCATGTGATTGCGGATCGGCTGTTGTCTGATTGCCTCATTTATTTTGAGGGCAATGATCTGAGGGCTGATCTGATTCAGTTAGAGATGGCAGACTTTGACTGTATTATCGGCATTGATGTGTTGAGCAGATACCGAGCTGTGGTAGACTGTCGGCAGAGGACTGTTCGTTTTCTATCTGATCAGGGGTTCCAGTGGACTTTTTATGGGGACGGCTCTCGTCCAAGGATTCCAGTGATCTCAGCGGTTAAGATGTCGCGGTTATTGGAGCGCGGCCACACCGGTTACATCATTTATGCGGTGGATGTATCTGAGGAAAAAGAAGTGAGAGCCGAGGACATTCCAGTTGTGGCGGAGTTCATTGATGTGTTCCCAGATGAGATTCCGGGATTTCCGCCTGTCAGGGACGTTGAGTTTGCTATTGAGCTGTTACCGGGGACATCAGCCATTTCTCGTGCCCCATACAGGATGGCACCGGCAGAGCTGAGGGAACTAAAGGTACAGTTACAGGAGCTCCTTGACAAGGGATACATTCGTCCTAGTGTATCGCCTTGGGGTGCACCAGTCTTGTTCGTGAAAAAGAAGGATGGATCAATGCGTCTGTGCATTGACTACAGGCAATTGAACAAGGCTACAGTGAAGAACAGATATCCACTTCCGAGGATTGATGATCTGTTCGACCAGCTTCAGGGTACAGAGGTGTACTCTAAGATAGACTTGAGGTCAGGCTATCATCAGGTGCGGGTTAGAGCTGGTGATGTTCAAAAGACGGCTTTTAGAACTCGATACGGACACTATGAGTTCTTGGTAATGCCTTTCGGTGTAACAAATGCACCTGCAGTTTTTATGAGCCTGATGAACAGAGTATTTCAGGAGTACCTCGATCAGTTTGTGATCGTATTCATTGATGACATCCTCGTCTATTCAAGGAGTGAGGAGGATCATGCCAATCATCTGAGGATAGTGCTCCAGATCCTCAGAGATCATCAGTTGTACGCTAAACTCAGCAAGTGTGAGTTTTGGCTGAGCAGTGTTGCATTCTTGGGCCATATTATATCACGAGAAGGGATATCAGTAGACCCGAGGAAGATAGAGGCAGTTATGGATTGGTCTACCCCTACTTCAGTCAGTGAGATTCGGAGTTTTCTTGGGTTGGCTGGCTATTATCGACGTTTCGTCGAGGGTTTCTCAAAGATCGCCAAACCACTTACACAGCTGACTCAGAAGGGAGTCTCTTTTTGTTGGTCAGAGGCTTGTGAGCAGAGTTTCTGGGAATTGAAACACAGACTGACTACTGCACCAGTTCTTGTGATTCCCAAGGAGAACAAAGGATTTGTTCTTTATACCGACGCATCGCTACAGGGCTTAGGATGCGTACTGATGCAGGACAGACATGTTGTGGCTTATGCTTCGAGACAGTTGAAGCCTCATGAGACGAGGTATCCAATCCATGATTTGGAGTTGGCAGCTATAGTTTTCGCCTTGAAGATATGGCGACACTACTTATACGGTACCTCATTCACCATCTTCACTGATCACAAGAGCCTGAAGTTCTTGTTTACACAGGCTGAGCTGAACATGAGACAGAGGAGATGGATGGATCTATTGAAGGATTATGATTGTGAAATCCTATACCATCCCGGGAAAGCAAACTTGACAGCCGACGCCTTGAGTCGGAAGGTGAGGAGCACAGCAAAGGATGCCATGTACCTATCAGCTATGTTGGGCTCCTACTGCCTTTTGGGATTCGATTACGATGTGTCTACTTCACCAGTACAGGTTTTGACCTTGCTAGCTGAGCCGGTTATTTATGATCACATCAGGAAGGCTCAGGGGACCGATGTAGAGATTCAGAGATGGATGTCAGTGGTCCATTCAGATCAGCCATCGAGATTCAGAGTGGCTGAGGACGGTTCTTTGAGACTTGGCGATAGATGGGTGGTTCCAAATACACCCGAGTTGCGCCAGGGTATCTTACAGCGAGCTCATTGCAGTAGGATGAGTGTTCACCCAGGCGGGAAGAAGATGTATAAGGATCTACGCAACCAGTTCTGGTGGAGGCGTATGAAACAAGATGTCACCTCATTTGTCAAGCGCTGTTTGATTTGTCAACAGGTGAAGGCTGAGAGGCAGAGGCCTGGAGGTGAACTAAGGAGTTTGGAGATACCCGAGTGGAAGTGGCAGCACGTGTCGATGGACTTCGTGACCCACTTACCGAGGACTGTTTCGGGTTTTGATGCCATCTGGGTAGTCGTGGACAGATTGACTAAAGTGGCTCATTTCATTCCT
This sequence comes from Haberlea rhodopensis, assembly GCA_907163345.1. Classification (NCBI taxonomy): domain Eukaryota; kingdom Viridiplantae; phylum Streptophyta; class Magnoliopsida; order Lamiales; family Gesneriaceae; genus Haberlea; species Haberlea rhodopensis. Next base: position 390,122 of record CAJQUN010000130.1, on the reverse strand, counting down.
TACTGTATGACATATACGCACTTGAGGATGGCACAGTTATATGTCAGAGATATAGTGAGACTACACGGGATTCCTGTTTCGATAGTGTCTGATCGAGATCCACGGTTCACATCTCACTTTTGGGAAGGTCTGCAGAAAGCTCTAGGTACGGAGTTGAGGCTGAGCACAGCCTATCACCCTCAGACAGACGGACAGACTGAGCGTACGATACAGACGCTCGAGGATATGTTGAGAGCTTGTGTGTTAGAGTTCGACATATCATGGCAGGACTTGATAGCCTTGGTAGAGTTCTCTTACAACAACAGCTACCAGGCAAGTATACAGATGGCTCCTTTCGAGGCCCTCTATGGTAGGCGTTGTAGGTCACCCTTGTGTTGGGATGACTTGGACCGTAAGTCGGTTGGAGGACCAGAGTTGGTTCAGGAAATGGAAGAGAAAGTTAAGGTTATCAGACGAAAGATGAAGGCAGCTCAGGATAGACAGGCAGCATATGCCAATCAGCGGCGGAGACCGTTGGAGTTTCAGTTGGGCGACAGAGTTTTTCTGAAGATCTCACCCTTCAGGGGTGTGGTACGGTTTGGTATGCGGGGGAAGTTGTCTCCTAGATACGTGGGGCCGTATGAGATCTTACAGCGTGTGGGTACTCTGGCGTACCGTTTGGCCTTACCGCCTTCTCTGTCGGGTATACACGATGTATTCCATGTGTCTATGCTGAGGAAGTATGAGCCGGATCCTTCACATGTGTTACAGCCTTCTGAGGTTCAGATTGAGTCCGATGTTTCCTATGTGGAGCGGCCTATCAGGATTTTGGATAGGGCAGATCGCAGACTGAGAAACAAAGTTATACCTATGGTCAAAGTTCAGTGGGATCGTAGGGGTGTCGAGGAGGCCACGTGGGAGACGGAGCAACACATGGTGCAGCACTACCCAGAACTGTTTTCTGGTATGTGATTTACGTTTCATTTTATTTTGGGTAAGTGCATGCTGATTTCGAGGGCGAAATCCTATAAGTAGGGGAGTATTGTGATATCCCCGAAATGATTATGTGTTATTTAAACATTAATCATTGTTGTGAAATTTATGGTACTAATTCTTGTGATGAATTAATAATATTGGGAGATGCATGTAAGGGTGCATGTGTTACATGTTGGGATTTTGGGGATTGTGGCATGTTTAATTTGGGGTGTGTGTTAATCGTTTTGGTAAAGTATATTTTAAATAGGAATTGAAGTATTTTAATGAGAAAATACTATAAAATATCATGTGAGGATATTTTAATACATCGTGCGAAATACCGGGACCAAAACATAACACATCACATAAACCCACCACAAACCACCCCCCCTTGACCCATACCCTGCTGCCAGCTGCAGCTTACCCATACCTCTTTCCTCATCTCCCACTCCACCTTGTCATAGCTGAAATCACTCCATTCTCTCCAACTTTTTCGTCCAACATCTGGTAAGGGAAAACAAGAGGAGATCCACCATTTTTCTTGCTTGGAAAGCTTGCAAAAATCGGAGCCAAAAGGGGTGAGGAACCATTTCTGGGTTTGAAGTTTTTGTTGTTGAGTTCATACTTTGTTTAGTGTGAAAAATGGCATGTTAGATTAGGTTTTGTTAAACCTTCGATTCATGTTCATTTATGGTGTGTTTATGAAGCTTCCAGTATTTTTCCTTGAGCACATTACATGTTTTATGTGGTAGATTTAAGCATGTAAAGTATGGTGTTCGAAAATCTGGGTAGATATTTTCCCCTGTTTTTCTGGAAATATGTGATCTGGGAGTGATATTGAAGGGGTGGTATTATGCATGTTAGAAGGGTTTTTGAATGAACCTTCGATGTGAAAATATGCATGGTAGTTTGATGAAACCCTTAACATTTTTATTCGAGCAAATTGCATGACTTATGTGGTAGATTTCGTTGCTTGAAAGTGTGTACTCAAAAATCTGGGAAGGAAGACAATGCCCTGTTTTCAGAAAATGTTGAATGAGTACTGATGTTCATGGGTGATTTTAATGCATGTGGGTTTGTGGTTGGGGTACAATCTTGATGTAAATACACTCAGAGTAATGTGTTTTAAATACTAGCATGTTAGTATTGGCATGTTGTATGTCTTACATGTTAGAAGGAAAGGTGTGATTATCGGTGTTGAACATGCTGGAAAAAATTATCGCGCACAGACCAGGTGGCGATCGATCGCCACAAATGGCGCGATCGATCGCCGAGGTCCAGTAGCCAAAATCAAAGCCACGCGATCGATCGCCATGAAAGGCGCGATCGATCGCCATGGGACAGTGGAGTTTGGCGATCGATCGCCAAGGGGTAGCGATCGATCGCCAGAAGCAAAATCTTGAAATATTGTTTTTTGTTGGATTTTTGATTTTGGATCATATATTGGCATCTAATATTGTGTTGTACACTGGTGTAGAGCCTTCACAGACGGCTACACAACGCAGGGGATAGAGTCCCACCACACACTACTTTTTGGAAAGGTACGTAAGCGACGTACGGGCATCCCAACGGTAACATGTATTTATGTATTGTCTGCATGACACATGATGAATGCAATGTGATGCATTATTGAGTTGATACATGTTATTATGCATTGTTGTTGCATATTATGCATTGTTGTTGCATATTGTGATGTGGGATAAAGAGATGTATTCCACGAGTCAGGGCGATCACGGTTAAGGTGTTAATGCTTACGCTTTACCGCTAAAAATGTGGAGCGGGAGGGGGGAGGCTCGCTTGCACATGGAGGCGGGTATATACTATACTGAGCGAGGATGAGATACCGCTAGTATAAAGAAGCGAGGATGAGATACCGCTTGTTTTGAGATTATAAAAGCGGAGAAGTATTAAAATAACCGATGATGACTGACTCAAGAAAAAGAGGAAATGTCATGACATTCATTTGTGAAACCATACATTCATATAATGTGTTATATTATGAATCATGGTACAGGGACAACCAGTGGGCATTGTAAATGAGATGGAAATACAGGAAGTGATTTGTATTTTATGATTGTGCATTTACGCCTTATTTTCATATTATGTTGAATATGAATTGTGATATGCTCATGTGTTGGGGGTTGTCTTTGTAGGTGCTTTTGATGTTGAGAACCAGGGTCGGGGTTGAGAAGCTGAGCTATAAGGAGAGTTACGGGATTAGCTACAAGATTTGAGAAAATTTTATATAGCTTCTACTTGTGGTAGAATAAGACTATAATGTAGCACCTTTTGTAGGAATATTGTGAATCCCTTTTGAAACTTTTGCTACTGTATTCCTTAAGCTCAGGAAAATCAACATGACTCTTTACTCTGATTTATTCATATGAATGTTTAGTTCTCTTAATCGCACCTATTAGTATATTGAGATATCGGGGTCTCACAATGCCTGTATCAGACTATGCTCTACATTATTGTTCCTTACTCCGGTATGTACCACATGTGGCTGCAAATACCCAAGCTAAGATGAGGAATTTCATGAAAGGCTTGAGGCCTGAACTGTATGACAGGGTCGTCACTTATGGCCCTGCCTGTTTTGACGATGCGCTTTCACGGGGTGAGCTAGCTGATTTGGGAGTTGGTGCATATCCTGATGCCGTGCCACCTCCAGTACCCCCTCAGAAATCTACTTCTGACGATTTGAATCCCAGGGGTGATATGTTTAAGCCTAGGGGGAACACTTCAGCGTCGAGATTCAATGGCAAGAGGCCCGAGAATCGTTGGAAGGGGAATCGTAGGAATGACGCCCCTACGGGAAGAGGACAGCCTCAGGGAGACAGATCTGGAAGAGTTCAGTGCACTCTTTGTGGGCAACCACATTTGGCAAAAGATTGCGTAGGATGCTATGTTTGTGGCGACAGAGGCCACTTTGCTCGGCAGTGTCCCAACAGGGGAAGACAGTAGAATTCTACGGGGAGGCCTGCGGACAGAGCAGCATAGCACAGACCACCTTTTGCACCGAGGCAGTATGGAGGTCAGCCCATGGGGCCACCTCAGGGGCAGGTTTATGCTTTGACAAGGGAGCAGGCTACAGCGGCTCCGGAGGAGGTTATAGGGGGTACGTGCCTTTTATTTACGCACCCTGCTTTTATATTGATAGACAAGGTGCGTCACACTCTTTTGTGTCGACGAGTTTTGTGGAAAGGTACCACATATGCCCTTCTCCGTCGCCCATTCCTCTTATGGTCTCGACCCCCGCTGGAAGAAGTATGATTACTGATCGGATTGTCTATGATGGCCTCATTTATTTTGAGGATAATGAGCTAAGGTCAGATTTAATTGTTCTAGGGATGTCAGAGTTTGACTGTATTGTAGGCATTGATGTTCTGAACAGGTATCAGGCAGTCGTGAACTGCAGGCAGAGGATTGTCCGATTCAGGTCTGATATGGGAGTCCAGTGGACATTGTTTGGGGATGGTTCTCGTCCAAAGATTCCGTTGATATCTGCTGTCAAGATGGCACAGTTATTGGAACGAGGCCATACAGGATATCTTATCTATGCTGTTGATATTACGGAAAAGAGGAAAGAGTGGTTGAGGATGTGCCCGTAGTGGCATAGTTTTCTGATGTTTTTCCAGAGGAGATTCCAGGATTCCCACCGACGAGAGATGTCGAATTTGGGATTGAATTACTACCGGGGACGTCTGCAATTTCTCGTGCCCCGTATAGGATGGCACCAGCAGAGCTAAGGGAGTTAAAAACTCAGTTGCAAGAGCTCCTTGATAAGGGCTACATACGCCCTAGTGTATCGCCCTGGGGTGCGCCTGTTTTGTTTGTTAAAAAGAAGGATGGATCGACGCGTCTATGCATTGACTATAGGCAACTGAATAAAGCCACAGTAAAGAACAAGTATCCGCTCCCAAGGAATGATGATTTGTTTGACCAACTGCAGGGTACGAGGCTCTACAGTAAGATCGATCTGAGGTCGGGGTACCATCAGATTCGAGTAAGGGAAGATGATGTTCAGAAGACAGCTTTCAGGACTATATATGGGCACTATGAATTCCTAGTCATGCCTTTTGGGGTGACGAATGCCCCAGCCATTTTTATGAGTTTGATGAACAGAGTGTTCCAGCCATTTTTGGATCAGTTCGTCATAGTCTTCATTGACGATATACTCATCTACTCCCGGACTGAAGAAGAACACGCGGAGCACTTGAGGATAGTACTCCAAATCCTCCGGAATCATCAGCTATATGCAAAGCTCAGCAAGTGCGAGTTCTGGTTGAGCAGCGTGGTGTTCTTAGGTCATGTTATATCTAGCAGTGGGATATCTGTGGATCCCAGGAAGATTGAGGCTGTGATGGAGTGGGCTGCACCCACTTCTGTACCGGAGATACAGAGTTTTCTCGGTTTGGCAGGGTATTACCGACGTTTCGTCGAGGGTTTTTCAAAGATCGCCAATCCCCTGACACAGCTGACTCAGAAAGGAGTCCTCTTCTTTTGGTCTGAGGCTTGTGAGGAAAGTTTCCAAGAACTGAAGCGTCGCTTGACTACAGCGCCTGTGTTGGTGATTCCGTCTGAGAATAAGAGATTTGCCTTGTATACGGATGCGTCACTGCAGGGTTTGGGCTGTGTGTTGATGCAAGATAAGCATGTGGTGGCTTATGCATCGAGGAGGTGAAGCCACACGAGGCTAGGTATCCAGTGCATGATTTGGAACTGGCGGCCATCATATTTGCCTTGAAGATTTGGAGGCATTACTTGTGTGGCACGTCTTTCACTATATAGACGGACCATAAGAGTCTGAAGTTCTTATTCACTCAGGCAGAGTTGACTATGCGGCAAAGAAGATGGATGGATTTGCTTAAGGATTATGACTGTGAGATTGAGTACCATCCCGGTAAAGCGAACTTAATAGCAGACGCCTTAAGTCGGAAGGTGAAGAGTACTGCAGAGGATGTTATGTGTTTGTCGACTTTGATGACTTCTTATTGCCATCTGGGCTATGATTTCGATATAGACACGTCGCCTGTACGAGTGTCGACCTTATTGGCGGAGCCAGATATATTTGAGGCAATCAGGAAGGCCCAGAGGTCGGATGATGAGGTTCAGAGATGGACGTCGTTGGTACTTCAGGGTCAGCCATCCAAGTTCAGAGTGGCTGAGGATGATTCTTTGAGACTGGGCAACCGATGGGTAGTCCCAGATACACCAGAGTTGCGTAGAGGAATATTGGAGCGAGCTCACAGTAGTTAGTTCAGTATCCACCCAGGGGGAAGAAGATGTACAAAGACCTATGCGGTCAATTCTGGTGGAGACGCAAGAAGCGTGAGGTGATCACTTTTGTTAAAAGATATTTGATCTGCCAGCAAGTAAAGGCAGAGGCCTGGTGGCGAGCTGAAGAGCTTAGAGGTGCCTGAATGGACTTCGTGACCAACTTGCCAAGGACGGCCTCAGGATTTGATGCGATCTGGGTGGTCGTGGATAGGCTGACGAAGGTGGCTCATTTCATCCCTTACAGCATGTCTTTTACATACTTGAAGATGGCCCAAATGTATATACGAGATGTGGTGAGATTGCATGGTATTCCAATCTCGATAGTGTTGGGATATGCCCTAAGACAAATCATTAGATGATTGTTTTTACATACAATGTTTATGATTTTATGAATGGCAATTCATTACTATATATTATTCTTTTAACTATGTGTAAGGACCCTAATCCTTAAGTGCGGAAATAAGGTATAATAGAGCTAATATAATGATCAGAGTGAGAAAAGAACATGTTGAGTCTATGAGCTTAAGCATTACATGCCATAATAATAAGGACTTCCAAAAAGAATGGATTAATTACATTCCTCATTAATGAATGCTATCAACTAGTTTTACACTACTCCTAGAGTAGACACTAGACAAAATAATCCCGTCCTTTAATCCTCAAAAGAATGCTTCACAAGCTCACCACATCAACCCGTTCAAAGCTTGCTATCATGCCAAAAAGGTACCTACAAGGACAACCCCCAAACATGAGCAATAATAATCATTCATATTCAACACAATATGAAGATAAAGCGTAAATGCATAATCAATATAAAACACTTCCTGTTTTCCATGCATTTCAAACGCTTCCCGTTTGGTTGTCCCTGTACCATAACTCATGAGTATAATCAACAGATTATTTTTAATGGCCAAAACATGTCATGACATATACCATCTCAACAATATCAAATATTGGTCACCATTCCCTAGTCTGTCCATCACAGTGTATTTTAATGCCCCTCACTTATTTTCATATGGGCGGCATAGGATAACCTCGCTACAATGGACATGCGGCGCTCCCACCCCTCGCTTCACAGAGAGCGGCAAATACCCTTTCCTCGCCCCCTATGACAACCACGCTCAAATGTGACATGCGGCGCTCCCACCCCTCGCTTCACATTTAGCGGAACCAAAACAAAAAGCGGCAAGTATTAAAATCATCAATATGCATCAATTACCATGTATATGCATCCACAATGCAATACCACATATGGCATAAATCAACATGTATATGCATTCACAATGCAATACCACATATATACCCGCATCCACAATGCATAATCAATGAGTATATAAAATACATGTTACCGCTGGGTGCCCGTACGTCCAATACGTACCTTTCCAAAATGTAGGGTATGGTAGGACTTCAATGCCTTGGCTGTGTTGCCACCTGGGATGGTTCTACACATTCACACAAACCAATATTAGAACCCAATAATAGTCCAATACCAAAAATCCTACAAAAATAACCAAAAAAAACCATATTTTGGCTTTCGCGATCGATCGCCCCTCACGGCGATCGATCGCCAATACCCACTGTCCGAGAATTAAAATTGCACCCTTCGGCGATCGAACGCCACCCCTGGCGCGATCGATCGCCAGACCCGCCGATCGATCGCCCAAGAGTGGCGATCGATCGCCAAGCGCTGGCAAAACTCACTGCCTGGGCGCGATCGATCGCCTGGAATGGGCGATCGATCGCCAACCCCTGTAACCCGAAAATCCCCCATTTTTGTACCTCAAAACCATTCCAACCCATTCCAACACTTTAACCAACCAATCAACAACATAAATACTAACATAAACCACCAAAATACACTTCAAAACAAGTATAAATCTAGCCCTTAACCAAAACCACAACAACCCACACAAACCCATTTCAAAATCATTAAAAACCCTTCCAAAACTAACCCAAACACAATAAAAATGATAATGAGGCATCCATACCTCTTGGGGACCTCCAATCACCCAATAATCTTCACAAATCAAGACTTTTGGAAGGTTTTCTCTTCAACCCTAAGATCAAGCTCGAAAATGGAAGAAGGGAAAGGGTTTGTGGGTTTTGATTTGGTAAAGTGAAAGTGATTTGGTAAAGTGGGGTTGGGGATAAAAGGGGATTGGGTTAATTTAATTAAAAGCATACCAAAATAAGTCCCTGGTGTATAAAACACCCCAATATGATATTTTTCAAAGCATTTACTCATAATGCACCAAATATCAATTAAATACATGATTTCTAATCAATTGCTACCAATGGCAAATAAATCATGCTTCCAATAATATTTACCCGACATGCACCACATGCACCCTGAAATGCAATCCCGGGTCACCCTATCCACATGACCATGCATTTCCACATAAGGTAAATAAATCCAACACATAATTAATCATAATAAACACAATTAATGCACTAAATGCAATTAACCATTTCGGGGATGTCACAATACTCCCCTACTTATAAGATTTCGTCCTCGAAATCACATGCGCTTACCCCAATAGGAAACTAAACATAAACACATACCAGAGAATAGTTCCGGGTAGTGCTGCACCATATGCCGCTCCGTCTCCCACGTAGCCTCCTCGACACCCCTGCGATCCCACTGAACCTTGATCATAGGTATCACTTTGTTCCGAAGCCTACGGTCTGCTCGATCTAGAATTCTGACAGGCCGTTCCACATAAGATACATCTGATTCCAACTGAACTTCGGAAGGCTGCAACACGTGCGACGGATCCGGCTCATACTTCCGCAACATAGACACATGAAACACATCATGTATACCAGATAAAGAAGGCGGCAAAGCCAGTTGGTAAGCTAAGGTGCCGATGCGCTGCAAGATCTCGTACGGTCCAACATACCTCGGAGACAGTTTCCCGCGCATCCCAAATCGCACAACGCCTCTGAAAGGCGAGATCTTCAAAAATACCTTATCTCCCAACTGAAATTCCAACGGTCTCCGCCGTTTATTCGCATAAGCTGCCTGTCTGTCCTGGGCCGCTTTCATTTTCTGCCTTATAGTCTTTATCTTCTCTTCCATCTCCCGAATTAACTCCGGTCCTCCGACCGATTTGCGGTCCAAATCATCCCAACACAAGGGTGATCTACACTGTCTGCCATAAAGAGCTTCAAACGGAGCCATCTGAATACTCGCCTGGTAGCTATTGTTATACGAAAACTCTACCAAAGGCACTGAATCCTGCCAAGAGGCATCGAACTCCAAAACACAAGCTCTCAGCATGTCCTCGAGCGTCTGAATAGTGCGCTCGGTCTGGCCATCCGTCTGAGGATGATAAGCAGTACTCAATCTGACCTCAGTTCCCAAAGCTGACTGAAGGCCTTCCCAAAAATGAGATGTGAATCGCGGATCTCGATCTGACACAATAGAAACGGGGATCCCATGCAATCTCACCACATCTCTAATATATAACTGCGCCATCCTCAAGAATGTAAAGGTCATGCTATAGGGGATAAAGTGGGCTACCTTGGTCAATCTGTCCACAATCACCCAAATAGCATCGAAGCCTGAAGCACTCCTCGGCAAATGAGTCACGAAGTCCATGGAAATGTGCTCCCACTTCCACTTCGGTATCTCCAAGCTCCTCAATTCGCCGCCAGGTCTCTGCCTCTCTGCCTTAACTTGTTGGCAGATCAAACACCTCTTCACAAAAGCGACGACATCTGACTTCATCCTTTTCCACCAAAACTGACCACGCAAATCTCTGTACATCTTCTTCCCGCCTGGGTGGATGCTCAGTCTGCTACTGTGAGCTCGCTCTAAGATCCTCTTACGCAACTCCGGCGTACTTGGAACCACCCATCGGTCACCCAATCTCAAAGACCCGTCATCGGCCACTCTGAACTTCGTTGGCTGACCAAGATGCACTAAAGATAACCACCTCTGAACCTCGTCATCTGACCTCTGAGCTCTCCTGATGTCCTCATAAATATCTGGCTCAGCTAATAAGGTAGAGACATACACTGGTGATGCATCTATATCAAAATCATAGCCAAGATGGCAATAGGAGGTCATCATAGCCGACAGATGAATGACGTCCTCAGCAGAACTTCTCACTTTCCGGCTCAAAGCGTCTGCTGTCAAATTGGCTTTCCCCGGATGATACTCGATCTCGCAATCATAGTCCTTGAGTAGGTCCATCCATCTCCTATGCCTCATGTTCAGCTCTGCCTGAGTGAATAAAAACTTGAGGCTCTTGTGATCCGTGTATATGGTGAATGAAGTGCCATATAAGTAATGTCTCCAGATCTTCAGGGCGAAGATGATAGCCGCCAATTCCAAGTCATGAACTGGATATCTGGTCTCATGCGGCTTCAATTGCCTCGATGCATAAGCTACCACATGCTTATCTTGCATCAGAACACACCCAAGGCCCTGCAGTGATGCATCAGTATACAGAACAAATCTGGAGTTCTCCGTCGGGATCACTAACACTGGCGCCGTCGTCAACCGGTGCTTTAACTCCTGGAAGCTCTCCTCACAAGCTTCTGACCAAAAGAAGGGCCCACCCTTCTGAGTCAACTGAGTCAGCGGCTTGGCAATCTTCGAAAAGCCCTCGACGAAATGCCGATAATACCCGGCCAAGCCCAGAAAACTCCGGACCTCAGGCACAGAAGTGGGGGCAGCCCACTCCATCACGGCCTCAATCTTCTTGGGGTCTACAGATATTCCGCTGCTCGATATAACATGCCCCAGAAACACTACACTGCTCAGCCAAAACTCGCACTTAATGAGCTTAGCATATAACTGATGCTCTCTGAGAATCTGAAGCACTGCCCTCAAGTGTTTCACATGCTCCTCCTCGCTCCGGGAGTAGATAAGAATATCGTCAATAAACACAATGACGAACTGATCAAGATACTGCTGAAACACTCTGTTCATCAGACTCATAAAGACCGCTGGAGCATTCGTCACACCGAACGGCATCACTAAGAACTCATAATGCCCGTATCGTGTCCGGAATGCTGTCTTCTGCACATCTTCCTCTTTGACCCGAATCTGATGATACCCGGATCTCAAATCAATCTTGCTATACACCCTGGTACCTTGCAACTGATCAAACAAGTCGTCTATCCTTGGGAGAGGATACTTGTTCTTCACTGTAGCCTTATTCAGCTGCCGGTAATCGATGCACAGCCGCATCGAACCGTCCTTCTTCTTCACAAAGAGAACTGGTGCGCCCCATGGCGACACGCTCGGGCGTATATAACCCTTGTCCAAGAGATCCTATAACTGATCTTTCAACTCTCTTAGCTCAGCCGGTGCCATCCTATAAGGTGCACGAGAGATAGCGGATGTCCCTGGCAACAGCTCGATCCCAAACTCGACTTCCCTAGCCGGTGGGAATCCTGGGATCTCTTCTGGAAATACATCAGCGAACTCTGCCACTACTGGCACATCCTCAAATCTTAATTCTTTACTCTTCCCAGACGTGTCCACGGCATAAATGAGATAACCCGTGTGGCCACGTTCCAATAACTGAGTCATCTTGATCGCTGAAATCAACGGAATCTTCGCACGAGAACCGTTGCCATAGAAAGTCCACTGACTGCCCAACTCAGGTCTGAACTTCACTGTCCTCTGTCGGCAATCTACCACTGCCTGATATCTGTTCAGAACATCTATACCCAAGATGCAGTCGAAGTCTGACATACCCAGCACAATCAAGTCTGATCTCAATTCGTCGCCCTCAAAATAAATGAGGCAGTCTGCCATAAACTGATCAGCAACGACATTTCTTTCAGTGGGTGTCGAGACAAGGAGAGGCGTGGGTAAAGAAGATGTGCGCATATGGTGTCTTTCCACAAAACCCACCGATACATAAGAATGGGAGGCACCTGTATCGATCAAAATAAAAGCAGGGTACGTAAATAAATGACACGTACCGGCAATCACCTCCTCTGGGGCTGCCTGGGCCTGCTCCCTGGTCAGTGCATACACCTGCCCCTGGGGTGGTCCTACTGTCTGACCTCCCGATGGTCGAGGCCCAAACTGCTGCCTCTGCTGCACTGTCCGATCATCAAATCTCGGCCTGTTGCCCTGATACTCTGACTGTCCTCCCCGTGTGGGGCAATACCGAGCAATGTGGCCCATCTTGCCACAGACATAACATGCAGGACACTTGTTTGAAGAATGTGGCCCTCCACAGTTGTTGCACCTCGGCTCTCCCGGCCTATCCCCTTGTGAAGATCCTCTATTGGCTGACCAATTGCCCTTCTTGTTATCCTGCTTCTGACCAAAATGTTTCTTTCCACCATACCGTGAAGATGAAGAGGCACCACGGGGCTTAAATGGCTCACCCCAAGGCCTCAAACTGTCACTAGTCTGCCTCTGTGGCGGTACCGGTGGTGGCATAGCATAAGCTCCCACTCCTAGCTCAGCAAGCTCCGCTCTTGTGAGAGCGTCATCAAAAGAAGTTGGGTTATTAGTGATAACCCGGTCATAGAGCTCCGGTCGCAATCCCTTCATAAAGTTTCTCATCTTAGCGTGTCCACTGGTGGCAATGTGGGGAACGTACCTCAGCAATGAAGAGTACCTTGTGGCATAGTCTGCCACTGTCATGTTCCCCTGCCTCAGACTTGTGAACTCGTCCTCCTTCGTCTGTCTTGCTGCTGCGGAGAAGTACCGGTTCAAAAACCTCGTCCTGAAGAGTGTCCAATCAATCACAGCACCCAGTGCTCTCATCTCCATTACTGTGCTCCTCCACCACATCAGAGGTTTCTTGGCTAATTGAAACTCCGCCAGCCTCAGCCAAGCTGTCACAGCACAAGGAGCCGACACAAAGATCTGCTCCAGTCTTTCCAACCACTCTTCAGCCTCCTCCCCAGACTCTGTCCCCTCAAACCGGGGCGGATGATAAGATAGAAACTGTGTCAAGCTAATCTCACCCGGTAGCAATAACTGCACCACTGGTTCCATTCCCACAGCCGGTGGAGGTAGAGGGTTTGTCTGTCCAATACTAGCATTCATGCTTCCCATATCACCGACTTCCTCATTAGCAGCCATGCTGTAACACAAATGTTAACAACAATCCAAAGCAATATATATCATGTCGTTAGATAACAGAAGTGATATAAGCATGTTAGTATAACAGGATATACATCAATATGCACCACATGCATAAACATGCTTCAAATGTAAGCACCTAGCCAAACATGCTAAGGCTACCCTTCACTCGTTCCCGGGTTCTCTAACCACTGCTCTGATACCACTAATGTAAGGACCCTAATCCTTAAGTGCGGAAATAAGGCATAATAGAGCTAATATAATGATCAGAGTGAGAAAAGAACATGTTGAGTCTATGAGCTTAAGCATTACATGCCATAATAATAAGGACTTCCAAAAAGAATGGATTAATTACATTCCTCATTAATGAATGCTATCAACTAGTTTTACACTACTCCTAGAGTAGACACTAGACAAAATAATCCCGTCCTTTAATCCTCAAAAGAATGCTTCACAAGCTCACCACCTCAACCCGTTCAAAGCTTGCTATCATGCCAAAAAGGTACCTACAAGGACAACCCCCAAACATGAGCAATAATAATCATTCATATTCAACACAATATGAAGATAAAGCGTAAATGCATAATCAATATAAAACACTTCCTGTTTTCCATGCATTTCAAACGCTTCCCAGTTTGGTTGTCCCTGTACCATAACTCATGAGTATAATCAACAGATTATTTTTAATGGCCAAAACATGTCATGACATATACCATCTCAACAATATCAAATATTGGTCACCATTCCCTAGTCTGTCCATCACAGTGTATTTTAATGCCCCTCGCTTATTTTCATATGGGCGGCATAGGATAACCTCGCTACAATGGACATGCGGCGCTCCCACCCCTCGCTTCACAGAGAGCGGCAAATACCCTTCCTCGCCCCCTATGACAACCACGCTCAAATGTGACATGCGGCGCTCCCACCCCTCGCTTCACATTTAGCGGAACCAAAACAAAAAGCGGCAAGCATTAAAATCATCAATATGCATCAATTACCATGTATATGCATCCACAATGCAATACCACATATGGCATAAATCAACATGTATATGCATTCACAATGCAATACCACATATATACCCGCATCCACAATGCATAATCAATGAGTATATAAAATACATGTTACCGCTGGGTGCCCGTACGTCCAATACGTACCTTTCCAAAATGTAGGGTATGGTAGGACTTCAATGCCTTGGCTGTGTTGCCACCTGGGATGGTTCTACACATTCACACAAACCAATATTAGAACCCAATAATAGTCCAATACCAAAAATCCTACAAAAATAACCAAAAAAAACCATATTTTGGCTTTCGCGATCGATCGCCCCTCACGGCGATCGATCGCCAATACCCACTGTCCGAGAATTAAAATTGCACCCTTCGGCGATCGATCGCCACCCCTGGCGCGATCGATCGCCAGACCCGCCGATCGATCGCCCAGGAGTGGCGATCGATCGCCAAGCGCTGGCAAAACTCACTGCCTGGGCGCGATCGATCGCCTGGAATGGGCGATCGATCGCCAACCCCTGTAACCCGAAAATCCCCCATTTTTGTACCTCAAAACCATTCCAACCCATTCCAACACTTTAACCAAACAATCAACAACATAAATACTAACATAAACCACCAAAATACACTTCAAAACAAGTATAAATCTAGCCCTTAACCAAAACCACAACAACCCACACAAACCCATTTCAAAATCATTAAAAACCCTTCCAAAACTAACCCAAACACAATAAAAATGATAATGAGGCATCCATACCTCTTGGGGACCTCCAATCACCCAATAATCTTCACAAATCAAGACTTTTGGAAGGTTTTCTCTTCAACCCTAAGCTCAAGCTCGAAAATGGAAGAAGGGAAAGGGTTTGTGGGTTTTGATTTGGTAAAGTGAAAGTGATTTGGTAAAGTGGGATTGGGGATAAAAGGGGATTGGGTTAATTTAATTAAAAGCATACCAAAATAAGTCCATGGTGTATAAAACACCCCAATATGATATTTTTCAAAGCATTTACTCATAATGCACCAAATATCAATTAAATACATGATCTCTAATCAATTGCTACCAATGGCAAATAAATCATGCTTCCAATAATATTTACCCGACATGCACCACATGCACCCTGAAATGCAATCCCGGGTCACCCTATCCACATGACCATGCATTTCCACATAAGGTAAATAAATCCAACACATAATTAATCATAATAAACACAATTAATGCACTAAATGCAAGTAACCATTTCGGGGATGTCACACTATGCAATGTGAATTAATATATATGTTAATGTCCTTAGAATATATTGTATTATTCTTAAAGATGTCCCTAGTCAAGTATTATCATGAATAGGGATAATGATAATACGTAGAGACTAGTATGTGTTGATCGATGAATTGTTCATTGATATGAGATATCAAATCAACATATGGGTACATGTTAGAGAACGATGTACTGGACAGACCCACCATGAGAATGCAACATGGATAGTTATATGATCGTCATATGCAATTCTCATAGTGATAATAATGTATGTAATCCTTACGACTTGTGATCATCAGAGATCCCAACATAAGGAGTTATGTATTTTGATATAATCAAACGCTACCCATAACAGGGTAATCTATAAAGGCGACTATTGGATACACTACGAATTATGTAGAGGGATGTTGACTGATCGAGATAGGATTTGT
The DNA here is from genome assembly GCA_907163345.1 of Haberlea rhodopensis. Classification (NCBI taxonomy): domain Eukaryota; kingdom Viridiplantae; phylum Streptophyta; class Magnoliopsida; order Lamiales; family Gesneriaceae; genus Haberlea; species Haberlea rhodopensis. Next base: position 374,132 of record CAJQUN010000130.1, on the reverse strand, counting down.
CCCTCCTATATATCAGGAGATGTGTTTGGCTCTTGATCAAGTGAGAACTAAAATGCATGGCCATGCTCGAATGAGTCGATATGAGATATCGAGCTTATTCGTTTATTCTAGTTCTACTTGGGGATCAAGAAATAGAGATTGAATATACGAGTATGACTATTCCATGACTCGTGTTCAATCTAAACTGATAAGTGTATTTTATACACTTATATTTCCTCTTATTTTGCATGGTTTAGTGTTAGTTTTCGATCAGAATTACACTTTTGGTCTTGTTCTGTGTTGTTTTGCAGGAATCCTGGTAATTACATGTTTTGTGGACTAAAAGGGTGCAAATGACGGAAGGAACGGATGAATTGAAGCCAAAAATCTACACTATCAATCATGGCAACAGGCGTAAAGACGCCTACTTTGAGGCGTAACTACGCCTAGCTCACGGCATTTGAGTTTTTAAAGAATTTCATACAGGCGTAATTACGCCTACTTTGAGGCGTAACTACGCCTAGCCCATGGCTTTTGAGAATTTAAGTGGCGTAACTACGCCAATTTGGAGGCGTAATTACGCCTATCACGCGGGAAGCCAGATTTTGTGACACATCGACAGGCGTAACTACGCCACTTCGGAGGCGTAATTACGCCAATGGAATTTTGGTAATTTTGGAGACTTTCCTTATTTGATGCACGGGACTCAACGGTGAAATAATCATGTACCGGGACATGTCAAATGGCAAGATTATATTATATTATATTATATTATAATATAATATAATATATATACATGAGATTTGGGAATAAATTATGAAAGGAAGATGGGATACACGTACAAGGAAAGAAGGAGAGTAGAGGAACTCTCGGGAAATCTTTTAAAGAAAGAGATACGCATAGATATTTTATAAAAAGGGAGAAAAAGGGACGCACGCAGGGAATAGAGGGCAAGACTTGACGTAAATAATTTCTGGACGGAACGAAGAGCAGTGAGATAAAGACGACCGAGAGCTAAACCAGTGAAGGGGAGGAGATCATTCGAGGCGGTGCGCTTACAACGATGGGTAGAGATTTTGACAACGGAGAAGACAACGACGACTACCGGGGACGGAGGGCCATCATCCAATTCGTTTGACTATCTCTTCCTTTATGTTTATGATGATTAAGAACATGTCTATGTGTTTATTTAATGTATTCATGAACTAATTTATTATTCTAGAGTTAGACGGATCTTGACTTGAAACTATGTCGTTGATTATTGATTGAATATTATTTGGTTTTTCGTTTGGTCTATTTGTGATTCCTGATTTGAATGCGTTTCAATTAATTGATCACTAGTTGATTCGTCATATTTATTTAGAATCTATCACTCGGGAGAGGGGGTTTTGAATAGGACCGTAGGAATTTACATCGTTGGAAGTTTATATAGTCGGGAGACATATAACTCCAACGAAGCCATAGAACGAATCTAGCGCTTTTGAAATTGTTTAATAATTTATCTTAGGTAGGCACATCAAGATGATTGTTGAATGATTATTTCTATTTAACACTCGGGAGAGGTAATAGATAACATAGGATTCGTGGTTAATAAATTAGAAGAACACGACATAGTGGATAGTTGAGTGAAGTCGAACCTCTAGAATTCCGTTCTCATTGATTTTCTCCACTTAAATTCTTCATCTTGTTAAATTATTACTTTATTTTAGTAGATTAATATAATAATTATGCTCTCGATTGTCTAAATAAAGTCGAGACTATTATAATTACAGTACTTGGTGTAACTTAATTTTCAATCTCTGTGGGTTCGACATCCGTATTTTAAAATTCTATACTAAAACTTGACACCGTACACTTGCGGTACGTTTCACACGCATCAAGTTTTTGGCGCCGTTGCCGGGGAGTGATATAATTTTGTTTACTGATACTGTTACCAAGTAGTCTTGATTTTAATTTAGAATTTTATTTTTTTGTTTTAATTTTATTTTTTTTTGATGTTTTTCTTGTGAGGTACTTGGAGATGTTTCATCAGCAAGTTTCCACAAACTTTGCCCAACAACCGTATGAACCATTCTATGCAGCTTGGGACAGATTCAACCACGACTTTTCAAACTACGCTCCTCTTCAATCTTTCTATATTGGATTGGATGCAGACACACAAGAATGGGTATTTAATGGAGCTTTGTCAGCTGGTTGTCCCATATATGGTAGAGATGATGACAGGGTGCACCTGTTTAACCATATGGCGAATTTCGACTATCAGTGGCATTATGATCCTTCACTGCTGGGTTGGAGTCACCAATATCCACCACGGCATCATTACCCTCATTTTACACACCAATCATTCAAGCATCAAGCAGAGGATGAGTATAGTTCTGATAAAGTCTCTAAGTTGGAGGATATTTTGCGCAAATTCTGGCCATCATTTGAACCAAAGATCGAAAATGCCACCAGAAGTAGCCTTGAGCAGCTGATAGAGACATTTGTAGCGAGATGCAAAGAGGTTGAGATGAGATATAATCAAGGGGGGACAAACCAGGTGTGGTCACATGATGATGATCATTCAACCAACCAAGTTTGGGAGAGTGATCCTACTCATGCAGAAGATTCAAGGGAATATGAGCATTTTCAAGTGGTTGAGCCTACTGTGGAAGAGTTATCTGATGAATTCCCGCGTCAAGATGAGCCTAGCGTGACGTTGGAAGATGAGCATATTTTTGAAAATAGTGAGGAGCACTCATCGATGGTGATGTCCTATATGCCATATGTGGATCCGTTCTTCCCATCGACGCCAACTTCACCATATTATGATCTCCACGAGATGAAGCCAAGTTTAGAATCTTTCTCCCATGCTTATCAATTTTCGAAGGACGTTGTTGGAGCGACGAGCGTTAACTGCCACTATCTTGCCAAGCTTGAGGGCATACACAACCAAGACCCACATGTAGTGTCATATGATACTTACTATGGGCGGAAGCCGCTATTTGATGGTTGCTTCGCATAGTCTGGCTGACGACTTTAAACAAAGCGCTTCTTGGGAGGCAACCCAAGCCTTGTATCCTTTTTATTTTATTTCAGTTTTTAATTTTAGTATTGCATTTTAGTGGCATGTCTTATTCATAGCCGATTGATCATTATTTTTCCCATTGCAGGGTCTATACTGATGCGGAGGTCCCTATCATCATCTTCTCACCATACCCATGAGCATGAGATGGGCGACGATTACTGACGATCGTCGTCGCAGGTAGGTGTGTTGTCCCTTATTTTATACGTTGTATGGTACATTGAGGACAATGCACGATTTTAAGTTTGGGGGGTGTTTAAACATTGAAGATGTTTTGTTTCCTGGATTCCTATGTGTGTTGTGTTTTGTGTTTTTTTTTTTTAGTCTTTTTCTTTTTTCTTTTTGTGTCATAAGTCGTGAATTAAAGTAATTGTGAAGGCCGATGATGAAGAATTGAGCTTATTTGTGAAATTTTTTAAAACTTTTGTTCACTTTGCTCTTGAGTTTCTCACATTCATGCACTAGAGACCATGACCATTTGACTAATTAAAGTTGATTTGAATGAACACAAATATGATATAGGCGATTCTTGATAATATTTTGGGCCTTTATTCATTGATATAAATTTACCATAGTAGCCCCTTTGAGCTTAAATGTAAAAGAATGAGGATTGAATTGTTGCATTATGTTTTAGAACTCATTCAAATTTCTTTCTTATATTACCTTGGTTTTGAGATACCATTTGAGCACAATTAATCAAACCATATAAATTATTTGTGAATTGAGAGTAGTCTAGAACTTGCTTTTGTACCCTTTGAGGCGAAATACGGATGTTATGTGGCTTAGGAAGGATTTAGGCAATTTTTGATTCGTTTGAGCCTTTGAAGCCACCGAAATACATCATTTTATCCCTAGCTACCCTTTTTGAGCTTATTGAAAATTGAATGGCATGTGCTTAGGCACATAATAACCCCCATTCGGCATCATTTCAAAATCCCACATCGACCACCTTGTTAAAAGCTTATACACTATTTCCTAACCTCAAGTGAGTAAGACCCATATTGCACTTCAAAATTTCAAATATCCCCCATGTTCCTAATTGAAAAATAGAAGGGCGATAATAATGAAAAAAAGGGCATGGATGCATAGAAAAATGTTGAAGAGGTGAAGAAATAAGTGATTGAAAGAATGAGAAAAATAATGAGGTGAATGATGAGGCGGATGAGAAAGGAGGGTGAATCCAAAATTTGAAAAAAAAAAATGATGATGAATCATCAATAGAAGGAATCGAAATTGAGATGAGAGTGCGCATCATGGTTAATATGACTTACTCACTTGTTTTGAAATTCCTATCTTTTTATTGTAGCCATGAGCAAAGGCCTTACATTACAAGCCTATTAAGACCTACTGACCAAGCCACATTCATCTAATATACTAGTGGAGAATGTTACGAATTGTAAGCCTATGGACTCTCGAGAAACACTTGTAATGCATATGGTTTTGACATTCACACACGCACATCTCATTACTTTGATTTGATGCATTGTTCACTGTTGGTCAAAGTTATACACCTTTTTATGAACAATGCAAATGAACCAATACACCCTGCAAAGTCCTATTGATTTGTGTGAGTAAAGATTGCTTTAATGGTTAAATGGAAGTGGTGACACACACACTTGAGAACTCTTGAGTAGACTGATATGCATACTTGACTTAAATTTTTTAGACAATTGATCTTCGAGGCCAATTTGCAATTAAACATTTCATGACTTGCGTTAGTAGTGTGTTTTCTTTTTCTCTTTTATTTCTTAGTCTTTTTCCATTACTATTTTGCTCGGGACTAGCAAAAGTTTAAGTTTAGGGGGTTACTTGTGTGGCTCGTCTTTCACTATATAGACGGACCATAAGAGTCTGAAGTTCTTATTCACTCAGGCAGAGTTGACTATGCGGCAAAGAAGATGGATGGATTTGCTTAAGGATTATGACTGTGAGATTGAGTACCATCCCGGTAAAGCGAACTTAATAGCAGACGCCTTAAGTCGGAAGGTGAAGAGTACTGCAGAGGATGTTATGTGTTTGTCGACTTTGATGACTTCTTATTGCCATCTGGGCTATGATTTCGATATAGACACGTCGCCTGTACGAGTGTCAACCTTATTGGCGGAGCCAGATATATTTGAGGCAATCAGGAAGGCCCAGAGGTCGGATGATGAGGTTCAGAGATGGACGTCGTTGGTACTTCAGGGTCAGCCATCCAAGTTCAGAGTGGCTGAGGATGATTCTTCGAGACTGGGCAACCGATGGGTAGTCCCAGATACACCAGAGTTGCGTAGAGGAATATTGGAGCGAGCTCACAGTAGTTAGTTCAGTATCCACCCAGGGGGAAGAAGATGTACAAAGACCTATGCGGTCAATTCTGGTGGAGACGCAAGAAGCGTGAGGTGATCACTTTTGTTAAAAGATATTTGATCTGCCAGCAAGTAAAGGCAGAGAGGAAGAGGCCTGGTGGCGAGCTGAAGAGCTTAGAGGTGCCTGAATGGACTTCGTGACCCACTTGCCAAGGACGGCCTCAGGATTTGATGCGATCTGGGTGATCGTGGATAGGCTGACGAAGGTGGCTCATTTCATCCCTTACAGCATGTCTTTTACATACTTGAAGATGGCCCAAATGTATATACGGGATGTGGTGAGATTGCATGGTATTCCAGTCTCGATAGTGTTGGGATATGCCCTAAGACAAATCATTAGATGATTGTTTTGACATACAAGGTTTATGATTTTATGAATGACAATTCATTATTATATATTATTCTTTTAACTGTGCAATGTGAATTAATATATATGTTAATGTCCTTAGAATTATATTGTATTATTCTTAAAGATATCCCTAGTCAAGTATTATCATGAATAGGGATAATGATAATACGTAGAGACTAGTATGTGTTGATCGATGAATTGTTCATTGATATGAGATATCAAATCAACATATGGGTACATGTTAGAGAACGATGTACTGGACAGACCCACCATGAGAATGCAACATGGATAGTTATATGATCGTCATATGCAATTCTCATAGTGATAATAATGTATGTAATCCTTACGACTTGTGATAATCAGAGATCCCAACATAAGGAGTTATGTATCTTGATATCGTCAAACGCTACCCGTAACAGGGTAATCTATAAAGGCGACTATTGGATACACTACGAATTAAGTAGAGGGATGTTGACTGATCGAGATAGGATTTGTCCCTCCTATATAACAGGAGATGTGTTTGGCCCTTGATCAAGTGAGAACTAAAATGCATGGCCATGCTCGAATGAGTCGATATGAGATATCGAGCTTATTCGTTTATTCTAGTTCTACTTGGGGATCAAGAAATAGAGATTGAATATACGAGTATGACTATTCCATGACTCGTGTTCAATCTAAACACAAAGGACAAAGGGATTAAGTTACATGGTTAATATTATCACAAGTTCTAAAGGTTATGTCGAGTCATTGACATTCTTGTAATTTGGGTAGCCTTGATGTGTTGCTAGACACCGCTCTTTGCTTGTAACGTAAAATGAGATTTTATGTCACTGCCAACATTACAAGAACCTATCGGGTCGCACAAAAAATTAAATCGAGAAGGGAAATTAAATTCATTGGATGAATTAATTAATTAAGAAGAGTCTTAATTAAGTGATTAAAAGGTTTTAATTAAATCATGGGTTTGGGCCCATAAGACTTTAAGAAAGTCTTGAACCTTAAATAAAAGCCTTATAATATAAATACAAGGTTTTGATTAATGGTTAATCATACTTTTCATATCATAACTTGATATTAAAAACCCTAGACTACATACTCTCCTCTCGGCCGCCTCTCAAGAGCCGAACATCACCGCCGCCGCGCCGCCGTGTGGTGTTCATCTTGATTGTCCGTCGTTGATCGGTTTTGAACCGAGAGTTTAGTTTTGGTTCAAGAATAAGTCTAGCAACTTGTTCTTGAACATCCCTTTCGATTTGATCGTGTGGATACCGTAGAGACGAAGGTGCAAACTTTCGTTTGTGACTCGTGGTGCTACAACGAGGATTCTGCTTCAAACACGCTACAAGGGTGAGACTCTTATGTTCCTTTATCCGATATGAATCCCTATGTATAGATCCATTGTTCTAGTAATCCATAAAATTGTATTCCGCTGCGTTGTATGCTCATTGGATTACTTACAGTGGTATCAGAGCCGTGTACAAGGCTCATATCGAATTTATGTGGTTAAATAATTTAATCATATTTGAATTAATATTGCATGCTATTTAAAACTGTATGAACATATAAGATATGTTAATATTTAGTTTGTAAAAATCATCGTAAAATTGTATTTGATATAATTGGCGAATAATCAAATTTATTGGGCAATATTTTCGGCCATCACCATCACAAATGACACCACGGCTAGCCACATGAGGGCTAGGGTTTTCGAACCCTTGGCTCGAGATGGCTTAGTCGTTGTGGCTAATGATTGTGCATGGAAGTGTCGAAAATTGATTAGGGTTTAGAACCCATTTGTAAGGACCCCCGTGCCCTTAACCCGTTATTAGTGTATTAAGACATACCATTAGTGCATATAATCATACTATCATGGGGAAAACCATATGCAAGTGCAACACCATATGCTATCCAGAAAATTTCTTGCATTCATCCACATAATATTCATATTCCCCAACCAAGATTATTCATATAACATGCACCCTCATAATACACTAATATGCTCTTAGTTCATTTAGCAATTTCATATTTAATTGCATGCAAACCATAAATGAATAGGGAAGAGCCAGTAGCCCATTTATACATTCCATATACACGTAAAATGTACTCACGTAAGAGCACCCAATGAATCACGCGTGTATCTAATGTATAAAACACTCTACTGGATACCGTTACTGGTACTTCGACCCTGGAAGCACCTTCCCAAGCGCAACTCGATCTCAACTCTGGATCTATGTGCCTATCCAACCAGCTCTGGTACATCGATCCTGGAAGTACCTCAAATCAACATCCCGGGCTCAACTCCAAAGCCGCTGCTACACCTGTAATACCTGCCCCAACAGAGACAGCCCCCACACGGGGTGAGCATACCAATGCCACCAATCCAATAATCATAATATTGCAATTCATAATTTACAGAATGTAAATGCCATAATTTAAATGATACTCCCTGGATGGTAACACCCTCATCCGGGATCCCCTGTATTGTCCATGTTCTCAAAATAACCAAACTCATCAAATTCCCAAAGCCAGTTAATCGCCACATAGATTAAATAATATCGTCCTGTTATGCCAGTTCCATAATCAATAGGGTAAAATCATTATATAAAAGACCGTAAATATCACATAAATCGGTTTAATGATTCCATGTTCCTATTTTATTGCTCGCTCCACAATAGCGGCATTATAAACCCCGCGCACGCTCAACACTAGCGGCGTCATAACCGATGGTCGCTCAACGGCGACAGCATCCCAAATCATTGCTCGCTCAAAAGCGGCACCGTATGGTTCCCAATGTGCAACCATTTGACACAATTACCATTTACCATGCATATCGTTATCCATTTATAGTAAATGTCATGCACCATGCATTTCAATACCTATCCGACGCAATTACCACATGCCACATATTTCCATGACCATATAATGTAATCACCACACACCATATGTTCCAATACCAGTTTAATACAATTATCATACACCATGCATTTTACAGTTGCAATACTATAATAGGCTATCCTCGTACGTCATACGTACCTTAAGTCTCCGTAGTCCAAGCCAAACCTTGCTTGAGTTCCATGCCTCGAGAAATATGTGCTAAAACACAAATAATTCACAATCAAACATAAGCATGCAACCACGTGCCCCAGCACGTTCATAGCTCCCAATCATATCGTCAATCCATGACGATTACCAAAATAAAAGCCCCCCGGCTAAGCATGCATAATACCCAAAATATACCATTTAACAAGTTTAAAAGATAACCAAGAATTCAACCGGGAATTCCGTTTTGTTAAACTTTGGCCTCAACCAATCTATTTTAAAAGTATAGCATTCCCATTGGAATGTAGACATTGCCCCGGAAACGGCCCCTTTAAACCTCGGCTCCAAAATCCCGACATTTTTCCAAAATTTCCAAAAAAAAAACACTTTCCTTCGGGTGGCGATCGATCGCCACATTTACCGCGATCGATCGCCACACTCCAGTGGCCAACCAGTGCCTTCTCGCGATCGATCGCCAATCCTCGCGATCGATCGCCAACCCTCACGCGATCGATCGCCGAGACCTCGCGATCGATCGCCAGCACTGTTCATCGCCTTCAAAAATTGGACTGGTCGTCGCGATCGATCGCCCCACCTCGGCGATCGATCGCCACCTGCGATTTTCCGAAAATTTCGAGCTTCCATGGTGTTTTTCACACCCAAACTCAAAATCAACACCCCATACTCCACCAACACTTCAAATACAACATTTAAAGCCATTAAAAACTTTAAAAACTCAACATAGGATTTTAACCAAAAATTCCCAAAACCCATAGTCAACCAAAACCTCAACCAAAAGCTACCATACTACTATCAAATTGAAGCCAATGACGAGGGGAAGATTAATACCTGATTATCTTCGAGAAAACTGGCTCCCGAGCCAAGTTACCATCAAATTTCCCATCAAGGGAGAAAAGGGAAATGGGGGAGAAGGGTTTGGATCGATAGAGAGAGAGAGAGGGAGAGAAATGGATTCCGAATGACGGAATCCCGAGTCCAACGGGTATATATAGCAAAAATATCCCAACACACCAAGACCTCCACAAATACATCATGATTCATTAAAAATCATCTGTTTTCAAAAACTCTCTCTCCAACACCAAATCCACATACCAGCCCCAACATAAAGCACCCCGGACTCCAAGTCCCACCGAAAACCCAACTCACAGGTTTTCCACCGAAATGAGAATACAATCTCAACCTTTGGATCCAACGATCCCAAATGCCCGATTATACAACCTCGGGAGACCCAAAACCGCAATTAATTCCTAATTGCCACAATTAAAAATCCATCAAGGATTAATACCACACCGGGATTAACACCATTAATCCCCGGACATCACAATTATCCCCCACTAAAAAAATTTCGTCCTCGAAATTGCATTGGTGTACCCCACGTAACACCAGGACTACACAAACAAAACAAAGCCATGATCCCGATTCTGGACCACATTAGAATCGAATTAACAACTGCGAGAATACCAGTCTCGCACCAAGCCTTAAAATAGAGCAAACGCCAAAATCCATACAAACCCAAAATAACGACATACCTCGACGTGAATCGTCCCAGAAGTCAGTCCACCATGACTGAGAATCAACCAAACCTTCCTTGGTCTCGACATAGATATCTCCCCCATGATATCTCCATCACTTGCCCACGATGCTTAACACGCATCGTTACGATGAGGACTACTAGCATACGACAGTATACTCACAGAAAATCCGATTCTTGTTTCCTAGTCCATCTCCTCCAAATGAGTAGTTGCAACACTTACAACACGGATCGGGCAACCCACGGTCACCGATCCACACAAAGCACATCTCCGAGGATGTTTACACCGGTGTGTTCCAAGAAATCATATCTTGGTCCTGACACACCATCAAGACCCCCCGCAATGTCTCAAGTTCCACAGGGGACATGCAAGACAAACAATTTCATTCCTACACACGTGTCAACCATGACACTAAACAAACCCGAATCTCGGCCATCCCTCATTTATCCTTGGATCCAACAATCCTAAAATATGAAGGCTATAAAATTATCCAACAAGAATTACCATGATTCCAAAACACGTCAATCCCTCCTAAGGGGAAGTCAAACAACCCTCACGATCATTCATCAGAATGCATCATGCCATCGAGATTACAGATCTCGAGGTTCCACAATCTCACACCGGAGATTCACCAAACCAAGCATACAAACTCGACGTTCAACAATGAATATAATAACGTTGGCATTCATATACACTCACGGCACACATACCCAACACCAATCACAACATGCATACGCAATGCAATAGACTCGGGTATCTCCAATCATACCCAAATCCCAAAACCAACTGTCAAACCTCGATTATTCTCACCCCACGGAGAATGATGGTTGACAAACCAAAACCAAAGGGTGTGATTTCAACATCACCACCACACGAACCAAAATAACGAAACTCCCCAAAAGATTCAACCGGTAGGCATCATAATACCGCCTTCCTCTCAAGGAAAAAGTCATGAATCCATGATCCTCCAATCCTCGAACCACCGTTCGGAAGACCTGGGTATATTTATACCAAAACATATCCCGGAACCCAGAAATACACAACTGGTTAGAGTAGTGCATCAATACCACCATTACCCGATCCAGAATCCGTATACGCCATGTATACACATCCCAACGATGCTCTGTACTAATGCCATAGTACTCCACAATCGCATCTCCCCGAAGACGTCTCCTCAAACGTCTCACCGAGGTAAGGAATCCATTACTCGGTCCAACACCAGTAATGCTTACCATGGCTGATTCACAATCAATAAACAACCGATGCAAGCTGTCTCCAAGACAGTACAATCCAAATCTCTCAAAGAGATAAGGTCAAAATAGTAGTGTCACCCCACTAACTATATCTCACAAACCATTGTGACTCCCGTTGCATTCCATATGCAAGGATGCTCAACCAGAGCTAACCACGACTTGACGACACTCACGTTGGCATTCCCAACAGAATTGAGCTGCCCCAAAGCAAGTCTCTCAAAACATCTGACGTATAAACGTCTCCGTGAGATATTCCCTACCTCAAATATCATGCCACAAAGAGACTACATGAGTCTACCATAACCCTCATCGTATCACCATACGATTCACCAAACTCGAATCCAACGAGCATTATAATGGATAACACAAGCACACTAAAGTACTGCAACAATACCTGGCTAGCGATTCGCTGGCCCCATAGGCTCATACCAACCTATCAACGTGACACACGTCTCAACCTGGTATACCATACCGTACAAACCATTAGAGTTGTGGGTCATCACCCAACATATCTATAAAACACCAAGCACAATGGACATCCAGGTGTCCTTGCTTAACTACGAAGCAATCCTAATCCATTAGGACTTATCCCACACCCTCAGGGTGGGTGTGACCACGCCTACCGCAGATCACAACAACAAGCGAGTAGTTTCCTCAATGACTACTCTTACCACCAATCACTTGGCCTTAGCCATCCCAGCGAGCATACCCAAGGGTATCACTGCTCGACAAATATTTACCTCTATAACATGATGCGGTACCCTCACCGGTACAATGCATCCAATGCTCCATCGGGCAAACCTGCTCGACAAAAAAGGTCTCGTCAACTAGTGACTCAGACTCTACCATGTGCCCACCATCGGCACTCAAACCATACAACCAAATACATAACATGAATGTATTATTCACCAAAACGACGACACGCGTCCACATAGACATCCCAAATAACATTGTCAAACACATGACGGTACCCGTCGATACACGAAACTCATAATCTCATCGTCAAACACATGACGGTATAAACAACACATAATATTCACAATAATGATAACAAAAGTAATATGCCATACCTCATCGCTATCAAGATAGCGGAATACCTGTATCCATCGTTCATCAGCGGTACACAAGCAGCACCCATCGCCCGTAGGCGGCATAATCCAGTGCTACGCACATAGCGGTATAACCCATCGCTATAGAATCAGCGGCATGATCCCCCGCCATAGAGTCAGCGGCATAAGACATCGCCATAGATATCCGGCGGTATGAACCATCACCATAGATGTAGCGGAATGTACCATCGCTACATAATACCTGGCGGCATGAACCATCGCCAATTGAATACCCGGCGGCATGAACCATCGCTAATAGAATACCCGGCGGCATGAACCATCACCAATAGAATACCCGACGGCATGAACCATCGCCAATAAAATACCCGGCGGCATGAACCATCGCCAATAAAATAGCGGAATAAAACGGACTCAAGAGGTACTCACACTCATGTAGTACTTTGTTCCCGATCGCATCGCTACGTCATGACAGCGGCATCATCGCTTCGACGTGACAGCGGCATGTATCATCGCTTCGACACGACAGCGGCATCATCGCTTCGACATGACGGTGGTACCATCGCTTCGAGGTGACAGCGGCATTTACCATCGCTTCGACACGACATCGGCATTTACCACCGTTCTGGCATGACAGCGAAAATACCTCTCGCTTCGACATATTAGCGGCATAATATCCCTCGCAATAGTAATATTACAGCGGCATTATCCTTCGCTTCGACATATTTACGGCAAATATTCTTCATCGCTATAATATGACAGCGGCAAGTATTCACATCGCTACGCCATGCATGCAACCGTAATGCATATCCCGTATTCCAATAATTGTTTCGGCACGACAGCGGCATCATCGCTTCGACGTGACAGCGGCATTTACCATCGCTTCGACACGACAGCGGCATCATCGCTTCGACGTGCATGCAATCCGTAATGCATAACCTTTATTCCAATAATCATTGCCATGAGTGTATTTTAATGCACCTCGCTCCAACATTTAGCGGTAAAGCATTAAAATCATCACTCCGATGTATATCTATGCAACCATAATGCATAGTCCATGTCTCATATGACCCTGCAACCACCATGGTTAGCAATAACATATTCCAATTATGAACTCATAACATAAATGCACATAAGCAATATAGTTGTGCCACGCAACACTAACTACCATCATGCATAAGTATGTGCTTCTCATTCCCATTATCATTTTCCTAGGCCCTCAACAAGCCCAAAGAGCTAACCACTGCTCTGATACCACTAATGTAAGGACCCCCGTGCCCTTAACCCGTTATTAGTGTATTAAGACATACCATTAGTGCATATAATCATACTATCATGGGGAAAACCATATGCAAGTGCAACACCATATGCTATCCAGAAAATTTCTTGCATTCATCCACATAATATTCATATTCCCCAACCAAGATTATTCATATAACATGCACCCTCATAATACACTAATATGCTCTTAGTTCATTTAGCAATTTCATATTTAATTGCATGCAAACCATAAATGAATAGGGAAGAGCCGTAGCCCATTTATACATTCCATATACACGTAAAATGTACTCACGTAAGAGCACCCAATGAATCACGCGTGTATCTAATGTATAAAACACTCTACTGGATACCGTTACTGGTACTTCGACCCTGGAAGCACCTTCCCAAGCGCAACTCGATCTCAACTCTGGATCTATGTGCCTATCCAACCAGCTCTGGTACATCGATCCTGGAAGTACCTCAAATCAACATCCCGGGCTCAACTCCAAAGCCGCTGCTACACCTGTAATACCTGCCCCAACAGAGACAGCCCCCACACGGGGTGAGCATACCAATGCCACCAATCCAATAATCATAATATTGCAATTCATAATTTACAGAATGTAAATGCCATAATTTAAATGATACTCCCTGGATGGTAACACCCTCATCCGGGATCCCCTGTATTGTCCATGTTCTCAAAATAACCAAACTCATCAAATTCCCAAAGCCAGTTAATCGCCACATAGATTAACTAATATCGTCCTGTTATGCCAGTTCCATAATCAATAGGGTAAAATCATTATATAAAAGACCGTAAATATCACATAAATCGGTTTAATGATTCCATGTTCCTATTTTATTGCTCGCTCCACAATAGCGGCATTATAAACCCCGCGCACGCTCAACACTAGCGGCGTCATAACCGATGGTCGCTCAACGGCGACAGCTCCCAAATCATTGCTCGCTCAAAAGCGGCACCGTATGGTTCCCAATGTGCAACCATTTGACACAATTACCATTTACCATGCATATCGTTATCCATTTATAGTAAATGTCATGCACCATGCATTTCAATACCTATCCAACGCAATTACCACATGCCACATATTTCCATGACCATATAATGTAATCACCACACACCATATGTTCCAATACCCGTTTAATACAATTATCATACACCATGCATTTTACAGTTGCAATACTATAATAGGCTATCCTCGTACGTCATACGTACCTTAAGTCTCCGTAGTCCAAGCCAAACCTTGCTTGAGTTCCATGCCTCGAGAAATATGTGCTAAAACACAAATAATTCACAATCAAACATAAGCATGCAACCACGTGCCCCAGCACGTTCATAGCTCCCAATCATATCGTCAATCCATGACGATTACCAAAATAAAAGCCCTCCGGCTAAGCATGCATAATACCCAAAATATACCATTTAACAAGTTTAAAAGATAACCAAGAATTCAACCGGGAATTCCATTTTGTTAAACTTTGGCCTCAACCAATCTATTTTAAAAGTATAGCATTCCCATTGGAATGTAGACATTGCCCCGGAAACGGCCCCTTTTAAACCTCGGCTCCAAAATCCCGACATTTTTCCAAAATTTCCAAAAAAAAACACTTTCCTTCGGGTGGCGATCGATCGCCACATTTACCGCGATCGATCGCCACACTCCAGTGGCCAACCAGTGCCTTCTCGCGATCGATCGCCAATCCTCGCGATCGATCGCCAACCCTCACGCGATCGATCGCCGAGACCTCGCGATCGATCGCCAGCACTGTTCATCGCCTTCAAAAATTGGACTGCTCGTCGCGATCGATCGCCCCACCTCGGCGATCGATCGCCACCTGCGAGTTTCCGAAAATTTCGAGCTTCCATGGTGTTTTTCACACCCAAACTCAAAATCAATACCCCATACTCCACCAACACTTCAAATACAACATTTAAAGCCATTAAAAACTTTAAAAACTCAACATAGGATTTTAACCAAAAATTCCCAAAACCCATAGTCAACCAAAACCTCAACCAAAAGCTACCATACTACTATCAAATTGAAGCCAATGACGAGGGGAAGATTAATACCTGATTATCTTCGAGAAAACTGGCTCCCGAGCCAAGTTACCATCAAATTTCCCATCAAGGGAGAAAAGGGAAATGGGGGAGAAGGATTTGGATCCATAGAGAGAGAGAGAGGGAGAGAAATGGATTCCGAATGACGGAATCCCGAGTCCAACGGGTATATATAGCAAAAATATCCCAACACACCAAGACCTCCACAAATACATCATGATTCATTAAAAATCATCTGTTTTCAAAAACTCTCTCTCCAACACCAAATCCCCATACCAGCCCCAACATAAAGCACCCCGGACTCCAAGTCCCACCGAAAACCCAACTCACAGGTTTTCCACCGAAATGAGAATACAATCTCAACATTTGGATCCAACGATCCCAAATGCCCGATTATACAACCTCGGGAGACCCAAAACCGCAATTAATTCCTAATTGCCACAATTAAAAATCCATCAAGGATTAATACCACACCGGGATTAACACCATTAATCCCCGGACATCACACCATTGGCACGTGACGGCTAGCTCATGACGGCTAGGGTTTCGAACCCTAGTAGCCGTGCATGGGCTCGGCCATCGTCGCCTCTTATGCTAAGGTTTTGAGACATGGATGAGTTTTGAACTCTTTGGCTCGATAATGGTTCACGCATGCATGGATTAGTAGCTTTACCACATGAGAGCAAGGTTTTTCGAACCCTTTGCTCGAGATGGTTGAGCCAACCCCGTGCATGGCCTGACCGTGACTCGTGGCTAACAAATTCCGGCGTTTCGAACAAGATGGCTCAATGAAAACCCAAGGTGGTGCGTGGCGGCTAGGGTTTGGAACCCTAGCGCCGCCGCCGCTCGAGCTTGGCTCGGCCATGGGCTAGGGTTTCGAACCCTATGCCCATTAATGGTCCAGCCGTGGGCTTTTGTGGTTCGAACCATGGTGGTTCGTGTCTTAGTCGCTTAAGTTCGTGGCATGTGATGTCCCGAGCGAACGATAATTTTTCAAAAAAAAAATTATTTTACAGTTTTAATTAGAATTAAATTTAAAATGTTTAGAATTTAATTAATTAAATGTTAATGCATGCTTTATGTGTTGTTTGAGCATGGTGCATGGTTATAGCCCTTTGACCTATTAGATAGGATTTGTGGATGTTTGTAATATATAATACGACCTGTGTGTCGTGCCTTCTCTATTTCATTCTAAATGTAATCCCTCCCCTATGTTCCCCTCGAATGTGAATCGAGGAATTCTATATCTTGTAAATAGTGTAGTTTATTTTATTGATGGTGATCAATGAAGATGGAGCATCGTGCCGGGATGAGGAGGCCATTCACAAATTGGAGCCATTGGAAGGTGCTTGTGAAGTTACCTTAGGTTGACTCTTAGGATTTTCTCATTGGCTTGAGAGAATCGTTAGTAGGGGCTATAACCATGTCACGTTTTATTATGTATGTTGATGCATGATTTATCTTATGTTTTAGTTTGATAAACGTATTACACATATATGTAGATATGTATACAACTATATGTAGTGGACATATTTTAAATTATCAAACTAATCATGAGATCAATAAATCCCTCTAAAATATTAAGTTTTAGATGCCTTCCAAAATTAAAAGTACTCGTCAATAACTTCGATTGTACATGTGTGGGTTTGCCAAAGCAAAGCACCATGGCAATCTTAGTAAGGCGCGAAAGGATAAAAGTGATATCTGTTATACTTTAAATTGGGTACGACTTAACTATGTTATCTCAATAGGATTGGGAACTTAGAGGCATGGGTTGGATTATAATTCATTTGATGAATTGAACAAAGTGTTGTTCGTCCAACTATCCAAGAATTACATGTGATGTAATTGACAAAGTGTTGTCTACCTAAATAACCGAGTCTTGGGCGATTAGCCAAAGCTGTGAGGTCCGGGGATTAATGGTGTTAATCCATGTGTGGTATTATTTCTTGATGGATTTTTGATTGTGGCAATTAGGAATTAATTGCGGTTTGGTATCTCCCGAGGTTGGTAAATCGGGATGTATTTGTGGGGCTATTAATATTTTGGGGTATTTTTGCTATAAATACCATTTGAACCCGGAATTTTAATTATCGGAACCATTTTCTTCCCCCTCCTTCTCTCTCCCCGTAACCGCGATTCTCGATCCCCTTTTGACCCACGCCGCTTCCAGGCGTGCGCCCGCCGCCGTTCGGCGCGTCCGACCCGCCGCCGTGTTCGTCTCTTCCAGGCGGTCCTATCCATACCACCAATTTGAAGTTTGGTCGCGATTTGAGCTCGGATTTCTGCTGGAAACGCTAGGGTTCGAAACTGGAATTTCTTCGATTTGGGGCTCGATTTTTGGTACGATTTTGGGGCTTTCTTTCAGGTGTTTTTGGGGCGTTTTGGTGCTTGGTTTGGGTCGATTATTTCACACTTTCATGGTTCGAAAAATTGTTGCTTAATGGTTCGATTTTGTATGCTGTGTGCGTGGAGTTATGTTCGATTTTAGGGGGGGTTTATGTTCGAAAATTTGGGGCTTTGGCTTGGGGATGTTGATTCTTGTTGGTAATTGATTAATTTATGTTTTAGATGCATTATGATGCTTATTGTGTTCGAAATTGAGGAATTAGATTCGAATTTAGGGCTTTAAATTCGAATTTTGGGGGTTTCGCATGTGGGGCGATTATTCATGTTGTTGATTGATTAATTCATGTTTTAAATGAATTATGGTGATTTTTGGATTTGATTTGTGTGGTTGGGGTTCGAATTTTAGGAGTGGTTCTTGAGCAATTTTTGATATTGTCTCATTCGATTTCCCTCCCTGTGTATGCCCTGCCCCGGGTCTTTTAAATAGTAAATTGTCGTGGGTTGACAATATTTTGTGGGTTATGGGTGTGCTTGAGCATGAGTTGCATGTTCGTAAATAATTGTGAATTATTTATCGTGTTAGCACATCGTTCTTCGGGGCATGGAACTCGAGCAAGGTTTGGCTCGGACTTCGGAAATTAAGGTACGTATAACGTACGAGCATAACCTATTATAGTATTGCAACTGTAATATACATGGTGTATGGTAATTGTATTATATGGACATTGCAATATCTGGCATGTGGTAATTACATCGAATAAGTATTGAAATGCATGGTGCATTATATTTACTTCAAATGGATAATGATATGCATGGTAAATGGTATTTGCCTTCAATGGACATATAAGTATATTGGGAATCATACAGTGCCGCCTTCGAGCGAGCAATGATTCGGGATGCGGTCGCCATTGGGCGACCATCGGTTATGACGCCGCTATTGTTGAGCGTGCGTGAGGTTTAGTATGCCGCTATTGAGGAGCGAGCGAGGAAATAGGAACATGGAATGCTTGGGTAGATATATGTGATATCTATGGTCTTTTACATTGTGTTCTTACTATATTGATCATGGAACTGGTATAATATAACGGTATTAGTTAATCTATGTGACGATTAACTGGCTTTGGGAATTTGATGAGTTTGGTTATTTTGAGAACAGGGACAATACAGGGGATCCCGGATGAGGGTATTGCCATCCAGGGAGTATCATTTAAATTAAAAGCAT
Organism: Haberlea rhodopensis; assembly: GCA_907163345.1. Lineage (NCBI taxonomy): Eukaryota > Viridiplantae > Streptophyta > Magnoliopsida > Lamiales > Gesneriaceae > Haberlea > Haberlea rhodopensis. The sequence continues at coordinate 354,569 of CAJQUN010000130.1, read as the reverse complement.
TTACATTTTTGTATTTGAATTGCAATATTATGCTTATTGGATTGGTGGTATTGGTATGCTCACCCCGTGTGGGGGCTGTCTCTGTTGGGGCAGGTAATACAGGTGTAGCGGTAGCTTTGGAGTTGAGCTCGGGCTATTGATTGAGGTACTTCCAGGATCGAGGTACCAGAGCTGGCTGGATAGACGCTCAGATCCAGAGTTGAGATCGAGTTGCGCTTGGGAGGTGCTACCAGGACTGGTATCCGGTAGAGTGTTATACATCAGATACATGCTTATCCATTTGGTACTCTTATGTGAGTACATTTTACGTGTGTATAGAATGTATAAATGGGCCACGGCTTCTCTCTGTTCATTATGGCCGCATGCAATTAATTATGGAATTGCTAAATGAACTAAGAGAATGTTAGTGTATTTTGTGGGTGCATGTTATATGATTAATCTGGGTTGGGGAATCTGAATATTATGTGAATTGGATGCAAGAAATTTTCTGGGTAGCATACGGTGTTGCACTTGCACGTGGTTTTACCATTATGGTATGATTATATGCACCAATGATACGGCTTAATACACTAATAACGGGTTAAGGCCACGGGGGTCCTTACATTAGTGGTATCAGAGCAGTGGTTAGCTCTTTGGGGCTGTTGAGGGCCTAGGAACATGTTATTGGGAATGAGAAGCACATACTTATGCATGATTGCTTATGTGCGTTTATGATATGTGTTCATAATTGGAATATGTGTTGCTAACCATGGTGGTTGCAGGGTCTTATGAGACATGGACTATGCATTACGGTTGCATAGGTATACATCGGAGTGATGATTTTAATGCTTTGCCGCTACATGTTGGAGCGAGGTGCATTAAAATACACTCATGGCGATGTTTATGGGAATACAGGTTATGCATTACGGTTGCATGCACGTCGAAGCGATGATGCCGCTGTCGTGTCGAAGCGATGGTAAATGCCGCTGTCACGTCGAAGCGATGATGCCGCTGTCGTGCCGAAACAATTATTGAAATACGGGTTATGCATTACGGTTGCATGCATGGCGTAGCGATGTGAATACTTGCCGCTGTCATATTATAGCGATGAAGAATATTTGCCGCAAATATGTCGAAGCGAAGGATAATGCCGCTGTCATATTACTATTGCGCGGGATATTATGCCGCTAATATGTCGAAGCGAGGGGTATTTCCGCTGTCATGCCGGGATGATGGTAAATGCCGCTGTCGTGTCGAAGCGATGGTAAATGCCGCTGTCACGTCGAAGCGATGGTACCACCGTCATGTCGAAACGATGATGCCGCTGTCGTGTCGAAGCGATGATACATGCCGCTGTCACGTCGAAGCGATGATGCCGTTGTCATGACGTAGCGATGTGATCGGGAACAAAGTACTACATGAGTGTGAGTACCTCTTGAGTCCACGATTATCCGGGTATTTTATTAGCGATGGTTCATTCCGCTATTCTATTGGCGATGGGTTATGCCGCCGGGTATTCTCAGCGAGGGTACATTCCGCTACATCTATGGCGATGGTTCATACCGCCGGGTATCTATAGCGACGTTTTATACCGCTGACTCTATGGCGAGGGATCATGCCGCTGATTCTATAGCGATGGGTTATACCGCTATGTGTATAGCACTGGATTATGCCGCCTACGAGCATGGGTGCTGCTTATGTACCGCTGGTGGACGATGGATACAGGTATTCCGCTATCTCGATAGCGATGAGGTATGGCAAATTGCTTTTGATATCATTATTGTGAATTCCATGTGTTGTTTTATACCGTCATGTGTTTGACGATGAGATTATGGATGTCGTATATCGACATGTACCGTCATGTGTTTGACGATGAGATTATGGATGTCGTATATCGACATGTGCCGTCATGTGTTTGACGATGAGATTATGGATGTCGTATATCGACATGAGCCGTCATGTGTTTGACGATGTTATTTGGGATGTCTATGTGGACGCGTGGCGTCGTTTTGGCGAATAATGCATTCATGTTTATGTATTTGGTAGTATGGTTTGAGTGCCGATGGTGAGCACATGGTAGAGTCTGGGTCATTGGTTGACGAGACCTTTTGCTGAGCAGGTTTGCTCGATGGAGCATTGATGCATTGTACCGGTGAGTGTACCGCATCATATTGTAGAGGTAAATATTTGTCGAGCAATGATACCCTTGGGTATGCTCGCTGGGATGGCTAAGGCCAAGTGATTGGTGGTAAGAGTAGTCTTTGAGGAAACTACTCGCTTGTTGTTGTGATGTGGTGTAGCCATGGTTACACCCACCCTAAGGGCGAGGAATAAGTCCTAATGGATTAAGATTGCATGATAATTGAGCATGGACGCTGGGTTGTCTAGTATGCTTTGGTGTTTTAGAGATATGTTGGGCAATGACCCACAACTCTAATGGTTTGTGCGGTATGGTATACCGGGATGGTATGTGTGTCACGTTGATAGGTTGGTATAAGCCTATGGGACCAGCGAATCACTAGCCAGGTATTGTTGCAGTACTTTGGTGTGCTTGTGTTAGCTATTATAATGCTCGTTGGACTCGAGTTTGGTGAATCGTATGGTGATACGATGAGGGTTATGGTAGACTCTTGTAGTCTCTATGTGGCATGGTATTTGAGGTAGGGAATACCTCACGGGGACGTTTATACGCCATTGTTTTGAGAGACTTGTTTTGGGACAGCTCAATTCTGTTTGGAATGCCAACGTGAGTGTCGTCAAGTCGTGGTTAGCTCTGGTTGAGCACCCTTGCATGTGGCATGCAATGGGAGTCACAATGGTTTGTGAGATATGGTTAGTGAGGTGGCACTACTATTTTGACCTTATCTCTTGGAGAGATTTGGATTGTACTGTCTTGGAGACAGCTTGCATCGGTCGTGGACTGATTGTAAATCAGTCATGGTACGTATTACTGGTGTTGGACCGGGTAATGGATTTCTTACCTCGGTGAGACGTTTGAGGAGACGTCTTCGGGAGATGCTCGATTGTGGAGTACTATGGTATTAGTACAGAGCATCGTTGGGATGAGTATACATGGCGTATACGGATTTTGGATCGGGTAATGGTAGTATTGATGCACTACTCTAACCAATTGTGTATTTCTGGGTTCCGGGATATGTTTTGGTATAAATATACCCAGGTTCTCCGAACGGTGGTTCGAGGATTGGAGGATCATGGATTCATGACTTCTTCCTTGAGAGGAAGGTGGTATTGTGATTCCTACCGGTTGAATCTTTTGGGGAGATTCGTTATTTTGGTTCGTGTGGTGGTGATGTTGAAATCACACCCTTTGGTTTTGGTTTGTCAACCATCATTCTCCGTGGGGCGAGAATAATCGAGGTTTGACAGTTGGCTTTGGGATGTGGGTATGATTGGAGATACCCGAGTCTATTGCATTGCGTATGCATGTTGTGTGGTGTATGGGCATGTATGCCGTGTGTGTATACGAATGCCAACTCTATTTTTTTTGTTCATTGTTGAACATTGGTTTAATTTGCTTGGGATGGTGAATCTCCGGTGCGAGATTGTGGGACTTTGAGATCGGTGATCTCGATGGCGCGATGCATTCTTGATGAATGATCGTGAGGGTCGTTTGACTTCCCCTGAGGAGGAATTGTCGTGTTTTGGAACCATGGTGGTTCTTGTTGGATAATTCGATAGCCTTCCTATTTTAGGATTGTTGGATCCAAGGATAAATGAGGGATGGCCGAGATTCGGATTTGTTTAGTGTCATGGTTGACACGTGTGTAGGAATGCATTTGGTTGCCTTGCATGTCCCCTGTGGAACTTGAGACCTTGTGGAGTCTTGATGGTGTGTCGGGACCAAGATATGATTTTTGGAACACACCGGTGTAAACATCCTCGGAGATGTATTTTGTGTGGATCAGTGACCGTGGGTAACCCGGTCCGGGTTGCAAGTGGTGCAACTACTCCTTTGGAGGAGATGGACTGGGAAACGAAGACTGGTTTCTTTTGTGAGTATACTGTTGTATGCTAGTGGTCCCCATCTTGACGATGCGTGTCAAGCATCGTGGGCAGGTGGTGAATATCACGGGATGATATCTTTGTCAGAACCAATGGAGATTTGGTTGGTTTGCAGTTTTGGTGAACTGACTTGTGGGACGATTCATGTCGAGGTATGTTGTTATCTTTCGGGTTTGTATTGGTTTTGGCGTTGCGCTATTTTAGGGCTTGGTGCGAGACTGGTATTCTCGCAGTTGTTAATTTGATTCTAAGGTGGTTCAGAATCAGGGACTTGGCTTCGTTTTGTTGGTGTAGTCCTGGTGTTACGTGGAGTACACCGGTGCAATTTCGGGGACGAAATTTTATTAGTAGGGGATAATTGTGAGGTCCGGGGATTAATGTGTTAATCCATGTGTGGTATTATTTCTTGATGGATTTTTGATTGTGGCAATTAGGAATTAATTGCGGTTTGGTATCTCCCGAGGTTGGTAAATCGGGCATTTGGGATCGTTGGATCCCGAGGTTGAGATCGTATTCTCATTCCGGTGAAAACCTGCGAGTTGGGTTTTTAGTGTGACTCGGAATCTCGGGTGCTTTGTGTGGGCACCGGTAGGGGGTTTTTGAGTTAGAGAGAGAGTTTTTGAAAACAGATGATTTTTAATGAATCATGATGTATTTGTGGGGCTATTAATATTTTGGGGTATTTTTGCTATAAATACCATTTGAACCCGGGATTTTAATTATCGGAACCATTTTCTTCCCCCTCCTTCTCTCTCCCCGTAACCGTGATTCTCGATCCCCTTTTGACCCACGCCGCTTCCAGGCGTGCGCCCGCCGCCGTTCGGCGCGTCCGACCCGCCGCCGTTCGGCGCGTCCGACCCGCCGCCGTGTTCGTCTCTTCCAGGCGGTCCTATCCATACCACCAATTTGAAGTTTGGTCGCGATTTGAGCTCGGATTTCTGCTGGAAACGCTAGGGTTCGAAACTGGAATTTCTTCGATTTGGGGCTCGATTTTTGGTACGATTTTGGGGCTTTCTTTCAGGTGTTTTTGGGGCGTTTTTGGTGCTTGGTTTGGGTCGATTATTTCACACTTTCATGGTTCGAAAAATTGTTGCTTAATGGTTCGATTTTGTATGCTGTGTGCGTGGAGTTATGTTCGATTTTAGGGGGGGTTTATGTTCGAAAATTTGGGGCTTTGGCTTGGGGATGTTGATTCTTGTTGGTAATTGATTAATTTATGTTTTAGATGCATTATGATGCTTATTGTGTTCGAAATTGAGGAATTAGATTCGAATTTAGGGCTTTAAATTCGAATTTTGGGGGTTTCGCATGTGGGGCGATTATTCATGTTGTTGATTGATTAATTCATGTTTTAAATGAATTATGGTGATTTTTGGATTTGATTTGTGTGGTTGGGGTTCGAATTTTAGGAGTGGTTCTTGAGCAATTTTTGATATTGTCTCATTCGATTTCCCTCCCTGTGTATGCCCTGCCCCGGGTCTTTTAAATAGTAAATTGTCGTGGGTTGACAATATTTTGTGGGTTATGGGTGTGCTTGAGCATGAGTTGCATGTTCGTAAATAATTGTGAATTATTTATCGTGTTAGCACATCGTTCTTCGGGGCATGGAACTCGAGCAAGGTTTGGCTCAGACTTCGGAAATTAAGGTACGTATAACGTACGAGCATAACCTATTATAGTATTGCAACTGTAATATACATGGTGTATGGTAATTGTATTATATGGACATTGCAATATCTGGCATGTGGTAATTACATCGAATAAGTATTGAAATGCATGGTGCATTATATTTACTTCAAATGGATAATGATATGCATGGTAAATGGTATTTGCCTTCAATGGACATATAAGTATATTGGGAATCATACAGTGCCACCTTCGAGCGAGCAATGATTCGGGATGCGGTCGCCATTGGGCGACCATCGGTTATGACGCCGCTATTGTTGAGCGTGCGTGAGGTTTAGTATGCCGCTATTGAGGAGCGAGCGAGGAAATAGGAACATGGAATGCTTGGGTAGATATATGTGATATCTATGGTCTTTTACATTGTGTTCTTACTATATTGATCATGGAACTGGTATAATATAACGGTATTAGTTAATCTATGTGACGATTAACTGGCTTTGGGAATTTGATGAGTTTGGTTATTTTGAGAACAGGGACAATACAGGGGATCCCGGATGAGGGTATTGCCATCCAGGGAGTATCATTTAAATTAAAAGCATTTACATTTTTGTATTTTAATTGCAATATTATGCTTATTGGATTGGTGGTATTGGTATGCTCACCCCGGGTGGGGGCTGTCTCTGTTGGGGCAGGTAATACAGGTGTAGCGGTAGCTTTGGAGTTGAGCTCGGGCTATTGATTGAGGTACTTCCAGGATCGAGGTACCAGAGCTGGCTGGATAGACGCTCAGATCCAGAGTTGAGATCGAGTTGCGCTTGGGAGGTGCTACCAGGACTGGTATCCGGTAGAGTGTTATACATCAGATACATGCTTATCCATTTGGTACTCTTATGTGAGTACATTTTACGTGTGTATAGAATGTATAAATGGGCCACGGCTTCTCTCTGTTCATTATGGCCGCATGCAATTAATTATGGAATTGCTAAATGAACTAAGAGCATGTTAGTGTATTTTGTGGGTGCATGTTATATGATTAATCTGGGTTGGGGAATCTGAATATTATGTGAATTGGATGCAAGAAATTTTCTGGGTAGCATACGGTGTTGCACTTGCACGTGGTTTTCCCCATTATGGTATGATTATATGCACCAATGGTACGGCTTAATACACTAATAACGGGTTAAGGGCACGGGGGTCCTTACAAAAGCTAACTCAAGATTAGGCGAAATATGGATCTTGGCCCACTAAAGGTTTCGAGGGTTGATATTTTTTAAACAAAATAGTGGGAGTATCATTTAATATAAGACCATGTTAAATGATTAAATCATAAACTTATTTTGCATATTTATATTGTAGATATCCATGGCAACTAACAACGTTACTAGCACTTTATCACTGCGATCGGTCCTTGAGAAGGACAAATTAAATGGGACAAATTTCCTAGACTGGCATAGGAACTTGAGGATAGTCCTCAAACAAGAAAAGAAACAATATGTCCTTGAGGAACCCTTACCCGCTGAGGAACCTCCCCTAACAGCTATAAGAGCTGATAAAGATGCTTACAAGAAGCATCAAAGTGACGCACTTGATGTTTGGTGCCTTATGCTTGCAACCATGAACTCTGAGCTTCTGAAGCAACACGAGGAAATGGAGGCGTTTGATATGATCGAGCACCTTAAGCAATTGTACCAACAACAAGCAAGATAAGAGAGGTATGTGATAGGCTTAGATTTTGAGTGTTTTTTAACTGTAATTTCTTCCTACTTTCCGTTCTTTTTCCTGGATGATATTATGTTTTTTGGTGTTTATTCGTTTGTTTCAGGAAATTAGATCGGAAATGGAAGAAATGAGCTTATATGAAGATAACGGGCGAAATCGAGGCAAGAAAGGGTTGAAATGAAGAAGTGAGATGTAGGGTCTTCCTACCTTAACGTCATTTTAATAGCGTATTATGAATTAAACATGCATTAGAGACATCTTAGAGTTCTGGTTGTTATGTGAGCTCAATGTAATTACAGGCCAAAATGAAACTTCAATAGTAGTTAATTACATTCCCCAAAAAGAATGTTAAGGCTAACAAAAATCCTGTATCTATCTTCTTATGCTCCTTTAGCTCACTATCTCAACCCGACCCTTGGTCTCGATCCAAAAGTGTACCTACAGGAACAACCCATCGTGAGCATGTACATCGTTACTTAACATCATGAGTTAATGGCATATAAATAATGCATGGAAATAATTGATAACATATACTTCCTGTTTAATAGTACTACCCTTCCTTGGTTGTCCCTGTTTCATAATTACGCATATAATCATTAGTTCAAGACATGAATGATTAACATCATACTTCGTATAAAAGTTCACAACAATCCATGTTAATTAGAAATGGGACTGTCCGGGTTCAATTATGACAGCGGCACAATTGGTCCCCTCGCTCGACATAACACATCTTATGATACCCATCGCTACGCCTTGATAGCGGATGTATCTCTTATTCAGCGGATGATACCCATCGCTACGCCTTGATAGCGGATGTACCCCATCGCTCAGCGGATGATACCCATCGCTACACCTTGATAGCGGATGTACCACATCGCTCAGTTATGTGAGCGGCAAAACCTTCCTCGCTTGCCCATAATAGTCACCGGACATTCAACCACTCTAAGTAGCATAGTCAAACATGCGTCATCATCTTATAAGAATCATCATTTCAAACATCATCATCATATCATAATTGTCATCGTAACATTATATCATCTTCGTTTATCACAACATCATCATCATAATCATCATAATCATCATCATAAATACTTATGCAAATTGATGCAAAGTCATGGTTTAGGGATATGTTACCGTTAATGCCCGTACGTTTCTTACGTACCTTTTCAAAATGTGGTGAAGTCGTAGTACTTTATCTTCTCGAAGTTGTGGGTCCTTGGGATGGTTCTACACAACCATACAATTCAATATTAGAAGCTAATTATAGTCCAATATAAAAAATCCCCACAAAAATGCCAAAAACACACTTTTGTGTGTCTCGCGATCGATCGCCAAGTCGTCCCGATCGATCGCGAGATCACACTGCCCGCATCAACAATTTTATGCATTTGGCGATCGATCGCCACCTTTGGCGCGATCGATCGCCAAGCTCACCGATCGATCGCCCAAAAGTGGCGATCGATCGCCAAAGGCTTCTGGAGCCTACTGCCTGCTCGCGATCGATCGCCAAAAACGGGCGATCGATCGCCAGCCTCTGTACAACGAAAATCTCCATTTTTGCACCTTTAAACCTCACCAACCTCAACCATCATTTATACCAACAACTTAAAAACATTAAAACACTCAAAACCTTCATTACACACCATAAAACCATTAAAAATCCAACATCCCACCAAGAATCACACTAACCCAAACAAACCCATTTCAAACCCTTTTTAAAACCCTTCCAAAACTTAACAAACATTTCAAGAACATCAATAAGTGCTATATAAACATCATAGGCACTAAATCTTACCAAGAAATGCAAGAAGGAAGCTTTTACAAGAATTTCTTCCCACCTTTAGGGTTAATTTCGAAAATGAGGGGAAAGGGGGTTTGGGAAAGTGATTTTGGGAATTGAGTGTAAAAGAGTGAGGTGAGGTAGGAATGGTGATTTAAGTATTAAATCCTAATATTTAACTTGCACCCCAATAAACAACATGATGTATATGAAATACATTAACATGGTAAACATTTATAAAATGTAACCAACATCATTAAATCCATATCATCCTCATAATTAAAATCAACATCCTTAAATCATGTTAATTCTTCATTTCCACACATAACTTAATCATCGTAATAACTCATCATATAAACATAATTAATGTCCAGGTTACCATTAATTAATTTCGGGGCATCACATTACTCCCCTACTTATAAGATTTTGTCCTCGAAATCGCATGCACTTACCCAAAAAGAAACTAAATATAAATCTTACCAGAAAATAGTTCCGGGTAGTGCTGCACCATATGCCGTTCCGTCTCCCACGTAGCCTCCTCGACACCCCGGCGATCCCACTGAACTTTGACCATCGGTATAATCTTACTTCGTAGCCTGCGATCCTCACGATCTAGGATTCTAACCGGTCGTTCAACATAGGACACGTCTGAACTCAACTGAACCTCTGAAGGCTGCAATACATGAGACGGATCGGGTTCATACTTTCTCAACATGGAGACGTGGAAAACATCATGAATACCGGATAAGGACGGCGGTAGAGCTAAGCGGTAGGCCAAAGTACCGATGCGCTGCAATATCTCATACGGTCCCACATACCTCGGAGATAACTTTCCCCCCATACCAAAACGGACCACACCCCTGAAGGGTGAGATTTTCAAGAAAACCTTATCTCCTACTTGGAATTCTAGCGGTCGTCGCCGCTTATTGGCATAGGCCGCTTGCCTATCTTAGGTCGCTTTCATCTTTAAGCGTATCGTCTTGATCTTTTCTTCCATATCTTTAATCATATCCGGTCCTCCTACCGCCCTACTAGTCAAGTCCTCCCAAAACAGCGGGGATCTACATCGTCGTCCGTACAGAGCTTCAAAAGGGGCCATTTGAATGCTCGTCTGATAGCTGTTATTGTAGGAGAACTCTACCAGTGGTATAGATTCTTGCCACGGAGTGTCAAACTCCAAGACACATGCTCTCAGCATATCTTCGAGCGTCTGTATGGTACGCTCTGTCTGACTGTCTGTCTGAGGGTGATAGGCTGTACTCAGTCTTACCTCTGTGCCCAACGCTGATTGGAGACCCTCCCAGAAATGTGAAGTGAACCTTGGGTCTCTGTCAGACACTATTGAAACTGGAATACCGTGCAACCTCACTACATACCGTACATACAATTGGGCCATCTTTAGATACGTGAAAGTCATACTGTAAGGAATGAAATGAGCTACTTTCGTCAGCCTATCCACGATCACCCAGATCGCATCAAATCCAGAGGCCGACCTTGGCAAGTGAGTTACGAAGTCCATAGATATATGTTCCCACTTCCATTTAGGTACCTCTAAGCTCTTCAACTCACCACCAGGCCTCTGTCTTTCTGCTTTTACTTGCTGGCAGATCAGACACTTCTTGACAAAAGCAATTACTTCACGCTTCATGCGTCTCCACCAAAATTGATCACATAGGTCCTTGTACATCTTTCTTCCTCCTGGGTGGATACTGAACCGGCTACTGTGGGCACGGTGCAAGATTCCTTGGCGTAATTCTGGTGTCTTTGGTACCACCCAACGGTTGCCTAGTCTCAATGAACCATCCTCAGCAACTCGGAACTTTGATGGTTGCCCTTGGAGCACTATTGATGACCATCTCTGAATTTCATTATCCGAACTCTGAGCTTTCCTAATAGCCTCAAATACGTCCGGCTCAGCCAATAAGGTCGACACTCGCACCGGCGACGTGTCCACATCAAAATCATAGCCTAAATGGCAATAGGAAGTCATCATAGCTGATAAGCTCATAGTATCCTCAGCGGTGCTCTTCACTTTTCGACTTAAGGCATCTGCTATCATGTTTGCTTTACCCGGATGGTATTCTATTTCACAATCATAATCCTTGAGTAAGTCCATCCATCTTCGTTGCCTCATATTCAGTTCTGCTTGGGTGAATAAGAATTTCAAGCTCTTATGGTCTGTAAAAATGGTAAACGTCGTACCATAAAGATAATGACGCCAAATCTTCAAGGCGAAGATGATGGCTGCCAGTTCCAGGTCATGGATTGGGTATCTGGTCTCATGAGGCTTCAGCTGCCTCGAAGCATAAGCCACCACATGCTTATCTTGCATCAACACACAACCCAAACCTTGCAATGATGCATCCGTGTACAAAGCATACTTCTTATCCTCAGAAGGGATTACCAATACTGGCGCTGTCGTCAAGCGACGTTTCAACTCTTGGAAGCTCTCCTCACAAGCTTCGGACCAATAGAACGGAACTCCCTTCTGAGTCAGCTGGGTCAATGGCTTAGCGATTTTAGAGAATCCCTCGACAAAACGTTGGTAGTAGCCCGCTAAATCGAGGAAACTCCGTATCTCGGGTACCGAAGTGGGTGCAGCCCACTCCATAACAGCTTCAATCTTACGGGGATCCACAGATATCCCACGGCTGGATATTACATGACCCAAGAACACCACACTGTCCAACCAAAACTCGCACTTGCTAAGCTTTGCATATAACTGATGATCCCTAAGGATCTGGAAAACTGTCCTCAAGTGCCCAACATGTTCTTCTTCAGTCCGAGAGTAGATGAGTATGTCGTCAATGAAAACTATGACGAATTGGTCCAAAAATGGCTGGAACACCTTGTTCATCAAACTCATGAAAACAGCCGGGGCATTTGTCACCCCAAAAGGCATGACTAGGAATTCATAGTGCCCATACCTAGTCCTGAAGGCTGTCTTCTGAACATCCTCTTCCCTTACGCGCTCAGATCGATCTTACTGTAGAGCCTCGTACCCTGCAACTGATCAAATAAATCATCGATCCTTGGAAGTGGATACTTGTTCTTTATTGTGGCTTTGTTTAGTTGTCTGTAATCGATGCACATACGCATCGAGCCATCTTTCTTCTTGACAAACAAAACTGGTGCACCCCAGGGCGATACGCTAGGTCGTATATAGCCCTTGTCAAGGAGTTCTTGCAACTGAACCTTTAACTCCTTTAACTCTGTTGGTGCCATTCTGTACGGGGCACGAGAAATGGCTGACGTCCCCGGTAGTAATTCGATTCCAAACTCGACCTCTCTCGCCGGTGGGAATCCAGGAATCTCTTCAGGAAATACATCAGGAAATTCCGCCACTATGGGCACATCTTCAACCTTTAGTCCTTCCTTCTTTCCAGAAATATCAATAGCATAAATGAGATATCCTGTATGGCCTCGTTCCAATAATTGTGTCATCTTGATCGCGGATATCAACGGAATCTTTGAACGAGAACCATCTCCATAGAACGTCCACTGAACTCCTTCATCAGATCTGAATCGGACAGTCCTTTGCCTGCAGTTCACAACCGCTTGGTACCTATTCAGTACATCAATACCCAATATACAGTCGAAGTCTGACATTCCCAGAACGATCAAATCCGACCTTAACTTGTTATCCTCAAAATAAATGAGGCCATCATAGACAATCTGATCAGCAATCAAACTTCTTCCTGCGGGTGTCGAGACTACAAGAGGCGTGGGCGATAGAGCAGTGCATATGTGGTGTCTTTCCACAAAACTCGTCGACACAAAGGAGTGTGACGCACCTGTGTCGATCAATATAAAGGCAGGGTGCGTAAATAAAAGACACGTACCCGCTAAGACCTCCTCCGGAGCCGCTGTAGCCTGCTCCCTCGTCAATGCATACACTTGCCCTTGAGGTGGCCCCGTAGGCTGACTTCCAAGCTGCCTCGGTACATATGGGGGCCTGTGTGGTGCTGCTCTGTCTGTCGACCTCCCAGTAGAATTCTGCTGCCTTCCCCTGTTGGGACATTGTCGAGCAAAGTGGCCTCTCTCGCCGCAAACATAACATCCGACACAATTCTCCGTCAAATGGGGCTGTCCACAAAGAGAGCATTGTACCTCTCCAACACTGCCTCCTCCCCGAGACTGTCCTCCTCTTGGTGGGGCGTCATTCCTGCGGTTTCCCTTCCATCGGTTATCGGGCCTCCTACCACGGAATCTGGACGCCGAAGTGTTCCCCCCAGACTTGAACCGATCACCCCTTGGCCTTAAGTTGTCGGGAGTAGATTTCTGAGGGGGCGCTGGAGGTGGCACAGCATCAGGGTATGCGCCAACCCCTAGCTCGGCCAACTCAGCCCGGGTAAGTGCATCGTCAAAGCAGGTAGGGCCATATGTAATCACCCTATCATAGAGTTCTGGCCTCAAGCCCTTCATGAAGTTCCTCATTTTAGCTTGAGTGTCGGCGGCGATATGAGGTACATATCTGAGTAGAGAATAGTAGTGGAGGGCATAGTCTGACACCGGCATGGTACCTTGCTTCAGCTTAGTAAACTCATCCTCTTTAGCTTGACGGGCAGCCGCTGAAAAATATCGGGCCAGGAATCTAGTTCTGAACAGTTTCCAGTTTACTTCTTGACCCTGTGCCTCTTGTTCAATCACGGTGGTCCTCCACCACATCAGTGCTTTCTTGGCTAGCTAGAATTCTGCTAGCCTTATCCAGGCTGTCTTTGCACACGGGGCTGCCACAAATATTTGTTCTATTCTTTCTAGCCATTCCTCGGCTCGCTCCCCTGTTTCAGTCCCTTCGAATGTTGGGGGCCGATACGCTAGAAACTGAGTCAGACTCAACTCCCCCGGCAATAGCTGTTGTTCGGACGGTTCCTCGCCTAGGGCTGGCGGGGGTAGGGGTTTCGTGCGCCCCGCACTAGCGTTCACACTTACCGCATCACCAATGTCGATATTTGCTGCCATACTGCAACACAAGGGTTAACAACAAGATCCAAAAGCAGTTCATATAAACATCGTTAGAAAACCATAACATGTTATCATAACAGTCATATACTTCATGTGTAACATAGTATGTCAAAAGTAAGCGCCTAGCCAGCCTACTGCTAAGGCTACCCTTCACTCATCCCCGGGTTATCTAACCACTGCTCTGATACCACTAATGTAGGGTCTTCCTACCTTAACGTCATTTTAATAGCGTATTATGAATTAAACATGCATTAGAGACATCTTAGAGTTCTGGTTGTTATGTGAGCTCAATGTAATTACAGGCCAAAATGAAACTTCAATAGTTAGTTAATTACATTCCCCAAAAATAATGTTAAGGCTAACAAAAATCCTAGTATCTATCTTCTTATGCTCCTTTAGCTCACTATCTCAACCCGACCCTTGGTCTCGATCCAAAAGTGTACCTACAGGAACAACCCATCGTGAGCATGTACATTGTTACTTAACATCATGAGTTAATGGCATATAAATAATGCATGGAAATAATTGATAACATATACTTCCTGTTTAATAGTACTATCCTTCCTTGGTTGTCCCTGTTTCATAATTACACATATAATCATTAGTTCAAGACATGAATGATTAACATCATACTTCGTATAAAAGTTCACAACAATCCATGTTAATTAGAAATGGGACTGTCCGGGTTCTATTATGACAGCGGCACAATTGGTCCCCTCGCTCGACATAACACATCTTATGATACCCATCGCTACGCCTTGATAGCGGATGTATCTCTTATTCAGCGGATGATACCCATCGCTACGCCTTGATAGCGGATGTACCCCATCGCTCAGCGGATGATACCCATCGCTACACCTTGATAGCGGATGTACCCCATCGCTCAGTTATGTGAGCGGCAAAACCTTCCTCGCTTGACCATAATAGTCACCGGACATTCAACCACTCTAAGTAGCATAGTCAAACATGCGTCATCATCTTATAAGAATCATCATTTCAAACATCATCATCATATCATAATTGTCATCGTAACATTATATCATCTTCGTTTATCACAACATCATCATCATAATCATCATAATCATCATCATCATAAATACTTATGCAAATTGATGCAAAGTCATGGTTTAGGGATATGTTACCGTTAATGCCCGTACGTTTCTTACGTACCTTTTCAAAATGTGGTGAAGTCGTAGTACTTTATCTTCTCGAAGTTGTGGGTCCTTGGGATGGTTCTACACAACCATACAATTCAATATTAGAAGCTAATTATAGTCCAATATACAAAATCCCCACAAAAATGCCAAAAACACACTTTTGTGTGTCTCGCGATCGATCGCCAAGTCGTCCCGATCGATCGCGAGATCACACTGCCCGCATCAATAATTTTATGCATTCGGCGATCGATCGCCACCTTTGGCGCGATCGATCGCCCAAAAGTGGCGATCGATCGCCAAAGGCTTCTGGAGCCTACTGCCTGCTCGCGATCGATCGCCAAAAACGGGCGATCGATCGCCAGCCTCTGTACAACGAAAATCTCCATTTTTGCACCTTTAAACCTCACCAACCTCAACCATCATTTATACCAACAACTTAAAAACATTAAAACACTCAAAACCTTCATTACACACCATAAAACCATTAAAAATCCAACATCCCACCAAGAATCACACTAACCCAAACAAACCCATTTCAAACCCTTTTTAAAACCCTTCCAAAACTTAACAAACATTTCAAGAACATCAATAAGTGCTATATAAACATCATAGGCACTAAATCTTACCAAGAAATGCAAGAAGGAAGCTTTTACAAGAATTTCTTCCCACCTTTAGGGTTAATTTCGAAAATGAGGGGAAAGGGGGTTTGGGAAAGTGATTTTGGGAATTGAGTGTAAAAGAGTGAGGTGAGGTAGGAATGGTGATTTAAGTATTAAATCCTAATATTTAACTTGCACCCCAATAAACAACATGATGTATATGAAATACATTAACATGGTAAACATTTATAAAATGTAACCAACATCATTAAATCCATATCATCCTCATAATTAAAATCAACATCCTTAAATCATGTTAATTCTTCATTTCCACACATAACTTAATCATCGTAATAACTCATCATATAAACATAATTAATGTCCAGGTTACCATTAATTAATTTCGGGGCATCACATGAGAATTTCGAAATCTCGATCGATCGAGATTATGTCTCGATCGATCGAGACAGACAGTGCGCTGAGAAGATTTGAATTTCAAGTCTCGATCGATCGGAACAAATTTCCGATCGATCGAGCGAGGCAGTGACTCCAGAGCAAATTTTATTAAAGTCTCGATCGATCGGTGGAAAATCTCGATCGATCGAGCGACACAGTGAGTTTCAAAAGCTGGCATGAACAGTGCACCGATCGATCGGTAGCAAATCTCGATCGATCGAGACGCGAAATCCTGAATATTTTATTTTCCTTTTTTTTATCGTGATGTTGGAGGTTTTAAGAGGGAATTGATTCATTCCAAAGAAAGGGAGGATATCAGATGATTTTTCTGGACAAAAGAAGAGCCCTAGCCGCCGCCCAGCCGCCGCCAAGGAGACCCGTTCTTCCGGTTCTTCGTCCGAGCCAAAGCCAATCAATTCCGGAGTGCAAGGAAGGAGCAAGAGAAGAGATTTCGGTGCTACGCACGGATTCATTCCGCCGTTTATCATATTTCTAGACTTTAATCTATTTCATATTAATTTTCAATTGATGTTTTTGAGGTCGAGAGACGATTAAACTTCTTTTGTATTTGATTTGAAACAATTCTAGTTTATTTTATTGAGATTTAGTATCATTGTGTTTGATATATTGATTCAATTGTGTTTGAGTGTATTGATGTCTATTGTTCATGATTTAATCGATTGTTAAGATCAAAGCCTAGCTAACTTTGATTGATTCTGAGAGTTATAACCGAGATCGAGAGATAACGTTGTAACACGCTCTTTTAATTCATGAAGTATGTTATGATTGAGATCGAGAGATGATATCGCATACGTGAGAACTTGGAATCGAGAGATTTAGAGTTATAAGGTTTTGATAATTTATGCAACTTTGAATTAGTAAATAGTTGCACGAGAGTGACTTATTCTAATTTATTGTTAGTTTCTTTACAGCTCGAGAGAGTGTATTGAATAATAGCGAAAACCTTTCACCCTTAGAATCAATTGATTGATAATTTGCTTATTCAAATGAATCATTAAAGATAACACAGTTGAACGAAGATCTTGATAAATTTCTTGAGCAACTTACCTTCGCATATCCAGAACCATTCATTTTATTGTTTCTTGTTTGAGTTTCATTTCTTGGTTTAAGTTTGCTTTAGATAATCACATTTGTTAATCGTAGGCTAAATATTATTTTATTAATCTTATTTGGTACTTATACGTTAGTCCATGTGGATTCGACAACCCGTACTTAATTTTCACTATACTAAAACTTGACAACTGTGCACTTGCGGTAGAATCGCTTCACACTATTCTTTGAAATATCTTTTGTTTAAAAATAAAGCGGTCAAGTTTTTGGCGCCGTTGCCGGGGACTAATCTGTATAATATCATACGAGATTAGTTAATTGTAATGTAGCCAATTCTTTTATTATTGCGTTTTTGTTTTTCTTTTTTGTTTTCTTTTGTTGATCTTTGTTAATAATTTTGTGTATTTTGTTGTCTCCTTTTGTCTGTTTTGTACAGAAATCGTTTCTTTAGTGCATGCTAAGAAGAGAGGAGCCCATTCTCGAGCCTTTCGATCCGGAGATAGAAAGAACTTTACTTAGGTGATTACGAGAAGCTCGAGCGATGGCTGATAATAACGAAGCACAGTACCCTAGATCGATGATGGACTTTGCGCAACCGGCATTTCATGGATCGTTGTCTAGTATTACGAGGCCGACGATTCAAGAGAACAATTTTGAGATCAAGCCGGCAATCATACAAATGATTCAGCACTCGGTTATGTTCGGGGGAGCAGCTACGGATGATCCGAATAATCACATCTCCAACTTTTTGGAGATTTGTGACACATTCAAACACAATGGCATCTCTGACGACGCCATCAGGTTAAGACTTTTCCCCTTTTCATTACGAGACAAAGCTAAGTCATGGTTGAATTCCCTACCTGCAGGTTCTATAACAACATGGGAGGGGATGACAAAAGTGTTTTTGTCAAAGTACTTTCCCCCTTCCAAGACGGCAAAGATGCGGAACGATATCACAACTTTTGGGAAGTTTGACCCCGAGACGTTATATGAAGCGTGGGATCGTTTTAAGGAGTTGTTGAGGAGATGCTGTGAGACCCCGTTATCACATCAAGTGACTAAGGTGCAATTTAGAGAACTAAAATTCATGTGAATATATCAGAGTAACGTATCGTGTTGATTAACCTGAGATTTAGAGATTACAGTACCAAAATGTTTCAAAAAGGAATAACACAATTCCTACAAAGGCACTACATTATAGTCTTACTCTACCCAGTAGAAGCTATACAAAATTTCTCTAACATGCTAATCCTGTAGCACTCCTTACAGCTCAGCAAATCAACCCCGACCCTGGTTCTCGTCAACAAAAGCACCTACAAAGACAACCCCCAACACGTGAGCATAAAACAATTCATATTCAACATAATATGAAAGTAAGGCATAAATGCGCAATCCTAAATACAAGCACTTCCTGTATTTCCTGCATTTATAACGCCCAATGGTTGTCCCTGTACCATAGTTCATAATAAAACACATTATATGAATGTATGGCTTTACAAATGAATGTCATGACATTTCCTCTTTTTTCTTGAGTCAGTCATCATCAGTTATTTTAATGCTTTCTTAATCTCAAACAAGCGGTATCGCATACACGCTTCATCATACTAGCGGTATCTCTTCCTCGCTTAGTATGGTATACCTCGCCTCCATGTGCCAGCGAGCCTCCCCCCACCCGTTCCACATGCGCAGCGGTAAAGCATAAGCATTAAAACCTTAACTATGATCGCCCTGACTCGTGGAATACACCTCTTTATCCCACATCACAATATGCAACAACAATGCATAATATGCAACACAATGCATAATAACATGTATCATAATCTTAATGCATCACATTGCATTCATCATGCGTCACACAGACAAACATAAGTACATGTTACCGTTGGGATACCCGTACGTCGCTTACGTACCTTTCCAAAATGTGGTGTGTTGAAGGACTCTATCCCCTGCGCTGTGTAGCTACCTGTGAAGGCTCTACACCAGTGTACAACACAATATTAGATGTCTCATTACAATCCAATATCAAAACTTTAACGAAATATAACAAATTATATTTTTCAACATTCTGGGTCTCTCGATCGATCGGCCCCTCTTCCCGATCGATCGAGAAGACGCCTAAATTCAAAACCAAGGTTCTACCCCGCTCGATCGATCGAGATGAAATATCGATCGATCGAGATGCTCTGTTCGAGAAATGCCAACCCAGAATTCTCGAACACCTGAAATCACACCCTTAAATCCAACATGTAAGACATACAACATGCCCAAATAAACATGTTATTAGTTACAACACACTGCCCTGAGTGTATTCATACCAAAATTACACCCCAAACATAAGCCCATATGCATAAACGACGACCATTTACACAAGTACTCGATCATCTTTTCGGAAACAGGGCAACACATTTTATTTCCAGATTTCCTGAGTACTTCATTTCATGCTATAATAACTATCACATATAACATAAAGCATGCTCGAACCAACATGCCAAGGGCTTTACAAAACTACCATGCATAAACTAAATCGAAGGTTCACCACAAACCCTTCTAACATGCATGATACCACCTCCTCAAAATCACTCCCTAACCATATTTTCCCAGAAAAACAGGGCATACACCTACCCAGATTTCCGAACACCCTTCTTTACATGCTTATTTCCTCAACATAAAACATGCAACATGCTCAAGGAAAAATACAGAGAGCCTCACAATAACACCATAAAAGCATTTAAATCAAAGGTTTCAAGAAACCTAAGCTAACATGCCGTTTTCTCGCCACCTAAAAAACATGTACTCAAACAAGTTTAAAACAAAAACAGAGCATGGTTTCTCACCCTACATTGCTCCGATTTTTGAAGGCTTTCCAGGCGATGAAAAGGGACAAGCTCCTCAGATTATTGCTTAGCAAGTGCTGGTGAGGAATTGGGAGAGAAAGGTCGAGATTTGGGATGGCTGAGAGTGGTCAAATGATTGAGCCAAGTGGGATGGGAAGTCAGCCTGGGCACAGTGTGATTGGCATGGGTTGGGGGGGGTGGTTGGGTGTTGGGTGGTATGATGTGTTATGTTTTGGTCCCGGTATTTAGCACGATGTATAAAAATATCCTCACAAGATATTTATAGTATTTTCTCAATAAAATACTTCAATTCCCGTTAACATGCTTTACCCAAAACAAACAACACACACCCCAAATAAACAAGCCACGACCCCCAAAATCTCAACATATATCACATGCACCCCGAAATGAAACTCCCCAATAATACTAATCCAAACCCATGAATTAACATCCAAATCATCATAATTTAACTCAAATGATTAACATCACAATAATCATTTCGGGGATATCACAATACTCCCCTACTTATAGGATTTCGTCCCCGAAATCAAACATGCTTACCAACATGAAGTAACCAATACATAAAAGCATACCAGAAAACAGCTCTGGATAGTGCTGCACCATGTGTCGCTCTGTCTCCCACGTGGCCTCCTCGACACCCCTACGATCCCACTGAACCTTGATCATAGGAATAACCTTGTTCCGAAGTCTGCGGTCTGCCCTATCCAAAATCCTGATAGGCCGCTCAACATAAGAAACATCGGACTCAATCTGCACCTCTGAAGGCTGCAACACATGTGAAGGATCCGGCTCATACTTCCTCAGCGTAGACACATGAAATACGTCGTGTATACCAGACAGAGAAGGCAGTAACGCCAAACGGTACGCCAGAGTACCAACACGCTGTAAGATCTCATACGGCCCCACGTATCTAGGAGACAACTTCCCCCGCATACCAAACCGTACTACGCCTCTGAAAGGTGAGATCTTCAGAAAAACTCTGTCGCCCAACTGAAACTCCAACGGCCTACGCCGCTGATTGGCATATGCTGCCTGTCTGTCCTGAGCTGCCTTCATCTTTCTCTTGATGACCTTAACTTTCTCTTCCATATCCTGAACCAACTCTGGTCCTCCAACCGACTTACGGTCCAAGTCATCCCAACACAAGGGTGACCTACAACGCCTACCATAGAGGGCCTCGAAAGGAGCCATCTGTATACTTGCCTGGTAGCTGTTGTTGTAAGAGAACTCCACCAAGGCTATCGAGTCCTGCCATGATATGTCGAACTCTAGCACACAAGCTCTCAACATATCCTCGAGCGTCTGTATCGTACGCTCGGTCTGTCCGTCCGTCTGAGGGTGATAGGCTGTGCTCAGCCTCAACTATGTACCTAGAGCTTTCTGCAGACCCTCCCAAAAGTGAGATGTGAACCGCGGATCTCGATCGGACACTATCGAAACAGGGATCCCGTGTAGTCTCACCACATCTCTGACATATAACTGTGCCATCCTCAAGTGCGTATATGTCATACAGTAGGGAATAAAATGAGCCACTTTAGTCAATCTATCCACGACTACCCAGATGGCATCAAAACCCGAAGCAGTCCTCGGTAAGTGGGTCACGAAATCCATAGACACGTGCTGCCACTTCCACTCGGGTATCTCCAAACTCTTTAGTTCACCTCCAGGCCTCTGCCTCTCAGCCTGCACCTGCTGACAAATCAAACAACGCTTGACAAATGAGGTGACATCTTGTTTCATACGCCTCCACCAGAACTGGCTGCGTAAATCCTTATACATCTTCTTCCCTCCTGGGTGGACACTCATCCTGCTGCAATGAGCTCGTTGTAATAAACCCTGACGCAACTCAGGTGCATCTGGAACCACCCATCAGTCACCAAGTCTCAGAGAATCGTCTTCAGCCACTCTGAATCTCGATGGCTGACCTGAATTAACCACTAATATCCATCTCTGAACCTCTACATCGGTTTCCTGAGCCTTTCTGATGTGATCATAAATAACAGGCTCATCTAGCAAGGTCAAAACCTGTACTGGTGAAGAAGATACGTCATAATCAAATCCCAAATGGCAGTAGGAGCCCAACATAGCTGATAAATACATGGCATCCTCTGCAGTGCTCCGCACTTTCCGACTCATGGCGTCGGCTGTCAGATTTGCTTTCCCGGGATGGTATAGGATTTCACAATCATAATCCTTCAGCAGGTCCATCCATCTCCTCTGCCTCATGTTCAACTCAGCCTGTGTAAACAAAAACTTCAGGCTCTTGTGATCAGTGAAGATGGTAAATGAGGTACCGTATAAGTAGTGTCGCCATATCTTCAAGGCGAACACTATAGCTGCCAACTCCAGATCATGGACTGGATACCTCGTCTCGTGTGGCTTCAACTGTCTCGAAGCATAAGCCACTACATGTCTTTCCTGCATCAGTACGCACCCTAATCCCTGTTGCGATGCGTCGGTATAAATAACAAATCCTTTGTTCTCCTTGGGAATCACTAGAACTGGTGCAGTAGTCAGTCTGTGCTTTAATTCCCTGAAACTCTGCTCACAATCCTCTGTCGAACAGAAAGGGACTCCCTTCTGAGTCAGCTGTGTAAGTGGCTTGGCGACCTTTGAGAAACCCTCGACGAAACGTCGATAATAGCCAGCCAGACCAAGAAAACTTCGAATCTCACTGACTGAAGTAGGGGCAGACCAGTCCATAACTGCCTCTATCTTCCTCGGGTCTACTGATATCCCCTCTCGTGATATGATATGACCCAAGAATGCAACACTGCTCAGCCAAAACACACACTTGCTGAGTTTGGCGTACAACTGATGATCCCTGAGGATCTGGAGCACTATCCTCAGATGAATGGCATGATCCTCCTCATTCTTTGAATAGACCAGGATGTCATCAATGAACACGATTACAAACTGATCGAGGTACTCCTGAAATACCCTGTTCATCAAGCTCATAAAAGTAGCAGGGGCATTCGTCACCCCGAATGGCATCACCAAGAACTCATAGTGCCCATACCGAGTTCTAAAAGCCGTCTTTTGGACATCACCAGCTCTAACCCGCACTTGATGATAGCCTAACCTCAAGTCTATCTTGGAGTACACCTCTGTACCCTGAAGCTGGTCGAACAGATCATCAATCCTCGAAAGTGGATATCTGTTCTTCACTGTGACCTTGTTCAATTGCCTATAGTCAATGCACAGACGCATTGATCCATCCTTCTTTTTCACGAACAAGACTGGTGCACCCCAAGGCGATACACTAGGACGAATGTATCCCTTGTCGAGGAGCTCCTGTAACTGTACCTTCAGTTCCCTCAGCTCTGCCGGTGCCATCCTGTAAGGAGCACGGGATATAGCCGAAGTCCCTGGCAGCAGCTCAATAGCAAATTCCACATCCCTGACAGGCGGAAATCCCGGAATCTCATCTGGGAACACATCAATGAACTCCGCCACAACCGGAATGTCCTCAGCTCTTACTTCCTTCTCGTCTGATGCATCCACTGCATAGATAAGGTAGCCCGTGTGGCCGCGTTCCAATAACCGCGACATCTTAATCGCTGATATTACCGAAATCTTTGGACGAGAGCCGTCCCCATAAAAGATCCACTGAACCCCTGATCAGACAGAAAACGTACAATCCTCTGCCGGCAGTCTACCACAGCTCGGTATCTGCTCAACACATCTATGCCGATAATACAGTCAAAGTCTGCCATCTCTAACTGAATCAGATCGGCCCTCAGATCATTGCCCTCAAAATAAATGAGGCAATCAGACAATAGCCGATCCGCAATCACATGCTTCCCCGTGGGTGTCGAGACCATAAGAGGCGTGGGTAACAGAGACGAGCACAAACGGTGTCCCTCCACAAAAGCAGTAGATACAAAAGAATGGGAAGCACCTGTATCTATCAATATAAGTGCAGGGTACGTAAATAAATGGCACGTACCAGCAATGACCTCCTCTGGGGCTGCCTCAGCCTGCTCCCTGGTCAGCGCATACACCTGTCCCTGCGGCGGTCCTGCCGTCTGACCTCCCTGTGGTCGTGGTGCAAACTGCTGTCTCTGTGGTGCCCTCCCCGCATCAAACATCGGCCTATTCGGCCCTGAGACTGTCTGACCTGCCCGATTGGGGCAACCTCGAGAAAAGTGGCCCACCTTGCCACAGACATAGCAACCCGGACATTCCGTGACAAATGCCATCCCCCACAGTTGCTACACTTGCTTCCCACAGTCTTGCTCCCCTGTGTGGGTCCCTTATTGTTCTGTTTCTGACCCTGAGACTTCTTCCCACTAAATTTGGAAGATGATGAGGCTCCACGAGCCTTGAACTGATCCCCTCGTGGCCTCAGACTATCAGTAGCAGGCCTCTGTGGTGGTACAGAAGGGGGTACAACATCCTTGTACGCGTCCACTGCAATCTCCGCTAACTCTGCTCGTGTCAGGGCGTCATCAAATGAACTGGGGTTGTTGGAGATAACCCTATCAAATAGTTCTGGCCTTAATCCCTTCAGAAAGTTCCTCATCTTTGCATGGCTGCTGACAGCAATATGAGGTACATACCTCAGCAGTGAGGAATACTGCATAGCATAGTCCGACACTGACATGCTACCCTGCTTCAAACTGTTGAACTCATCCTCTTTTAATTGTCTGGCAGCTGCAGAGAAATACCGGTTAAGGAACCGGGTCCGGAATATAGTCCAGTCAACTGCCATACCTAGAGCTCTCAGCTCCATCACCGTGGTCTTCCACCACATAGCAGGCTTCTTAGCCATCTGAAACTTGGCTAACCTTAGCCAGGTCGTGCGTGCACAGGGTGTAGTCACAAGTATCTGCTCTATACGTTCCAACCACTCCTCAGCTACTTCACCAGACTCAATCCCCTCAAACATGGGCGGATGGAAACTCAGAAACTGCTTCAAACTGAGCTCCCCTGGCAGTAACATCTGTACACTGGGCTCCACGCCCACAGCAGGTGGTGGTAGAGGATTCGGCAGAGCAATACTGGCATTCCTACTGTCCATATCCCCTATCTCCTCATTGGGGTTCTCCGGATTAATCTCAGCCATGCTGTAATACAAGATTTAACAAAATACCAAAAGCAGTTCATAATATAAGCCGTTAGATAACAAGAGTATCATATACAAAGCATGTTAGTATAACACTTATACAACCATATGCATCACATGCATAAGCATGCCCAAATGAATACCTAGCCAACTTGTCTCTAAAGGCTACCCTTCACTCTTCCCTGGTTATCTAACCACTGCTCTGATACCACTAAATGTGAGACCCCGTTATCACATCAAGTCACTAAGGTGCAATTTAGAGAACTAAACATTCATGTGAATATATCAGAGTAACGTATCGTGTTGATTAACCTGAGCTTTAGAGATTACAGTACCAAAATGTTTCAAAAAGGAATAACACAATTCCAACAAAGGCACTACATTATAGTCTTACTCTACCCAGTAGAAGCTATACAAAATTTCTCTAACATGCTAATCCTGTAGCACTCCTTACAGCTCAGCAAATCAACCCCGACCCTGGTTCTCGTCAACAAAAGCACCTACAAAGACAACCCCCAACACGTGAGCATAAAACAATTCATATTCAACATAATATGAAAGTAAGGCATAAATGCGCAATCCTAAATACAAGCACTTCCTGTATTTCCTGCATTTATAACGCCCAATGGTTGTCCATGTACCATAGTTCATAATAAAACACATTATATGAATGTATGGCTTTACAAATGAATGTCATGACATTTCCCCTTTTTTCTTGAGTCATTCATCATCAGTTATTTTAATGCTTTCTTAATCTCAAACAAGCGGTATCGCATACACGCTTCATCATACTAGCGGTATCTCTTTCTCGCTTAGTATGGTATACCTCGCCTCCATGTGCCAGCGAGCCTCCCCCCACCCGCTCCACATGCGCAGCGGTAAAGCATAAGCATTAAAACCTTAACTATGATCGCCCTGACTCGTGGAATACACCTCTTTATCCCACATCACAATATGCAACAACAATGCATAATATGCAACACAATGCATAATAACATGTATCATAATCTTAATGCAACAGATTGCATTCATCATGCGTCACACAGACAAACATAAGTACATGTTACCGTTGGGATGCCCGTACGTCGCTTACGTACCTTTCCAAAATGTGGTGTGTTGCAGGACACTATCCCCTGCGCTGTGTAGCTACCTGTGAAGGCTCTACACCAGTGTACAACACAATATTAGATGTCTCATTACAATCCAATATCAAAACTTTAACAAAATATAACAAATTATATTTTTCAACATTCTGGGTCTCTCGATCGATCGGCCCCTCTTCCCGATCGATCGAGAAGACGCCTAAATTCAAAACCAAGGTTCTGCCCCGCTCGATCGATCGAGATGAAATATCGATCGATCGAGATGCTCTATTCGAGAAATGCCAACCCAGAATTCTCGAACACCTGAAATCACACCCTTAAATCCAACATGTAAGACATACAACATGCCCAAATAAACATGTTATTAGTTACAACACACTGCCCTGAGTGTATTCATACCAAAATTACACCCCAAACATAAGCCCATATGCATAAACGACGACCATTTACACAAGTACTCGATCATCTTTTCGGAAACAGGGCAACACATTTTATTTCCAGATTTCCTGAGTACTTCATTTCATGCTATAATAACTATCACATATAACATAAAGCATGCTCTAACCAACATGCCAAGGGCTTTACAAAACTACCATGCATAAACTCAAATCGAAGGTTCACCACAAACCCTTCTAACATGCATGATACCACCTCCTCAAAATCACTCCCTAACCATATTTTCCCAGAAAAACAGGGCATACACCTACCCAGATTTCCGAACACCCTTCTTTACATGCTTATTTCCTCAACATAAAACATGCAACATGCTCAAGGAAAAATACAGAGAGCCTCACAATAACACCATAAAAGCATTTAAATCAAAGGTTTCAAGAAACCTAAGCTAACATGCCGTTTTCTCGCCACCTAAAAAACATGTACTCAAACAAGTTTAAAACAAAAACAGAGCATGGTTTCTCACCCTACTTTGCTCCGATTTTTGAAGGCTTTCCAGGCGATGAAAAGGGACAAGCTCCTCAGATTATTGCTTAGCAAGTGCTGGTGAGGAATTGGGAGAGAAAGGTCGAGATTTGGGATAGCTGAGAGTGGTCAAATGATTGAGCCAAGTGGGATGGGAAGTCAGCCTGGGCACAGTGTGATTGGCATGGGTTGGGGGGGTGGTTGGGTGTTGGGTGGTATGATGTGTTATGTTTTGGTCCCGGTATTTAGCACGATGTATAAAAATATCCTCACAAGATATTTATAGTATTTTCTCAATAAAATACTTCAATTCTCGTTAACATGCTTTACCCAAAACAAACAACACACACCCCAAATAAACAAGCCACGACCCCCAAAATCTCAACATATATCACATGCACCCCGAAATGAAACTCCCCAATAATACTAATCCAAACCCATGAATTAACATCCAAATCATCATAATTTAACTCAAATGATTAACATCACAATAATCATTTCGGGGATATCACAGATGCCCACACCATGGTCTACCCATATGGCTGCAGGTACAAACTTTCTATAACGGTTTATTTTCTTCTAACCGTTCAATGATTGATGCAGCATCTGGGGGATCAATAATGAGAAAGACGCCGGAAGAAGCATATAGCTTGTTGGAGGAAATGGCGTGCACCAGCTACCAGTGGTAGTCAGAGAGGAGCACGCCACAGAAGCCAATGGGAGTCCATCAAGTGGACGAGATCACTGCTCTTTCGGCTCAATTAGAAGCCATGAACCGGAAGATAGACAGCATGGGAGCAGCAGCAATGCAAGCTCAAACTATCTTCTGTGAGCTATGTGGAGGCGGTCATCCTAGCATCGAGTGTCAGGCAGGTAACCAGTTCAACCAATCTGTTGAGGCTGTTAATTTTGTAGGTAACAGGCCACCCAACAATTCATACTCGAATTACAACCAACCATGGAGGAACCACCCGAACCTAAGATGGTCGAACCAGGAGAATGTGCTGAACCCACAACCGCAGGCCGGGTTCACACAAAAGCCGAGTATGGTGGAACTGATGGCAAAGCTGATTTCATCGACAGAGGTAAGGATGCAAAATCAAGATGCATCATCAAGAATTTGGAAGTGCAGATAGGGCAGTTGGCCACGTTGATATCTGGGAGGACGCAAGGTACGCTCCCGAGTGATTCTGTAAAGAATCCAAAGGAGCCATCAAATTGAGAAGACAAGGAGGTGACAGTTCAGCTTGGGACTATAAATTAAGAACTTCCGTTTTTTCCTTCCTCGAGTTTTGTTTTTGATTTCTTGTTTTGATGTGATTTTGTTAGTTTGTTTGTTTTGAGTTTGTTTGGGAAGGAATTCGTGTATTTTCTATTGCAGGTGTGAAAGCAAGAGTAAGTTGGTTGTAGGCGAGGCAATCCGAGAGAAAGATGTTGAGAAAAGTTTCAAATTTTTTTTGCTGCTGCTGGCGATCGATCGAGACAAAATCTCGATCGATTGCCCGATTTTTTTAAGACATTGTGCCTACTGCCTCGCTCGATCGATCGAGAATTTTTTCCGATCGATCGAGCGAGAGAAAATTTTGAAAAATAATAGGGCACAGACGCAGCATCCATCACTTTCAAAAATCAATTTTTCTCCTCTCCACAACAGAACCCTAGCCGCCTTTTCAAAATCTCATCATTTTTTCCATCAAATTTAAATTTACTTCAAATCTGGGAAGTAATATTTGTTTTAATGAGATTTTCATTGCAGATTTGAAGAATTGCAAGGCAAATTGGGTAGAAGTACATCAAAAAGGGAATTCCAAGCCAAGTGCTAAGATCAGATTTTTAAGCGATAATTGGTTTCCAATTCTAAAAGATTGTAGCTTTTGGTGAAATTTCTTGAATTATAGTCAAATTGGGTTAGGAAGGGATCAATAAGGAGGAAGATTTATAGTGTTGTGTGGTGATAGTTGGATTTAATTGAGTTAGTTGGGAATCATTTAGCAAGAAAATGTCATCCAGAAAGAGGTCAAAGCAAGCGGAGGCTTCCCAAAAGCAAAAGCAGGCGGAGGCCACTGTTTCTGAGCCAGGATATGATGAACAGAAGTTTCTCAATGCCACAATTGCTGAATTATACCCCACCTACCATAAGAAACCCCTGAGCCGTGAAAGGGGAATGAGTATGGATAAATTGGAATGTCCTGTCATTAGGACAGTCCGGCGAAAAGGGTGGTTTCAATTCGTTCAGACACCGATTGATGCTGTGGTGCCACTGGTAAGGGAGTTTTACACAAATCTTCGAGCTGTTAGACCAGGGCACCAAGTAAGTGTTTATGTTCGAGGGAAGGATGTGTTGGTGGATCGAGCCGCAATCAACAATATTCACCGGATGCCTTTACTTCAAAACTGTGCATACCAATCTTTCAAGAGTAGCAGGATTGACTACGATGAGGTATTGACAGTTATTGGCAAGCCGGGAGTGGATTGGCAAAGGAATGATAAAGCAGAACCACAGTTGGTTCTAAAGAAACATTTGAAGCCAGAGGCCCAAGCATGGTTTTCATTTGTCGCCTCGCGGGTCATGCCTTCGACTCACACTTCTGAGGTGACAAAGGACAGTGCGGTCCTGGTATATGCCATCCTCTCAGGGAAGGAAGTGGACTTCGGCGAAATCATTAGTGATCACATTGCAGAGATTGGGAGCAGCCCACCGACCTCCGCACTACCGTTTCCATCCACGATCACTGCTTTATGTCAGCGGTACGGAGTGACATGGGGGGAAGATGAGGAGCTACTTCCGCCGAAGACACCGATCATTGTGGACGCTCCACCACCTCCTACGGGTCGACGAAGACCTTCGGACACTACACAAGCTGGAGCATCATCCTCTGCTGCAGAACATACACGTGTTACTTTGGACTCTCTTCATAGGGATCTCCAAGATATTCGCCTGGAGCAGCAGAGCATTCACAGCATGCAGCGGGACATTCTTAGCATGCAGAGAGCATTGCAGATGGACCATGAGCAGGTAGCTCAGCGTCAGATGGAGTTCATGCACTATCAGAGTGCATGGAACACTGCCATGGCCCAGGGCTTTCCATGTTTCCAGTTCCCGCCGGAGCCACATTTTGCACCTTATCATCCGCATGCACCACCACCTTCTGAGTACCCACCAGTTCCGCCATATCAGGGCGAGGAGCACCACTACCCAGTCCCCCCTCCGGAGCATGATGAGGACGACGATCAGTGACGATCGTCGTCATGGTATGTGTCTTTGCCTTTGCATTTATTTTTCTTGTTCATTGAGGGCAATTCACATGATAAGTTTGGGGGTTTTTTGAGTATTTGTATATATCCCGCTTTTGCACATTCTGCTACTTGTCTTGTTTCTTTTCCTAGCATGACTGCATGATGTTGAGACTGATTCATCCTTGAGCATTACCAACAAAATTTTTTTTATTGATTGAGTTATTCTTGAGAATTGATGAGTTGGAATTGCAACGGTAATACATGATGAAATTAATCCTCATCTAGATAGGAGTCATGTAAATGTTTAACTTGTTTGTATATATCCTTTGTTAACTATATGTCAAAACTGAGGAATTATTTGAGCACTTATTGAGTCATGATTGAGTGAAGTATGTATTGATTAAATTGAAAATTTGTGTTAACTATGATGAGTCTTGAGTATCTTAGATAACTCTACAGTTTAGTTGAAAGCACTTTGAGGCGAAATTTATAATTAGGAACTAGACTTGGAGATGATTTAGGCGATCTTTGGACCGTTTGTGCCTTTCAAGCCTACCTGGTACACATTATTCCTTAGTGTCCCCTTTTGAGCCTTATTGAAAAAGAATGGTATATGCATTGCATATGATTAGACCCCCATTCAACATTCTTGACAACCTCATTATACCTACCTTGGTTTGAGCCTAAAAGAACAATTTTATCCATCCCTAGGGGATTATAATGAATCTCATTCATTGCATTAAATTGTTATCTGTTGATAAGTTCATTGTGAAAAAAAAATTGAAATGAACAAAAGAATGAGCAAAGAAAAAAAAGAAAAGAAAAGGTGTAGAGAAAAAGCCTTGAAAAGAAAATTCAAATAAGACCCAAAGTGGCCAAGGCTAGAAAATGTGAAGAGAAGCGTAAAATAGTTGAACTGATTTTATTATACTCTCTTCTTTGAATTCATCCTACCTTTTCTTTGGAGCCGACACCAAAAGGCCTAACGTTATAAGCTTTTAAGACCTTTTGATCCAAGTCTAGGGAATAATTACATTAGTGGAGAAGTGCTGGATAGTAAATTTGTAGAGTAATTCAAAGTAATCTTGAATAGGAGTTGATATGGCACATGTTGATCTTAAAGATATGTATGTAACTCATGTTTGACAATAGCACACACGCACGTTCCGATGTTGCGATGTATTGTTTAACTTAGGAGAAATTGCTTCTTGTTAAGTGTTGAAGGACTTCTATTGATGTGTAAGTAGGATTTCTGAGATTTTACGTATGTTGTAAAGATGATTCATGCTTAGTATCGAGTTTAACTTTTCTTTTTGAGCTTATTGCTTGCTCGAGGACGATCAAGTCTAAGTTTGGGGGAGTTGATAGGCTTAGATTTTGAGTTTTTTTTAACTGTAATTTCTTCCTACTTTCCGTTCTTTTTCCTGGATGATATTATGCTTTTTGGTGTTTATTCGTTTGTTTCAGGAAATTAGATCGGAAATGGAAGAAATGAGCTTATATGAAGATAACGGGCGAAATCGAGGCAAGAAAGGGTTGAAATGAAGAAGTGAGAATTTCGAAATCTCGATCGATCGAGATTATGTCTCGATCGATCGAGACAGACAGTGCGCTGAGAAGATTTGAATTTCAAGTCTCGATCGATCGGAACAAATTTCCGATCGATCGAGCGAGGCAGTGACTCCAGAGCAAATTTTATTAAAGTCTCGATCAATCGGTGGAAAATCTCGATCGATCGAGCGAGACAGTGAGTTTCAAAAGCTGGCATGAACAGTGCACCGATCGATCGGTAGCAAATCTCGATCGATCGAGACGCGAAATCCTGAAGATTTTATTTATGAAGCAAATACAAAGAAGACTAAGGCCACAAATGTTCTTATTGTGAATAAGGGCAAAGGAAGGGCCAAAGCTAAAGGCAACAAGAAAGCAAAGAAGGTCTTTGTTAAATCTAAGCCAAAGTCTTCTGCACTAAAGCCAAAGGGAGGGATAGCGAAGGAAGGGAACTGTTTCCATTGCGGTGAGACCGGCCATTGGAAAAGAAACTGCAAAGTATATCTGGAGGATCTAAAGAAAGGAAGTGTGACTTCCACTTCAGGTATTTTTGTTATAGAAGTCAATTTATCTACTTCTTCATCATGGGTATTAGATACTGGATGTGGATCTCACATTTGTGTAAATGTGCAGGATCTAAAAAGGAGTAGGACGTTGGCAAAAGGTGAAGTTGATCTCCGAGTTGGAAATGGAGCAAGAGTTGCTGCATTAGCTATAGGAGATTATTGTTTAGCTTTACCTTCTGGTTTATCGTTGATTTTAAAAGACTGTTATTTTGTGCCATCTATTACTAAAAACATAATTTCTATTTCTTGTTTAGACAAGTATGGTTTTTCATTTATAATAAAGGACAACTGTTGTTCTATTTATTTAAATGATATGTTTTATGCTAGTGCACAAATGGTGAATGGTCTTTATGTATTAAATCTTGATATGCCTATCTATAACATAAATACTAAAAGGATTAAAAATAATGATTGTAATCCAACTTATCTCTGGCACTGTCGCTTGGGCCACATAAACGAGAACCGCATATCTAAACTTCATAAGGATGGAGTATTAGATTCATTTGATTTTGAATCATATGAAACATGCGAATCTTGTTTAATGGGCAAGATGACTAAAGCCCCTTTCAAGGGACATGTTGAAAGGGCAAATGTTTTATTGGGACTAATACATAGTGATGTATGTGGACCAATAAGTACACAAGCTAGAGGTGGTTTTCAATACTTCGTTACATTTACTGATGACCTCAGTAGATATGGGTATGTGTACCTAATGAAGCATAAGCATGAAACCTTTGAAAAGTTCAAAGATTTCAAGAATGAAGTACAAAACCAACTTGGCAAAAGTATCAAGATCCTTCGATCAGATCGAGAGGTGAATACTTAAGCCAAGAGTTTCATGACTATCTAAAGGAGTGTGGGATAGTCCCACAACTCACTCCTCCGTATACTCCACAATGGAATGGTGTATCCGAGAGGAGAAATCTGAACCTGAGATTGAGATGGAAACAGAGCAGGCACCGCAAACTGTTGTGGAAGAAGTACCTGCTCAAGAGACACAAGCTCAGCGTAGGTCTGTAAGAGAACACCGGGAGCCACAAAGATATGGATTTCTTGTGACTCAACAAGGTGACTTACTACTTATTGATGAGGATGAGCCGTCATCTTATCAACAAGCTATAATGGGCAATGATTCTGAGCAATGGCAAGAGGCCATGAAATCTGAGATGGAATCCATGTATGCAAACCAAGTATGGACTTTGGTTGATCCACCTGAAGGGGTACGACCCATAGGGTGCAAATGGATTTTCAAGAAAAAGACCGATATGGATGGTAACGTACAAACCTATAAAGGTCGGCTGGTTGCAAAAGGATTCAAACAAATTCATGGTATTGACTATGATGAAACCTTTTCACCAGTGGCCATGGTTAAATCCATAAGGATCTTACTTGCAATAGCTGCATTTCATGATTATGAAATCTGGCAGATGGATGTCAAAACAGCTTTCCTTAATGGAAATCCTCGAGGATGTGTACATGACACAGACCGAGGGTTTTGTCGATCCAAAGGATGCTGGAAAGATATGCAAGCTACAACGATCCATTTATGGATTGAAGCAAGCTTCTCGAAGTTGGAATCGTCGTTTTGATGATGCAATCAAAGAGTTTGGTTTTATCAAAAAGGAAGATGACCTTGTGTCTACAAGAAGGTCAGTGGGAGTGTAATCATTTTCCTAGTGTTGTATGTAGATGACATACTTCTCATTGGGAATGATATCCCTGCCTTACATTCGGTAAAGATTTGGCTAGGGAATTGCTTTTCTATGAAAGACTTGGGTGAAGCCACCTATGTATTAGGAATCAAGATCTATAGAGATAGATCGAGAAGGCTTCTTGGTCTAAGTCAAAGTACATACATAGACAAGGTGCTTAAAAGGTTTAGCATGCAAGAATCAAAGAAAGGATTCATGCCTATGACACATGGTATATATCTCTCGAAGGAACAGTGTCCTTCAACACCAGATGAGAGACAACACATGAGTAAGATTCCATATGCGTCAGCTATTGGATCTATCATGTATGCCATGATATGTACTCGTCCCGTTGTATCGTATGCTTTGAGCATGACGAGCAGATATCAAGTTGATCCAGGTGAAGGTCACTGGATTGCTGTCAAGAACATCCTGAAGTACTTGAGAAGGACTAAGGATACATTCTTGATTTATGGAGGTGAGGAAGAGCTCAATGTAATGGGTTACACTGATGCAAGCTTCCAAACTGACAAAGATGATTTTCGATCGCAATCTGGATATGTGTATTGCCTAAATGGAGGTGCTGTGAGCTGGAAGAGTTCAAAGCAAGAAACAGTAGCCGATTCTACAACGGAAGCTGAGTATATTGCTGCCTCGGATGCAGCAAAGGAAGCTGTTTGGATGAGGAAGTTCATTTCCGAACATGGAGTGGTGCCTAGCATTAAAGATCCGATAGAACTCTATTGTGACAACAATGGAGCGATCGCATTGGCTAAGGAACCAAGATCTCACCAAAGATCCAAGCACATACTTAGGCGTTTCCATTTCATTCGAGAAATCGTTGAAAGGAGAGATGTTAAAATATGCAAAGTACCAACAGATGATAATGTATCTGACCCATTGACGAAGCCACTGTCACAGCAGAAGCATGATCGTCATACTAGATCTCTAGGCATTAGGTATATGTCTGAGTGGTCTTAGTGCAAGTGGGAGATTTGTTGGGATATGCCCTAAGATAAATCATTAAATGATTGTTTTGACATACAATGTTTATGATTTTATGAATGTCAATTCATTATTATATATTATTCTTTTAACTATGCAATGTGAATTAATATATATGTTAATGTCCTTAAAATTATATTGTATTATTCTTAAAGATGTCCCTAGTCAAGTATTATCAGGAATAGGGATAATGATAATACGTAGGGACTAGTATGTGTTGATCGATGAATTGTTCATTGATATGAGATATCAAATCAACATATGGGTACATGTTAGAGAACGATGTACTGGACAGACCCACCATGAGAATGCAACATGGATAGTTATATGATCGTCATATGCAATTCTCATAGTGATAATAATGTATGTAATCCTTACGACTTGTGATCATCAGAGATCCCAACATAAGGAGTTATGTATCTTGATATCGTCAAACGCTACCCGTAACAGGGTAATCTATAAAGGCGACTATTGGATACACTACGAATTATGTAGAGGGATGTTGACTGATCGAGATAGGATTTGTCCCTCCTATATAACAGGAGATGTGTTTGGCCCTTGATCAAGTGAGAACTAAAATGCATGGCCATGCTCGAATGAGTCGATATGAGATATCGAGCTTATTCGTTTATTCTAGTTCTACTTGGCGATCAAGAAATAGAGATTGAATATACGAGTATGACTATTCCATGACTCGTGTTCAATCTAAACACAAAGGACAAAGGGATTAAGTTACATGGTTAATATTATCACAAGTTCTAAAGGTTATGTCGAGTCATTGACATTCTTGTAATTTGGGTAGCCTTGATGTGTTGCTAGACACCGCTCTTTGCTTGTAACGTAAAATGAGATTTTATGTCACTGCCAACATTTCAAGAACCTATCGTGTCGCACAAAAGATTAAATCGAGAAGGGAAATTAAATTCATTGGATGAATTAATTAATTAAGAAGAGTCTTAATTAAGTGATTAAAAGGTTTTAATTAAATCATGGGTTTGGGCCCATAAGACTTTAAGAAAGTCTTGAACCTTAATTAAAAGCCTTATAATATAAATACAAGGTTTTGATTAATGGTTAATCATACTTTTCATATCATAACTTGATATCAAAAACCCTAGACTACATACTCTCCTCTCGGCCGCCTCTCAAGAGCCGAACATCACCGCCGCCGCGCCGCCGTGTGGTGTTCATCTTGATTGTCCGTCGTTGATCGGTTTTGAACCGAGAGTTTAGTTTTGGTTCAAGAATAAGTCTAGCAACTTGTTCTTGAACATCCCTTTCGATTTGATCGTGTGGATACCGTAGAGACGAAGGTGCAAACTTTCGTTTGTGACTCGTGGTGCTACAACGAGGATTCTGCTTCAAACACGCTACAAGGGTGAGACTCTTATGTTCATTTATCCGATATGAATCCCTATGTATAGATCCATTGTTCTAGTAATCCATAAAATTTTATTCCGCTGCATTGTATGCTCATTGGATTACTTACAGATAGTGTCTGACAGAGACCCGAGGTTCACTTCACATTTCTGGGAGGGTCTCCAGACAGCTTTGGGCACAGAGGTGAGACTGAGTACGGCCTATCACCCTCAGACAGATGGCCAAACAGAGCGTACCATTCAGACGCTCGAAGACATGTTGAGGGTATGTATTTTGGAGTTTGATACTCCGTGGCAGGATTCAGTGCCGCTGGTGGAGTTCTCCTATAATAACAGTTATCAGGCGGGCATTCAAATGGCTCCTTTTGAAGCTCTTACGGACGACGATGTAGGTCACCGCTATATTGGGAGGACTTGACTAGTAAAGCGGTCGGAGGACCGGATATGATCAGGAATATGGAAGACAAGATAAAGTTGATACGCCAAAAGATGAAAGCGGCCCAGGATAGGCAAGCAGCCTATGCCAATAAGCGGCGACGACCGCTGGAATTCCAGTTAGGAGACAGGGTCTTCTTAATGATCTCGCCCTTCAGGGGTGTGGTTCGTTTTGGTATGCGGGGAAAGTTATCTCCGAGGTATGTCGGGCCATATGAAGTATTGCAGCGTATCGGTACTTTGGCATATCGTTTGGCTCTACCGCCGTCTTTATCTGGAATACACGATGTTTTTCACATTTCTTTGTTACGGAAGTATGAGTCAGACCCGTCTCATGTCTTACAGCCTACTGAAGTTCAGTTAGACTCAGATGTGTCCTACGTAGAACGACCAATCAGAATTCTGGATCGAGAGGATCGCAGACTACGAAGCAAAGCTATACCGATGGTCAAAGTTCAGTGTGATCGTCGGGGTGTCGAGGAGGCTACGTGGGAGACGGAATGGCATATGGTGCAGCACTATCCAGAACTATTCTCTGGTATGTTTTTATGTTTAGTTTCGTTATGATGATGCATGTGGATTTCGAGGGCGAAATCTTATAAGTAGGGGAGTAATGTAATACCCCCGAAATGTTATATGATTATGTGCTACGATGATGATTTACGATGTTTTTAAGGGAGTTGTGGTACTTTTAAATTCGGGGTTATAATTATGATATGATGATATGTTTTAGGGGGCATGTTGGGTGTTTTAAAGGATGTATTAATTTAAATGAAGTTATAAAATATCGAGTGAGGATATTTTAATACATCGTACTAAATACCGGGACACAATTAAAAACCACATGACCACCCTACCCACACCACCCCCCACCCACTCGGCCACCACCCTCCCCCAAGTGCAACCTCTCCCCACTTGGCAACCCATGCCCCAACTTGGTCCAACCCATGCCTCATCATACCATTCCACCCCCACATCCCTTCTCTTCCTTCCTCCTCTCCACTCAAATTTCTGGTAGGCAGCTTTAGGGCAAGGAAGAGCTTGGTAAAGGTACTCCAAATCCTACCAAAAGAGGAGCAAAAAGGGGTAAGGTTACAAGTACCCTGTTTTCTTAAGAGTTTGGGTGGGTTGGATGTTGGTGGGATGTTTTTATTGGCATGCTAGCTTAGGTTTTGGTAAACCTTCGATCTAAGTACTTTAATGGTGTTGTTATGAAGCTACGACCATGTTTACTTGAGCATGATGCATGTATTATTGGGTGGATTTGTTGGTATGAAAAGAGGTGTTCGAAAATCTGGGTAATGTTATGATGCCCTGTTTTTCTGTAAGTTTGGATGAGCTCAAAGTTTATGAGGATGTTATGATGCATGCTAACTTAGGTTTTATGAAACCTTGAATTTAAGTGCTTACATGGAAGTTTTATGAAGCCCCTAGCATGTTTGTTGGAACATGTTACATGTTTTATGTGTTAGATTTCAGGTTATAAAAAGTGGTGCTCGAAAATCTGGGTAAAAATTATGATACCCTGTTTTTGGAAAGATTGGATGAGTACTGATAAAGTTGGGTAATTTTAATGCATGTCGGTTTAAGTTTTGAGTGGAACTTTAATTAGAGTACATGCATGGAAGTTTTATGAAGCTCTTGGTATGCTTGTTCAGACATATTATATGTGTTATGAAGTAGTTTGAAGGGTATGAAATGAGGTGTTCGAGATTTCTGGAAAATTTCGCATGAATAAGAACGACCGATCGATCGGTGATGAACACTGATCGATCGGAGCAAATGTCGTAGCTTAAAATGGAAATGGTGAACAGTTAGCGATCGATCGGTAAGGGTGACCGATCGATCGGTAGTCACTGTTCATGTGTTATAAAATTTTGTGTTTATTTTTTTAGAAAATTGATTACGATTCTTGTATCGGTGCCTAATATTGTATTATATGGTTGTGTAGAGCCATCCCAGGTACCAGCACAATCAAGGAGATAAAGTCTGTTGACTCCTCCTCCTTTTGAAAAGGTACGTAAGAGACGTACGGGCATCGGACAGTAAAACACATCTTAACACTACGACTATGCTTTTATTGCATGAGTATTCATGATGAAATGATGATGTTTATAAGATGTTTATATATTCATACGATGTTATTATGTGGTAAGATGCCACGGGATAAGATGCCCATATGGTAAGAGGCCATACGATGTTATTATGTGGTAAGATGCCACGGGGTAAGATACCCATATGGTAAGAGGCCATACGATGTTATTATGTGGTAAGATGCCACGGGGTAAGATGTCCATATGGTAAGAGGCCATACGATGTTATGATGTGGTAAGATGCCACAGGGTAAGATGCTCATATGCATGAATATGAATCAGGGACAACAAAAAGAAGTTAATGAATAACCAGCATATTTACTTAACCAATATTTCATGCATTTACTGTGATGTTTTTATGATGTTAAGTAAGATTGTATATGCTCATGTTGTGTTGTCCCTGTAGGTACACTTTTGGGCTAAAGGACTAAGGGTCGGGTTGAGGCAGTGAGTTACGAGGAACACAGGAATGTATAGGATTCAAGTCATGATTAGTATCTACTATAGGAGTAGTGTAAATCTAAATGTTAACATTCTTTTGGGAATGTAATGAATTATTTTTGAAGTTTTGTATTTTGGGCCTGTAATCCTGTTATCTCATGTAACAACCGGAACCTTAAGATGTTATTTAATGCATGATTAGTCCTTCTTATGTCTCTAGAACACTGTTAAGGTGGGAAGACCCCATATTAGTGGTATCAGAGCAGTGGTTTGATAACCCGGGAATGAGTGAAGGGTAGCCTTAGCAATAAGTTAGCTAGGTGCTTACTTTTAAACATGTTTTATATGTATGTTGCATATGAAGTAGAAGATGTTATACTAACATGTTTAATTATCTAACGATGTACTATATGAACTGCTTTTGGTATTGTTGTTAACCCTTGTGTTGCAGCATGGCAGCAAATGTAGAAGTGGGTGACGCTATTAGTGTAAATGCAAGTGCTGGTGGACGCACGAATCCACTACCGCCAGCCTTGGGGGAAGAGCCCTCTGAACAGCAATTATTACCCTGGGAGTTGAGCTTGTCTCAGTTTTTGACATACCGACATCCGATGTTCGAAGGAACGGAAACCGGCGAAGTGGCCGAGGAGTGGCTAGAGAGGATAGAGCAGATATTTGTGGCAGCGCCTTGTGCAAAGACGGCATGGATCAGATTAGCAGAATTTCAGCTGGCTAAGAAGGCACTGATGTGGTGGAAGACCACAGTGATAGAGCAAGAGGCTCAGGGTCAGGAGATCAATTGGAAACTGTTCAGGAATCGGTTTCTGACCCGCTATTTCTCAGCTGCCGCGAGACAGGCT
Source organism: Haberlea rhodopensis (assembly GCA_907163345.1). Lineage (NCBI taxonomy): Eukaryota > Viridiplantae > Streptophyta > Magnoliopsida > Lamiales > Gesneriaceae > Haberlea > Haberlea rhodopensis. The sequence continues at coordinate 313,992 of CAJQUN010000130.1, read as the reverse complement.
AAAGAGGATGAGTTTACCAACTTAAGGCAAGGTACCATGCATGTATCAGACTATGCTCTACATTATTGTTCCTTACTCCGGTATGTACCACATGTGGCTGCAAATACCCAAGCTAAGATGAGGAATTTCATGAAAGGCTTGAGGCCTGAGCTGTATGACAGGGTCGTCACTTATGGCCCTGCCTGTTTTGACGATGCGCTTTCACGGGCTGAGCTAGCTGAACTGGGAGTTGGTGCATATCCTGATGCCGTGCCACCTCCAGTACCCCCTCAGAAATCTACTTCTGACAATTTGAAGGCCAGGGGTGATCAGTTTAAGCCTAGGGGGAACACTTCAGCGTCGAGATTCAATGGCAAGAGGCCCGAGAATCGTTGGAAGGGGAATCGTAGGAATAACACCCCTACGGGAAGAGGACAGCCTCAGGGAGACAGATCTGGAAGAGTTCAGTGCTGTGATATCCCCGAAATGATTAATTGCAATTTGGGCATTAATTGTGTTTACATGATTAATTATGGTGGTAAATAATTATGTGTTGGATTTATTTATCTAATGGAAATGCTTAGTCACATGATAGAGTGACCGGGGAGAGCATTTCAGGGTGCATGTTGTGCATGTTGGGAAAATTGTTATTAGCATGATTTATTTGCCATGGTTAGCAATTAATTGGAAATCATGAGTTTAATTGGTATTTTGGTGCATTTTGGATTAATGCCTTTAAAAATATCATGTTGGGGTGTTTTATACACCATGGGATTGTGGAATGCACTCTATTTTAAATAACCCACTTTTATACCCCAACCCCCACCACACATTCACTCTTACTTTTTAACTTTCCCAAAATTACACCACCCAAACCCTCCTTTCCCCCATTTTCGAAATTTAGCTTAAGGATAAAGGGAATCCTTCCAAAAACCTTGATTTGTGGAGTTTGTTGGGAGATTTGAAGTCCCCAAGAGGTATGGATACCTCACTGTTGTTGTTGTAGCTTTATTTGAGTTTGAAATGGTTTTTGAAGGGTTTTGAAATGGGTTTGTTGGGGTTGGTATTATTTTGGTTGAGTATTGAGTTTATGAATTTATGAGGATGTTTATTGTGGATTTTTAGAGTTGTGTTATGGTTGATGTTTGAATATTTGAGTTTGTTTGAGTTTGGGAAGGAGAAGGGTGAATAGTGCCCGAAAATCGGATGTGCAGGACTCGGCGATCGATCGGCGCCTTCAGCGATCGATCGCGAGCTGCAGGGCTGAAGGCAGTAGCCTTCAGTGATCGATCGCGAGTTTGGCGCGATCGATCGGCGAGGTCGCGATCGATCGGCACAAACTCGGCGATCGATCGCGAGTTGAGAAATTTTGTTGGGCGAGGCAGCGTAGTCTCGCGATCGATCGGGGCTATATGGCGATCGATCGCGAGACACCAAAACTGATGTTTTTGGATATTTTTGTTGGATTTTTGGTATTGGACTATTATTGGGTTCTAATATTGATTTGTGTGATGTGTAGAACCATCCCAGGTGGCGACACAGCCAAGGAATTGAAGTCCTACCACATCCTACTTTTTGGAAAGATACGTAGAAGACGTACGGGCACCCAACGGTACATGTATCTAATATACTCATTGTTTATGCATTGTGGATGCGAGTATATATGGAATTGTGCATTGTGGATGCAAATACATGTTGAATTATGCATGATGATTGTATATGCATATGGTTATTGGTGCACATCCCATGAGTCGTGGTCATCCCTTGATGATTTTAATGCTTGCCGCTATTGGATTTGTTGCCGCTAAATGTGAAGCGAGGGGTGGGAGCGCCGCATGTCACATTTAAGCGTGGTTATCATATGAGGCGAGGAAAGGATATTTGCGGCTCAATGTGAGGCGAGGGGTGGGAGTACCGCATGTCCATTGAAGCGAGGTTATTCTATGCCGCCTATATGTGAAAAAGCGAGGGGCATTAAAATACATTGTGATGGACAGACTAGGGATTGGTGATTGGTATTTGGTATTGATGAGATGGTATTATGTCATGACATGTGTAGACCATTAAATAATCTGTTGATTATACTCATGAGTTATGGTACAGGGACAACCAAACTGGAAGCGTTTAAAATGCATGGGGAAAACAGGAAGTGTTTTTATTATGAATTATATGCATTTACGCTTATTATTCGTATTGTATTGAATATGAATGAGATTGTTGCTCATGTTTGGTGGTTGTCCTTGTAGGTACATTTTGGCACGACAGAAGGGCTAAGACGGGTTGAGGCGGTGAGCTTGAGAAGAATACTTTTGGGAAAGGAAGGACAGGATTTCTTTCTATAGTATCTACTCTAGGAGTAGTGCAAAACTATAGTTGATAACATTCATTTTGATTGGGAATGTAATTAATCCTTTGATAGTCCTCGAATTGGCATGTAATTCTTAAAGCTCATAGTCTCAACACGATTATTTTACTCTGATCATTTATATTAGCTCTAATCTTGCCCTTAAAACGCACTTAAGGAACTTGGGTCCTTACATTAGTGGTATCAGAGCAGTGGTTAGAGAACCCGGGAACAAGTGAAGGGTAGCCTTAGCATGATTGGCTAGGTGCTTACATTTGAAGCATGTTTATGCATGTGGTGCATATTGATGTATATCCTGTTATACTAACATGCTTATTATCATTCCTGCTATCTAACGGCATAACATATATATTTGTTTTGGAATTGTTTTAACCCTGGTATTATAGCATGGCTGCTATGAACGCGGAGCACATTAATAAAGAGGTTGGTGATGTTGGGAGCGTGAACGCTAGTATTGGTCAGGCAAACCCTCTACCTCCACCGGCTGTAGGCATGGAACCCGTGGCTCAGTTATTATTACCTGGTGAGATTAGTCTGACTCAGTTTCTATCGTACCACCCGCCCCGGTTTGAGGGGACAGAATCAGGAGAAGAGGCTGAGGAGTGGCTGGAAAGGCTTGAATAGATATTTGTATCGGCTCCTTGTACTGTCACAGCATGGCTGAGGCTGGCGGAGTTTCAGTTAGCAAAGAAACCTTTGATGTGGTGGAGGAGCACGGTAATGGAACTGAGAGCACAGAGTGCTGTGATTGATTGGACACTCTTCAGGACCCGGTTTCTGAACCGGTACTTCTCCGCAGCGGTGAGACAGACGAAGGAGGATGAGTTTGCAAGTTTGAAACAGGGGAACATGACAGTGTCAGACTATGCCATGCAGTACTCTTCGTTGTTTGACCGGGTTATTACCAATAACCCCACTTCTTTTGATGATGCTCTCACGAGAGCAGAGCTGGCGGAAATTGGAGTTGGAGCTTACCCTAGTGCTGTGCCCCCACAAGTACCACAACAGATGCAAGCTAATGACAGCTTGAGGCCCCGGGGAGAGCCATTTAAACCTCGTGGTGCCTCTTCATCTTCACGGTTCGGTGGGAAGAAATTCTTTGGGCAGAAGCAAGAGCGCAAGAAGAATTGGTCAGCCAAGCGAGGGCCTGTGCAAGGGAATAGATCGGGGGAGCCAAGGTGCGACAATTGTGGAGGGCCACATTCTTCGAATAAGTGCCCTGCCTGTTATAGCTGTGGCAAGATGGGCCACATCTCTCGGTATTGCCCCACCCGGGGAGGACAATCAGAGTTTCAGGGAAACAGGCCGAGATTTGATGACAGGACAGTACACCAGAGGCAACAGCTTGTGCCTCGACCATCGGGAGGTCAGACAGTGGGACCGTCCCAGGGGCAGGTGTATGCGCTGACTAGAGAGCAGGCCCAGGCAGCCCCAGAGGAGGTGGTCGCCGGTACGTGCCATTTATTTACGTACCCTGCTTTTATTTTGATAGATACAGGTGCCTCCCACTCTTTTGTATCTGTGGGCTTTGTGGAAAGACACCATATGCGCACGTCTTCTCTACCCACGCCTCTCTTGGTCTCAACACCCACTAGAAGAAATGTCGTTGCTGATCAGTTTATGGCAGATTGCCTCATTTATTTTGAGGGCAACGAGTTGAAAGCAGACTATATTGTGTTGGGAATGTTAGACTTCGACTGCATCTTGGGTATTGATATTCTGAACAGATATCAGGCAGTGGTAGATTGCCGGCAGAAAACAGTGAAGTTCAGACCTGATTTGGGTAGTCCGTGGACTTTCTATGGCAACGGTTCTCGTGCGAAGATTCCGTTGATTTCAGCGATCAAGATGACTCAGCTGTTGGAACGTGGCCACATGGGCTATCTCATCTATGCCGTGGACACGTCAGGGAAGAATAAGGAATTGAGAGTTGAGGATGTGCCAGTGGTAGCAGAGTTTGCTGATGTATTCCCAGAAGAGATCCCAGGATTTCCACCGGCTAGAGAAGTTGAGTTTGGGATCGAGTTGTTACCAGGGACATCCGCTATCTCTCGTGCACCTTACAGGATGGCACCGGCAGAGTTGCAGGATCTCCTTGACAAGGGATATATACGCCCGAGCGTATCGCCAAGGGGCGCACCGGTTCTCTTTGTGAAGAAGAAGGACGGTTCGATGCGGTTGTGCATCGATTACCGGCAATTGAATAAGGCTACAGTGAAGAACAAGTATCCTCTCCCAAGGATTGATGACTTGTTTGATCAGTTGCAAGGTACCAGATTATATATCAAGATTGATTTGAGATCCGGGTACCATCAGATTCGAGTCAGAGAGGAAGATGTGCAGAAGACAGCATTCCGGACTCGATATGGACATTATGAGTTCCTAGTGATGCCGTTCGGCGTGACGAATGCTCCAGCGGTCTTTATGAGCCTGGTGAACAGAGTGTTTCAGCCGTATCTTGATCAGTTCGTCATTGTATTCATTGACGATATTCTCATCTACTCCCGGAGTGAGGAAGAGCACGTGAAACACTTGAGGACAGTGCTCCAGATTCTCATAGATCACCAGTTGTATGCCAAGCTCAGCAAGTGTGAATTTTGGTTGAGCAGTGTAGTATTTCTGGGGCACTGATAGGGTTGAATATTACGTGTTTTTATGCTTTGATATGTATATGTTTTCGTGTTGATTCTTGAGTTATTTTACGTTTTATGGTATATATTTCTATATTTCAAGAATCAATGTTGAAATTCATAAAAGGGGAAGAAATCAAGCTAAAATGATGAAAAAATGAATAAAGTTGAAGAAAAGAGGAAGAAACCAGAATTCAAGACACATGTTGCTCCTTTCTCCTCAAATTACTATATGTTCGAGCCATGATTTGGAAATGTGGTCCATATAAAAGTTGTAGAACTTTCTCTTATCTTCGCGTGGACAGCTGATTCATCAAATTCGGAGTTCGTATGAGAAAGTTACGGCCAAAATACGAAACTCGCCAGAAGCTGAAAAAGGCGAAGAAACTTACTGTGATTTCCGATCGATCGAGTAGAATTTCCGATCGATCGAGACGGGCAGAAAAAGCCACGAAAATCTTACTGGAAGGCTCGATCGATCGGCTCTTCTTTCGGATCGATCGGGATGAGCAATTTTCATTAAAATACCTTCCTTGTAGAGTTTGGATGCAAGAGGGAAGTCCATAATTCCTTCCCCTATATATTATACACCATAATTTCAACCCAAATCAGACTTTTAACCTAAAAATAGCCTCCATCTCAGCCCCCCCCCCCCCCCCCCCCCTTTCCTTCAATTCCAAAAAAAAACCACACGCCTCCTTTCTTCACTCTAACCTCACGCCTCCTTCACACGGCCAGCAGCCATTCACTCCACCATAACCTCCATCTTTCTTCCACTCTTCACCATCCATCATCACTCATCAACCCTTCACCCTATGTTTTGGAACGAGCCAACAAGATAATCGAAGAGCACGATCGAGAAAGAAGCGAGGAAGGATCGAGAATCAACGAAAGAGTCGACTTGGGAGTTTTCTTTTACTTTTCTATTATTGTTTTACATGAATACTTGGATTGTTGTGTTTTTGATGATTGAGAGATATCAATAACATAGTTTTTCCTATTGATTTTGAGATTGAATTCATATATCTTCTAAGTGCATGTGTTATTGTTCTTAATGCTTTTGAAGGATTGATCACCTTTGAATGATATTTTATTATAATTGAGATCGAGAGATGAAATTATAATACGATATAATAATTCATGCCGTGTGTTAAAGATTGAGATCGAGAGATAAAATCACACACGAGTGATAGCTTTGGGTTGTTTAATCTAAAGTTAGTGGTTTTCATAAATCGCATTCAATATTAAATTGTTAATTACGTGAACGAGAGTTACTAGTTGCAATTTGATGTTAGACTTAATATAGCTCGAGAGAGTATATTGAATAAATTCGGAAAACCCGTCACCTTAGAGATGTATGGAGAAAAGAATTGTAAGAGTTGGGTTAGGTGATAATTGTGATGACCAGGGATTATAGGTGTTAATCCCGTAGTATTAATAATCCCTAAAGTGGTTTTACGTGGCGATTTGGGATTTAATCGAGGTGTTGGGCCTTCTGGGCTCGTTTATTTGGGCAGTTGGGATCGTTGGATCCAGAGGTTGAGATTGTATTCACATTACGGTGTAAAACCTAAGAGTTGGGTTTTTGATGTGTCTCGGAATCTCGGGTGCTGTGTGAGCACCGGTAGGGGATTTTGGAGTTAGAGAGAGAGTTTTTGAAAACAGATGATTTTTAAGGAATCATGATGTATTTGTGGGGCTATTATTTTTTCGGGGTATTTTTGCTATAAATACCATTTGAACCCAAGATTTTAGGATTAATTTCATTTTCAGCCCCAATTCCTTCCCTCTCTCCCGCGTGCGATTTTCCCGCTGCTACAGCGCTGCCGCGCGCAAAAGCGCTCCGCCCGCCGCCGTCCGGCCGCCGTTCGGGGCGTGCGACCTACCGCCGTCTTCGTCTCGACGAGGCGCTTCTTTCCCCTCCATCAATTCGAGGTTTCGTCGCGTGTGGAAGTCGGATTTTGCTGGTAAGCGTCGATCCCCAATTTCTAGGGTTCTTCGATTTTCGTTTGATTTTGCTTCCGATTTCGTATGGATAGCCTCCCTTACCCCTTTTGCATCCCTCTCATGTTATTCCCTACTAAATTCGGTGGTTTTGGTTCGAAATTATTTTCGAAAATTGTAGGGTTTGATTTCGATTTTTTGGGGGTTTTTGGCAGGGGTATTATTTCGTGCAATTGATCGATTATTGCATGTTTTAAGAGTATTATGATGCTTGATTGAGATTGAATTGAGAAGCTTTGGTTCGAATTTGAAGGATTTTAAGGGTTTGAATTTAAGGGCTTGTTTGGATTCGAAATTATGGGGGTTGAGTTCGAAAATGGGGAGTTTTTGTCAAGGGATGTTGATTCTTGCTTGGTTAGCTTAATTGACATTTTAGATGAGTTATGGTATTTAATTGGGTTCGAAATTGTGAGATTGAGGTTCGATTTTTGTAGGGCATTCTTGAACAAATTTCGATTGTCTCATTTATTTCCTTCCCTGCATGTACCCTGCCCCGGGTCTTTTAAGAGGATAATTGTCGTGTATTGACAATGTTGTGGGGGATATGGGTGTGCTTGAGCATAGGTTGCATGTTCGTAAATAATTGTGAATTATTTATCGTGTTAGCACATCATTCCTCGGGGCATGGAACTCGAGCAAGGCTTGGCTCGGACTTCGGAGATTTAAGGTACGTGCGACGTACGAGCATTACTATATATATGTGAAATGCATAAGGTGTTTTTGATTGCATTGAATGTTTTGCGATGGTTATACATACATGTTGATATAGCCAAGGAATGACCCAAATCTTGATATCGCCGCTTGTAGCGTGCGTGACACTAGAGTAGGATGACTCTTGTATGATATATGGGGTACGGGGTTTATATGACTATATTATGAGACATTTGAGATGTCTAGGTTTGTAAAATCATGTATTCTTCGTAAGACATTTGAGATGTCTAAGTTCGTAGAATCGTGTATTCATTATAAGACATTTGAGATGTCTAGGTTTGTAGACTCATGTATTCATTATAAGACACTTGAGATGTCTAAGTATAATGAAGGATTGGTAAAATAAATGCTAAGGCATTTGAGCTATCTGTGATTGATAGCAAGGTTGTGAAATCAGTATTAGATATTGTGATATCTGTAATTGCATGTTTAATGAATTTGTAATCACTATATGTTGATATTCGAGGATCAGGCATGCGATGTGTAAATCAATGTGTTGATTTACTGATTTATGAGATTTGATGAGTTTGATGTTGTGAGAACAGGGACAGTACACGGAATCCCGGATGAGGATGTTGCCATCCAGGGAGTATCATTTAAATTCATTAGCATTTACCTTTGTTGTAAATTATGAATTTCATTATTATGATTATGGGATTTTGTGTATTGGTATGCTCACCCCGTGTTGGGGGCTGTCTCTGTTGGGACAGGTGGACAGGTACATCGATGGCTATGGAGCTGAGCTCGAGCTGTTGATTTGAGGTACTCCCAGGATCGTGGTACCAGGGCTTGATGGAGCACGGTATCGTATAGAGTACCTATATATACACCTGAGGATTTATACATATTCATATTCATGATGCTCGCATGTGAGCACGATTATACTTGTATATGGATTGTATATAAAGGCATGAGCCTTTCTCTCTTTCATTTAAGGTTGCATGCAATTAGGTTGAATTGCTAGAATGATATGAGAGTCATTGGTGTATTATGTGGGTGTTGGAACCCACTTTTGTTGACGTATGTGTGGTGTCTTCCCTGGCTGGGAATCTACTTGTATTACTGCTTTCTGTTGAGTATTATGTGTTCCCTGGCCGGGAATTTTGTTATGTGTTGTACTCTGTTTTGGGATAGCTCTATTTATGGGGAGACTCTGCCCAAATTTTTGTAAAAGTTTACAATGTGAAAAGTGGCACCAAGGGGTTGGTAAAGGGCAAACATATGAGTCTTTTATTGACAGGCAATGATTAAGTATCATCAGAGCTTCCCGATTGACATTTTATAGAAAGCATGTACCACACATAGTGGTTAATACACTAATCAAGGTTTTAAGGGCTTGGGGTCCTTACATTAGTGGTATCAGAGCAGTGGTTGCTCATTGGGGCTGTTAAGGGCCTAGGAAGTTATTGATAGCACATATTTATGCATGATGGCATTAATGTTGTATGACATAACACATTGTTTATGTGCTCTTATGATATGAAAAGTGGTATTGCTAACCATTGTGGTTGCAGGAATCGTGTGGAACACGATAGGATGACATTTATGGGGATGTCTGGCACTCCGTGTGTTATGTGCCAAGGAAGCTGGTTTTAAGAAAATCAGATAAAGGGATATTTCCGAGGTAACATGTATTTTACGTTGTCTTGTTGACACATGATGAATGCAAAGTGGTGCATTGAGGTTATGATATATGTTATTGTGCATTGTTTTTGCATATGCATGTCTTGAGTCAAAGTTATCTTAGTAAGGATTTTAATGGCTTATGCTAAAGTCCATATGAAGCGATGAAGAGTCCCGCTTATATGGAGTAGCAACGCTAAAGTCCATTGGAAGCGATGAAGAGTTCCGCTTACATGGAGTAGCAACGCTAAAGTCCAGTGGAAGCGAGGAAGAATTCCGCTTTCCTGGAGTAGCAAGAAGCATTAAAATGTACTAATGATAAGGGCTCAGGATGAAATAAGGATTTAAAGAAGGATATCATGACATTTATTTGTGAAACCATACATTCTCATAATGTGTTTTTATTATGAATTGAATGTGGATGCATAGCGTATATGGCTATTGTTGTTAACCCTGATGGTTGCAGGTTACAGGAAATATGGAGTATAAAAAGGAATGATGATTATACATTCCAGGAGTCCTGCTTATGACAGTGAGAATTTTTATACTTATGCTTGACCGCTAAAAATGTGGAGCGGGCGGGGATGCTCGCTTGCACATGGAGGCGGGGTATTCCATACGAAGCGAGGATGATATACCGCTTGTATGAAGAAGCTTATGCTTGTACCGCTAAAAATGTGGAGCGGGCGGGGATGCTCGCTTGCACATGGAGGCGGGGTATGCCATACGAAGCGAGGATGAGATACCGCTTGTATGAAGAAGCGAGGATGAGATGCCGCTTGTTAGGATGATGATTCATTCCTTTGTGATGACACGGATGATAGCGGTGATGTGTCCCGCTGTGTCGATTTATATTCATTTCTCTATGAGGACACGGTTTATAGCGACGGTTCATTCCGCTATATCTATTGGCGATGGTTCATTCCGCCAGGTGTATTGATAGCGATGGTTCATTCCGCTATATCTATTGGCGATGGTTCATTCCGCCAGGTGTATTTATAGCGACGGTTCATTCCGCTATATCTATTGGCGATGGTTCATTCCGCCAGGTGTATTGATAGCGATGGTTCATTCCGCTATATCTATTGGCGATGGTTCATTCCGCCAGGTGTATTTATAGCGACGGTTCATTCCGCTATATCTATTGGCGATGGTTCATTCCGCCAGGTGTATTGATAGCGATGGTTCATTCCGCTATATTGATTGGCGATGGTTCATTCCGCCAGGAGTATTTATAGCGATGGTTCATTCCGCTATATCTATTGGCGATGGTTCATTCCGCCAGGTGTATTGATAGCGATGCCTCTTTCCGCTACTATGTGGACGATGATTCATACTCAGGTGTATAGCGAGGTTTCATGCCACTTATTATATGACGAGGTGTCATGCCGTCGATTCTATAGCGAGGGATTTTGCCGCTATGTACTCAGCACAGGATTTTGCCGCCTTCGAGCGATGGGTGCTGATTACGCACTATTATTGAGCGACGGAGACAGGTATGACGCTATATTGCTAGCGATGAGGTATGAGATATTGCTATTTTATTAGCTTTATTGTAGCTGGCATGCATTGATATACATGTTTTATTATGCCTATTTTACTAGCATGATAGTGGATGACATACGCTGATGTACATGTATCGTCACTAGTTGACAATGTTTTAGATGCCATGAGTTGGCATGTGTCGTCACGGGATGACGATGACGATGGTGTAGGAGATGTCTTATTAGACATGCATCATCGTTACGATGACCGATGCGTTGAGTATACGTATTCAGTGGTATGCCTTGGGTGCCAGTACCGAGCACAAGGTGGTGTGTGCGACACCGATGGACGTGACCCTTATACCGAGCGGGTTGCTCGAGGAATGGATGGATGCGCTGTACATGTGATTGTACCGCAGCTTATGTTTGGGGGTAATCATTTTACGAGTGGTGATACCCTTGAGGTATGCTCGTTGGAGTGGCTTTTGGCCATGTGATTTGACGACAGGAGTAATCATGGAGGAAAGTACTCGCTTTCTGTCGATGTGACATGTGGTGGACATGGTCACACCACCCTTGAGGGTGTATGATGGGTCCTAAGGGAGTAGGATCAGGTTATGTTAAGTACATAGGGACATTGGAGTGTCCAGGGTGTATCGGCATTGAGGAATGTTGGATAAAGACCCACTACTCTATTGAGTTTTCTTCCCATAGTATGTTATACCATGTGGAACGTCCGTCTTGTTGGTAGGTTTGAGGTAAACCTAAAGAGGCAGAGACTAGGTTGTCTGCCGCGTGTGTGTAGCACCATGATGGGCTTGCTAGAGCCGTTACACTGCTCGTTGGAACCAAGTTTGGCAAATCGTAAGGTGATACGATGAGGATTGTGGTGGACTCTAGTAGTCACCATGTCATTGAGGTTAAGGTTGTTCATGCCTCACTGAAACGTGTATACGTTTATGTTTAAATCTTGGAGACTTGTCTGGGACAGCTCAGGATGTTGGAGTACCAACAAGAGAGTCATCAGGTTGTTATTGACTCAATCTAAAGGAACCCGTGTATTGGGATACAATGGGTGTTATTATATCCAGTTTTTCCGAACGATGGTTCGAGACTTGTGGATCTCGAGTTCGATGGCATTTCCCTTGCGAGGAAGGAGGTAGTATTATACCTATTTGGGAATCTTGAAAGATTCGGTAAGTTGGTGCAAGTGGTGTTGATCTTGGGAATCACACCGTGTATTGTTAATCGTCGATTTTCATCCTCCACTGAGTAAGGAATGACTCAGAATTGACGGTTGTGTTTGGGGCTTAGGGATATGTGGTAGATACCCGAGCCGAGTGCATTGAGTATGCATGCGACATCAGTGCTTAGGCAGGTATACCGGTGAGTATACGGATGCCAGTTATTGATTTCCTCTCTGTTAAGCATAGAGTTATGCTATTTTTGGATGGTTAAATCTCTGATGAGAGATATGGAACACCTTGAGATTGGGAATCTCCATGGCACGATGATTATGAGGAATGATCGTGAAGTTAGTTGACTCCCTTGAGGAGGGATTTTCTTGTGAGGGTTAAGGTATTTCCCTTGTTGGTGTTTTCCTTTGAGTTATGCGACAGCCTTCCCAAGTTTGGATTGTTAAATCCGAGGATTTTCAAGGGATGGCAGGATTTCGGATTGGTTGAGTGTCGCTGACGACACAAGCGTTGAGGATGCAATGGGTTTATTGCATGCCCCTTAAGAATTTTAAACTCTGCGGAGTCTCGGTTGTTATTTATGATCAGGACGTGATTCTTGGAACATCCGTAGGTGGACATATTGTGAGATGTCTTTTGTTTTAATTTGTGGCCGTGAGTTGCCCAAATTAAGTTGCAATGAGGCGACTACTCCTTCGATGGAGGAAGTTTGAAAGTGGAAACCAGGTTTGGTATGTGTACACCGTGGTTGTACTAGTGTTTCCTTCGTAACGATGTATGTTAGACATCGTGAGTCTTGATAGAGATGTCATGGAATGATATCTACGATAGAATCAGGAGCGATTCGAATCCTTGCAGTTTCAGTTGACTAACTGCTTTTGGACTGTTAGCGTTGAGTTGTGCTGACGCTCTTCGACGTTATGATGGATTTGGAAGTCTATTCCACTCCAGAGTTTGACACGAGGTCAACGTTCTTACGGTTGAGGTGTCATTCAGGATGTGTTCGTACTGTTGTATTAGATCAAAGGATGACTGTCCGATCTACAGTCGTAAGTATTGGTTGATTTGCAGTCATGAGAGGCTGACTTCTGGGATGACCCGCATCGAGGTACGTTTTACCTCTTGGGTGTTATGTTGGTTATGGTATGTCGCTCTGTTTCAGAGATTAGATGAGAGGTAAGTATCCTCGCGTTTATTAATACGATTCTGATATGGTCAGGAATCGATGTTATGGCTTCATGTTGTTGTGCAGCCTGGGTGTTACGTGATACACCAGTGCTAATTTCGAGGACGAAATTCTTTTAGTGGGGGATATTGTGATGACCAGGGATTATAGGTGTTAATCCCGTAGTATTAATAATCCCTAAAGTGGTTTTACGTGGCGATTTGGGATTTAATCGAGGTGTTGGGCCTTCTGGGCTCGTTTATTTGGGCAGTTGGGATCGTTGGATCCAGAGGTTGAGATTGTATTCACATTACGGTGTAAAACCTAAGAGTTGGGTTTTTGATGTGTCTCGGAATCTCGGGTGCTGTGTGAGCACCGGTAGGGGATTTTGGAGTTAGAGAGAGAGTTTTTGAAAACAGATGATTTTTAAGGAATCATGATGTATTTGTGGGGCTATTATTTTTTCGGGGTATTTTTGCTATAAATACCATTTGAACCCAAGATTTTAGGATTAATTTCATTTTCAGCCCCAATTCCTTCCCTCTCTCCCGCGTGCGATTTTCCCGCTGCTACAGCGCTGCCGCGCGCAAAAGCGCTCCGCCCGCCGCCGTCCGGCCGCCGTTCGGGGCGTGCGACCTACCGCCGTCTTCGTCTCGACGAGGCGCTTCTTTCCCCTCCATCAATTCGAGGTTTCGTCGCGTGTGGAAGTCGGATTTTGCTGGTAAGCGTCGATCCCCAATTTCTAGGGTTCTTCGATTTTCGTTTGATTTTGCTTCCGATTTCGTATGGATAGCCTCCCTTACCCCTTTTGCATCCCTCTCATGTTATTCCCTACTAAATTCGGTGGTTTTGGTTCGAAATTATTTTCGAAAATTGTAGGGTTTGATTTCGATTTTTTGGGGGTTTTTGGCAGGGGTATTATTTCGTGCAATTGATCGATTATTGCATGTTTTAAGAGTATTATGATGCTTGATTGAGATTGAATTGAGAAGCTTTGGTTCGAATTTGAAGGATTTTAAGGGTTTGAATTTAAGGGCTTGTTTGGATTCGAAATTATGGGGGTTGAGTTCGAAAATGGGGAGTTTTTGTCAAGGGATGTTGATTCTTGCTTGGTTAGCTTAATTGACATTTTAGATGAGTTATGGTATTTAATTGGGTTCGAAATTGTGAGATTGAGGTTCGATTTTTGTAGGGCATTCTTGAACAAATTTCGATTGTCTCATTTATTTCCTTCCCTGCATGTACCCTGCCCCGGGTCTTTTAAGAGGATAATTGTCGTGTATTGACAATGTTGTGGGGGATATGGGTGTGCTTGAGCATAGGTTGCATGTTCGTAAATAATTGTGAATTATTTATCGTGTTAGCACATCATTCCTCGGGGCATGGAACTCGAGCAAGGCTTGGCTCGGACTTCGGAGATTTAAGGTACGTGCGACGTACGAGCATTACTATATATATGTGAAATGCATAAGGTGTTTTTGATTGCATTGAATGTTTTGCGATGGTTATACAGACATGTTGATATAGCCAAGGAATGACCCAAATCTTGATATCGCCGCTTGTAGCGTGCGTGACACTAGAGTAGGATGACTCTTGTATGATATATGGGGTACGGGGTTTATATGACTATATTATGAGACATTTGAGATGTCTAGGTTTGTAAAATCATGTATTCTTCGTAAGACATTTGAGATGTCTAAGTTCGTAGAATCGTGTATTCATTATAAGACATTTGAGATGTCTAGGTTTGTAGACTCATGTATTCATTATAAGACACTTGAGATGTCTAAGTATAATGAAGGATTGGTAAAATAAATGCTAAGGCATTTGAGCTATCTGTGATTGATAGCAAGGTTGTGAAATCAGTATTAGATATTGTGATATCTGTAATTGCATGTTTAATGAATTTGTAATCACTATATGTTGATATTCGAGGATCAGGCATGCGATGTGTAAATCAATGTGTTGATTTACTGATTTATGAGATTTGATGAGTTTGATGTTGTGAGAACAGGGACAGTACACGGAATCCCGGATGAGGATGTTGCCATCCAGGGAGTATCATTTAAATTCATTAGCATTTACCTTTGTTGTAAATTATGAATTTCATTATTATGATTATGGGATTTTGTGTATTGGTATGCTCACCCCGTGTTGGGGGCTGTCTCTGTTGGGACAGGTGGACAGGTACATCGATGGCTATGGAGCTGAGCTCGAGCTGTTGATTTGAGGTACTCCCAGGATCGTGGTACCAGGGCTTGATGGAGCACGGTATCGTATAGAGTACCTATATATACACCTGAGGATTTATACATATTCATATTCATGATGCTCGCATGTGAGCACGATTATACTTGTATATGGATTGTATATAAAGGCATGAGCCTTTCTCTCTTTCATTTAAGGTTGCATGCAATTAGGTTGAATTGCTAGAATGATATGAGAGTCATTGGTGTATTATGTGGGTGTTGGAACCCACTTTTGTTGACGTATGTGTGGTGTCTTCCCTGGCTGGGAATCTACTTGTATTACTGCTTTCTGTTGAGTATTATGTGTTCCCTGGCCGGGAATTTTGTTATGTGTTGTACTCTGTTTTGGGATAGCTCTATTTATGGGGAGACTCTGCCCAAATTTTTGTAAAAGTTTACAATGTGAAAAGTGGCACCAAGGGGTTGGTAAAGGGCAAACATATGAGTCTTTTATTGACAGGCAATGATTAAGTATCATCAGAGCTTCCCGATTGACATTTTATAGAAAGCATGTACCACACATAGTGGTTAATACACTAATCAAGGTTTTAAGGGCTTGGGGTCCTTACAATAATTGTGTTGATACTTTCTTGTGGATTTTTCTCGTGATCGTTGACTATTTTGGTTGGATTATAGTAGCTTAATTTAGTTTAGTTTAATTATTAATTGATTATCGTAGGTTAAATATAGTTAAAAGAAATCTTATATGGTAATTGCTTGTTAGTCCCTGTGGGTTCGACAATCCTTATCTTCCTATCTATACTAAAACTTGACACCGTGCACTTGCGGTCTAAAATCGCTAGATTGGAAATAATTGTTTAAAATAAAAGCGATCAAGTTTTTGGCGCCGTTGCCGGGGACTAACTTTAGTAATATCATACTAGGTTCTTTGACTGTAATTTAACCATTTTTTTGTTTATTTATTTCGAAAAAAAAAAAATTTATATATATTTATTTTGTTTTTGTTTTGTTTGTCTTGTGAGGTACTTGGAGATGCTACATCAACATGCCTTCACAAGCTTTGCCCAACAACGTTCCGAGCCGTTCTACGCTGTTTGGGAGAGATTCAATAAATTGGCCAACACATTCCGGTATCACAACTTTTCAAACTATACTCTCTTGCAATATTTCTTCAACGGGTTGGATGCACACACACAAGAATGGGTATTGAGCGGAGCACTGTTGACTGGGAGTCCCCTGGTTGATAGAGACGAGGACAGTGTGCTACACCTGTTCAATGATATGGCGGATTTCGATTATCACTGGTATTGTGATCCTTCACTACAAGGTTGGAGTCACCGATACCCACCGGAGCCTCACTACCCTATTGATACACCACAACCATTTGAACATCGCGAAGAGAGGAGAGATAGTTCTGCAGATGTCACAACTCAGTTAGAGGATACGTTAGTAAGATTCTTGGCATCAACCGAGAACAGTTTGGAGTGCCAAACCAACTCAATGCGTCACCTGGAGCAGCAAATGGCAGTCCTCATCGAAACAATTTCAATTAGTTGCCAAGAGGAAGAGATGAGGGCTACAAATCAAGAGGCGACGAATCAAGTTTGGTTATATGATGACGATCACTCAACCAACCAAGTTTGGGGGAGTGATCCTCCTAGTGTGGAAGAGTCGAGGGAACTTGAGCCTCTTCAAGAGATTGAGCTCACTTCAGAGATGTTATCCGAGGAGTTCCCATGTGAAGATGAGTCGAATGTGATGTTGGAGAAGGAAGAGACGTTCGAAGATTCTGATTTAAGTCCATCGATGGAGACATGTTCTATGCCATATGTGGATCCGTATTTTCCATCGATGCCAACTTCACCGCACTACATCCTGAAAGAGATAAAGCCGAGTCAAGAATCATTCTCCCATTCCTACCACTTCAAGATGAATGTTGTTGGAGCGACGAGCGTACACTGCTACAATCTTGCCAATCTTGAGGGCATGCTGAATGAAGACCCATTAGTGGTATCATACGATACTAACTATGGGCGGCAGCCGCTCTTTGATGGTTGCTTCTGATGGTCAAGCCGACGACTAAAAATCAGCGCTTCTTGGGAGGCAACCCAAGAGAATCCTTTTGTTATTTAGTTTTATTTTACTTTTTTAGTTTTTGCATTTTAGTTTTGTTTATCTCTCAAGTCCACTATTTTACCATATGCATTCTTCTCTTGCTAGGTACTTGGTTGGAGCGATGAACCCCTACAACAGTGGAGCTTTCAAAAGCAAATCTTCCTCAACCCTCACGCAAGCTTCTATATCAGGGAAGTTCACTGTTTCCCTTTTGATTCTTTTAAACATTGAGGGCAATGTTTGATTTAAGTTTGGGGGAGTAGTAGCTTGCATGTTTTACTTGTTTTAACCACATGTTGTGTGCTTAAATGACACTTGAATCGTCCGATTATTATGAGCTAAAAAATTTTTTGTGAGTTCAAACTTGAGAAAAGAATGAATTATAGTAGTGACTATTCAATGATGATTTTGATCTCACTATGCATATGAACTTGATTTGTAATTGAACTTGTACATGAATATCCTAATTTGAGTTAGCATGTCAAGAATGAGGAATACTTTGAGCACAATGAGTCATGATCTTGTGGATTGCATGTTGAATAGTGATAATTGTTGTGAACTTAATGATTTGTCTTGAGCATCTTAGAGATATCCTAGAACTTATTTGATGATGACACTTTGAGGCGAAATTTTATAGTTACAAACTTGACTTGGAAATGATCTAGGCGATCTTTGACACGTTTGAGCCTTTCAAGCTTACCTATTCTATATCAATCCTAGTGTCCTATTTGAGCTTTATTGAAAAAAAGAATGGTATATGCATTGCATATAATTAGACCCCATTCGACATTCTTGGCAAACTCATTATACTTACCCTTGAGCCTAAATGAAAAAAGTTATCCTTACCCTAAGGGAGTATAATGAATATCATTCGATGCACTTGAATTGTTATATCTTGATGAGCTTATTGAAAAAAATGATGAATGAGAAAAGAAAAAGATAGACAAAGAGCCTTGAAAAGAAAAAAAGAAACATATAAGACCCAAAGTGGCCAAGGCTATAAAAGAAAAAGAAGAGAAGCTCGATGTGTACGAAAAATTTGAACTGTAAATGATTATACTCTCATCTTTGCGCTTATCCTATCTTTTCTTTGAAGCCAACACCAAAGGCCTTACATTACAAGCTTAAAAAGTCCTTTTGATCCAAGTCTAGGGAGTAACTATCATTAGTGGAGAAGTTGTTTGAAAATAGGCCTATGTAATGCTTGAAGATAATCTCGACTTTGAGTTGATTAGCATGATTTGATCTTGAATATGTGCATGAAACTTGAGATTGACTAGAGCACACACACACGTTCCGATTTTGAGATATGTTGCTTGAATTAGGAGAAAACATGTATTGTCAACTTTTGTATATGTGCATGAGATTTCTGAGAATAAGCAAGTCATGAAATAATTGTTTCAAATATCAAGAATGAACTCTACCTTATGATCTTAATGCTTAATCGAGGACGATTAAGTGATAAGTTTGGGGGAGTTGATAGGGTTGAATATTACGCGTTTTTATGCTTTGATATGTATATGTTTTCGTGTTGATTCTTGAGTTATTTTACGTTTTATGGTATATATTTCTATATTTCAAGAATCAATGTTGAAATTCATAAAAGGGGAAGAAATCAAGCTAAAATGATGAAAAAATGAATAAAGTTGAAGAAAAGAGGAAGAAACCAGAATTCAAGACACATGTTGCTCCTTTCTCCTCAAATTACTATATGTTCGAGCCATGTTTTGGAAATGTGGTCCATATAAAAGTTGTAGAACTTTCTCTTATCTTCGCGTGGACAGCTGATTCATCAAATTCGGAGTTCGTATGAGAAAGTTACGGCCAAAATACGAAACTCGCCAGAAGCTGAAAAAGGCGAAGAAACTTACTGTGATTTCCGATCGATCGAGTAGAATTTCCGATCGATCGAGACGGGCAGAAAAAGCCACGAAAATCTTACTGGAAGGCTCGATCGATCGGCTCTTCTTTCGGATCGATCGGGATGAGCAATTTTCATTAAAATACCTTCCTTGTAGAGTTTGGATGCAAGAGGGAAGTCCATAATTCCTTCCCCTATATATTATACACCATAATTTCAACCCAAATCAGACTTTTAACCTAAAAATAGCCTCCATCTCAGCCCCCCCCCCCCCCCCCCCCCCCCCCTTTCCTTCAATTCCAAAAAAAAAACCACACGCCTCCTTTCTTCACTCTAACCTCACGCCTCCTTCACACGGCCAGCAGCCATTCACTCCACCATAACCTCCATCTTTCTTCCACTCTTCACCATCCATCATCACTCATCAACCCTTCACCCTATGTTTTGGAACGAGCCAACAAGATAAGAGCCCGATCGAGAAAGAAGCGAGGAAGGATCGAGAATCAACGAAAGAGTCGACTTGGGAGTTTTCTTTTACTTTTCTATTATTGTTTTACATGAATACTTGGATTGTTGTGTTTTTGATGATTGAGAGATATCAATAACATAGTTTTTCCTATTGATTTTGATATTGAATTCATATATCTTCTAAGTGCATGTGTTATTGTTCTTAATGCTTTTGAAGGATTGATCACCTTTGAATGATATTTTATTATAATTGAGATCGAGAGATGAAATTATAATACGATATAATAATTCATGCCGTGTGTTAAAGATTGAGATCGAGAGATAAAATCACACACGAGTGATAGCTTTGGGTTGTTTAATCTAAAGTTAGTGGTTTTCATAAATCGCATTCAATATTAAATTGTTAATTACGTGAACGAGAGTTACTAGTTGCAATTTGATGTTAGACTTAATATAGCTCGAGAGAGTATATTGAATAAATTCGGAAAACCCGTCACCTTAGAGATGTATGGAGAAAAGAATTGTAAGAGTTGGGTTAGGTGATAATTGTGTTGATACTTTCTTGTGGATTTTTCTCGTGATCGTTGACTATTTTGGTTGGATTATAGTAGCTTAATTTAGTTTAGTTTAATTATTAATTGATTATCGTAGGTTAAATATAGTTAAAAGAAATCTTATATGGTAATTGCTTGTTAGTCCCTGTGGGTTCGACAATCCGTATCTTCCTATCTATACTAAAACTTGACACCGTGCACTTGCGGTCTAAAATCGCTAGATTGGAAATAATTGTTTAAAATAAAAGCGATCAGGCACGTCATATCTAGCAGTGGGATATCTGTAGATCCCAGGAAGATTGAAGCCGTGATGGAGTGGGCTGCACCCACTTCTGTGCCTGAAATACGGAGCTTCCTTGGTTTGGCCGGTTATTATCGACGCTTGGTCGAGGGATTTTCGAAGATTGCCAAGCCGTTGACACAGTTAACCCATAAGGGAGTACCATTCTTTTGGTCAGAAGCTTGTGAGGAGAGCTTCCAGGAGTTGAAGCACCGTTTGACCACGGCGCCAGTGTTAATTATCCCTACGGAAAACTCCAGATTTGTTTTGTATACTGATGCATCACTTCAGGGCCTTGGGTGTGTATTGATGCAAGATAAGCATGTGGTGGCTTATGCATCGAGGCAGTTGAAGCCGCATGAGACTAGATACCCAGTCCACGACTTGGAATTGGCGGCTATCATCTTCGCCCTGAAGATTTGGAGACATTACTTGTATGGTACTTCGTTTACCATTTACACGGATCACAACAGCCTCAAGTTTTTATTCACTCAGGCAGAACTGAACATGAGGCAGAGGAGGTGGATGGACTTACTCAAGGACTATGATTGTGAGATTGAGTACCATCCCGGGAAAGCTAATTTGACAGCAGACGCTTTGAGCCGGAAAGTGAGGAGTACTGCTGAGGACGTCATCCATTTGTCAGCCATGATGACCTTCTATTGCCATCTGGGCTATGATTTCGACATAGATGCATCACCTGTGCATGTATCGACCTTGTTAGCTGAGCCAGATATCTATGAGAACATCAGGAGAGCTCAGCAGATGGGGAGGTTCATAGATGGTTATCTTTAGTACATCTTGGTCAGCCAACGAAATTCAGAGTGGCCAATGACGGATCCTTGAGATTGGGTAACCGTTGGGTGGTTCCGAGTACGCCGAAGTTGCGTAGAGGGATCTTGGAGCGAGCTCATAGTAGCAGACTTAGCATCCACCCAGGCGGGAAGAAGATGTATAAAGACCTGCGTGATCAGTTTTTGTGGAAGAGAATGAAGTATGACGTCGTCGCTTTTGTAAAGAGGTGCTTAATCTGCCAGCAGGTTAAGGCAAAGAGACAGAGACCTGGCGGCGAATTGAAGAGCTTGGATAACCGAAGTGGAAGTGGGAACACATTTCCATGGACTTCGTAACTCACTTGTCGAGGAGTACTTCAGGCTTTGATGCTATTTGGGTGATTGTGGATCGATTGACTAAGGTAGCTCATTTTATCCCCTATAGCATGACTTTCACCTTTTTGAGGATGGCTCAACTGTATATTCGAGATGTGGTGAGATTGCATGGGATCCCCATTTCCATAGTGTCGGATCGAGATCCACGATTCACATCTCATTTTTTTTAGGGTCTTCAGTCAGCCTTGGGAACTGAAGTTAGATTGAGCACTGCATATCATCCTCAGACGGATGGCCAGACCGAGCGTACTATCCAGACGCTCGAGGACATGTTGAGAGCTTGTGTATTGGAGTTCGATGTCTCTTGGCAGGATTCGGTAGCCTTGGTAGAGTTCTCTTATAATAACAGCTACCAGGCGAGTATTCAGATGGCTCCTTTTGAAGCTCTTTATGGCAGACGGTGTAGATCACCCTTGTGTTGGGATGATTTGGACAATAAATCGGTCGGAGCACCGGAGTTGATTCGGGAAATGGAAGAGAAGATAAAGATGATAAGGTAGAAAATGAAAGCAGCCCAGGACAGACAGGCAGCTTACGCGAATAAACGGCGGAGACCGTTGGAATTTCAGTTGGGAGATAAGGTCTTCTTGAAGATCTCGCCTTTCAGGGGTGTTGTGCGATTAGGGATGCGCGGAAAACTGTCTCCGAGGTATGTTGGACCGTACAAGATTTTGCAGCGCATTGGCACCTTAGCTTACCGACTGGTTTTGCCACCTTCTTTATCTGGTATACATGATGTGTTTCATGTATCGATGCTGCGGAAGTATGAGCCGGATCCATCTCATGTGTTGCAGCCTTCCGAGGTTCAGTTAGAATCCGATGTGTCTTATGTGGAACGGCCTGTTAGAATGCTGGATCGAGCAGACCGTAGACTTCGGAACAAAGTGATACCTATGATCAAGGTTCAGTGGGATCGTGTGATGCCCCGAAATTTATTAATTGCAAGTAAGGCATTAATTATGTTTATATGACGTATCATGTGTTGATGGATTTATGTGTTGGGTATTAAGATGTTAACATGATTTAATTGTATTAATTATTGAATATGAGGAGGATGTGATTTTAGATGAAGTTTGGAGCATTTTTTGTAAAATGCTTTTAAAATACTATGTTGGAGCATTTTATACATCATGTTAAGTTTGGGGTACAATTTTAATTAAGTTAAAGCAACCCCTTTTTTTTTAAATCCTCTACCCATCACTTTAACCCCCACTTTACCTTTCACCTTTTAAAAATCCCCAAATCACTTCCCAAACCCCAAACCCTACCCATTTTCGAGTTCCACCAAAGGAGGAGAAGGAAAGTTCCACAAAAACTTTGTTTGTGTGATCTTTGCTAGGATTTGGAGCCTACAAGAGGTATGGAACCATTCCTATAAGTTTTATGATGTTTGGTGTTGAGATATGTTTTATGTGGGTTTGTTTGGGTATGTGTTGTTTATGGTTGGGGTATGATTTTTGAAGTGTTTTATGTGGGTTTTAGTGGGTTATGATGTTATTGAAGTTGTGAGGAAGTTTGGTTTTGGGTGGCATGAGGAGGAGCTTGAAAAATGAGCATTAATGGCGAAATTTCGGAGTACAGCACTCGGCGATCGATCGCCCGTTCTTGGCGATCGATCGCGAGCCTCCAGTGTCCGCCAGTAGCATTTGGCGATCGATCGCCACACTTGGGCGATCGATCGGCGAGGCTGGCGATCGATCGCGCCAAAAGTGGCGATCGATCGCCAAGAAGAGAATTTTTGCCCCTCGTCCAGTGCGATCTCGCGATCGATCGCGCCTGGGCAGCGATCGATCGCGAGTTGTAAAAAAATGGATTTTTGATATTTATGTGGGATTTTTGGATATTGGACTATGTTTAGCTTCTAATATCAATTTGTATGGTTATGTAGAACCGTCCCAGGTACCCACGACTTCAAGAAGATAAAGTCTACGATTTCTCCTTCTTTTGGAATTAAGGTACGTAAGAGACGTACGAGCATCGGACGGTAAACCATGCCCTTACATATTATGATGAAGTTTATGATGATGATGTTTAAGATGATGTTTACGATGATGATGTTTAAGATGATGTTATGATGATGATGTCTATGATGATATTTATGATGATGATGCTTATGATGATGTTACGATGATGATGCTTATGATGATGATGCTGATGATGATGTTACGATGATGATGCTTATGATGATGTTACGATGATGATGCTTATGATGATGTTACGATGATGATGCTTATGATGATGTTTATGATAATGATGTTTATGATGACATCTATGATGATGAAGTTTATGATAAGGTCATACGACGTGTATGATTGGGTAAGACGCCCACGTGGTAAGATGCCACCCAAAGTATGTGAGTGGGTAAGATGCCCCCGTGGTAAGATGCCACGCAATGTTTATGATATGGTAAGACGCCATATGATTGGGTAAGATGCCCACGTGGTAAGATGCCACACGATGATTATGATGTGGTAAGATGCCATACAATGGGGTAAGACGCCCTAATATATGAATAAGAGTCAGGGATAACAAAGGAAGTCGAAGGACGACCAATAACCTTTACTTAACTAAGATGTTATGCATTATTGTATGCTTTTATATAATGTTAAGTAAATATGTGTATGCTCACGATGTGTTATCCCTGTAGGTGCACTTTTGGACCAAGGGCCTAGGGTCGGGTTGAGGAAGTGAGCTAAAAGGAGCATGATGAATGTAGGATGCAGGATTTTGATAGTCTCTACTCTAGGAGTAGTGTAAAACTATAGCTTTAACATTCATTAATGGGAATGTAATTAAATGGCTTTCGGAAATTTTATTTTGGCCTGTAATCTCCTTAGCTCAAGCTACAACCGGAACCCTTAAGAGGTTATAAATGTATGTTCTGTCCAATTTATTTGTACTAATTGATATTATGGTAGGAAGACCCTACAGATCGCAGGGGTGTCGAGGAGGCTACGTGGGAGACGGAGCGGCATATGGTGCAGCACTACCCGGAACTATTCTCTGGTATGTGATTATGTTTAGTTTCTTTTGGGGGTAAGTGCATGTGATTTCGAGGACGAAATCTTATAAGTAGGGGGTATTGTGATATCCCCGAAATGATTAATTGCAATTTGGGCATTAATTGTGTTTACATGATTAATTATGGTGGTAAATAATTATGTGTTGGATTTATTTATCTAATGGAAATGCTTAGTCACATGATAAAGTGACCGGGGAGAGCGTTTCAGGGTGCATGTTGGGAAAATTGTTATTAGCATGATTTATTTGCCATGGTTAGCAATTAATTGGAAATCATGAGTTTAATTGGTATTTTGGTGCATTTTGGATTAATGCCTTTAAAAATATCATGTTGGGGTGTTTTATACACCATGGGATTGTGGAATGCACTCTATTTTAAATAACCCACTTTTATACCCCAACCCCCACCACACATTCACTCTTACTTTTTAACTTTCCCAAAATTACACCACCCAAACCCTCCTTTCCCCCATTTTCGAAATTTAGCTTAAGGATAAAGGGAATCCTTCCAAAAACCTTGATTTGTGGAGTTTGTTGGGAGATTGGAAGTCCCGAAGAGGTATGGATACCTCATTGTTGTTGTTGTAGTTTTATTTGAGTTTGAAATGGTTTCTAAAGGGTTTTGAAATGGGTTTGTTGGGGTTGGTATTATTTTGGTTGAGTATTGAGTTTATGAATTTATGAGGATGTTTATTGTGGATTTTTAGAGTTTTGTTATGGTTGATGTTTGAATATTTGAGTTTGTTTGAGTTTGGGAAGGAGAAGGGTGAATAGTGCCCGAAAATCGGATGTGCAGGACTCGGCGATCGATCGGCGCCTTCAGCGATCGATCGCGAGCTGCAGGGCTGAAGGCAGTAGCCTTCAGCGATCGATCGCGAGTTTGGCGCAATCGATCGGCGAGGTCGCGATCGATCGGCGCAAACTCGGCGATCGATCGCGAGTTGAGAAATTTTGTTGGGCGAGGCAGTGTAGTCTCGCGATCGATCGGGGCTATATGGCGATCGATCGCGAGACACCAAAATTGGTGTTTTTGGATATTTTTGTGGGATTTTTGGTATTGGACTATTATTGGGTTCTAATATTGATTTGTGTGAATGTGTAGAACCATCCCAGGTGGCGACACAGCCAAGGAATTGAAGTCCTACCACATCCTACTTTTTGGAAAGGTACGTAGAAGACGTACGGGCACCCAACGGTACATGTATCTAATATACTCATTGTTTATGCATTGTGGATGCGAGTATATATGGAATTGTGCATTGTGGATGCAAATACATGTTGAATTATGCATGATGATTGTATATACATATGGTTATTGGTGCACATCCCATGAGTCGTGGTCATCCCTTGATGATTTTAATGCTTGCCGCTATTTGATTTGTTGCCACTAAATGTGAAGCGAGGGGTGGGAGCGCCGCATGTCACATTTAAGCGTGGTTATCATATGAGGCGAGGAAAGGATATTTGCGGCTCAATGTGAGGCGAGGGGTGGGAGCACCGCATGTCCATTGAAGCGAGGTTATTCTATGCCGCCTATATGTGGAAAAGCGAGGGGCATTAAAATACATTGTGATGGACAGACTAGTGATTGGTATTTGGTATTGATGAGATGGTATTATGTCATGACATGTGTAGACCATTAAATAATCTGTTGATTATACTCATGAGTTATGGTACAGGGACAACCAAACTGGAAGCGTTTAAAATGCATGGGGAAAACATGAAGTGTTTTTATTATGAATTATGCATTTACGCTTATTATTCGTATTGTGTTGAATATGAATGATATTGTTGCTCATGTTTGGGGGTTGTCCTTGTAGGTACATTTTGGCACGATAGAAGGGCTAAGACGGGTTGAGGCGGTGAGCTTGAGAAGAATACTTTTGGGAAAGGAAGGACAGGATTTCTTTCTATAGTATCTACTCTAGGAGTAGTGCAAAACTATAGTTGAAAACATTCATTTTGATTGGGAATGTAATTAATCCTTTGATAGTCCTCGAATTGGCATGTAATTCTTAAAGCTCATAGTCTCAACACGATTATTTTACTCTGATCATTTATATTAGCTCTAATCTTGCCCTTAAAACGCACTTAAGGAACTAGGGTCCTTACATTAGTGGTATCAGAGCAGTGGTTAGAGAACCCGGGAACAAGTGAAGGGTAGCCTTAGCATGATTGGTTAGGTGCTTACATTTGAAGCATGTTTATGCATGTGGTGCATATTGATGTATATCCTGTTATACTAACATGCTTATTATCATTCCTGCTATCTAACGGCATAACATATATATTTGTTTTGGAATTGTTTTAACCCTGGTATTACAGCATGGCTGCTATGAACGCGGAGCACATTAATGAAGAGGTTGTTGATGTTGGGAGCGTGAACGCTAGTATTGGTCAGGCAAACCCTCTACCTCCACCGGCTGTAGGCATGGAACCCGTGGCTCAGTTATTATTACCTGGTGAGATTAGTCTGACTCAGTTTCTGTCGTACCACCCGCCCCGGTTTGAGGGGACAGAATCAGGAGAGGAGGCTGAGGAGTGGCTGGAAAGGCTTGAACATATATTTGATAGACAAGGTGCGTCACACTCTTTTGTGTCGACGAGTTTTGTGGAAAGGTACCACATATGCCCTTCTCCATCACCCATGCCTCTTATGGTCTCGACCCCCGCTGGAAGAAGTATGATTACTGATCGGATTGTCTATGATGGCCTCATTTATTTTGAGGATAATGAGCTAAGGTCAGATTTAATTGTTCTAGGGATGTCAGACTTTGACTGTATTGTAGGCATTGATGTTCTGAACAGTTATTAGGCAGTCGTGAACTGCAGGCAGAGGACTGTCCGATTCAGGTCTGATATGGGAGTCCAGTGGACATTCTTTGGGGATGCTTCTCGTCCAAAGATTCCGTTGATATCTGCTGTCAAGATGGCACAGTTATTGGAACGAGGCCATACAAGATATCTTATCTATGCTGTTGATATTACGGAAAAGAGGAAAGAGTTAAAGGTTGAGGATGTGCCCGTAGTGGCAGAGTTTTCTGATGTTTTTCCAGAGGAGATTCCAGGATTCCCACCGACGAGAGATGTCGAATTTGGGATTGAATTACTACCGGGGACGTCTGCAATTTCTCGTGCCCCGTATAGGATGGCACCAGCAGAGCTAAGGGAGTTAAAAACTCAGTTGCAAGAGCTCATTGATAAGGGCTACATACGCCCTAGCGTATCGCCCTGGGGTGCGCCTGTTTTGTTTGTTAAAAAGAATGATGGATCGATGCGTCTATGCATTGACTATAGGCAACTGAATAAAGCCACAGTAAAGAACAAGTATCCGCTCCCAAGATTTGATGATTTGTTTGACCAACTGCAGGGTACGAGGCTCTACAGTAAGATCGATCTAAGGTCGGGGTACCATCAGATTCGAGTAAGGGAAGATGATGTTCAGAAGACAGCTTTCAGGACTAGATATGGGCACTATGAATTCCTAGTCATGCCTTTTGGGGGTGACGAATGCCCCAGCCGTTTTTATGAGTTTGATGAACAGAGTGTTCCAGCCATTTATGGATCAGTTCGTCATAGTCTTCATTGACGATATACTCATCTACTCCCGGACTGAAGAAGAACACGCGGAGCACTTGAGGACAGTACTCCAGATCCTCATGGATCATCAGCTATATGCAAAGCTCAGCAAGTGCGAGTTCTGGTTGAGCAGCGTGGTGTTCTTAGGCCATGTTATATCTAGCAGTGGGATATCTGTGGATCCCAGGAAGATTGAGGCTGTGATGGAGTGGACTGCACCCACTTCTGTACCGGAGATACGGAGTTTTCTCGGTTTGGCAGGGTATTACCGACGTTTCGTCGAGGGTTTTTCAAAGATCGCCAAACCCCTGACACAGCTGACTCAGAAAGGAGTCCCCTTCTTTTGGTCTGAGGCTTGTGAGGAAAGTTTCCAAGAACTGAAGCGTCGCTTGACTACAGCGCCTGTGTTGGTGATTCCGTCTAAGAATAAGAGATTTGCCTTGTATACGGATGCGTCACTGCAGGGTTTGGGCTGTGTGTTGATGCAAGATAATCATGTGGTGGCTTATGCATCGAGTCAGGTGAAGCCACATGAGGCTAGGTATCCAGTGCATGATTTGGAACTGGCGGCCATCATATTTGCCTTGAAGATTTGGAGGCATTACTTGTGTGGAACGTCTTTCACTATATAGACGGGCCATAAAGCCTGAAGTTCTTATTCACTCAGGCAGAGTTGAATATGCGGCAAAGAAGATGGATGGATTTGCTTAAGGATTATGACTGTGAGATTGAGTACCATCCCGGTAAAGCAAACTTAATAGCAGACGCCTTAAGTCGGAAGGTGAAGAGTACTGCAGAGGATGTTATGTGTTTGTCGACTTTGATGACTTCTTATTGCCATCTGGGCTATGATTTCGATATAGACACGTCGCCTGTGCGAGTGTCGACCTTATTGGCGGAGCCAGATATATTTGAGGCAATCAAGAAGGCCCAGAGGTCGGGTGATGAGGTTCAGAGATGGACGTCGTTGGTACTTCAGGGTCAGCCATCCAAGTTCAGAGTGGCTGAGGATGATTCTTTGAGACTGGACAACCGATGGGTAGTCCCAGATACACCAGAGTTGCGTAGAGGAATATTGGAGCGAGCTCACAGTAGTCGGTTCAGTATCCACCCAGGGGGAAAGAAGATGTACAAAGACCTATGCGGTCAATTCTGGTGGAGACGCAAGAAGCGTGAGGTGATCGCTTTTGTTAAAAGATGTTTGATCTGCCAGCAGGTAAAAGCAGAGAGGCAGAGGCCTGGTGGTGAGATGAAGATCTTAGAGGTACCTGAATGGAAGTGGGAGCATATATCTATGGACTTTGTGACCCACTTGCCAAGGACGGCCTCAGGATTAGATGCGATCTGGGTGATCGTGGATAGGCTGACGAAGGTGGCTCATTTCATCCCTTACAGCATGTCTTTTACATACTTGAAGATGGCCCAAATGTATATACGGGATGTGGTGAGATTGCATGGTATTCCAGTCTCGATAGTGTCTGACAGAGACCCGAGGTTCACTTCACATTTCTGGGAGGGTCTCCAGACAGCTTTGGGCACAGAGGTGAGACTGAGTACGGCCTATCACCCTCAGACAGACGGCCAAACAGAGCGTACCATTCAGACGCTCGAAGACATGTTGAGGGCATGTATTCTGGAGTTTGATACTCCGTGGCAGGATTCAGTGCCGCTGGTGGAGTTCTCCTATAATAACAATTATCAGGCGGGCATTCAAATGGCTCCTTTTGAAGCTCTTTACGGACGACGATGTAGGTCACCGCTATATTGGAAGGACTTGACTAGTAAAGCGGTCGGAGGATCGGATATGATCAGGAATATGGAAGACAAGATAAAGTTGATACGCCAAAAGATGAAAGCGGCCCAGGATAGGCAAGCAGCCTATGCCAATAAGCGGCGATGACCGCTGGAATTCCAGTTAGACAGGATCTTCTTAAAGATCTCGCCCTTCAGGGGTGTGGTTCGTTTTGGTATGAGGGGGAAAGTTATCTCCGAGGTATGTCGGGCCATATGAAGTATTGCAGCATATCGGTACTTTGGCATATCGTTTGGCTCTACCGTCGTCTTTATCTGGCATACACGATGTTTTTCACGTTTCTATGTTACGGAAGTATGAGCCAGACCCGTCTCATGTCTTACAGCCTACTGAAGTTCAGTTAGACTCAGATGTGTCCTACGTAGAACGACCAATCAGAATTCTGGATCGAGAGGATCGCAGACTACGAAGCAAAGTTATACCGATGGTCAAAGTTCAGTGTGATCGTCGGGGTGTCGAGGAAGCTACGTGGGAGACGGAACGGCATATGGTGCAGCACTATCCAGAACTATTCTCTGGTATGTTTTTATGTTTAGTTTCGTTATGATGATGCATGTGGATTTCGAGGGCGAAATCTTATAAGTAGGGGAGTAATGTAATACCCCTGAAATGTTAGATGATTATGTGCTACGATGATGATTTACGATGTGTTTAAGGGAGTTGTGGTACTTAAATTGGGGGTTATAATTATGATATGATGATATGTTTTAGGGGGCATGTTGGGTGTTTTAAAGGATGTATTAATTTAAATGAAGTTATAAAATATCGAGTGAGGATATTTTAATACATCGTACTAAATACCGGGACACAATTAAACACCACATGACCACCCTACACACACCACCCCCCCACCCACTCGGCCACCACCCTGCCCCAAGTGCAACCTCTCCCCACTTGGCAATAAGAAGTCATCAAAGTCGACAAACACATAACTTCCTCTGCAGTACTCTTCACCTTCCGACTTAAGGCGTCTGCTATTAAGTTTGCTTTACCGGGATGGTACTCAATCTCACAGTCATAGTCTTTGAGTAAATCCATCCACCTTATTTGCCTCATATTCAACTCTGTCTGAGTGTGACATCCCCGAAATGGTTAATTGCTATTTGGTGCATTAATTGTGGTTACATGATTAATTATGTGGTAATTGATTATGTGTTGGGATTTATTTACCTTATGTGGAAATGCATGGCCATGTGGGTAGGGTGACCCGGGATTGCATTTCAGGGTGCATGTGGTGCATGTTGGGTAAATATTATGGGAAGCATGATTTATTTGCCTTAGTTAGCAATTTATGTGAAATCATGTGTTAATTGATATTATGGTGCATTTGGAGTAAATGCTTTGGAAAATATCATGTTGGGGTGTTTTATACACCATGAAATTATTTAGTATGAATTTTATTTAATAAACTCACTCTTATACCCAACCCCACCCCATCCACTCTTATTTTTACTTTACCAAATTATCTCCAACACCCAAACCCTTCTCCCCCCTTCACATTTTCGAGTTGGAGCTCAAGGGTGGAGTGAAGTTCTTGCAAAATCTTGTTTTGAGGAGATTGTTGGGTGATTTGAGATCCCCAAGAGGTATGGGTACCTCATGTGTTAATTTTGCAAGGTTTTATTTGAGTTTGGTATGGTTTTAAATGGGTTTTGTTGGGTTGTTGTGGGTTTGGTTGTATGTTGGAATTTATACTTGTTTTGAAGTATATTTTGGTTAGATGTTGTATACTTGGGTATATAATGTTGTTTAGTGTTGGTTTTGAGTAGTTGGGTATGGTTGTTGTTGAGTTATGTGGGTTTGTTTGGATTTGGGAAGGAGAAGGGTGAATAGTGCCCGATTCTCGCTTGCCCAGGGCTCGGCGATCGATCGGCGTTTTCTCGCGATCGATCGCGAGCAGCAGTCCTGAGGCAGTGGGCTTCAGCGATCGATCGCGAGATGCGGGCGATCGATCGGCGAGGCCGCGATCGATCGGCGCTAGCTCCGCGATCGATCGCGGATTGATGAAAATTGTTGGGCGAGGCAGTGTGTTCTCGCGATCGATCGGGGCTTGATGGCGATCGATCGCGAGACACCAAATATGGTGTTTTTGGGTGTTTTTGTGGGATTTTTGGTATTGGACTATTATTGGGTTCTAATATTGGTATTTGTGAATATGTAGAACCAACCCAGGTGGCAACGCAGCCAAGGAATTGAGGTCCAACCACATTCCACATTTTGGAAAGGTACGTAGTGGACGTACGGGCACCCAACGGTAACATGTATTTTATATACTCATTATTTATGCATTGTGGATGCGAGTATATATGTGGTATTGCATTGTGGATGCATATACATGTTGATTTATGCCATATGAGGTATTGCATTGTGGATGCATATACATGGTAATTTATGCATATTGATGATAGATGCATATTATGATTATTGGATGCACATCCCATGAGTCGTGGTCATCCTTTGATGATTTTAATGCTTGCCGCTTTTTGTATTGGTTCCGCTAAATGTGAAGCGAGGGGTGGGAGCGCCGCATGTCACATTTGAGCGTGGTTGTCATATGGGGCGAGGAAAGGGTATTTGCCGCTCTCTGTGAAGCGAGGGGTGGGAGCGCCGCATGTCCATTGTAGCGAGGTTATCCTATGCCGCCCATATGAAAATAAGCGAGGGGCATTAAAATACACTGTGATGGACAGACTAGGGAATGGTGACCAATATGTGGTACAGTTGAGATGGTATATGATGTCATGACATGTTTGGCCATTAAAAATAATCTATTGATTATACTCATGAGTTATGGTACAGGGACAACCAAACGGGAAGCGTTTGAAATGCACGGGGAAACAGGAAGTGTTTCATTTTGATTATGCATTTACGCTTTATCTTCATATTGTGTTGAATATGAATGATTATTATTGCTCATGTTTGGGGGTTGTCCTTGTAGGTACCTTTTTGGCATGATAGATGGGCTTGAACGGGTTGAGGTGGTGAGCTTATGAAGCATTCTTCTGAGGCAGAAAGGACAGGATTATTTTTGATAGTATCTACTCTAGGAGTAGTATAAAACTATAGTTGAACATTCATTGATTGGAATGTAATTAATCCTTTTGGTAGTTCTTATTTGACATGTAAAGGCTTAAGCTCATAGACTCAACATGTTTATTCTACTCTGATCATATTATTAGCCCTAATTATGCCTTGATTCCGCACTTAAGGATTAGGGTCCTTACATTAGTGGTATCAGAGCAGTGGTTAGAGAACCCGGGAACGAGTGAAGGGTAGCCTTAGCATGGTTGGCTAGGTGCTTACATTTGAAGCATGTTTATGCATGTGGTGCATATTACTGTATATCCTGTTATACTAACATGCTTATATCACTCCTGTTATCTAACGACATGTTATATATTGCTTTGGATTGTTGTTCACATTTGTGTTACAGCATGGCTGCTAATGAGGAAGTCGGAGATGTTGGGAGTGTAAATGCGAGTATTAGACAGGCTAATCCTCTACCTCCACCGGCTGTAGGAATGGAACCAGTGGTCCAGTTATTGCTACCGGGTGAGATTAGCTTGACTCAGTTTCTGTCTTATCATCCGCCCCGGTTTGAGGGGACAGAGTCCGGAGAAGAAGCTGAAGAGTGGCTGGAGAGACTTGAACAGATCTTTGTATCGGCTCCGTGTGCTATTACTGCTTGGCTGAGGCTGGCGGAGTTCCAGTTGGCTAAGAAACCATTGATGTGGTGGAGGAGCACAGTGATGGAGATGAGAGCACTGGGTGCTGTGATTGACTGGACGCTCTTCAGGACCAGGTTCTTGAACCGATACTTCTCCGCGGCAGCAAGACAGACAAAAGAGGATGAATTTGCAAGTCTGAGGCAGGGGAACATGACAGTGGCAGACTATGCCACACAGTACTCATCACTACTGAGGTATGTCCCCCATATTGCCTCTGATGGACGTGCCAAGATGAGAAATTTCATGAAAGGACTGCGACCGGAGCTCTATGACCGGGTTATCATCAATAACCCAACTTCTTTTGATGATGCTCTCACAAGAGCGGAGCTTGCTGAGCTAGGAGTGGGAGCTTATGCCATGCCACCACCGGTACCGCAACAGAGGCAGACTAGTGACAGTTTGAGGCCTCGGGGTGAGCCATTTAAACCCCGTGGTGCCTCTTCATCTTCGCGGTATGGTGGAAAGAAATACTTTGGCCAGAAACAGGATGGCAAGAAGGGAAATTGGTCCGCCAGTCGAGGATCTTCACAAGGGGATAGGCCGGGAGAGCCGAGGTGCAATAATTGTGGAGGACCACATTCTTCAAACAAGTGTCCTGCATGTTATGTTTGTGGCAAGATGGGCCACATTGCTCGGTATTGTCCCACCAGGGGAGGCCAGTCAGAGTATCAGGGCAGCAGGCCAAGGTTTGAGGACAGGACAGTGCAGCAGAGGCAGCAGTTTGGGCCTCGTCCGTCGGGAGGTCAGACAGTGGGACCGCCCCAGGGACAGGTATATGCACTGACCAGAGAGCAGGCTCAGGCAGCCCCGGAGGAGGTGATTGCCGGTACGTGCCATTTATTTACGTACCCTGCTTTTGTTTTGATAGATACAGGTGCCTCCCATTCTTTTGTGTCTGTGGGATTCGTGGAGAGACACCATATGCGCACGTCTTCTTTACCCACGCCTCTCCTTGTCTCGACACCCACTGGAAGAAATGTCGTTGCTGATCAGTTTATGGCAGACTGCCTCATTTATTTTGAGGGCAACGAGTTGAGATCAGACTTGATTGTGCTGGGTATGTCAGACTTTGACTGCATCTTGGGTATTGATGTTCTGAACAGATATCAGGCAGTGGTAGATTGCCGGCAGAGAACAGTGAAGTTCAGACCTGAGTTGGGCAGTCAGTGGACTTTCTTTGGCAACGGGTCTCGTGCGAAGATTCCGTTGATTTCAGCGATCAAGATGTCTCAGCTGTTGGAACGTGGGTACACGGGCTATCTTATTTATGCCGTGGACACGTCTGGAAAGAGTAAAGAACTGAGAGTTGAGGATGTACCAGTTGTGGCAGAATTTGCTGATGTATTTCCAGAAGAGATCCCAGGATTTCCACCGGCCAGGGAAGTTGAATTTGGGATCGAGTTGTTGCCAGGGACATCCGCTATCTCTCGTGCACCTTATAGGATGGCACCGGCAGAGTTGAGAGAGTTGAAAGAGCAGTTGCAGGATCTCCTTGACAAGGGTTATATACGCCCGAGCGTGTCGCCATGGGGCGCACCAGTTCTCTTTGTGAAGAAGAAGGACGGTTCGATGCGGCTGTGCATCGATTACCGGCAGCTGGATAAGGCTACAGTGAAGAACAAGTATCCTCTCCCAAGGATTGACGACTTGTTCGATCAGTTGCAAGGTACCAGGGTGTATAGCAAGATTGACTTGAGGTCCGGGTATCATCAGATTCGAGTCAGAGAGGATGATGTGCAGAAGACAGCATTCCGGACTCGATATGGGCATTATGAGTTCTTAGTGATGCCGTTCGGTGTGACGAACGCCCCGGCCGTCTTTATGAGTCTGATGAACAGAGTGTTTCAGCCGTATCTTGATCAGTTCGTCATCGTGTTTATTGACGACATTCTTATCTACTCCCGGAGCGAGGAAGATCATGTGAAACACTTGAGGACAGTGCTTCAGATTCTTAGAGAGCATCAGTTGTATGCTAAGCTCAGTAAGTGCGAGTTTTGGCTGAGCAGTGTAGTGTTTCTGGGGCATGTCATTTCGAGCAGTGGGATATCAGTGGACCCCAAGAAGATTGAGGCTGTGATGGAGTGGGCTGCCCCCACTTCTGTGCCTGAGATCCGGAGTTTCCTTGGTTTGGCCGGGTATTATCGGCGCTTCGTCGAGGGCTTTTCGAAGATTGCCAAGCCGCTGACTCAGTTGACTCAGAAGGGTGTGCCTTTCTTTTGGTCAGAAGCTTGTGAGGAGAGCTTCCAGGAGTTGAAGCACCGGTTGATGACGGCGCCAGTGTTAGTGATCCCGACGGAGAACTCCAGATTTGTTCTGTATACTGATGCATCACTGCAGGGCCTTGGATGTGTTCTGATGCAAGATAAGCATGTGGTAGCTTATGCATCGAGGCAGTTGAAGCCGCATGAGACCCGATATCCAGTTCATGACTTGGAATTGGCGGCTATCATCTTTGCCCTGAAGATCTGGAGGCATTATTTATATGGTACTTCATTCACCATATACACGGACCACAAGAGCCTCAAATTTTTTATTCACTCAGGCGGAGCTGAACATGAGGCAGAGGAGATGGATGGACCTACTCAAGGACTATGATTGCGAGATAGAGTACCATCCGGGGAAGGCCAATTTGACAGCAGACGCTTTGAGCCGGAAAGTGAGGAGTTCTGCTGAGGACGTCATCCATTTGTCGGCTATGATGACCTCCTATTGCCATCTTGGCTACGATTTTGATATAGATGCATCACCAGTGTATGTCTCTACCTTATTAGCTGAGCCAGATATTTATGAGAATATCAGGAGAGCTCAGAGATCAGATACTGAGGTTCAGAGATGGTTGTCTATAGTGCATCTTGGTCAGCCGACGAAGTTCAGAGTGGCCGACGACGGATCTTTGAGATTGGGTAACCGCTGGGTAGTTCCGAGTACGCCGGAGTTGCGTAAGGGAATCTTGGAGCGAGCTCACAGTAGCAGACTTAGCATCCACCCAGGCGGGAAGAAGATGTACAGAGATCTGCGTGGTCAGTTTTGGTGGAAGAGAATGAAGTCTGATGTCGTCGCTTTTGTGAAGAGGTGTTTGATCTGCCAGCAGGTTAAGGCAGAGAGACAGAGACCTGGCGGCGAATTGAGGAGCTTGGAGATACCGAAGTGGAAGTGGGAGCACATTTCCATGGACTTCGTGACTCATTTGCCGAGGAGTGCTTCAGGCTTCGATGCTATTTGGGTGATTGTGGACAGATTGACTAAGGTAGCCCACTTTATCCCTTATAGCATGACATTCACATTTTTGAGGATGGCGCAGTTGTATATTAGAGATGTGGTGAGATTGCATGGGATCCCTGTTTCTATTGTGTCAGATCGAGATCCGCGATTCACATCTCATTTTTGGGAAGGCCTTCAGTCAGCTTTGGGAACTGAGGTCAGATTGAGCACTGCTTATCATCCTCAGACGGATGGCCAGACCGAGCGCACTATTCAGACGCTCGAGTACATGTTGAGAGCTTGTGTTTTGGAGTTCGATGCCTCTTGGCAGGATTCAGTGCCTTTGGTAGAGTTTTCGTATAACAATAGCTACCAGGCGAGTATTCAGATGGCTCCGTTTGAAGCTCTTTATGGCAGACGATGTAGATCACCCTTGTGTTGGGATGATTTGGACAGTAGATCAGTCGGAGGGCCTGAGTTGATCCGGGAAATGGAAGAGAAGATAAAGACTATAAGGCAGAAAATGAAAGCAGCCCAAGACAGACAGGCAGCTTATGCAAATAAACGGCGGAAACCATTAGAGTTTCAGTTGGGAGATAAGGTCTTTTTGAAGATCTCGCCTTTCAGAGGCGTTGTGCGGTTTGGAATGCGCGGGAAACTGTCTCCGAGGTTTGTGGGACCATACGAGATTTTGCAGCGCATTGGCACCTTAGCTTACCGACTGGCTTTGCCACCATCTTTATCTGGTATACATGATGTGTTTCATGTATCGATGCTGCGGAAGTATGAACCGGATCCGTCTCACGTGTTACAGCCTTCCGAAGTTCAGTTAGAGTCAGATGTATCTTATGTGGAACGGCCTGTTAGAATTCTGGACAGAGCAGACCGTAGACTTCGGAACAAAGTGATACCGATGATCAAAGTTCAGTGGGATCGCAGGGGTGTCGAGGAGGCTACGTGGGAGACGGAGCAGCATATGGTGCAGCACTACCCGGAACTATTCTCTGGTATGAGTTTATGTTTAGTTTCTTTTGGGGTAGGTGCATGTGATTTCGAGGACGAAATCTTATAAGTAGGGGAGTATTGTGACATCCCCGAAATGGTTAATTGCTATTTGGTGCATTAATTGTGGTTACATGATTAATTATGTGGTAATTGATTATGTGTTGGGATTTATTTACCTTATGTGGAAATGCATGGCCATGTGGGTAGGGTGACCCGGGATTGCATTTCAGGGTGCATGTGGTGCATGTTGGGTAAATATTATGGGAAGCATGATTTATTTGCCTTAGTTAGCAATTTATGTGAAATCATGTGTTAATTGATATTATGGTGCATTTCGAGTAAATGCTTTGGAAAATATCATGTTGGGGTGTTTTATACACCATGAAATTATTTAGTATGAATTTTATTTAATAAACTCACTCTTATACCCAACCCCACCCCATCCACTCTTATTTTTACTTTACCAAATTATCTCCAACACCCAAACCCTTCTCCCCCTTCACATTTTCGAGTTGGAGCTCAAGGGTGGAGTGAAGTTCTTGCAAAATCTTGTTTTGAGGAGATTGTTGGGTGATTTGAGATCCCCAAGAGGTATGGGTACCTCATGTGTTAATTTTGCAAGGTTTTATTTGAGTTTGGTATGGTTTTAAATGGGTTTTGTTGGGTTGTTGTGGGTTTGGTTGTATGTTGGAATTTATACTTGTTTTGAAGTATATTTTGGTTAGATGTTGTATACTTGGGTATATAATGTTGTTTAGTGTTGGTTTTGAGTAGTTGGGTATGGTTGTTGTTGAGTTATGTGGGTTTGTTTGGATTTGGGAAGGAGAAGGGTGAATAGTGCCCGATTCTCGCTTGCCCAGGGCTCGGCGATCGATCGGCGTTTTCTCGCGATCGATCGCGAGCAGCAGTACTGAGGCAGTGGGCTTCAGCGATCGATCGCGAGATGCGCGCGATCGATCGGCGAAGCCGCGATCGATCGGCGCTAGCTCCGCGATCGATCGCGGATTGATGAAAATTGTTGGGCGAGGCAGTGTGTTCTCGCGATCGATCGGGGCTTGATGGCGATCGATCGCGAGACACCAAATATGGTGTTTTTGGGTGTTTTTGTGGGATTTTTGGTATTGGACTATTATTGGGTTTTAATATTGGTATTTGTGAATATGTAGAACCAACCCAGGTGGCAACGCAGCCAAGGAATTGAGGTCCAACCACATTCCACATTTTGGAAAGGTACGTAGTGGACGTACGGGCACCCAACGGTAACATGTATTTTATATACTCATTATTTATGCATTGTGGATGCGAGTATATATGTGGTATTGCATTGTGGATGCATATACATGTTGATTTATGCCATATGAGGTATTGCATTGTGGATGCATATACATGGTAATTTATGCATATTGATGATAGATGCATATTATGATTATTGGATGCACATCCCATGAGTCGTGGTCATCCTTTGATGATTTTAATGCTTGCCGCTTTTTGTATTGGTTCCGCTAAATGTGAAGCGAGGGGTGGGAGCGCCGCATGTCACATTTGAGCGTGGTTGTCATATGGGGCGAGGAAAGGGTATTTGCCGCTCTCTGTGAAGCGAGGGGTGGGAGCGCCGCATGTCCATTGTAGCGAGGTTATCCTATGCCGCCCATATGAAAATAAGCGAGGGGCATTAAAATACACTGTGATGGACAGACTAGGGAATGGTGACCAATATGTGGTACAGTTGAGATGGTATATGATGTCATGACATGTTTGGCCATTAAAAATAATCTATTGATTATACTCATGAGTTATGGTACAGGGACAACCAAACGGGAAGCGTTTGAAATGCACGGGGAAACAGGAAGTGTTTCATTTTGATTATGCATTTACGCTTTATCTTCATATTGTGTTGAATATGAATGATTATTATTGCTCATGTTTGGGGGTTGTCCTTGTAGGTACCTTTTTGGCATGATAGATGGGCTTGAACGGGTTGAGGTGGTGAGCTTATGAAGCATTCTTCTGAGGCAGAAAGGACAGGATTATTTTTGATAGTATCTACTCTAGGAGTAGTATAAAACTATAGTTGAACATTCATTGATTGGAATGTAATTAATCCTTTTGGTAGTCCTTATTTTGGCATGTAAAGGCTTAAGCTCATAGACTCAACATGTTTATTCTACTCTGATCATATTATTAGCCCTAATTATGCCTTGATTCTGCACTTAAGGATTAGGGTCCTTACACTGAGTGAATAAGAACTTCAGGCTCTTATGGTCCGTATATATAGTGAAAGACGTGCCATACAAGTAATGCCTCGAAATCTTCAAGGCAAATATGATGGCCGCCAGTTCCAAATCATGCACTGGATACCTATCCTCGTGTGGCTTCAGCTGTCTCGATGCATAAGCCACCACATGCTTATCTTGCATCAACACACAGCCCAAACCCTGTAGTGACGCATCCGTATACAAGCGAACCTCTTATTCTCAGACGGAATAACCAACACAGGCGCTGTAGTCAAACGACGCTTCAGCTCTTGGAAGCTTTCCTCACAAGCCTCAGACCAATAGAAGGGGACTCCTTTCTGAGTCAGCTGTGTCATGGGTTTGGCGATCTTTGAAAAACCCTCGACGAAACGTCGGTAATAACCTGCCAAAACAAGAAAACTCCATATCTCGGGTACAGAAGTGGGTGCAGCCCACTCCATCACAGCCTCAATCTTCCTGGGATCCACAGATATCCCTCTGTTAGATATGACATGGCCTAAGAATACCACGCTGTTCAACCAGAACTCGCACTTGCTGAGCTTCGCATATAGCTGATGATCCCTGAGGATCTGGAGTACTATCCTCAAGTGCTCCGCGTGTTCTTCTTCGGTCCGGGAGTAGATGGGTATATCGTCAATAAAAACAATGACGAACCGATCCAAATATGGCTGGAACACCTTGTTCATCAGACTCATGAAGACAACTGGGGCATTTGTCACCCAAAAAAGCATGACTAAGAATTCATAGTGCCCATATCTCATCCTGAAAGCTGTCTTCTGAACATCATCTTCTCGTACTTGAATCTGATGGTACCCCGACCTCAGATCGATCTTACTGTAGAGCCTCGTACCCTGCAACTGATCAAACAAGTCATCGATCCTCGGGAGTGGATACTTGTTCTTTACTGCGGCCTTATTCAGTTGCATGTAGTCAATGCATAGACGCATCGATCCATCTTTCATCTTAACAAATAAGACAGGCGCACCACAGGGCGATACGCTAGGGCGTATGTAGCCCTTGTCAAGGAGCTCTTGCAACTGAGTCTTTAACTCTCTTAGCTCAGCTGGTGCCATCCTATACGGGGCACGAGAAATGGCAGACGTCCCCGGTAGTAACTCAATCCCAAACTCGACCTCTCTCGTCGGTGGGAATCCGGGAATCTCCTCCGGAAAGACATCAGGGAATTCCGCCACTACGGGCACATCCTCAACTTTTACTTCTTCTTTCTTTTCCGTAATATCAACCGCATAAATAAGATTTCTTGTATGGCTTCGTTCCAATAACTGTGCCATCTTGACAGCAGATATCAACGGAATCTTTGGACGAGAACCATCCCCAAAGAATGTCCACTGGACTCCCATATCAGACCTGAATCGGACAGTCCTCTGCCTGCAGTTCACGACTGCCTGATACCTGTTCAGAACATCAATGCCTACAATACAGTCAAAGTCTGACATCCCCAGAACAATCAAATCTAACCTTAGTTCATTATCCTCAAAATAAATGAGGCCATCATAGACAAATTGATCTGTAGTCAAACTTCTTCAAGCGGGTGTCGAGACTATAAGAGGCATGGGCGATGGAAAAGTGCATATGTGGTGCCTTTCAACAAAACTCGTCGACACAAAAGAGTGTGACACACCTGTGTCTATCAATATAAGAGCAGGGTGCGTAAATAAAAGACACGTACCCGCTATAACCTCCTCTGGAGCCGCTGCAGCCTGCTCCCTCGTCAAAGCGTAAACCTACCCCTGAGGTGGCCTCGTGGGCTGACCTCCATACTGCCTCGGTGCGAAAGGTGATCTGGGCTGTGCCGCTCTGTCCGCAGGCCTCCCGGCAGAGTTCTGTTGTCTTCCCCTCTTGGGACACTGCCGAGCAAAGTGGCCTCTGTCGCCACAGACATAGCATCCTACGCAGTCTTTTGCCAAATGTGGTTGCCCACAAAGAGTGCACTGAACTCTTCCAGATCTGTCTCCCTGAGGCTGTCCTCTTCCCGTAGGGGCGTCATTCCTACGATTCCCCTTCCAACGATTCTCTGGCCTCTTGCCGCTAAATCTCGATGCTGAAGTGTTCCCCCTAGGCTTAAACTGATCACCCCTGGGCTTCAAATTGTCAGAAGTATATTTCTGAGGGGGTACTGGAGGTGGCACGGCATCAGAGTATGCTCCAACTCCTAGTTCGGCTAGCTCAGCCTTTGAAAGCGCATCGTCAAAACAGGCAGGGCCATAAGTGACGACCCTGTCATACAGCTCAGGCCTCAAGCCTTTCATAAAATTCCTCATCTTAGTCTGGGTGTTCGCAGCAATGTGGGGCACGTAACGGAGTAAATAACAGTAATGTAGAGCAGTCTGATACAGGCATGGTACCTTACCTTAAGTTGGTAAACTCATCCTCTTTAGCCTGTCTCGCAGCAGCTGAGAAATAGTGGGTCAGAAACCGAGTCCTGAACAGTTTCCAATTGATCTTCTGACCCTGAGCCTCTTGCTCAATCACTGTGGTCTTCCACCACATCAGTGCCTTCTTAGCCAGTTGGAATTCTGCTAATCTGATCCATGCCGTCTTTGCACAAGGCGCTGCCACAAATATCTGCTCTATCCTCTCTAGCCACTCCTCGGCTACTTCCCCGATTTCTGTTCCTTCGAACATCGGAGGTCGGTACGTCAAAAACTGAGACAAGCTCAACTCCCCGGGTAATAATTGCTATTCAGAGGGCTCTTCCCCCAAGGCTGGCGGTGGTAGTGGATTCGTACGCCCAGCACTTGCATTGACACTTATCGCATCACCTACTTCGGCGTTTGCTACCATGCTGCAACACAAGGGTTAACAACAATACCAAAAGCAGTTCATAAAGTACATCTTTAGATAATTAAACATGTTAGTATAATATCTTCTACTTCATATGCAACATACATATAAAACATGTTTAAAAGTAAGCACATAGCCAACTTATTGCTAAGGCTACCCTTCACTCGTTCCCGGGTTATCTAACCACTGCTCTGATACCACTAATGTGGGGTCTTCCAACCTTAACAGTGTTATAGTGACATAAGAAGGACTAATTATGCATTAAATAACATCTTAAGGTTCCGGTTGTTACATGAGCTCACAGGATTACAGGGCAAAATACAAAACTTCAAAAATAATTCATTACATTCCCAAAAGAATGTCAACATTTAGATTTACACTACTCCTAGAGTAGATACTAATCATAACTTGAAACCTAAACATTCCTGTGATTCCTCGTAGCTCAC
The DNA here is from genome assembly GCA_907163345.1 of Haberlea rhodopensis. NCBI lineage: Eukaryota > Viridiplantae > Streptophyta > Magnoliopsida > Lamiales > Gesneriaceae > Haberlea > Haberlea rhodopensis. The sequence continues at coordinate 270,325 of CAJQUN010000130.1, read as the reverse complement.
TGCCTCAACCCGACCCTTAGTCCTTTAGCCCAAAAGTGTACCTACAGGGACAACACATCATGAGCATATACAATCTTACTTAACATCATAAAAACATCACAGTAAATGCATGAATTATTGGTTAAGTAAATATGCTGGTTATTCATTAACTTCTTTTTGTTGTCCCTGATTCATATTCATGCATATGGGCATCTTACACTGTGACATCTTACCACATCATAAACATCGTATGGCCTCTTACCATATGGGCATCTTACCCCGTGGCATCTTACCACTTAATAACATCGTATGGCCTCTTACCATATGAGCATCTTACCCCGTGGTATCTTACCACTTAATAACATCGTATGGCCTCTTACCATATGGGCATCTTACCCCGTGGCATCTTACCACATAATAACATTGTATGGCCTCTTACCATATGGGCATCTTACCCCGTGGCATCTTACCACATAATAACATCGTATGAATATATAAACATCATATAAACATCATCATTTCATCATAAATACTCATGCAATAAAAGCATAGTCGTAGTGTAAAGATGTGTTTTACCGTCCGATGCTCGTACTTCTCTTACGTACCTTTTTCAAAAGGAGGAGGAGTCAACAGACTTTATCTCCTTGACTGTGCTGGTACCTGTGATGGTTCTACAAGACCACATAATACCATATTCGATGCCTCAATATCATCTCGTACCATAAACTTAACAAAATAAATCATCATCTTATTTTTCAACATTCTGCCTCTCTCAATCGATCGGCCCCGAGGTCTCGATCGATCGAGAAACTGTGCATAAACAGTGCCCAAACGCTCTGCCTCGATCGATCGATCGAAATATTTTACCGATCGATCGAGGAGCTTCACCAATCGATCGGAAAATCCTTCGATCGATCGACGCCTGGATTTCAAACCATGCTTAAAAGCTTCTGCCTCGCTCGATCGATCGGTACAAGAATCTCGATCGATCGAGCACTCTGAAAATCGGGATTTTTCCAGATTTTCGAGGACCTCATTTCATATCATCAAATCTACTTCATAACACATCATACTTGCTCAAACAAACATGCTAAGAACTTCATAAAACTTCCATGTAGGTACTTAAATCAAAGGTTTAATAAAATCTAAGCTAACATGCATCATAACATCATCAAAATCTTCAACCTCATCCAACTTTTACAGAAAACAGAGCATGCATCTCTTTGCCCAGATTTTCGAGCACATAGTTTCATAGCCAGAAATCTATCACATAAAACATGTAACATGCTCGAACTAACATGCTAGTAGTTACATAATATTACCATGCAAGCACCCATACCAAGGTTTCACCCAAACCTATACCTAGCATGCATAAAAATCATCCCACCAAACACAAACTTAACCAAAAACAGGGTACCAAGTCTTACCCCCTTTTTCTCTTCTTTTGGTATGAATTATTGCACACCTTTTACCAAGGTTTTTCCTCCTCTCTCAGCAACACTTCAGGACGTTTTTGAGAGGGAAAAATGAGGGAAGGAGAAAGATTGGAGGTGGAGTGGTGGGGAAGAGAAGGAGGTATGGGTTGAGGGGAAAGGGGTTGGCAAGTGGGGTGGCTGATTGATTGGGGGGGGTGTGGGTAGGGTGGTCATGTGGTGTTTAATTGTGTCCCGGTATTTAGTACGATGTATTTAAATATCCTCACTCGATATTTTATAACTTCATTTAATTAATACATCCTTTAAAACACCCAACATGCCCCCTAAATCATATCATCATATCATAATTATAATCCCCCAATTCAAATACACCACAACCCTTAAACATATCATAAATCATCATCGTAGCACATAATTACATGAAATTTCCGGGGTATTACAGGTGATCAGTTTGAACTTATATGCCTTTAGATCTGCAAACAGATCATGAAGTTCAACCTTGTTCAGATCTTTGGACTCCCTCATTGCAATGGTCTTAACATCCCATTCTTTTGGCAGGGCTCTCATAACTTTCAGAGCGATCTCTCTGTTTGGGTATTCCTTGCCCAGACCATTCAGTTCATTGATAATACCAGTAACTCTTTTATCAAACTCATTTAGAGTTTCTCCAATCTTCATTTTTATGCTCTCAAATCTTTGAAGAGCAACAGTCAGCTTGTTTTCCTTGGTCTGGTCGTTCCCTTCACATAGCTGTGCTATCTTCTCCCAAATTTCTTTGGCAGTAGAGCACATTTTGATTTTACTGAACATATTCTTGTCCAATGTCTTGAACAAGATGTCTTTGGCAACGTTGTCGAGGTTTGCTTTCTTTCTTTCTTCATTCGTCCAGAGGGATCTATCCTTCTCGACCATTTGGGGTTCACCACCAGTAATGGATACTGTTGTATTGACTTTCAGAATCTTCATTGGTCCATCGGTGATGACGAACCACATATCGTCATCCTGTGCTGCCAGATGAGCTTGCATTCTGATTCTCCAATCATCATAGTCTTCTTTTGAGAACATAGGAATTTTGTTGAATGATGCCATCAGCTCAAGTGTCTTTGTGCTGATTAGGACAACCTGGCTCTGATACCACTTGTTAGGATCGGTCCGGAGTGTTTAGAGGGGGGGTGAATGAACACTCCTATTAAAAATTAATCCCTTGTGATTTCTTTCAGATTAGTGAAAGAAATCTGTTTCTTAATCAACTCTTTTTCAGAACAGGCCACTGAATGTTTTAGTGCGGAACGGTCTGTTCTTAAATTAGTAAGAACGGCTCGATGGCTTGGATAATAGAACGAGTGCATAATGATAAAACATAGAATATGTTTCTGGAAGTTCGAAGGTGGTGTAATCCTTCTACGTCTCCCCTTCTTCCAATTAAGGAAGGATTCCACTAGAAGAATTTGATTTATACAATCCTGTTGTACAAACCCGATTCAGCTGGATTTACCTCACTACCAGACTGAAACTCCTAGTCTCTCGATCTGTTCAGACACACTCTGTCTGACAGTTACAATTGTTTCTCACTTCTATATTTCAATACAGAATACACACGATAGACTTTAGTCTATGCACACAATGATCATTAATGATCAAATATTACAATATCCTTTGTGCTTATGAAGATTTTCAGCTCGAGAAAGTCTGAGCTTGTAAGCTTGTGCTGTTTTGCTTTCTTGTGCGTTTTTCGATTGATCAGGCTCTGTCTTGAGCTCTTCTGTTGCATCCTTTTATAGTTGCATGTACCAACGATATTATTTCCTTTAATGTGCAACTCTTGACTCTGCTTAAACTCTGAATAAGCTACAGCTCTTCTTTAGGGTACTTGCCGTTCTGGTTCATGCTTTCGGCGACTGTCAGGTAGGCTCTTCTTTGTCTTCTTACCTTTTATGGTAATCTTCAGTCTTGGTCTTTTTCAGCATTAATTGCAACATTAAATGCTTCAATAAATAGCCGTTAATGATTCGGACTGAAGAACCAATCTTTATTCAGCCTTGACTGCTCTGATCTGATAGAAGTTGAGATCGATCTGAAGCTTCGATCTGGTCAGGCTGATTTCCATCGATCCATTCTGTTTTGCGATATACCATAATCAGCTTGATTTGTTTTGAGCGATCGATCTGGTCAGTCTGATTTCTCTCGATCCGGTCTGATATATTTTATCATCTTTAAAATCCAGATCTAACAGATAAATTGATACAGATGCTACCTAATCGTATATTTGTGTAAATGTAGGAAAAGGTGAAGAAATCAAGCTAAAATGATGAAAGAATGAGTAAAGTTGAAGAAAAGAGGAAAAAACCGGAATCCAAGACACATGTTGCTCCTTTCTCCTCATATTTCTATATGTTCGAGCCAAGTTTTGGAAATGTGGTCCATATAAAAGTTGTAGAACTTTGTGTTATCTTTGCGTGGACAGCTGACTCGTTGAATTCGGAGTTCGTATGTGAAACTTATGGCCAAAATACGAAACTCGCCAGAAAAATTGATGACAGGCGTAATTACGCCATTATTTGGCGTAATTACGCCACTGCTACGGCATGTGTAGGCGTAGCTACGCCATTCTACGCGTATTTACGCCAGAAGAGTTTTGGAATGTGTAAAAACTTGATTTCTTTCCTTCCCACATGGATTCTAACCTACTCCATCAGCCTCCCTATACATATATGGACGAAAATCAGACTAAAGATCATCTAGATAGTTAGGGTAGAGTAGTTTATGATAGTTTTACAATTTTTCTTTCAATTTTGTTGAAGACGGCTACGAAGATCGAAGCGAAGGCGGGATTGACACCTCGACAAGTGGAGATCGGATTAGTTTTCTTCCTTTGTTTTTATTTATTGCTTTATCTTAGATTATGTCTAGCTAGTTTTAGTTCTTGGTTGAGGAAGACAAATCCTTGGATTTTATTTATCTTCGGGAGATTCTTATGCTTTAATTATCAATTTTATTGAGTATCAAGGGTTTTTCTTATTTTTATTGCCATGATTGTTGTGTTTGTTTATTGGATTGACAACCTAATAACTTGCATGAAATCTAATGCTAAATTAGATATCAAATACGGATCGTTTGATCCCTCTAATTTACGAAGCAACTAAGATTGATGAATTTCCGCTTGTGAGTTTGTTAAATTCTTAGGAAGAACACTTGACTAGATTAAACATAGACGCTTGGATTATGTTGTTTAGCTTCATCGATCTCACTAGCTCATATACTATCATCGATTTAAATCTTAATCGCTTGTATTTTGATTGATTGTTTGATAAGGGTTAAACTAGAACGCTTGGGCTACTTAAATAAACGTAAGGTGAGATAGGACTTTGATTATTGGACTTAAACGTCCAACGATGAATATTCATATGAAAAATTGAGTCTTTTGTGAATCGATGAAATAGATGATAATTCCAAGGAAGATTCGACCGATACCAAGAATCGCTTTCATTAGTTCAATCTTTAGTTTTAATTTTAATTAGTATAATTCATTCACAACCCCATCTTTATTTTTTGATTTTGATTTTCATTAACACAAAGATTCACACCTCCGTGGTATCGATCCCTACTCACACTACTACATTATTGTTATCAATCTTGAGGATTGAGTGGGTTAATTTGGGCGTACACGATAAGCGCACACCAGCGAGGGATATCACAGTACCGCTATATGTCGAGCGAGGGGGCCAATTGTGCCACTGACATAACAGGACCAGAACAGTCACATTTCTAATTAACATTGTTATGGGCATATAAGTGAAGTACGATTTTAATTATTTATGTCAAGAACTAATGATTACATGCATGAATATGAAACAGGGACAACAAAAGTGGGTTAATGCGGTTAACCAGGAAGTATATGTTAACGATAATTTCATGCGTTTATTTATATATCATTATTTTATGATGTTAAGTAATGATGTACATGCTCATGATGGGTTGTTCCTGTAGGTACACTTTTGGACTGAAGGGCTATGGGCCGGGTTGAGGCAGTGAGCTACGAGGAGCATTAAGGAAGTAGGATTCAGGATTTTGGATAGTCTCTGCTCTAGGAGTACTGTAAATCTATGGCTTTAACATTCATTATCGAGAATGTAATTAATTAGCTTTTGGAGTTTTATTTTTGGCCTGTAATCCTATTAGCTCAAGGCTACAACCGGAACCCTAAGATGTTATTAATGCATGTTTAGTCCATAATACGTTATTAAAATGATGTTAAGGTAGGAAGACCCTACATTTTTTAAGATCTCACCTTTCAGAGGAGTGGTTCGTTTTGGTATGCGGGAAGTTGTCTCCGAGGTATGTTGGGCCATATGAGATATTGCAGCTGTAAGGACCCCTAGCCCTTAACCCTTGATTAGTGTATTAACCACTATGTGTGGCACATGCTTCCATACAAATCAATCGGGAAACTCAGATGATGCTTACAAAATTCCTTTAATATTCAACGTTATAAGATCATCTCTACTAACAAATAGACTCATAGAGTTTGCCCATTACCATCCCCATTTTGCCACTTTTTACATTGTGAACTTTTATAAAAATTTGGGCAGAGTCTCCCCGTAAATCGAGCTATCCCGAAAACAAAAACACATCACATAATATAATTCCCGGCCAGGGAATACACAATACTCAACAGAATACAGAACACAAAGTAAATTCCCAGCCAGGGAAGACACCACACATAAGACGACAAAAGTGGGTTTCAACACCCACACAATACACCAACGACTCTCATATCATTAGCAATTCTACCCTTAATTGCATGCAACATATAATGAAAGAGATAAAGACTCATGCCTTTATATACAACCCATATACAAGTATAACCGTGCTCACATGCGAGCATCATAAATGTGTATATAACCCTCGGGTGTATATATGTACTCTATACGATACCGTGCTCCATCAAGCCCTGGTACTATGATCCTGGGAGTACATCCAATCAACAGCTCGAGCTCAACTCCAAAGCCATCGATGTACCTGTTCACCTGCCCCAACAGAGACAGCCCCCAACGGGGTGAGCATACCAATACACAAAATCCCATAATCACAATAATGAAATTCATAATTTACAACAAAAGTAAATACTAATGAATTTTAAATGATACTCCCTGGATGGCAACGTCCTCATCCAGGATTCCGTGTACTGTCCCTGTTCTCACAATCATCAAACTCATCAAATCTCAAAAATCAGTAAATCAACACATTGAATTAACTCATTGCATGCCTAGTTCTCGAATATCAATAGATGGTGATTCCAAATATATTATACATGCAAATATGGATATCTCAATATCAAATACTGATTTCTCAACCTCGCTATCAATCACAGATAGCTCAAAATGCCTAGCAATTAATTTACCAATTCTTCATTATACTTAGACATCTCACATGTCTTATAATTAATACATGATTCCACGATCATTCTCAGGCATCTCAAATGCCCTACAATAGTCATATAAACCCAGTACCCCATATATCTTATAAGGTCATACTACTCTAGTATCACGCACGCTTGTGGCGGCGATGTCAAGATTGGGTCATTCCAAAACTCTATCAACACATATATATAACCATACGCACAACCATCAATGCAATCAAGATACATTATGCATTTCACAAATGTTCTCATATAAGTAATGCTCGTACGTCGCACGTACCTCAAATCTCCGAAGTCCGAGCCAAACCTTGCTCGAATTCCATGCCCCGAGGAACGATGTGCTAACACGATAAATTAATTCACAATTATTTACGAACATGCAACCCATGCTCAAGCACACCCATAACCCTCAAAAATATTGTCAACACACGACAATTAACCATTATCGAAAATTGCTCAAGAACTCCCCACAAATTTTCGAACCTTCACAACACAAATCGAACTCAAATAATCACCATAATTCATCTAAAACATGAATTAATCGATTACTAACAAGAATCATCACCCCTTGCCAAAAACCCCCAAAAATTCGAACATAAACCCCTCAAACAGCATACAAATTCGAACCATTAAAGCAACAAATTTTCGAACCAAAACCTCACGCCCAACAGCAAGAAATTCAAACCAAATCCACCCAAAAATAGCAGGGAAATACACGATATTGACGAAAAAGGGGTAAGGGAGGTTACCCAATCGAAAATCGGAAGTAAATCGTTCGAAATCAATGAACCCTAGGAATTGGGGATCGGCGCTTTCCTGCAAAATCCGACTTCAAAACGCGACGAAACTCTCAATTGCCGGAGGGGATAGCTGCGCCTCGACGAGACGAAGACGGTGGCGGGTCGCACGCGCCGAACGACGGCCGGACTGCGGCGGGCGCACGGCCTGAAGCCGCGGGGGTTGGGGAAATCGGGAAGGGCGACGCGGGAGGGAGAGAGATAAGGTGCTGAAATGAAATTTTTATTAAAATCTCGGTTCAACTGGTATTTATAGCAAAAATACCCCGAAATACTAATAGCCCCACAAATACATCATGATTCATTAAAAATCATCTGTTTTCAAAAACTCTCTCTCTAACTCCAAAACCCCCTACCGGTGCTCACACAAGCACCCGAGATTCCGAGACACTTCAACAACTCAACTCTTAGATTTTTCACCGTAATGAGAATACAATCTCAACCTCGGGATCCAACAATCCCAACTACCCAAATAAATGAGCCCAGAAGGCCCAACACCGCGATTAAACTCCAAATCGCCACGTAAAACGACTTTAGGGGTTATTAACACTCCGGGATTAACATCCCTAATCTCTGGTCATCACAGCAGCGCATCGGTACTTTGGCTTACCGTTTGGCTCTACCGCCGTCATTGTCTGGTATACATGACGTCTTCCATGTCTCTATGTTGCGGAAGTATGAGCCAGATCCACCTCATGTCTTACATCTCTCAGAGGTTCAGTTGGGTTCAGATGTGTCCTACGTGGAACGACCGGTTAGAATTCTGGGTCGAGAGGATCGCAAACTTCAGAGCAAGGTTATACCGATGGTAAAGGTTCAGTGGGATCGTAGGGGTGTCGAGGAGGCCAAGTGGGAGACGGAGCATCATATGGTGCAGCATTACCCAAAACTATTTTCTGGTATGTGATTTACGTTTAGTTTCGTTTTGGGTAAGTGCACGCGATTTCGGGGACGAAATCTTATAAGTAGGGGAGTATTGTGATATCCCCGAAATGATTAATTGCTATTTGGGCATTAATTATGTTTACTTGATTAATTACGGTGATAATTGATTTATGTGTTGGAATTAATTACCTTGTTGGAATGCTTTGTAGGGTCTTCCAACCTTAACAGTGTTAATTAGAACATAAAAAGGACTAATCATGCATTAAACAACATCTTAAGGTTCCGGTTGTTACACGAGCTAACAGGATTACAGGCCAAAATACAAAAATTCAAAAATAATTCATTACATTCCAAAAAGAATGACGTTTAGATTTACACTACTCCTAGAGTAGATACTAATCATGACTTGAATCCTATACATCCCTGTGTTCCTCGTAGCTCACAGCCTCAACCCGACCCTTAGTCCTTTAGTCCAAAAGTGTACCTACAGGGACAACACATCATGAGCATATACAATCGTACTTAACATCATAAAACATCATAGTAAATACATGAAATATTGGTTAAGTAAATATGCTGGTTATTCATTAACTTCTTATTGTTGTCCCTGATTCATAATCATGCATATGGGCATCTTACCCTGTGGCATCTTACCACATTATAAACATCGCATGGCCTCTTACCATGTGGGGCATCTTACCCCGTGGCATCTTACCACAAATAGCATCGCATGGCCTCTTACCATGTGGAGCATCTTACCCCGTGGCATCTTACCACAAATAACGTCGCATGGCCTCTTACCATGTGGGGCATCTTACCCCGTGGCATCTTACCACAAATAACATCACATGGCCTCTTACCATGTGGGGCATCTTACCCCGTGGCATCTTACCACAAATAACATCGCATGAACATCATCATTTAAGCATCGTATAAACATCATCATATAAGCGTCGTATAAACATCATCATATAAACATCGTATAGACATCATCATTTCATCGTGAATACTCATGCAATAAAAGCATAGTTGTAGTGTAAAGATGTGTGTTACCGTCCGATGCTCGTACGTCTCTTACGTACCTTTTCAAAAGGAGGAGGAGTGTAATGCCCCGAAATTAATTATATGCAATTTGAGCATTAATGATGTTAATATGATGAATTATGTTGATAATTGATTTATGTGTTGAAATTGAATTATCATGTTGAAATGCTTAATCACATGATAGGCGTGACCCGGGGGTTGCATTTCAGGGTGCATGTTATGCATGTTAGAAAATAAGGTGTTAACATGATTTAACTATGTTGATGGTTAATTATGAGGTTAATTATGAGGAAAGCATGATTTAGTGGAAGTTTGATGCATTTTTGTAAATGCTTTTAAAATACCATGTTGGGGTGTTGGGGTGTTTTATACACCATGTTAACTTTGGGGTATAATTTTAATATTAACCTTATAACCCCCCTTTTCCCACTATACCCACTTACTTACCAATCACTTTTAAAATCCCCAATTCATTCCTCAACCCTAACCCATCTCCCATTTTCGAAATTCACCAAGGAAGGAGAAGGAAAGCTTCACAAAACCTTTGTTTGTGTGATCTTTGTTAGGATTTAGAGCCTACAAGAGGTATGGAACCATTCCTAAAAGTTTTATGATGTTTGGTGTTGAAATGGGTTAGTTTTTAATGTTTTTATGTGGGTTATTTTGGGGTATATGTTATTTATGGTTGAGGTATGATTTTTTTGAAGTGTTTATGTGGGTCTTTGTGAGTTATGATGGTATTGATGTTGTAGGGGAAGTTTGGGTTTGTAAGGAATGAAGTGGAGCTTGAAAAATGCACAAAAATGGCGATTTTTCGTGGTTCAGCACTCGGCGATCGATCGCCAGTTTTTGGCGATCGCTCGCGAGCCAGCAGTGGGCGCCAGTAGCGTTTGGTGATCGATCGCCACCTTTGGGCGATCGATCGGCGAGGCTGGCGATCGATCGCGCCAAAAGTGGCGATCGATCGCCAAGATGTAAATTTTCGAGCCTCGTCCAGTATGATCTCGCGATCGATCGGGCCTGGGCGGCGATCGATCGCGAGGTATAAAATGTGTAATTTTGATGTTTTGTGGGATTTTTAGATATTGGACTATGATTAGCTTCTAATATCGATTTGTATGGTTATGTAGAACCATCCCAGGTACCCACAACATCCAGGAGATAAAGTTCTCTAACTTCTCCACTTTTGGAAATTAAGGTACGTAAGAAGCGTACGGGCATCGGACGGTAAACCATACTTCTATACTATAATTATGCAATGATTGCACAAGTATTATGATGATGATGTTTATGATAAGTAAAGATGATATGATGTTTATGATAATGATTTGATAAGTAAGTTTATGATGATGATGTTTACGATGATGGTTATGATAAGTAGGTTTATGATGATGATGTTTAAGATGATGGTACTGATAAGTAAGTTTATGATGATGATGTTTAAGGTGATGGTAATGATAAGTAAGTTTACGATAATGTTTATACGATGTTTATTTAACTATACGATGTATATGATTGGGTAAGATGCCCTCGTGGTAAGATGCCACACGATGGTTATGACATGGTAAAATGCCATGCGAAAGGGGTAAGATGCCCATATGGTAAAGATGACATACGATGTTTATGATATGGTAAGATGCCATACGATAGGGTAAGATGCCCATATGCATGATAAGATGATGATGCCTATAAGATGATGATGTTTACAAGATGATGATGTTTATAAGATGACGATGTTTATGATATGATGATGATGATGTATGTTTAACTATGTTATTAAGAATGGTGGAATGTCCGGTGGTTATTATGGGCAAGCGAGGAAGGTACTTGCCGCTCACATAACTAGCGAGGGGATACATCCGCTATCAAGGCGTAGCGAGGGGTATCATATTCCGCTAAGCGAGGAGATACATCCGCTATCAAGGCGTAGCGAGGGGTATCACAATTCCGCTTTATGTCGAGCGAGGGGGCCAATTGTGTCGCTGTCATAATAGAACCAGGACAGTCCCATTTCTAATTAACATTGTCGTTCATGCGCATATATGTGAATTATGATTTTAATCATTTATGTCAAGGACTAATGATTATATGCATGACTATGAAACAGGAACAACCAAATAGGGTTAATGCGATTAACCAGGAAGTATACGTTACCCATTTACTTCATGCATTTATTTATATGCCATTACCCTATGATGTTGAGTAATGATGTACATGCTCACGATGGGTTGTTCCTGTAGGTACACATTTGGACCGAAGGGCTAAGGGTCGGGTTGAGGCAGTGAGCAAAAAGGAGCATGAAAGAAGATAGGATACGGGACTTGTGGATAGTCTCTACTCTAGGAGTAGTATAATTCTATCGCTTTAACATTCATTATTAAGAATGTAATGAGTTAAGTTTTGAAATTTCATTGTTGGCCTGAAATCTTATTAGCTCAAAGCTACAACCGCGAACCTAAGACGTTATTAATGCATGTTTAGTCCATAAATTGTGTAATAAGATGATGTTAAGGTAGGAAGACCCTACATTAGTGGTATCAGAGCAGTGGTTAGATAACCCGGAAATGAGTGAAGGGTAGCCTTAGCAATAAGCTAGCTAGGTGCTTACTTTTAAACATGTTTTGTACATAAGTTGCATATGAAGTATATGATGTTGTGCTAACATGTTTCGTTCTCTAACGATGTATTATGTGAGCTGCTTTTGGGTATTGTTGTTAACCCGTGTCATGCAGTATGGCAGCAAATGTCAACAAGTTTTGTGGAAAGACACCACACAGGTACTTCTCCGTCGCCCACGCCTCTAGTAGTCTCGACCCCCGCTGGAAGAAGTTTGATTGCTGATCGGATTGTCTATGATGGCCTCATTTATTTTGAGGATAACGAGCTAAGGTCGGATCTGATTGTTCTGGGGATGTAACTTTGACTGCATTGTAGGCATTGATGTTTTGAACAAGTATCAGGCGGTTGTGAACTGCAGGCAGAGGACTGTCCGATCTAAGTCTATTATGGGAGCCAGTGGACATTCTATGGGGATGGTTCTCGTTCAAAGATTCCATTGATATCTGCTGTCAAGATGGCGCAGTTATTGGAACGAGGCCATATGGGATATCTCATTTATGCTATAGATGTTATTGAAAAGAGGGAAGAATTAAAGGTCGAAGATGTGCCCGTAGTGGCGGAATTTGCTGACGTTTTTCCGGAGGAGATTCCCGGATTCCCACCGACGAGAGAGGTCGAGTTTGGGATTGAGCTACTACCAGGGACGTCTGCCATATCTCGTGCCCCGTATAGGATGGCACCAGCGGAGCTAAGGGAGTTAAAGGTTCAGTTGCAGGAGCTCCTTGACAAGGGCTATCAAAAAGAAAGATGGTTCGATGCAGCTGTGCATCGATTACAACAGAACAAAGCCATAGTGAAGAATAAGTATCCGCTTCCGGGGATTGATGATTTGTTTGATCAGCTGCAGAGTACGAGGCTCTACAGTAAGATTGATCTGAGATCGGGGTATCATCAGATTCGAGTTCGAGAGGATGATGTACAGAAGACAGCTTCCAGGACTAGATATGGGCACTACGGATTCTTAGTCATGCCTTTTGGGGTGACGGATGCCCCAGCTGTTTTATGAGCCTGATGAACAGGGTGCTCCAACCATGTTTGGATCAGTTCGTCATAGTTTTCATTGACGATGTACTTATTTACTCCCGAACTGAAGAAGGACACGTAAAGCGCTTGAGGGCAGTACTCCAGGTCCTTAGGGATCATCAGTTATAGCAAAGCTCAGTAAGTGCGAGTTTTGTTTGAGCAGTATGGTGTTCTTGAGTCATGTTATGTCTAGCTGAGGGATGTCTGTAGATCCCAAGAAGGCTGAGGCTGTGTATTGATGCAAGATAAGCATATGGTGGCTTATGCGTCGAGGCGGTTGAAACCACATGAGGCTAGGTACCCAGTCCATGATTTGGAGCTGGCAGTCATTATTATTTTTTTTTTTGCCTTGAAGATTTGGAGGCATTATTTGCATGGTACGTCGTTTACCATCTACACAGACCATAAGAGCCTGAAGTTTTGTTCACACAGGCTGAATTGAATATGCGCCAAAGGAGGTGGATGGATTTGCTCAAGGATTATGACTGTGAGATTGAGTACCATCCTGGTAAAGCAAAATTTGATAGCAGACGCCTTAAGTCGGAAAGTGAAGAGTACATGCTGAGGATGTCATGAGTCTATCAGCTATGATGACTTTTTGTTGCCATCTGGACTATGATTTTGATGTGGACACGTCGCCGGTGCGAGTGTCGACCTTATTGGCTGAGCCAGACATTTTTGAGGCCAGTAGGAAAGCTCAGAGGTCGGACGATGAAATTCGAAGATGGTCATCGATAGTACTCCAAGGGCAACCATCAAAGTTTAGAGTGGCTGAGGATGATTCCTTAAGACTCGGCAACCGCTGGGTAGTTCCAAATACTCCGGAGTTGCGTAAAGAAATCTTGGAGCAAGCTCACAGTAGCCGGTTCAGTATCCACCCAAGTAGTATAAGGACCTAAGTGGTCAGTTCTGGTGGAGACGCATAAAGCGTGATGTTATGACCTTCGTCAAGAGATGTTTGATCTGCCATCAGGTGAAGGCAGAAAGGCAGAGGCCTGGTGACGAGTTGAAGAGCTTGGAGGTACCTAAGTGGGAGTGGGAGCACGTATCTATGGACCTTGTGACCCACTTGCCAAGGACGGCCTCTGGATTTGATGCGATCTGGGTGATCGTGGATAGGCTAACGAAGGTAGCTCACTTCATCCTTTGTCATGTGTCTTTCACATACCAAAAGATGGCCCAATTATATGTGCGGGATGTGGTGAGGTTGCATGGGGTTCCAGTCTCGATTGTGTCTGACAGAGACCCAAGGTTTACTCCACATTTCTGGGAGGGTCTTCACACAGCTTTGGGCACAGGGGTGATACTGAGTACAACTTATCACCCTCAGGATGGCCAGACAGAGCGTACCCTTTAGACGCTCGAGGACATGTTGAGGGCATGTGTTTTGGAGTTTGATACTCCGTGGCAAGATTCAGTGCCACTGATGGAGTTCTCCTATATTAACAGACGAGCATTCAAATAACTCCTTTTGAAGCTCTTTACGGACGACGATGTAGGTCACCGCTGTATTGGGAGGACTTGACTAGTAAAGCGGTCGGAGGACCGGGTATGATTAAGGATATGTAAGACAAGATTAAGTTGATACGCCAAAAGATGAAAGCGACCCAGGATAGGCAAGCAGCCTATGCCAACAAGCGGCGACGGCCGCTAGCATTCCAAGTAGGAGACAGGGTCTTCTTGAAAATCTCACCCTTCAGGGGTGTAGTTTGTTTTGGTATGTTGGACCGTATGAGGTATTACAGCGTATCGGCACTTTGGCTTACCGGTTGGGTCTACCGCCGTCTTTATCTGGGATTCATGATGTTTTTCACGTTTCTATGTTGCGGAAATATGAGCCAGACCCGTCTCATGTATTACAGCCTACTGAAGTGCAGTTAGACTCAGATGTATCCTACGTTGAACGACCGGTCAGAATTCTGGATCATGAGGATCGCAGATTACGAAGTAGAGTTATACCGATGGTCAAAGTTCAGTGGGATCGTCGGGGTGTCGAGGAGGCTACGTGGGAGACGGAACGGCATATGGTGCAGAACTACCCGGAACTATTTTCTGGTATGATTTATGTTTAGTTTCATTTTGGGTAAGTGCATGCGATTTCGAGGACGAAATCTTATAAGTAGGGGAGTAATGTAATGCCCCGAAATTAATTATATGCAATTTGAGCATTAATGCTGTTAATATGATGAATTGTGTTGATAATTGATTTATGTGTTGAAATTAATTATCATGTTGAAATGCTTAATCACATGATAGGCGTGACCCGCGGGTTGCATTTCAGGGTGCATGTTATGCATGTTAGAAAATAAGGTGTTAACATGATTTAACTAAGTTGATGGTTAATTATGAGGAAAGCATGATTTAGTGGAAGTTTAATGCATTTTTGTAAATGCTTTTAAAATACCATGTTGGGGTGTTTTATACACCATGTTAACTTTGGGGTATAATTTTAATATTAACCTTATAACCCCCCTTTTCCCACTATACCCACTTACTTACCAATCACTTTTAAAATCCCCAATTCATTGCCTCAACCCTAACCCATCTCCCATTTTCGAAATTCATCAAGGAAGGAGAAGGAAAGCTTCACAAAACCTTTGTTTGTGTGATCTTTGTTAGGATTTAGAGCCTACAGGAGGTATGGAACCATTCCTAAAAGTTTTATGATGTTTGGTGTTGAAATGGGTTAGTTTTTGATGTTTTTATGTGGGTTATTTTGGGGTATATGTTATTTATGGTTCAGGTATGATTTTTTTGAAGTGTTTATGTGGGTCTTTGTGAGTTATGATGGTAGTGATGTTGTAGGGGAAGTTTGGGTTTGTAAGGAATGAAGTGGAGCTTGAAAAATGCACAAAAATGGCGATTTTTCGTGGTTCAGCACTCGGCGATCGATCGCCCATTTTTGGCGATCGATCGCGAGCTAGCAGTGGGCGCCAGTAGCGTTTGGCGATCGATCGCCACCTTTGGGCGATCGATCGGCGAGGCTGGCGATCGATCGCGCCAAAAGTGGCGATCGATCGCCAAGATGTAAATTTTCGAGCCTCGTCCAGTATGATCTCGCGATCGACCGGGCCTGGGCGGCGATCGATCGCGAGGTATAAAAATGTGTAATTTTGATGTTTTTGTGGGATTTTTAGATATTGGACTATGATTAGCTTCTAATATCGATTTGTATGGTTATGTAGAACCATCCCAGGTACCCACAACATCCAGGAGATAAAGTTCTCTAACTTCTCCACTTTTGGAAATTAAGGTACGTAAGAAGCGTACGGGCATCGGACGGTAAACCATACTTCTATACTATAATTATGCAATGATTGCACAAGTATTATGATGATGATGTTTATGATAAGTAAAGATGATATGATGTTTATGATAATGATTTGATAAGTAAGTTTATGATGATGATGTTTACGATGATGGTTATGATAAGTAGGTTTATGATGATGATGTTTAAGATGATGGTAATGATAAGTAAGTTTATGATGATGATGTTTAAGATGATGGTAATGATATGTAAGTTTACGATAATGTTTATACGATGTTTATTTAACGATACGATGTATATGATTGGGTAAGATGCCCTCGTGGTAAGAAGCCACACGATGGTTATGACATGGTAAAATGCCATGCGAAAGGGGTAAGAAGCCCATATGGTAAAGATGACATACGATGTTTATGATATGGTAAGATGCCATACGATAGGGTAAGATGCCCATATGCAAGATAAGATGATGATGCCTATAAGATGATGATGTTTACAAGATGATGATGTTTATAAGATGACGATGTTTATGATATGATGATGATGATGTATGTTTAACTATGTTATTAAGAATGGTGGAATGTCTGGTGGTTATTATGGGCAAGCGAGGAAGGTACTTGCCGCTCACATAACTAGCGAGGGGATACATCCGCTATCAAGGCGTAGCGAGGGGTATCATATTCCGCTAAGCGTGGAGATACATCCGCTATCAAGGCGTAGCGAGGGGTATCACAATTCCGCTTTATGTCGAGCGAGGGGGCCAATTGTGCCGCTGTCATAATAGAACCAGGACAGTCCCATTTCTAATTAACATTGTCGTTCATTGCATATATGTGAATTATGATTTTAATCATTTATGTCAAGGACTAATGATTATATGCATGACTATGAAACAGGAACAACCAAAGAGGGTTAATGCGATTAACCAGGAAGTATACGTTACCCATTTACTTCATGCATTTATTTATATGCCATTACTCTATGATGTTGAGTAATGATGTACATGTTCACGATGGGTTGTTCCTGTAGGTACACATTTGGACCGAAGGGCTAAGGGTCGGGTTGAGGCAGTGAGCAAAAAGGAGCATGAAAGAAGATAGGATACGGGACTTGTGGATAGTCTCTACTCTAGGAGTAGTATAATTCTATCGCTTTAACATTCATTATTAAGAATGTAATGAGTTAAGTTTTGAAATTTCATTGTTGGCCTGAAATCTTATTAGCTCAAAGCTACAACCGGGACCCTAAGACGTTATTAATGCATGTTTAGTCCATAAATTGTGTAATAAGATGATGTTAAGGTAGGAAGACCCTACAAGGAGTCAACATACTTTATCTCCTTGATGGTGCCGGTACCTGGGATGGTTCTACAAGACCACACAATACCATATTAGATGCCTCAATACCATCTCACATCATAAACTTAACAAAATAAAACATCATCTTAGTTTTCAACTTTCTGTCTCTCTCGATCGATCGGCCACAAGGTCTCGATCGATCGAGAAACTGTGCACAAATAGTGCCCAAACATTCTGCCTCGATCGATCGATCGAAATATTTTACCGATCGATCGAGGAGCTTCACCGATCGATCGGAAAATCCCTCGATCGATCGACGCCTGAAATTCAAATCATGCTTAAAAGCTTCTGCCTCGCTCGATCGATCGGGACCAAAATCTCGATCGATCGAGAGCTCTGAAAAATTCGGGACTTCCCCAGATTTTTGGGCACCTCTTTTCATACCATCATTTCTACTTCATAACATAACATACTTGCTCAAGCAAACATGCTTGGAGCTTTATAAAACTTCTATGTAAGCACTTAAATTCAAGGTTCAACAAAACCTAAACTAGCATGCAACATAACCTCATCAAAATCTTCAACCTCTACCAACTTATACAGAAAACAGAGCATGTTCTTCCTTGCCCAGAATTTCGAGTACTTACTTTCATAACAAGAAAACCAACACATAACATAAGTAATATAATCGAACAAACATGCTAGGAACTTCATAATATCTCCATTTAAACATACATACCAAGGTTTCGTTCATACCTACACTAGCATGCATAAAAATCATAACTACAAAAACCCAACTCAACCAACAACCCAGAAAACAGGGTACCAACTTACCCCTCTCTATTTGCTCCTCTTTTTGCAAGGATTTGTACACCTTTTTACCAAGGTTTTTCCTCCTCCTACTAAAGCTTAGCAGGACGATTTTTGAGGGAAAGAATGATAAGAGCATGTGGTTGGAGGTGGAGTGGTGAAAGGAGAAGGGAGTATGGGTTGATAGCAAGTGGGGGTAGGGTGTTTCTAGGGGGGTGGCCGACTTTAGGGGTGGGGTGGTGAGGGTTGGGTGGTCATGTGGTGTTTAATTGTGTCCGGGTCTTTAGTATGATGTATTAAAATATCCTCACTCGATATTTATAACTTCATTTAGTTAATACATCCTTTAAAACACCCAACATGCCCCCCCCCCCCCCCCCCTTAAAACATATCATCATATCATAAATATTATCCCCCAATTTAAATACACCACAACCCTTAAACACATCATAATTCATCATCGTAGCACATAATCATATAACATTTCGGGGGTATTACATGCTTAGTCACATGGTAGGCGTGACCCGTGGGTGCATTTCACGGTGCATGTTGTGCATGTTGGGAAATTGGGTTTTAGCATGAATTAATTGTATTGGTTGGCAATTATTTTGGAAAGCATGAATTTATTGGGAGTTGGGTGCATTTTTGTAAAATGCTTTTAAAATACCATGTTGGGGTATTTTATATATCATGTTAATTAATGGGGTACAAATTTAATTATAACTCTAATAACCCCACTACACCCCACCTTACTTTCACTTTACCCATCACTCTTAAATCCCCAAATTTCATTCCCAACCCTAACCCACTTCCCATTTTCGAGATTTGGCAAAGGGGGAAGGAGAAATCTTTACAAAATCCTTGTTTGTGAAATTATTGGTAGGATTTGGAGTCCTCAAGAGGTGTGGAACCCTTCCTAATGTTTTTATAGTGTTTGGTTTTGAAATGGGTTAGAATTTTGGGATTTTTATGGATTGTTTTTGGGTATGTGTTGTATGTGGTTGAGTTGTTATTTTTGAGGTGTTTAATGTGGGTTTTAGTGAATTATGTTGGTATTTGAGTTGTTGGAATGTTTGGGTTTGAAGTGTATGTGATAGAACTTGGAAAATGCTCAAAAATTGTGAAGATTCGCGCACACGGCAAGTGGCGATCGATCGCTACGAATGCAGCGATCGATCGCCGAAGGCCAGTGGCGAAATGTATTGCAGGCGATCGATCGTCATATATGGCGTGATCGATCACCGCGAGCCAGTGTGCTCAGGCGATCGATCGTTGCATCGAAAAGATCGATCGGTAAGGCTCGCGATCGATCGCCTCGATGCAGCGATCGATCGCCAGATGCTTAAAAGTGGGAAATGATGTTTTTTGTTGAATTTTTTGGTATTGGGACTATAATTGGCTTCTAATATTGATTTGTATGGCTGTGTCGAACCATCCCAGGTACCAACAACTTCAAGGAGATAAAGCTCTTCAACTACTCCACTTTTGAGACTAAGGTACGTAGTGAGACGTACGGGCATCGGACGGTAAAATGTGTTTTACGCCTTTGGTTATATACATATCGTGGAAAGTGTGGATTACGAAATGTGTTGATATATATTGAGATAATGGTGATGCATTATGATTGTGGACTCAAGTGTTGTGTTTATATATATGTGGTTGGAAATGCTTGATTGTTCCGGTAGTTGTTATATAAGAGCGAGGGAGGTACTTGCCGCTGTCATATGAAGCGATGGTAATATGATATTTGCCGCTGTCATGTCGAAGCGATGTACATGCCGATGTCATTGTCGAAGCGAGGGATATCATATGATGCCGCTATATGTCGAAGCGAGGGGTTCTAAAATTCCGCTGTTGTAACAGGACCGGAACAGTCACATTTCTAGTGATTAATGTGGAATATTGTGGTTATAACTGGAACGTGGTATCGATCATTATATTGTGAACTAATGATTTTGTTGGGATATGCCCTAAGACAAGTCATTAGATGATTGTTTAAGACATACAATGTTTATGGATTTATGAATGGCAATTCATTATTATATATTATTCTTTTAACTGTGCATTGTGAATTAATATATATGTTAATGTCCTTAGAATAATATTGTATTATTCTTAAAGATGTCCCTAGTCAAGTATTATCATGAATAGGGATAATGATAATACGTAGAGACTAGTATATGTTGATCGATGAATTGTTCATTGATATGAGATATCAAATCAACATATGGGTACATGTTAGAGAACGATGTACTGGATAGACCCACCATGAGAATGCAACATGGATAGTTATATGATCGTCATGTGCAATTCTCATAGTGATAATAATGTATGTAATCCTTACGACTTGTGATCATCAGAGATCCTAACATAAGGAGTTATGTATCTTGATATCGTCAAACGTTACCTGTAACAGGGTATAAAGGCGACTATTGGATAGGTATGTAATCTTACGACTTTGTGACTATTCACGAGGTGTCGCACCAAAAGATTAAATCGATAAGGGAAATTAAATTCATTGAGAATTAATTAATTAAGAAGAGTCTTCAATTAAGTGATTTAATAAGGTTTTGAATTAATCATGGGTTTGGGCCCATAAGACTTTAAGAAAGTCTTGAACCTTAATTAAAAGCCTTATAATATAAATAAGAGGTTTTGATTAATTGTTAGATATACTTTCATATCATTGTTTGATATCAAACCCTAGCCTCCACTTCAGGCTCCTCTCGGCCGCCTCTTCCTTCACTCCTCACGGCCGCCGTCGGTTGTGCTAGGGTTTTGGTTGGCCGTCGTTAATCGGTTTTGAACCGAGAGCTCGATTTTGGTTTAAGAACTTGTCTAGTAACTTGTTCTTAAATCCCCTTTTGATTTGATCGTGTGGATACCGTAGAGACGAAGGTGAAAACTTTCGTTTGTGACTCGGAGTTCGTTGGACGTGCTGCTCCGTGGAATCTGCTTCAAACACGCTACAAGGGTGAGACACTTGTTATTACTTAATCCGATATGATAACCTATGTATAGATCCGGTGTTAGTAATCCTAAAAATTTTAATTCCGCTGCGTTGTATGCTCTGTGGATTACTTTCAGTGGTATCAGAGCCGTGTACAAGGCTCATATCGGATCTATGTGATTAAATTGTGTTAATCATATTAGAATTAATATTGCATGCTATTAAAACTGTTTAAATTCATATATGATATGAAATTAATTTTAGTTTATGAAAATCATCGTATAATTGTATTTGATATAATTGGCGAATAATTGTATACGATACACGAAAGCGTAAAATCGAGGTGTTAGCCCATGCATGGCTCACGGCAGCCACCAAAGGATGGCTAGGGTTTCGAACCCTAGTCACCTTGGCTCACGGCCGCCGCATGAGCTAGGGTTTCGAACCCATTAGCTCGTGCATGGCCATGCAGCCGCCGAATAAGGGCTAGGGTTCGGACCCTGGCTCGTGCATGGGTCAAGCAGTCACACTATCTAGGGTTTTGAACTCTATTGGCTCGATAAAGTATTGAGATGGTGCAAGTTGGTTCGATCATGGTCCACGGAATTATGAGGGTCGACGGCTACACCACATGAGGGCTAGGGTTTTTCGAACCCTTGGCTCGAGATGGTTAAGCCGTCACCGTCAGGAACCGTCCATGGTTGGACCGTATAGCTTGTGGCTCATGAATTTCGGTGATTCAAGCAAGTTGGCTTGATGAAAAATAAAGATGGTGCGAGGCGGCTAGGGTTTGGAACCCTAGCGCCACCGCCGCATGAGCCATGGCTCGGCCATGGGCTAGGGTTTCGAACCCTAGGCCCACTATTGGTCCAGCCGTGTGCCTCATGGTTCGAACCATGGTGGTTCGTGTTTTAGTCGCTTTAGTTCGTGGCATGTGATGTCCCGAGCGTACGATAATTTTTCAAAAATTATATTACAGTTTTAATTAGAATTAAATTTAAAATGTTTAGAATTTAATTAATTAAATGTTAATGCATGCTCTATGTGTTGTTTGAGCATGGTGCGTGATTATAGCCCTTTGACCTATTAGATAGGATTTGTGGATGTTTGTAATTTATAATACGACCTGCGTGTCGTGCCTTTCTCTATTTCATTCTATATGTAATCCCTCCCCTATGTTCCCCTCGAATGTGAATCGAGGAATTCTATATCTTGTAAATAGTGTAGTTTATTTTATTGATGGTGATCAATGAAGATGGAGCATCGTGCCGGGATGAGGAGGCCATTCACAAATTGGAGCCAAGGAAGGTGCTTGTGAAGTTACCTTAGGTTGACTCATAGGATTTTCTCATTGGCTTGAGAAAATCATTAGTAGGGGCTATAACCATGTCACTTTTAATTATGTATGTTGATGCATGATTTATCTTATGTTTTAGTTTGATAATAGTATTACACATATATGTAGATATGTATACAACTATATGTAGTGGACATATTTTAAATTATCAAATTAATCATGAGATCAATAAATCCCTCTAAAATATTAAGTTTTAGATGCCTTCCAAAATAAAAGTACTCGTCAATAACTTCGATTGTACATGTGTGGGTTTGCCAAAGCAAAGCACTGTGGCAATCTTAGTAGGGCGCGAAAGGATAAAAGTGATATCCGTCATACTTTAATTGGGTACGACTTAACTAGGTTATCTCAATAGGATTGGGAACCTAGAGGCATGGGTTGGATTATAATTCATTTGATGAATTGAACATAGTGTTGTTCGTCCAACTATCCAAGAATTATATGTGATATAATTGACAAAGTGTTGTCTACCTAAATAACCGAGTCTTGGGCGATTAGCCAAAGCTAACTCAAGATTAGGCGAAATATGGATCTTGGCCCACTAAAGGTTTTCGAGGGTTGATATTTTTCAAACAAAATAGTGGGAGTATCATTTAATATAAGACCATGTTAAATGATTTAAATCATAAACTTATTTTGCATATTTATATTGTAGATATCCATGGCAACTAACAACGTTACTAGCACTTTATCACTGCGATCGGTCCTTGAGAAGGACAAATTAAATGGGACGAATTTCCTAGACTGGCATAGGAACTTGAGGATAGTCCTCAAACAAGAAAAGAAACAATATGTCCTAGAGGAACCCTTGCCCGCTGAGGAACCTCCCCTAACAGCTACAAGAGCTGAAAAAGATGCTTACAAGAAGCATCAGAGTGACGCACTTGATGTTGGGTGCCTCATCCTTGCCACCATGAACTCTGAGCTTCAGAAGCAACATGAGGAAATGGAGGCGTTCGATATGATCGAACACTTAAAGCAGTTGTACCAACAGCAAGCTAGACAAGAGAGGTATGACGTCTCTAAAGCGTTATTCCAGTGCAGGATGGTAGAGGGAAGCCTAGTTGGAACTCATGTGCTCAAGATGATTGGGTACATTGAGAATCTGGACAAGCTGGGTTTTCCATTGGACCAAGAGTTGGCCACCGATGTGATCTTGCAATCGTTGCCTGAAAGCTTCAGTCAATTTGTAGTAAATTACAATATGATTGAGATGGAAAAGACTCTACCACAGTTGCTTGGTATGTTGAGAACATATGAAGCAAATACTAAGAAGACTAAGGCCACAAATGTCCTTATTGTGAATAAGGGCAAAGGAAGGGCCAAAGCTAAAGGCAACAAGAAAGCAAAGAAAGTCTTTGCTAAATCTAAGCCAAAGTCTTCTGCACTAAAGCCAAAGGGAGGGATAGCAAAGGAAGGGAACTGTTTCCATTGCGGTGAGACCGGCCATTGGAAAAGGAACTGCAAAGTATATCTGGAGGATCTAAAGAAAGGAAGTGTGACTTCCGCTTCAGGTATTTTTGTTATAGAAGTCAATTTATCTACTTCTTCATCATGGGTATTAGATACTGGATGTGGATCTCACATTTGTGTAAATGTGCAGGATCTCAAAAGGAGTAGGACATTGGCGAAAGGTGAAGTTGATCTCCGAGTTGGAAATGGAGCAAGAGTTGCTGCATTAGCTGTAGGAGATTATCATTTAGCTTTACCTTCTGGTTTATCACTGATTTTGAAAGATTGTTATTTTGTGCCTTCTATTACTAAAAACATAATATCTATTTCTTGTTTGGACAAGTATGGTTTTTCATTTATAATAAAGGACAATTGTTGTTCTATTTATTTAAATGATATGTTTTATGCTAATGCACAAATGATGAATGGTCTTTATGTATTAAATCTTGATATGCCTATCTATAACATAAATACTAAAAGGATTAAAAATAATGATTGTAATCCGACTTATCTCTGGCACTGTCGCTTGGGCCACATAAACGAGAACCGCATATCTAAACTTCATAAGGATGGAGTATTAGATTCATTTGATTTTGAATCATATGAAACATGCGAATCTTGTTTAATGGGCAAGATGACTAAAGCCCCTTTCAAGGGACATGTTGAAAGGGCAAATGTTTTATTGGGACTAATACATAGTGATGTATGTGGACCAATAAGTACACAAGCTAGAAGTGGTTTTCAATACTTCGTTACATTTACTGATGACCTCAGAAGATATGGGTATGTGTACCTAATGAAACATAAGCATGAAACCTTTGAAAAGTTCAAAGATTTCAAGAATGAAGTACAAAACCAACTTGGCAAAAGTATCAAAATCCTTCGATCAGATCGAGGAGGTGAATACTTAAGCCAAGAGTTTCATGACTATCTAAAGGAGTGTGGGATAGTCCCACAACTCACTCCTCCGTATACTCCACAATGGAATGGTGTATCCGAGAGGAGAAATCGAACCTTGTTAGACATGGTTAGATCAATGATGAGTCATGCAGATCTTCCGATATCGTTTTGGGGACACGCTCTAGAAACAACGATTTTCTTACTGAACCGTGTTCCATCTAAATCAGTGGAAAAGACACCATATGAGATATGGACTGGGAAGCGTCCTAGTATGTCTTTTATGAAGATTTGGGGTTGTGAGGCTTTCGTTAGACGTCACGCCACTAACAAACTTGGACCCAAATCTGATAAGTGTTTATTTGTGGGGTATCCTAAGGAAACGAAAGGATACTATTTCTATTATCCCACCGAGAACAAAGTAGTTGTTGCTCGAACTGGTGTATTTCTTGAAAGAGAATTTATTTCTAGAAAAACCAGTGGGAGAAAAATAGAACTTAGTGAAGTTCAACCACAAGAAAACACTGAACCTGAGATTGAGATGGAAACAGAGCAGGCACCACAAGTTGTTGTGGAAGAAGCACCTGCTCAAGAGACATAAGCCCAGCGTAGGTCTGTAAGAGAACACCGGGAGCCACAGAGATATGGATTTCTTGTGACTCAACAAGGTGACTTACTACTTATTGATGAGGATGAGCCGTCATCTTATCAACAAGCTATTATGGGCAATGATTCTGAGAAATGGCAAGAGGCCATGAAATCTGAGATGGAATCCATGTATGCAAACCAAGTATGGACTTTGGTTGATCCACCTGAAGGGGTACGACCCATAGGGTGCAAATGGATCTTCAAGAAAAAGACCGATATGGATGGTAACGTACAAACCTAAAAAGGTCGGCTGGTTGCAAAAGGATTCAAACAAATTCATGGTATTGACTATGATGAAACCTTTTCACCAGTGGCCATGGTTAAATCCATAAGGATCTTACTTGCAATAGCTGCATTTCATGATTATGAAATCAGGCAGATGGATGTCAAAACAGCTTTCCTTAATGGAAATCTGCTCGAGGATGTGTACATGACACAGCCCGAGGGTTTTGTCGATCCAAAGGATGCTGGAAAGATATGCAAGCAACAACAATCCATTTATGGATTGAAGCAAGCTTCTCGGAGTTGGAATCTTCGTTTTGATGACGCAATCAAAGAGTTTGGTTTTATCAAAAACGAAGATGAACCTTGTGTCTACAAGAAGGTCAGTGGGAGCGTAATCATTTTCCTAGTGTTGTATGTAGATGACATACTTCTTATTGGAAATGATATCCCTGTCTTGCAATCTGTAAAGATTTGGCTAGGGAATTGCTTTTCGATGAAAGACTTAGGAGAAGCCACCTATGTATTAGGAATCAAGATCTATAGAGATAGATCGAGAAGGCTTCTTGGTCTAAGTCAAAGTACATACATAGACAAGGTGCTTAAAAGGTTTAGCATGCAAGAATCCAAGAAAGGATTCGTGCCTATGACACATGGTATTTATCTCTCGAAGGAACAGTGTCCTTCAACACCAGATGAGAGACAACACATGAGTAAGATTCCATACGCGTCAGCTATTGGATCTATCATGTATGCCATGATATGTACTCGTCCCGATGTATCGTATGCTTTGAGCATGACGAGCAGATATCAAGTTGATCCAGGTGAAGGTCACTGGATTGCTGTCAAGAACATCCTGAAGTACTTGAGAAGGACTAAGGATACATTCTTGATTTATGGAGGTGAGGAAGAGCTCAATGTAATGGGTTACACTGATGCAAGCTTCCAAACCGACAAAGATGATTTTCGATCGCAATCTGGATATGTGTATTGCCTAAATGGAGGTGCTGTGAGCTGGAAGAGTTCAAAGCAAGAAACAGTAGCCGATTCTACAACGGAAGCTGAGTATATTGCTGCCTCGGATGCAGCAAAGGAAGCTGTTTGGATGAGGAAGTTCATTTCTGAACTTGGAGTGGTGCCTAGCATTAAAGATCCGATAGAACTCTATTGTGACAACAATGGAGCGATCGCATTGGCTAAGGAACCAAGATCTCACCAAAGATCTAAGCACATACTTAGGCGTTTCCATTTCATTCGAGAAATCGTTGAAAGGGGAGATGTTAAAATATGCAAAGTACCAACAGATGATAATGTATCTGACCCATTGACGAAGCCGCTGTCACAGCAGAAGCATGATCGTCATACTAGATCTCTAGGCATTAGGTATATGTCTGAGTGGTCTTAGTGCAAGTGGGAGATTTGTTGGGATATGCCCTAAGACAAGTCAGTAGATGATTGTTTAAGACATACAATGTTTATGGATTTATGAATGGCAATTCATTATTATATATTATTCTTTTAACTGTGCATTGTGAATTAATATATATGTTAATGTCCTTAGAATAATATTGTATTATTCTTAAAGATGTCCCTAGTCAAGTATTATCATGAATAGGGATAATGATAATACGTAGAGACTAGTATATGTTGATCGATGAATTGTTCATTGATATGAGATATCAAATCAACATATGGGTACATGTTAGAGAACGATGTACTGGACAGACCCACCATGAGAATGCAACATGGATAGTTATATGATCGTCATATGCAATTCTCATAGTGATAATAATGTATGTAATCCTTACGACTTGTGATCATCAGAGATCCCAACATAAGGAGTTATGTATCTTGATATCGTCAAACGTTACCCGTAACAGGGTAATCTATAAAGGCGACTATTGGATACACTACGAATTATGTAGAGGGATGTTGACTGATCGAGATAGGATTTGTCCCTCCTATATAACAGGAGATGTGTTTGGCCCTTGATCAAGTGAGAACTAAAATGCATGGCCATGCTCGAATGAGTCGATATGAGATATCGAGCTTATTCGTTTATTCTAGTTCTACTTGGGGATCAAGAAATAAAGATTGGATATACGAGTATGACTATTCCATGACTCGTGTTCAATCTAAACATAAAGGACAAAGGGATTAAGTTACATGATTAATATTATCACAAGTTCTAAAGGTTATGTCGAGTCATTGACATTCTTGTAATTTGGGTAGCATCGATGTGTTGCTAGATACCGCTCAATGCTTGCGACATAAAATGAGATTTTATGTCACTGCCAACATTACGAGATCCTATCGGGTCGCACAAAAGATTAAATCGATAAGGGAAATTAAATTCATTGGATGAATTAATTAATTAAGAAGAGTCTTAATTAAGTGATTAAAAGGTTTTAATTAAATCATGGGTTTGGGCCCATAAGACTTTAAGAAAGTCTTGAACCTTAATTAAAAGCCTTATAATATAAATAAGAGGTTTTGATTAATTGTTAGATATACTTTCATATCATTGTTTGATATCAAACCCTAGCCTCCACTTCAAGCTCCTCTCGGCCGCCTCTTCCTTCACTCCTCACGGCCGCCGTCGGTTGTGCTAGGGTTTTGGTTGGCCGTCGTTAATCGGTTTTGAACCGAGAGCTCGATTTTGGTTTAAGAACTTGTCTAGTAACTTGTTCTTAAATCCCCTTTCGATTTGATCGTGTGGATACCGTAGAGACGAAGGTGAAAACTTTCGTTTGTGACTCGGAGTTCGTTGGACGTGCTGCTCCGTGGAATCTGCTTCAAACACGCTACAAGGGTGAGACACTTGTTATTACTTAATCCGATATGATAACCTACGTATAGATCCGGTGTTAGTAATCCTAAAAATTTAATTCCGCTGCGTTGTATGCTCTGTGGATTACTTTCAGATTTTGTGCATGAGTTTATGAAACAGGAACAACAATGAAAATGTGCTAATGTGGTAAATCAGGGAGCATACATACATAAATATCTCCTGCAATTATTTATGTTTTTGTGCTTGGATTTTGTGGAATAGTGATGTATATGCTTATGGTGAGTTGTTCCTGTAGGTACACCTTTTGGCTTGGAGGGCTATGGGCCGGGTTGAGGCAGTGAGCTACGAGGAGCATTAAGAAATTAGGTTACAGGATTTTTGGATAGTGTCTACTTTAGGAGTAGTGTAAATCTATAGTATTAACGTTCATTGTTGGGATGTAATTGATTAGCTTTTGAAATTTTATTTTTGGCCTGTAATCCTATAAGCTCAAGGCTACAACCGGAACCATAAACTGTCTTTAATGCCTATTAGCCCTATCTATATTTTTATTACACTGTTAAGGTAGAGAGGCCTTACAGAGATGGATTTGGAGAGCGAAAACTGGGTTTAATGTGTGTATACTATTGTATGCTAGTGGCTTCCTTTGTAGCGATGTGTGTTGGACATCGCAGTCTAAGCGGGGGAGATATCATGGAAGTGATATCTATGTTGGAATCAGGGATGATTCCAGTAGTACGGTTGACTGACTGCTTTTGAGTGGTTAGTATCGAGGCATGCTGACGTCCTTTGAGATTGTGATGGTTAGAGAGGGTTACTCCAACCCAGAATTAGTGCGAGGTCGGTGTCCTCGCAGTTGGTGTGTCGTTCATGATGTGTTCATGATTCGATGATGTGGATACGATGGAATTGTGTAGTCTTGGTAGTACCTGAGGTACGTCTGTGCAAATTTCGAGGACGAAATTTTATTAGTGGGGGATAATTGTGATGCCCGGGAAATAATGGTGTAAATCCCGGTGTGGTATTGATCCTTAATGGATTTTAATAGTGGCAATTATGAATTAATTGCGGTGTTGGGACTCCCGGGGATTTTAAATCCGGTATTTGGGGTCGCTGGGTCCAAGGGTTGAGATTGTATTCTCATAGTGGTGATAACCTTGGAATTTGGGTTTTTGGTGGTATCTGGGGTCCGGGGTACTTTGTATTGTGGCTGGTATTGGAAATTGAGATTGAAGAGATAATTATTGAAAACAGATGATTTTTAATGAATCATGATATATTTGGGGAGGAATTGGTATTTTGGATCCTTGATACTATATATACAAGTGGACTCGGTGTTCCATCATTGCACGGAATCTCCTCTCTCTCACCACGCCCAAACCCCATTTCCCCTCCCCTTTTCTCCCCTTGGAGAAAATGGCTGGAAGCTCAGCTCGGGAGTCGGATTTCTCGAAGAAAAGTTGGTAATCTTCTTCCCCTCGCCTTTACCTTCGTTTTGATTATGATATTGTAGATTTTGGTTGAGCTTAAGCGTCGAAAACCAGGAAACTAATTCAATAAAAAAAATTAGAAATAGAAAAGAAATTCTTCACATGATGTGAATACTCAATTATGCCACTAAGAACAAAAATAAAGAATTTTTTATAAATAAATAAAGTTGAAAGATTGAATCTATAAGCTATGAGTTACTGTAAAGTTGAAGTAAAGATGTTAAAACTAAGAAGATTTGAATTGTAGAATTGGAAATAAACAAAGCTACGTTGAACTAAAAACTATAAAATTTTGTAGAGAGCATTTTTGCTGAAGTTGTTTGATTGATCATCCTTCATTTTGTTCAATCCTTCATCGGTAGTTTTCTTCCCATGTTGTGACACGTTCAAGTACACGAGAATTTGTCAACGTAGTGGAAAAAGACCAATCTCTAACTGCTTGGCCTCCCTTTAATCGTAAAAGTCGTGTTTTTGCACAATATCCAGCCCATATTTTCACTCCATGGAATGAACTCCGATTTCTTAACTCATCCCTGCGCCAAATATATTTATGGGCTAACATATACATTTCACTTTATATATAATAAAATTATTAAATAAATATTAAATATCAAATAAAGTATAAATGAAACGATTCCTAATTTTTATACTATTTTGTGTTCATTCCTGATTCAATCCCTCATTTTATCATTGTCCCAGTTAGTTCCTAAAATTTTAACATTTTGTCCGGTTCGATCTCCGACATTAACTTGGGCGTCCAAATTAACATAAAATGCAAGTGGCTTCAAGAACATAGCGAAATAATATATTAAAACATCCATATTATTTGAGATGATTCCTGGTCCAGCCCCTCACTTTTTTCATGTGCCGATTTAGTCCTAAAGTTTTAAATTTTTTATGATCATGTCCCCGATTCTCCACCTCTCTCTGCGATTCTCATATATCAATCGGTGAAATATGTTTTGAATGTTTGAACATTAGGACTGCAAGCTTTTTAATTACCACAATTTTGAAGGTCTCTGGATAAACATTCAGTCAGTTTGGTTACCAATCAAACCGAAATTCTTTAACCGATAAAATTGATCTTTTTTAATAATTGAACGGATTTTTTTACCAATAAACAAATTATTCGTTTTTTTTTAAAATTTAAATAAAAATGAAAAAATCATTTAAATCGGTAATTGAATTAACTGATTTATTTAAAAATTAGTTAGAAAATTAAAAAAAGGAAAAAATAAAGAATTTGGTTAATTGGGTTTAATCAAGAATTTGGTTAACCCGGTTAAATCAGTTTTCCGATATTTTTGAAATTAAAACCAAAATCGGACCGATTTAAATGATATTTTTTAAAATTAAAACCGAACACTCGAATATATGAACCAAGTTTCCGAATTAGTTTGATTCAGACAACTTGTTCGGTTAAATGAACTTTTGCTCACCCCTAAATATCAAAATGCAATTATATTTTTGCAATGATTTTAACATATTTAAAAAGTTGAGATAGTAGAAGATGATATCATAAATAATTATATGATAAGCAAAAGTATATATTTCGTTGAAAATAAAATAAGTGTATTTGTCTGTTTTTCATCCTCGATTTAATTATTATCGAAGAGATGCACTTTTTTGACGAGAGTTACGCTTTGTAAGTATCATTCATGAATTTTAACAAATTTGGATTTTTAAGTTAAATCTAAAATTTATGTGTTGAATAGTAAATTTATTTTTATAGAATGCAAAAAAATATTAAATAATGTTGAGGACTGAATCAGGTAAAATCTTAAAAGTTTAGAGACTAAATTGACACGTAAATTTGACGCTTGACTTAATTTTGGGGATCCGATCGAGGAAAATTTTAGAAATTTAATGACTAAATTGAGATGATAACAAAATGAGTGATTGAATAGAAAAATGGATCGAAACTATACATATTTTAAATTTATTATCCCTAAATATATGAATAAAATGTACGAAGTGATATTCACTATATCCAAGGATAGAATCTACCAATAACATTATTCCATTATTGCACTTTATTTTAGTAATAATGTAGATACTATGATTGCGCACTAAACTATGGACGGCCCAGATTTCATCATTTTAAATGCAGTCTAAGTTAAGCTATTATTATGCTATTGTGTATATATATAAATATAGCATTAATTTCTTAACCACAAACTAGCCCCATTTCTTTACTATCCTATTCATATTTCTTTCTCCCTCTCTTCAAAGAATATCAACCTTCACAAGATATACTAATATACCATTTCTCTTACCTTCTCTCTCTCTGTGTCTCTCTTTCTTCTATTTATGTGGAGAAGGAGAGGGGAATGAATATAGCATTGCTCAAATGTAACTCTTCTAAGAATTTTTTGGTGAAAACAATATGAACTTTCCTTGAAAAATTTGGTGAAAACATCGGTATTTTGTGGAGAATTTGAAGCTTTTGATCCCTACAACCATGGTCATGGAAGGTAAGCTTACGTTAATGGAATGTGTGTCTATGGGGGTGGAGAAGTATAAGGGGGATGAATATAGGATAGCTCAAATATAATTCTTTCAAGCTTTTTTTGGTTAAACATATGAATTTTCTTGAAAAAGTTGGTGAAAAGGTCGGTTTCATTTGAAGATTTTGGAGCTTTGTGATTTTTTTGGGAAGGTCCCATTATCCCTGTTCTTTTTTTTTTTTTTGTTAAAAATATGAAGTATCCTTGAAACTTTTGATGAAAACATCGGTGTTATTTGGAGATTTTGAATCTTTTTGATTGTTCTGGGAAGGTCCCATTATCCCTATAACCATGGGAGGTAACTTTATGGTAATGGAATGTGTCTCTGCGTGTTTGGGAGTAGTGGAGAATGTATTTTGAATGCGTGATTGTTTATTGTTCAGGGCATGAGGTTTCTTCTGAAATCCATGTGGAAAAACTGGTCTCTGAAGATACTGCCGTGAATGTGGAAGAAAACCCAGAAACAAAATCATCAGAAGACATAAGAAACGATGGAAATGTAGAAGAAAGTGAGGCGAAACACGAAGAACTTGAGGAGCAATCGTCTCCAAGGGGTGTTTTAGAAATTCCCATCTCGGGTTCGGACTCGGATAATGGTAGCACCATCGATAGGAGCAGCAGTTTCAGGAGCGAGAAATCATCTGGAGTTTCAGGGGAATTGAGTTATGGGAGTCTACATTGGAAGAAATTGTTCAATCGGATAAGGAAAGATTCATTGAAGAAATTTCCCACAATTTCGTTACTGGGGGGGTACAGTTACGGATTGGGATTTGAGACGAAGAAGAAGATGATGAGGAAGAAGATAGGGAGGAAGAATAGTGAAGAGGATGCCATTGACTGTGGAGATCTTGTGATGCCTAAGCCATCTTGGAGGAATTTTACCTTTGAAGAGCTTAAACAGGCTACTGATAATTTTACACCTGGTAAGTCAGATTATTCTTTCGTTTTTCAAGTTTTCTTGTTAAATTTTGAAGATGTTCATTCATAATTTTGCTTCATGCTATGAATATTTTTTTACACAAATGGATATTGAAACAGAAAGTTTTACGGTTACCAGTAGTGATTTTTGGTGGATTAGACTCTTGTTCTGTCTGTTCTTTTGTCCCATTAGGATGATTCATCTTTCTTGAAGTGTCGGAGTCGCAAAATATCGACAAGAATTAAGTACTATATTATTTTCTGTCAAGTTTGATGTAAAAAGTTAGAAAGGTGGTTAAAAATTGAATTTGATTGAGTCTTAATGTGTTAGCTTCTGTAAAAAAATTAGCTGTAGAATTTAAAAACTGTACTTAAAGCTGGTTAAAGAACAAACAAGAAATCGAGTCATAATTCGAGTCTATTACAAGACGTGGTAACGGTTCACACGACAAACAATCTTTGAAAAAACATAAGGATGGATGATGGTATAATCTTCCATCTTTAAAGTATAATATTTTTGTTGTGACTCAATTTTTTTATATATTATTTTCTCATTGGATGTTGTCACTGAAGTTGGCTATTGCACTAAAAAACAGCAGAAAAGTTGCAGTTTCATCCTATTGTACAGACAAACATGTTAAAATGTAACCAAATTAAAGAGTTCTGGTTGGATGTAAAGTTATCAACAACCCCACTTCTCCAGTCAAAGTGCTATCTCCAAGTATAACAGCCTTCCGTTTTTGGCAGCCAAACACTTTTGACTCAGTTGATATTAGATATACCCAATCACTAAACAGAGAAATAAAAATGGCAAAGTTCGGTGAACTAAGCTCCCGCTATTTGAGGGGTCCGGGAAGGATCAGGTCATTTTGGCCTAATGTACGCAGCATTCCTTTGCAATGCAATAGGCTTTTTCCGCATTCACTAAACAAAGAAATGAAAAATAAATATAGGAGTGGGCATCGTATTACTTGAAACTATGATATTCAATAATCTCTTCGTATTTATATTTGATTAAACTTGTTTACATAAGATTGATAAAGTTTGGTGAACTTTCATTAAATAGTGGGTCCTTTTGTTTGACTCCATCTATCTATAAGGGCTGCTATCTAGAGTCAGCATAATTTAGTTGCTAACAATATTGTTTTACCCCTTTTTAGCATAATAACATTGATGGCCTAGCTTTGATACTTTATCCACCTCTGGTAATAGATTCGGATAGGGGAGGGGTCGGGATCCCAAGTTTAGTGATATATAATCTTGATCAAATATTTTTTTTGATCTATGATCTTTCTATTGCTTTTTTTTTTTTTTTTAAATTCATGATCTTCTCATATGCGAAAAACGTGTAATCTTAAGTGTGAGATCGTGTATAAAAAGTGAAGAGACCATACAAACACATAGTCTCAAGTGTGAGACAACATTTTAAAAAAATTGAGTTTATATATAGAAATCATGTTAAAAGAAAGTTTGAATTTTAAAATAATCCGGAGTTTTCTTAAAGGGGTTAAATTTTTTAATTAACTATTATTATAATTTTCGAAATGGTGTAAATCTACAACGTTTGTCCACAGTATAATATTTATTGACCTTAGTACTAGGTAATATAAGATTTCTAGCTGGACAAGTCTATATTGTTTGTCTAAATGTTAAATAATTTGATTTGCAGTCACTATCATTGAACTTAAACTTAACTTGTGCACATGGTATATACAAATAATATGTGTGAAACAGGAGTCATTGGTCAATATTCAATATGTCTAATGTTTCAGACAACAAAAATAATTGTATGCATAGACTTGGCATGTTTGTACAGACAAAATATTTCTAATAGTTTTCCAGCTATGTGATGGTTTTTTCTGTTAAACTATTTAATCAAACTCTTGCATTACATTTTGAATAGATAAGCTGATTGGGAAAGGAGGACATGCAGAAGTGTACAAAGGATGTTTATCAGACGGTCAAGTTGTAGCTGTAAAAAAAATAATAAAGGAAAAAAAGAAAGATGAAGAAAGAGTTGGCGATTTCTTGTCCGAGCTGGGGATTATTGCTCACATTGATCATAGAAATGCTGCTAAATTAGTTGGTTTTAGTGCTGATAACGGTTTGCACTTAGTCCTCCAGTTTTCTCCCCATGGCAGCCTCGCCACTGTGCTACATGGTGGTCCTCTCTCCTATATTTATCTCTATGCTATTAAAAAAAAATTGCGGTAATAATATATTTATTAGTTAAGGAACTTGAATGTTAAGAATGTAAAAAAAGAATGCAACACTATTATAGGATCAACTTGATAAAATTCTGTTCATCTTGGGTGAAAAGGACCAAGATGTTGTCATTCTTCTTATATGAAAAAAAGAGTACGGTGCTCCATTAAATCGCATGATATTTTGTCTAATGAAGAGAAATATAGGAGTCCAGGTTCTGAAGAGTGTTTGGAATGGAAAATAAGGTGTAAGGTGGCTATCGGTGTAGCTGAGGGACTGCAGTATCTGCATTGTAACTGTCAAAGGCGCATAATTCACAGAGATATAACGGCTTCAAACATTTTACTCTCTGAAGATTACGAAGCTCAGGTTCTTGTTTCTTGCTTAATGAGAATATATGTGTGGAATGAATAGTAATCATACCACTCTCCAAATGTTCATTTGTATCTTGCACAGATATCTGATTTTGGACTAGCAAAATGGCTCCCGGAGAACTGGGTTCATCATGTCGTTTCTCCAATCGAAGGAACTTTTGGGTAACCATACCACAGTTTGATTACTTGCCTGTCTTTTGGATTCATTTACTCTCATTCATGCTTTTAAATTTATGTTAAAAATCAGATACATGGCTCCTGAATATTTCATGCACGGAATAATTAACGAAAAAACTGATGTATTCGCCTTTGGAGTTCTGCTGCTCGAACTCATAACAGGTCGTAGAGCAGTAGATTCTTGTAGACAAAGCCTTGTAATGTGGGTATGGCTTGTTTTCCACCATGCCAAACTTCTAATTATGTTCAACATCAAGAAAGAACACAGCCAACGAGTTTCTTCTGTTTAATTTTTGGCACTTGTTATTGACAGGCAAAACCTCATCTGGAGAAGAACAATGTCCAAGAACTAGCAGATCCTCGGTTAGGTTCTGATTACGACGTTATAGAAATGAATCGTGCCATGTTTGTAGCTTCAACATGCATTCATCACTCGGACAACTTACGTCCCAATATGAAACGGGTACTAGTTATACTCTACACACCATAACTTTTCCTGCTGTTCTTGTTTTGTACTTCGAGTTTGAATGAAACTCGTGTCTTCGGTTTCAGGTTGTTCAGCTGTTAAGAGGCGACCATGAAACTGTAGAAATGAAGCAAAAATCCATGGAAGGAAGTGCACTACTTGTGGATGCTTGTGACTTGGAGGATTATACTTGTACGACGTACTTAAAGGACTTGAATCGACATATGGAACTAGTTATGGAGTAATATTACATATCCCTCGTATCCCGGTAATCATATCCCAATAATTTTATGAGGAGACGATGCAGAGAATTCGGCTTCTTGAAATGTTGGATGTATTGCTTGTATATATATATATATATATATATATATATACACGAAGAATGGTTGTAATGTTTAAGATGGATAGCAACAAATGTTTCTGGTGTTTACCATTAAATTTAATATAGCAAGCATGTCTTGTTTGGTTTTGGTCCGTTGAATTTCCCTAAAGATCATGCCCATCAACCTTGTATAACAAGAGAAAATTAAAGCAAAAGAGTGAAGATTCCACTAAAATATGACAGTATACGGTACCGAAACGCCCCGTTAAATTGCGGCATTAAATAACCATGTACATGTCAATCGGTGGTTCTAAAGAATCGTTTACAATCGTTAGTTTAAAGACACGGATTAACTACTTGTACCGGATGCACCAGCATTGGAAACAATATAAAATATAAAAATTTATCGATCTAAAAGTAGGGATTATTGATGTGACTAAAAATAGACATATCTATTGCGCTTAATTATCGACAATTTGGTATGTTTTGATAGATAATTTGATACATGTGCTATCTAATCGTATGTTTATGTAATTATAGGTGAAATCGAAAAAATCAAGCTAAAAAGGCGTATAAAGACCAAGGAAAGCTTTGGAGGTGATAATGACTCAATGTTGATCAAGAAAATGCTAAAAATGTAATTTTGGAGAAGAGATCGATCGCATGGAAGAGGAGATCGATCGCATTTGGACAGAAAGTTGAGCAACAAATTTAATGAGTCAGCCATCGATCGCTACATTTGGAGCGATCGATCGCCAAAACACACTGAAGCCAAGCGACCGATCGCTAGAAAGAGGCGATCGGTCGCCAATTTCACTGAAAAAATTAAAGCTAGTGATCGATCGGTAGTTTGGAGCGACCGATCGCTAGAGAGTCCGAGTAAATAAGGAAACAAGGTCTTTTACCATCTTTGGGAAGATTTTACCATATCCTACCATATATGCTAGATATATCACGATTTTATCAGCTAATAACACAAGAATTGCTTTTTAATCTTGATAATTTAGTGATTTGCTTGCTTGTTTAATAAAGTTATAGCTAAGAATTTCGAAAAACCCCATAATTGTTACTTTGTTACTTAGTTTTTTCTTTAACACAAGTGAATTTTCACTACTACATTAGTTTTATAAAAAGTGAGGTTAATTTGGGCGTACATGATAAGCGCACACCAAATTTTGGCGCCGTTGCCAGGAAAGGCGTTTACTTTTGAGTTAACTTTATTTTTTTTATTTTATTTATTTCTTTTTATGCCCGTGTCGTTTGTTCACGAGTACAGCTGATCCATCAGATCAAGAAGACAATATTTGTGGGGCCTGATTTACTTAATCCTTATGTATCCATTAAACATACATATGTGAGTCTGAATTAAGTAATATACCATGCACGGATTAAGAGTTCATACTAGTTAAGTTGTTTACAAGGTTATCAAAACCCTAACAAACTATACATATCATGTACATAAACAACCTAATTCAAAAGAACTCCTAGGCAGTGGTTCCCCTCGCAGCGGAAATCATGACTCACGCTCCCCACGTCTATGAGTCCCTACAGAAACATTCACAACGTGAGTATAGATAACAACTATCTCAGTGCAATATCAAAACACAATATCAATATCAATGATAAAGCACAATAAATCAGATAACGTGAATGTTCTGTATCATGCATCCACAAATGCACTATGTCATGACATGTCTCAACAAGTTCCCTATTATCACGAGTCTCATATGATATGCCTATTCAGCTCAATATGTCAGTGAAACCACATCACATCTTCATATTAGCAGCACATATCATAGTACCATACTCATCTGTGATAATAACCAGAGTATATACCCACACCAGGCGTATATCTCTCAAGCCAAAGCATATGTAGTATATCTATCGTGGCAACGATCCCAGCCCAATCATATGCCCCACACTAGCATATCTATCCAGGCACCGATCCCAGTCAAAGCATACGCCCAATACTAGCATATCTATCGTGGCAGTCAAAGCATATACCCCACCAGGTATATCTATCAAGACAATGATCGTACCAAAGCATATACACATATCTATCAAGGCATCCATACCACTCATATGAAATCTATGTATGCACATGCATATGATACTACCAATCATATGACACAACGATAACATAAATCATATGATATCAAAACCATAATAGCATCATCATATCATATCTATACTCCGTACGTCAACACGTACCTGTACTGCGACACAAACGAGATAAAGCAGTTGTCAATAGCTAAGTGCCTCGTTGTCCTGTCCCCTGTGATGGTGCTACAACAATGCCAACAATATATCATGTTATCATAGGCATTAAAATCAAATTCCACAAAATATTTTATTTTTCAAAATATTAACACTGGCGATCGATCGCGATCAACACCGATCGATCGCCAAAACTCTCTGCCCCCTCGCGATCGATCGCAATAACTTGGCGATCGATCGCCACAATGCTCTGTTCATCGCGATCGATCGCGACACTTTCACCGATCGATCGCCATCCAATTTCACCGCCTTAAAATGTTACTGTCATCGGCGATCGATCACTTACTCGCACCGATCGATCGCCGATGCCCAGAAAAGTGAGAGCATGGCGATTTTCAAACTTATCTCCATGAATCTTCTCCTACACCTCATATTAAACCATGTCAACATGTTTCTTGCAATACCTAGGAACATATAAACATAAATCTAACATCATAGATTCCAATTCCTAGCATATAAACATGTTATGATTGTACACATGCACACTTGAGCTTTTCCTTCACATATATCAACATTAATGAATAATTCAAGTATACAACTATGAATTTCTTACCAAGAGGCTAAGAAATCACTTCACCCAACTTCCTAGCTCACTTCACAAGTGAAAATCCAAGCTTTGCCTACCAAAAGCTCTAAGGGTTTGGAGAGGAGCTTGTAGAGATTTTTAGGTGAAAGTGGTGTATTATGTGATTTTGCCTCCATCATGCACTTGATATAAGGTCATTAAGTCCTTAACTTACTTGATATCATGTCATTTGGAGATAATTACATGTTAAATCACATGTACATGAAATGAACCTCACATTCAAAATGAAACTCTAATTCACATTAAAGTCATATGCATACTCAAATGCAAACTCATATGCACATATTGATGCACCTTCAACTCTTAATCCATAATTCATATGTTTATATTATGAATGCATTACACACCATGTTTCATGCCTTCCCATATTTCATTTCATATATGAATCAATTCATTCTTGGTTCCACTCGAACCCCCAGTTATCATATCGTCAAGTGACACCATAATCATATCATACGTGTATTAAACAAATCGAGGCATTACAATTCTCCCCCACTTATTGAATTTCGTCCTCGAAATTGTAGATACATAACATGCATATTAAAATACGCAACTCAACAATCCTACGATATGACAATAGGAAACATGATCATGTATGCAACAGTATCATAAAACTGTAAAATCATACCAGTAATTAAATCCGGATACCGTTGCATCATATGCTGCTCCGTCTCCCACGTTGCCTCGTCGACACCCCTTCTGTCCCACTGTACTTTTACCATAGGAATCACCTTATTACGCAACCTGCGTTCAGCTCGATCCAAGATCATAACCGGTCGTTCCTCATACGACACATCTGTATCCAACTGTACCTCAGGTAGCTGTAAGACATGACTCGGATCTGGTTCATACTTCCTCAACAGTGACACATGAAAAACATCATGAATACTACTCAAGGCCGGTGGTAGTGCTAAGCGATATGCCAACGTACCAATACGTTGCAACACCTCATATGGACCAACATACCGTGGAGACAATTTTCCACGCTTACCAAACCGTACTACACCTTTAAAAGGTGAGATTTTCAAGAACACACGGTCACCAACTTGAAATTCAAGTGGTCTACGTCGCTTATTGGCATAAGCAGTCTGTCTATCCTGAGCAGCTTTCAGTTTCAATCGAATTACTTTTACTTTCTCTTCCATGTCATGAATCATATCCGGTCCATGTAAGGAAGACTGATCCACATCATCCCAATACAATGGCGATCTACATCGTCGCCCATACAAGGCCTCAAATGGTGCCATCTGTATACTAGCCTGATAACTATTGTTATATGAAAATTCCACTAATGGCAATGACTCTTGCCATGAGTTATCAAACTCTAATACACAAGCACGCAACATATCCTCTAGCGTTTGTATCGTACGCTCTGTTTGTCCATCCGTCTGAGGATGATATGCTGTACTCAACCGCACTTCAGTTCCCAACGCTGTTTGTAACCCTTCCCAGAAATGAGAAGTAAATCTCGGATCCCTATCCGATACAATGGAAACTGGAATACCATGTAGTCTCACTACATGTTGAATGTACAACTGTGCCATTCTCAGATATGTATATGTCATACAATACGGCACAAAATGAGATACTTTGGTAAGTCTGTCAACAATTACCCAAATTGCATCGCAACCAGAAGACGTCCGTGGCAAATGAGTCACAAAATCCATCGTGATATGTTCCCATTTCCACTGAGGAATTTCCAACTATGTAATTCACCTCCTGGTCTTTGTCTTTCCGCTTTCACTTGTTGACAAATCAAACATCGTTTCACAAACTCAATACATCCTGTTTCATACGTTTCCACCAAAATTGGGTACGTAAATCATGGTACATTTTCTTCCCTCCAGGATGTATACTGTATCTACTACAATGAGCACGTTGTAGTAGTTCTTGGCGTAGTCCTAATGACGCAGGTACTACCCAACAGTTTCGGTACTTCAAAGTTCCATCACTTGTTAGTACAAATTGAGATGTTTGTCCTTGATTTATCTTTTCCTTCCAATGTTGTACCTCATCATCACTTCCTTGTGCCGTTCTTATTTTGTCAAAAATGTCAGGTTCAACCAACAATGTTGATACCCGTACCGGCACTGACTCCATATCAAAATCATAACCCAAAGTACAGCAAGAAGTCATCAAAGCAGATAAATGAACCATCTCATCAGCCGTATGATGTACTTTCCGACTCAAGGCATCTGCTGTAAGATTAGCTTTTCCTGGATGATAATCAATCTCACAATCATAATCTTTCAACAGATCCATCCATCTCCTTTGTCTCATATTCAACTCCGCTTGAGTGAATAGAAATTTTAAGCTCTTATGATCAGTATATATGGTAAACGACGTACCATATAAATAATGTCGCCATATCTTCAATGCAAAGACAATGGCAGCCAATTCCAGATCATGCACTGGATATCTCATTTCATGTGGTTTCAATTGTCGTGATGCATAAGCTACTACATGTTTGTCCTGCATCAACACACAACCCAAACCAAGTAAAGATGCATCAGTATATAATGCAAACCTGTCATGCTCAGATGGAATGATCAAGACTGGAGCTGTAGTCAATCGATGTTTTAATTCCTGAAAACTATGCTCACAAGCCTCTGACCATTGAAAAGATACTCCCTTCTGTGTCAAATGTGTCAATGGTTTGGCAATCGCTGAAAATCCTTCAACGAATCGTCTATAATATCCAGCCAAACCTAAGAAACTACGAATCTCTGGCACAGAAGTAGGTGCTGACCAATTCAACACTGCTTCCACTTTCTTTGGATCAACTGATATACCTTCCTCTGATATGACATGACCCAAAAATCCAACACTAGTCAACCAAAACTCACACTTACTGAGTTTGGCATACAACTGATGTGTCCTCAACAATTGCAACACCATATGCAAATGTTGAACATGTTCGGCATCACTCCGTGAATAGATCAATATATCATCGATAAAGACAATGACAAATCGATCAAGGTATTCCTGAAACACACGATTCATTAAACTCATAAAGACAGCAGGAGCATTTGTCACTCCAAATGGCATTACCAGAAACTCATAATGCCCATAACGAGTTCTGAATGCTGTCTTCTGTATATCTCCTTCCCTCACACGTATTTGATGATATCCTGACCTCAAGTCAATTTTAGAATATATCTTTGATCCTTGCAATTGATCAAACAAATCATCAATACGGGGAAGAGGATATTTGTTCTTTATGGTTACTTTGTTCAACTGTCTATAATCAATACACAATCTCATTGTCCCATCCTTCTTCTTCACAAATAAAACCGGAGCGCCCCAAGGCGATACACTAGGACGTATGTACCCCTTGTCCAATAAGTCTTGTAATTGAGTTTTCAACTCTTTCAATTCAGTTGGTGCCATCCGATAAGGAGCCCGTGAAATTGCAGAAGTACCAGGTATCAAATCAATACCAAATTCCACTTCTCGACTTGGTGGGAATCCAGGTATCTCATCTGGAAACACATCCGCATATTCTGTAATCACTGGTATCTCCTCCACTTTCCTTTCTCGTTTCTGTTCCATAACATCAAGGGCATAAATCAAATAACCCGCATGTCCACGTTCTAACAAACGCGACATTCGGATTGCCGATATCAATGGCAGAATCCTTGCCCTCGATCCCTGGCCATAAAAGTACCATTGATTTCCAGTATCAGACTGAAATCTCACAACCTTATGACAACAATCCACAACAGACTGATATCTACTCAACACATCAATCCCAATAATACAATCAAAATCTGTCATGTCTAACACAATCAGATCAGCTTGTAATCCAAACTCAGTCTCAAACTGAATATCACAGTCAGACACACTCTGACAAGCCATTACAGTAGTTCCCATGGGTGTCGAAACATAAAGAGGCATCAACAGTGGAGACGAGCATATATGATACCGATCAACAAAAGTTTGTGCAACAAAAGAATGTGATGCACCAGTATCAATCAAAAGTAAGGCTGGATAAGTAAACAAAGTACACTTACCCGCTATCACAGCATCAGGAGCTGCCTCTGCTTCCTCCCTGTTCAGTGCATACACCTGAGCCTGAGGTGTTCCTGCCCTCTGTCCACCACCAGACTGTACTACACTCTGTGGTCTCTGCTGCACTGTATTCTCTGACATGGGTCCTCTCCTCTGTTGTCCGCCCACTTGAGGACAATCACGAATCACATGTCCTGGTTTCCCACAACGGAAACAAACTACTGTATCAAACTGTGGACAATTCTTTTGATAATGTGGCCCTCCACATTTAAAACATTGTAATCCTCGTCCACTACTGCTACTACTACCTTGGGACTGTCCCTTAGCCCTTCTGTCATCCCCTTTCCTTGGTCCAAACCAGTTTCCCACTAAACCTAGATGACGATGCACCACCTCGTGGTGATTTAAAGG
Organism: Haberlea rhodopensis; assembly: GCA_907163345.1. NCBI lineage: Eukaryota > Viridiplantae > Streptophyta > Magnoliopsida > Lamiales > Gesneriaceae > Haberlea > Haberlea rhodopensis. The sequence continues at coordinate 225,689 of CAJQUN010000130.1, read as the reverse complement.
AATCTCCTCTAGGTCGCATACTGTCAGATGTAGGTGGTTGGGCTTGTCCAACATCTTTATACACCCCTACCGCAATCTCAGCCATCTCAGCTCGAGTCAAGGCTTCTTCATAAGATGTAGGGTTATTGGACATGACCCTATCAAACAATTCAGGTCTCAACCCTTTCACAAATTGTCTGATCTTTGCATTTGTATTGACAGCAATATGTGGCACATATCGGAGCAAAGAAGAATAGTGAACAGCATAATCAGATACTGTCATGGCTCCTTGTCTCAGGTTTGTAAATTCATCCTCTTTCCTTTGCCTTGCAGCAACAGAGAAATAATGCTCCAGAAACTTTGTTCTAAACACATCCCAGTTCACTGTCTGTCCTTGAGCCCTCAACTCAAGTCCTGTGGATTTCCACCATGTAAGGCCCCGATGCTAATTAGTCCGGATTAACAATGATTAAGCAAACCCGGATAATTAAAAGTTAAGACTTTGAATTAAGGTGTTCCGGACCATGATGAGTCAACCAACTAGTGGAACATGTTTTAGTGCATGAGCATGTGCATGATCACATGGCACTTGGAGAACACATGCCACTAATTAATTTAACTCATGTTTAATACATGATTTTGTACCAATAATCTTGCAAGATAATGATGTATTGACACATGGATTCCACAATACATCAAATGAATTAAAATCCCACATTTTGGCTTAGGAAGCCACGCCCCTTACACATACAAAATCAGATTTTTGGTTTCATTTTCACCATCATCTTCTCTCTCTTCAACCCATCAATTTCTCTTCCTTCTCTCCTCTTTCTCCCACCTTCTATTTCGAAAATTTGCAGCCCTTTTTCCTACCAAATTCTTGTGAAATCTTTAGTGCATGTTACATGCAATTAAGGTTTTAGAAGCTACAAGGCTAGGGAAGAGGAACCCATCAAGGAGAGGTGAATGCTTGGATTGAGCTAGGTTGATGGTTTGTGCATCAAATCTTCAAGAGGAGTGAAGGTATAACACTTTTATTGAGTTTTACATACCTTGGTGTTGTTTAAGGATCGAAATTTATGAGTCTTGGCATGAGAAATGTAGAGATAACTTGCTGTCAGAAAGTGTGCAACAGATTTCAGCATGCATATATCTGTCATTTCGAATTTTGGGTTTAGTTAAGTTTCGAATTTGAGGTTGGGGTTCAAATACAAGTTGTAGCTTGTTGGAATACCTTCGATTTGACAGTAAATTCGACTAATTTGGAGTTTCGATGAAAACGTTATGGTCATTTTACCAATATGTGTGAAATCTGGAAATTTAGTGCATGCGAGTTCATTTATGTTCTGTTCTTCGAGTTTCTGGGTAGATTGGTTTCCGAATTTGATGTTGGTATTCAAATAAAAGTTGTAGATATATGTTTTTTCGTCCTGTGGTTAAAATTCGAGACGATTTGGACTTAAAATGAATGAGTTATGATGTTTTTTACCACAAGGTGCACAATCTGGAACATGCATGTAGGCGGGTTGCACATGCAGTGTGTTCTTGGTAAATCTGGGCAAACTTTGCTACGATTATGACCTTGGTGTCTGAATAAAAGTTGTATAAATTTGAGTTATCTTGCATTAGAAACTGGCCTCATATGATTTGGAGTTTATTTGTGCAAGATATGCACTTTTTACTAGAACTGCTCACTCTGTCAAAACAGAGTGTATAGGTATTTTCAACACTGCCATACTTTGTTTTGCATGTGCCTCTAGATGATCGAACTAGCTTCTGTACTTCAAATATGAACTGTAGTACTTTTAGTTTTGATGAGTTTCCCACTAGCCTCAAGTCATTTGGACGTCATATGAAATTATTATGATTTTTATACAAAAATGGGTCAGGCTGGAATTTGGTGAATTGTCCTGTTTTTCTAGCAGATTGTTCTTGGCCATTTTACCTAGGCTAAATGAACGAAATTGAAGATGAGTTGAACTGATGAAATGTTCATTTTTGAGTTATATTTGAAAATAAATTGGACCCATGTGATTTTATTAAGTATCAGACAAGTTATGAGCCGATCTCTACGGTTGCACAGGCTGAAATTTAGAGAATTGGTTTTGGGTCTAAGTTTGAGTTTTATTTGATATGTTTAAGGCTAGTATGTGACATTATGTTGTATTTGGAACTGTTATGGCCAGGTTTATTAATCCTGAGATTGAGTCGAGGATCACTTGGTAATTAGCTAACGGTTTGAGGTACGTAGAAAACGGGTTTTATCACAATGTCTGGCAAAGACATGTGATGTTCCCGGGTATGATTTACTTGTCATTACTTGCTCCTTATGTGACTATGTGATAAGTTGATTTGCAGTATGTGAATTACATGGTACATTGACTGCATGATATATGATGACATGAGATTTGAGGTGCATCACATGAGATTATGATATTGCATGATGCATTGACACGCATGGACATTGAGCATGTCATGTTGAGCATATTGATTTCGTTCTTGGTACCTATATCTTTTCTTGGTATGAGTGATGCGTGTCTGGGGATGATGGGCAGCCGTTGGCTCGGCAGGAGTGAGAGTGAGCTGAGGGATGCCGGAGCGACGAGCGTGCCGACGTCGCCCAGACACGAGGATGATGGACCGCCGATGGCTCGACTGAGAGATAGATCGGAGCGCGGAGCGTGTCACATCCTGCTCGAGCACTGATGAGTGATTGATGATTTCCTTTGGACCCTTGAGACAGGGATATTCGAGATTTGATACCCTTCATGTGCATTTGCATTCATGCACGGCATACATCGCATGTTATTTGTCATACACTGTGATTTTATCTGTTTCTCGTACTGGGGTTCTGACCCCCTTCGCGGGGGCTGTCATGTCTTTGTTGGATGGACATGACAGGTGGTACAGGTGGACGTACTGTGGATGCTCGAGACGAAGCATCGATAAATACCAGAGCTCCTTGAGAGCGAGCTCAGGTATATGGTTTATGATTTGAGTCCCAGTAGTTGTTTAGTATTTTTACTTATGTTTTAAATTACCGGGGTATGCCCTGAGTATCTATATTTTTAAGTATTACTTTACTGAGAATTGATATGTAATGCTTATGCGATGAATATCATGTTAGATGTAAAACTGGAAATACATATTTTCACTATTCGGAAATGTTTTAGAAACAAAATGCGAAAAATTTTGAGGGTCACTTTTTGAAAGTTTTTAACTAAATCTTCCGCTGTTTACGTTAATATAACAATCGTGTGTTAATTAAACCTATGATTAGGACCGGGCCCTCACAGTTGGTATCAGAGCATAATCTGGGATATGCTCGAACCAGAGTTAGGACACTGAGAATAGACACAAATGAATTGTTTGTGCATGTGTCTGACTATCTGATTTATATGCTCTTGCCTGCTATGTTTACATGTTCGATAATGAAGTTTAAGACATGTAATGGATTATTGAGCAGGGATAATTAGTGGTCATATCTCTGAATATTTTAATATGCTGAGTTGCTCATAATCTAGAGAATGTGAATGCTGAGTTGCATATATTATGCTGAGTTGCATATAATTTTGAGAATTTTATCTGTTAGCACTGATAGTTGCTGATAGGATGTTGATGTAGAATGAATGATGATAACATCTATGACTTGAGATGTATGAATTATGTTGGACAGTTAGTGTTTGGACAGGTAGCTGTGATATAGACTTTAAGAGTTACTATCGAACCTGTAGACACTATAAACTGTTAATCGCACTATAATTTAGTGATAATGTGGCCATTATTGGAAATTGTATTTATCACTTTGGGATTTAATCCTTATGATTAGTGGATGCCACTAGAATTATTTAGAACACTTTTTGTCGATTGACATCGGGAATTTAAGTCTAAAAGACCAAGGTTATACGTATGAGTTTACGTCAAAACCTGTGTACACCAAGATGATAATTTAGAACTTGAGAATATTGAAACTAGCAAGATTTCAACTGAAGAATGGAGTGTAGTTGTTGTGAGAAACAACGAGAATTGTTTGACTGAGGACTTGGATTGGGGGACTGTCGTAATTCAGTTCTAGTTTATATGTCCAACTTATGAATAAATACTACATGATTAACTCTTCTAGATGAGAGTATCTAGAGTAATGGTAGTGATGGAAGAAGAGTTTTCCCTCTTGTTGACACAGGAAAGAATATTTACGAGAAAGTCATGTTGATTACATGGAAAATGATAAACGTTTATCGTGGACTTGAGAAATGGAAATATCTGCTTAATCTCAATAGCTATTCACTAGTGAAGAGATTAGATTTTGACTAAGGAATAAGACACCGATGTGGTGCGAAGTAATTAGAACTGGATTAAAGATTAATGAAGTGACTATCATTGGGATAATCCAAGTAATCCTGGAAAAGTTTCAGAAGTATCACTCAAATTTATCCAGCTCTAGTAGTTCTAGAGGACTATGAAATTGTAGAATACCAAATCTTTTGAGGTCACTGTGGATGTAAATATCTACTGATCCATTTGAAAGAATAATAAGAACTGATATTGATTGTGGCCAGTCAGAGCATGTCTGTTACTTACTCGGGAATAGATGCAGCCATAACAACAAATACCCTGAGCTAGGGGTAGATATCATGGTGGAGTCTTTACGACCACTCGGTTTCAGCAGCAGTAAATTACCTGTAGACCAGAGAGTATACCTTGACAATGGGATTGAGATGTCTCCAGGATATATAACCATTTCGATTTTGGCAATGATAGAGATGCTAGTGATCACAGATACATGTTGTGTATTGGTCACATGGCACGAGTTTGATTTGAGATAAAATCATTGGTTTCATATATTGCATCAAATGTGCATTAATAATGATGATTGGGAAAATACATCAGCAGTGATAATTATTCTATCCACACTTGTAATAGTGAACTGCAGATTACAGTTTGTTGATAGTGTTGTGGATTTGAATTAAATGATGTTGTCGAAATATGGTTTTGATTGTATCAAGGGCATGGATACTCTGATAAATTTTGAGATATTGCAAGTTGATTTCAGAGTATAATGAATTTTTGATTATATTGTGGCTACAAATGAAATGTATATCGCCACGAATAGCAAGCTAAGATATTGATAGTATCAGCTATGAAAATATTATGGTTGAAATACTTGGAAAACGAGGGATAATTGATAATAAGCAGTTGATGCTTATCAAAAAGAGTCGAGCTTGACTGATATTATAGAGGTAAGAAAACCTACCAAGATTTTCCTGAGGAAATGAAAGAATTTTCACTAAAGAAGGAAATTGATTTTAACTATTCGTTGATGACAAGGAATAGATTTGATATCAAAAGCACTGTATGGAATGTCATCAGCAGAGTTGACAGATATAGATGAATAGTTGATGAATATCCTCGATACTGGTACATATGTCTGAGTATGTCACCTTGAGGGAACATCAGTATTGTTCGTGAAGAAGAAAAATGATATGATGAAGATGTGTATCGATTAAAGGTAGTTGAATCGGGCTATTGTCAAGAATAAATACCCACTACCTAAGATCGAAAAGTAACTGATCAAGTTGTAAGGAACTTTATTGTATAAGAAGAATGATTTTTACTCTGGTTACCATCAGTTTGAGTCAGAAGAGAAAATGTTCTCTAGGCAATTGGTCAAACCAGATATAGACATGTTCTCTAGGCAATTGGTCAAACCAGATATAGACATTTTGAATTTTTGGAAATGTCGTGTGGTCTGACAACTATACCGGTAGAGTTATGAATTTGATGAAGAAAATTTTGCGTAACTTTTGGGCGGAAGTGTAATCATATTCATCAGTGGTATACTAGTGTATACGAGATCCGGAAGGAACCACACAGAACACATGTGATTGATTTTTCAGACGCTTCGTGAAGCTCAAAGGGTGTACCAAGTTAGTGAAATGTAAATCTTGGTTGAATCAAGTGTTGTTTTGGGATAGGTGATATCATCTCACCAGATACCTATTGATTCCAGTAAAGTAAAGATAGTACTAATTTGGCCAAGACCAATCATTGTACTCAAGATGAAAAGTTTTATGAATTTTGACAGATACTACAGGCTTTTACGGAAGGATATTCTAGGATAGCCTGTCTTATGAACTAATTGACCAAGAAGAAATTTGATATTCGTTTGGTCAGATGAATGAGAAAGCAATTTTCATAACTGAAGCTGAAATGGACTACAACCTCAATGTTGTTTTGGTTTAACTGGTTCAGGGAGATATGTAGTTGTGCAAAGACGTATGTCAAAGATTTTAAGATATGTTCTAATGTATCATGAAAAGATAATTGCATATTCTTGAGATATAAGCGATGACTGGATTTATTAAAGAATTTGACTTTGATAGTCAATATAAATCAAGGAAATTGAAACTAGTAGCAGATGCACTGAACCTAAAAGTGCAAGTGCAATGGTAGCATCGATGTTTGCTTTGCAGTTTGATAACCTCTGATTTTGACGATCGGAAGGACTCAAAGGACATACCCATACAGATATTGATTGAAGAAATTGGTTCTGTCTTATCAACCAAGTAAATTTAGTATGCCATTTAGTGGTGGTTGCGAATGAAAAATCAGTATATAGCATCGAATTTTACTGATTTGAAAGACGTATTACAACAGAAAGCACACTATAGAGAACATAGTGTTATTCTGGGAATGATGAGATGTATCATTCTCGAGATCCTATTTATGATGAGATGGTATAAAGAAAGAAATTTTTGAATTTTGTGGCAAATTGTTTGACATGCCAGCAGGTCAAGATAAAAATACGAGACCTAATGGGATAGTACAGGATTTGTAAGTACCACAATGAATTTGGGAAAGTTCTAGTTTTGAGTTTTATAGCTTAAATATTTACAAACAGAGATTGTGAAACAAGTTGAATCGAAATTGATTGACTATTCAATACTAGATATTGATTTCATGTGATAGTCTATATGTCTATGAGAAGACGAATGTGGTTTAGTTACAGTGAGTTTCTGTAATAGATGTATCTGATTGAGATCCGAGGATAATATCAGAATTTGAAACTATTTTCAGAATGTAATGGATACTAAGTTAGCAATGAGTATTGCTTAGCATACCCATACAGATGGATCAACTGAGAAAATATCCAGACCTTGGAAGTTATGTCTCGATTAATAGTGGTGAATTTAGTGGGAATTGAAAGAAATCATTATTCACCAGTAGAATTTTCCTATAATTTAAGTTTCAGAAAACTTTTGGGATGGAATCGGTTCAGGTTTTGCAGAACCAGAATTACCGATCGCTGATGTGATAGAAAATTGATAAGAAATTTTGGCATAACTTGAGATTGTTGAGAAATGCCAGGAACGATAAATTTTCTGCGAAAACGATTGAAATTGGCTTAAAGTGAGCAGATTTGCTACGCCAAAGAGAAATATATCGTTAGACTTCGAGTTGAGAATCAGGTAAATATGGAAATATTACATTTGCGATGATCAATATGATTCGTTAAGTGAGGTTTGATGTTGCCTTGATATTTTGAACTTTGTGGAATCATAGAGAACTTTGATTAAGTGGTAGATCGTTGAGACGACCACAACAGTTGCCATTGATACATGATGATCCTTATGTATCTATGAATGAGATTGAGACACTCATATGTTGTGATTTATTGAGTTATACTCAGTTTGCGATTTCGAGGACGAAATCTTTTTAAGAGGGGAAGAAGTGTAAGGCCCCGATGCTAATTAGTCCGGATTAACAATGATTAAGCAAACCCGGATAATTAAAAGTTAAGACTTTGAATTAAGGTGTTCCGGACCATGATGAGTCAACCAACTAGTGGAACATGTTTTAGTGCATGAGCATGTGCATGATCACATGGCACTTGGAGAACACATGCCACTAATTAATTTAACTCATGTTTAATACATGATTTTGTACCAATAATCTTGCAAGATAATGATGTATTGACACATGGATTCCACAATACATCAAATGAATTAAAATCCCACATTTTGGCTTAGGAAGCCACGCCCCTTACACATACAAAATCAGATTTTTGGTTTCATTTTCACCATCATCTTCTCTCTCTTCAACCCATCAATTTCTCTTCCTTCTCTCCTCTTTCTCCCACCTTCTATTTCGAAAATTTGCAGCCCTTTTTCCTACCAAATTCTTGTGAAATCTTTAGTGCATGTTACATGCAATTAAGGTTTTAGAAGCTACAAGGCTAGGGAAGAGGAACCCATCAAGAATTTTCTAATTTGGAACAAATTGGAGAGGTGAATGCTTGGATTGAGCTAGGTTGATGGTTTGTGCATCAAATCTTCAAGAGGAGTGAAGGTATAACACTTTTATTGAGTTTTACATACCTTGGTGTTGTTTAAGGATCGAAATTTATGAGTCTTGGCATGAGAAATGTAGAGATAACTTGCTGTCAGAAAGTGTGCAACAGATTTCAGCATGCATATATCTGTCATTTCGAATTTTGGGTTTAGTTAAGTTTCGAATTTGAGGTTGGGGTTCAAATACAAGTTGTAGCTTGTTGGAATACCTTCGATTTGACAGTAAATTCGACTAATTTGGAGTTTCGATGAAAACATTATGGTCATTTTACCAATATGTGTGAAATCTGGAAATTTAGTGCATGCGAGTTCATTTATGTTCTGTTCTTCGAGTTTCTGGGTAGATTGGTTTCCGAATTTGATGTTGGTATTCAAATAAAAGTTGTAGATATATGTTTTTTCGTCCTGTGATTAAAATTCGAGACGATTTGGACTTAAAATGAATGAGTTATGATGTTTTTTACCACAAGGTGCACAATCTGGAACATGCATGTAGGCGGGTTGCACATGCAGTGTGTTCTTGGTAAATCTGGGCAAACTTTGCTACGATTATGACCTTGGTGTCTGAATAAAAGTTGTATAAATTTGAGTTATCTTGCATTAGAAACTGGCCTCATATGATTTGGAGTTTATTTGTGCAAGATATGCACTTTTTACTAGAACTGCTCACTCTGTCAAAACAGAGTGTATAGGTATTTTCAACACTGCCATACTTTGTTTTGCATGTGCCTCTAGATGATCGAACTAGCTTCTGTACTTCAAATATGAACTGTAGTACTTTTAGTTTTGATGAGTTTCCCACTAGCCTCAAGTCATTTGGACGTCATATGAAATTATTATGATTTTTATACAAAAATGGGTCAGGCTGGAATTTGGTGAATTGTCCTGTTTTTCTAGCAGATTGTTCTTGGCCATTTTACCTAGGCTAAATGAACGAAATTGAAGATGAGTTGAACTGATGAAATGTTCATTTTTGAGTTATATTTGAAAATAAATTGGACCCATGTGATTTTATTAAGTATCAGACAAGTTATGAGCCGATCTCTACGGTTGCACAGGCTGAAATTTAGAGAATTGGTTTTGGGTCTAAGTTTGAGTTTTATTTGATATGTTTAAGGCTAGTATGTGACATTATGTTGTATTTGGAACTGTTATGGCCAGGTTTATTAATCCTGAGATTGAGTCGAGGATCACTTGGTAATTAGCTAACGGTTTGAGGTACGTAGAAAACGGGTTTTATCACAATGTCTGGCAAAGACATGTGATGTTCCCGGGTATGATTTACTTGTCATTACTTGCTCCTTATGTGACTATGTGATAAGTTGATTTGCAGTATGTGAATTACATGGTACATTGACTGCATGATATATGATGACATGAGATTTGAGGTGCATCACATGAGATTATGATATTGCATGATGCATTGACACGCATGGACATTGAGCATGTCATGTTGAGCATATTGATTCGTTCTTGGTACCTATATCTTTTCTTGGTATGAGTGATGCGTGTCTGGGGATGATGGGCAGCCGTTGGCTCGGCAGGAGTGAGAGTGAGCTGAGGGATGCCGGAGCGACGAGCGTGCCGACGTCGCCCAGACACGAGGATGATGGACCGCCGATGGCTCGACTGAGAGATAGATCGGAGCGCGGAGCGTGTCACATCCTGCTCGAGCACTGATGAGTGATTGATGATTTCCTTTGGACCCTTGAGACAGGGATATTCGAGATTTGATACCCTTCATGTGCATTTGCATTCATGCACGGCATACATCGCATGTTATTTGTCATACACTGTGATTTTATCTGTTTCTCGTACTGGGGTTCTGACCCCCTTCGCGGGGGCTGTCATGTCTTTGTTGGATGGACATGACAGGTGGTACAGGTGGACGTACTGTGGATGCTCGAGACGAAGCATCGATAAATACCAGAGCTCCTTGAGAGCGAGCTCAGGTATATGGTTTATGATTTGAGTCCCAGTAGTTGTTTAGTATTTTTACTTATGTTTTAAATTACCGGGGTATGCCCTGAGTATCTATATTTTTAAGTATTACTTTACTGAGAATTGATATGTAATGCTTATGCGATGAATATCATGTTAGATGTAAAACTGGAAATACATATTTTCACTATTCGGAAATGTTTTAGAAACAAAATGCGAAAAATTTTGAGGGTCACTTTTTGAAAGTTTTTAACTAAATCTTCCGCTGTTTACGTTAATATAACAATCGTGTGTTAATTAAACCTATGATTAGGACCGGGCCCTCACACACCACATCATAGCCTTCTTGGCTAACTGGAATTCAGCTAAACGCAACCAAGCAGTCTTGGCACATGGTGCGGAGACAAATATCTGTTCCACACGTTCCAGCCATTCCTCCGCCAATTCTCCTGATTCAGTCCCCTCAAACCTGGGTGGCTGATAGCTCAGAAACTGTGTCAATGTCAATTCTCCAGGTAGCAGTACCTGTTCCACTGGCCCTTGCTCAATCGGTAGTGGTGGCACAGGCGCCATCCGTACACTCGCATTGCCACTCATGGCATCCCCAACATCCTCATGTAACCCTCTGTCTGTCATAGCTGTAGATCAAGGGTTAACAATAACATTCACAAATATATGTAACATGTTAGAAGAACATCATATGCCAACTCCTAACATGCTATTACCATTCTCAAAGTGTTTAGGTAACTCCCTAATACACTTCCTCTACCCATGTTCACCCCGTTCTCGAACCACTGCTCTGATACCACTAATGTGGGGCCTGATTTACTTAATCCTTATGTATCCATTAAACATACATATGTGAGTCTGAATTAAGTAATATACCATGCACGGATTAAGAGTTCATACTAGTTAAGTTGTTTACAAGGTTATCAAAACCCTAACAAACTATACATATCATGTACATAAACAACCTAATTCAAAAGAACTCCTAGGCAGTGGTTCCCCTCGCAGCGGAAATCATGACTCACGCTCCCCACGTCTATGAGTCCCTACAGAAACATTCACAACGTGAGTATAGATAACAACTATCTCAGTGCAATATCAAAACACAATATCAATATCAATGATAAAGCACAATAAATCAGATAACGTGAATGTTCTGTATCATGCATCCACAAATGCACTATGTCATGACATGTCTCAACAAGTTCCCTATTATCACGAGTCTCATATGATATGCCTATTCAGCTCAATATGTCAGTGAAACCACATCACATCTTCATATTAGCAGCACATATCATAGTATCATACTCATCTGTGATAATAACCAGAGTATATACCCACACCAGGCGTATATCTCTCAAGCCAAAGCATATGTAGTATATCTATCGTGGCAACGATCCCAGCCCAAGCATATGCCCCACACTAGCATATCTATCCAGGCACCGATCCCAGTCAAAGCATACGCCCAATACTAGCATATCTATCGTGGCAGTCAAAGCATATACCCCACCAGGTATATCTATCAAGACAATGATCGTACCAAAGCATATACACATATCTATCAAGGCATCCATACCACTCATATGAAATCTATGTATGCACATGCATATGATACTACCAATCATATGACACAACGATAACATAAATCATATGATATCAAAACCATAATAGCATCATCATATCATATCTATACTCCGTACGTCAACACGTACCTGTACTGCGACACAAACGAGATAAAGCAGTTGTCAATAGCTAAGTGCCTCGTTGTCCTGTCCCCTGTGATGGTGCTACAACAATGCCAACAATATATCATGTTATCATAGGCATTAAAATCAAATTCCACAAAATATTTTATTTTTCAAAATATTAACACTGGCGATCGATCGCGATCAACACCGATCGATCGCCAAAACTCTCTGCCCCCCTCGCGATCGATCGCAATAACTTGGCGATCGATCGCCACAATGCTCTGTTCATCGCGATCGATCGCGACACTTTCACCGATCGATCGCCATCCAATTTCACCGCCTTAAAATGTTACTGTCATCGGCGATCGATCGCTTACTCGCACCGATCGATCGCCGATGCCCAGAAAAGTGAGAGCATGGCGATTTTCAAACTTATCTCCATGAATCTTCTCCTACACCTCATATTAAACCATGTCAACATGTTTCTTGCAATACCTAGGAACATATAAACATAAATCTAACATCATAGATTCCAATTCCTAGCATATAAACATGTTATGATTGTACACATGCACACTTGAGCTTTTCCTTCACATATATCAACATTAAGAATAATTCAAGTATACAACTATGAATTTCTTACCAAGAGGCTAAGAAATCACTTCACCCAACTTCCTAGCTCACTTCACAAGTGAAAATCCAAGCTTTGCCTACCAAAAGCTCTAAGGGTTTGGAGAGGAGCTTGTAGAGATTTTTAGGTGAAAGTGGTGTATTATGTGATTTTGCCTCCATCATGCACTTGATATAAGGTCATTAAGTCCTTAACTTACTTGATATCATGTCATTTGGAGATAATTACATGTTAAATCACATGTACATGAAATGAACCTCACATTCAAAATGAAACTCTAATTCACATTAAAGTCATATGCATACTCAAATGCAAACTCATATGCACATATTGATGCACCTTCAACTCTTAATCCATAATTCATATGTTTATATTATGAATGCATTACACACCATGTTTCATGCCTTCCCATATTTCATTTCATATATGAATCAATTCATTCTTGGTTCCACTCGAACCCCCAGTTATCATATCGTCAAGTGACACCATAATCATATCATACGTGTATTAAACAAATCGAGGCATTACAATTCTCCCCCACTTATTGAATTTCGTCCTCGAAATTGTAGATACATAACATGCATATTAAAATACGCAACTCAACAATCCTACGATATGACAATAGGAAACATGATCATGTATGCAACAGTATCATAAAACTGTAAAATCATACCAGTAATTAAATCCGGATACCGTTGCATCATATGCTGCTCCGTCTCCCACGTTGCCTCGTCGACACCCCTTCTGTCCCACTGTACTTTTACCATAGGAATCACCTTATTACGCAACCTGCGTTCAGCTCGATCCAAGATCATAACCGGTCGTTCCTCATACGACACATCTGTATCCAACTGTACCTCAGGTAGCTGTAAGACATGACTCGGATCTGGTTCATACTTCCTCAACAGTGACACATGAAAAACATCATGAATACTACTCAAGGCCGGTGGTAGTGCTAAGCGATATGCCAACGTACCAATACGTTGCAACACCTCATATGGACCAACATACCGTGGAGACAATTTTCCACGCTTACCAAACCGTACTACACCTTTAAAAGGTGAGATTTTCAAGAACACACGGTCACCAACTTGAAATTCAAGTGGTCTACGTCGCTTATTGGCATAAGCAGTCTGTCTATCCTGAGCAGCTTTCAGTTTCAATCGAATTACTTTTACTTTCTCTTCCATGTCATGAATCATATCCGGTCCATGTAAGGAAGACTGATCCACATCATCCCAATACAATGGCGATCTACATCGTCGCCCATACAAGGCCTCAAATGGTGCCATCTGTATACTAGCCTGATAACTATTGTTATATGAAAATTCCACTAATGGCAATGACTCTTGCCATGAGTTATCAAACTCTAATACACAAGCACGCAACATATCCTCTAGCGTTTGTATCGTACGCTCTGTTTGTCCATCCGTCTGAGGATGATATGCTGTACTCAACCGCACTTCAGTTCCCAACGCTGTTTGTAACCCTTCCCAGAAATGAGAAGTAAATCTCGGATCCCTATCCGATACAATGGAAACTGGAATACCATGTAGTCTCACTACATGTTGAATGTACAACTGTGCCATTCTCAGATATGTATAACTCTATGCTTGACAGAAAGAAAATCAATAACTGGCATCTGTATACTCACCAGTATACCTGCCTAAGTACTGACATCGCATGCATATTCAATGCACTCGGCTCGGGTATCTACAACATACCCCTAAGCCCCAAACACAACCGTCAATTCTGAGTCATTCCCTATCCAGTGAAGAACGATAATCGACGATCAACAACACGGTGTGATTCTCAAGATCAACACCACACGTACCAACTCACCGAATCTTTCAAAGATTTCCAAATAGGTATAATACTACCTCCTTCCCCACAAGGGAAATGCCATCGAACTCGAGATTCACAAGTCTCGAACCACTGTTCGGAAAAACTGGATACAATAACACCCATTTCATCCTAAATACACGGGTTCCCTCAGATCGAGTCAATAACGACCTGATGACTCTCTCGTTGGTACTCCAACATCATGAGCTGTCCCAGACAAGTCTCACCAAAATTAAACATAAACGTATACACGTTTCAGTGAGGCATGCACAACCTCAACCTCAAATGACATGGTGACTACTAGAGTCCACCACAATCCACATCGTATCACCTTACGATTTGCCAAACTTGATTCCAACGAGTAGTATCATGGCTCCAACAATCACACTATATCATTACCACGATATCTGGCTAGCAAAGCGCTGTCTCCATAGGCTCATATCAAGCCCACCAACAAACCATATGTTCCATCTCGGTATGCCATACCGTACAAACCGTTAGAGTAATGGGTCATTGCCCGACATATCTCTAAAATACCAAGCACAATGGACAACCCGGTGTCCTTGCTCACTTATGATGCAGTTGTAATCCATTAAGACTTATCCCACAGCCTCAGGGTGGGTGCAACCATGTCTACCCTACATCACAACACAAGCGAGTAGTTTCCTCAATGACTACTCTTACCACCAATCACTTGGCCCTAGCCAAACCAACGAGCATACCCAAGGGTATCATTGCTCGACAAATATACTTCGAATATGTGCTGCGGTATAATTCCTATACGGCGCACCCAATAGTTCCTCGAGCAACTTGCTCGGCATAATGGTCTCGTCAACTAGTGACTCAGACACTACCATGTGCCCACCAAGGCACTCAAACCATATAACCAAATACATAACATAAATGTATTAATCATCAAAACGACGCCACACGTCTACATAGAACATCAACTATGTCATCGTCATCCCGTGACGGCATATGTCAACATATGACATCCGACTAACATCGTCAAACATACGACGGTACATGGCAATACACGACATCCATAATCTCATCGTCAAACACATGGCATATATATAGCAACACATAGTATCCACAATAATGCTAACACAAGTAATATGCCATACCTCATCACTATCAATATAGCGGCATACCTGTCTCCGTCGCTCGATAATAGTACGTAGTCAGCACCCATCGCTCGAAGGCGGCAAAATCCTGTGCTGAACGCATAGCGGCACAATCCATCGCTATAGAATCGACGGCATGACACCTCGTCATATAATAAGTGGCATGAAACCTCACTATACACCTGAGCATGAATCATCGTCCACATAATAGCGGAAAGAGGCATCGCTAGCAATATATCCGGCGGCAAGAACCATCGCCAATCAATATAGTGGAATGAACCATCGCTATCCATATACATGGCGGCAAGAACCATCGCCAGTCAATATAGCGGAATAAACCATCGCTATCAATATCCATGGCGGCAAGAACCATCGCCAGTCAATATAACGGCATGAACCATCGCTATCAATATACATGGCGGCAAGAACCATCGCCAGTCAATATAGCGGCATGAACCATCGCTATCAATATACATGGCGGCAAGAACCATCGCCAGTCAATATAGCGGAATAAACCATCGCTATCAATATCCATGGCGGCAAGAACCATCGCCAGTCAATATAGCGGCATGAACCATCGCTATCAATATACATGGCGGCAAGAACCATCGCCAGTAAATATAGCGGCATGAACCATCGCTATCAATATACATGGCGGCAAGAACCATCGCCAGTCAATATAGCCGATCCCTAGTCATTGTCACGGTAGTGTATTTTAATGCCCCTCGCTCAAATAAAACATGCGGTACTCCCACCCCTCGCTTCACATATAGGCGGCATAGAATAACCTCGCTTAAATGGACATGCGGTACTCCCACCCATCGCCTCACATTTTAGCGGCAAATATTCTTTCCTCGCCTCATATGCTAACCACGCTTCAATGTGACATGCGGCACTCCCACCCCTCGCTTCACATTTTAGCGGCACAAAATAATAAATAGCGGCAAGCATTTAAAATCATCACTCATCCATAACAATGACTCATGGGATATTCACCAAGTATTTCATCCATACCTGCATCACAAAGCATAATCCATATACCAACATACATCATCATGAGTGTATTGTAATGCACCTCGCTCAAATGCGACATGCGGCGCTCCCACCCCTCGCTTCGACATTTGGCGGCAAAGCATTAAAATCATCACTACATGTACACATACATCCACAATGTATAAATCCATGATGTATATAAAATGCAGGTTACCGTTTCGTGTCTTTCAACCATGGCCTTAGCCTTTCGCATCATAGTGTTCCTACAGGAACAATTACAACCCATGAGCATACAATAATCCATATTCCCACAATATGATTATAATGAGTAAATGCATAAACTATGAGTACAAAGTACTTCCTGTATCCCAATGCATTTCGATATGCTCCACCTGGTTGTCCCTGTGTCACAACTCACAATCATAATCAACAGGTTATATTATGATTCTATAGATGTCATGACATACAATCGTTTCACTATGATCACATATCACAAATGCACATAAGCAAAATAGTTGTGTCACACAACACTAGCTACTATCATGCATAAATATGTGCTACCCATCCCTATCAGCATGTTTTAGGCCCTCAACAGCCCCAAAGAGCTAACCACTGCTATGATACCACTAATGTAAGGACCCCAAGCCCTTAACCCTTAATTAGTGTATTAACCATTATGTGTGGCACATGCTTTCAATAAAAAGTCAATCGGGAAGCTCAAATGATGCTTACAAAATTCCTTTAATATTCAACGTTATAAGATCATCTCTACTAACATATAGACTCATAGAGTTGCCCATTACCAACCCCATTTTGCCACTTTTTACATTGTGGACTTTTATAAAAATTTGGGCAGAGTCTCCCCGTAAATTGAGCTATCCCGAAATAAAAGCACAACACATAACATAATTCCCGGCCAGGGAAAAACATAATACTCATCAGAATGCAGCAATACCAAGTAAATTCCCAGCCAGGGAAGACGCCACACATAAGACGACAAAAGTGGGTTTCAACCCCCACATAATACACTAACGACTCTCATATCATTAGCAATTCTACCACAATTGCATGCAACATATAATGAAAGAGAGAAAGGCTCATGCCTTTATATACAACCCATATACAAACATAACCGTGCTCACATGCGAGCATCATAAATATGTATAAAACCCTCGGGTGTATATATGTACTCTATACGATACCGTGCTCCATCAAGCCCTGGTACCACGATCCTGGGAGTACATCCAATCAACAGCTCGAGCTCAGCTCCACAGCCATCGATGCACCTGTTTACCTGCCCCAACAGAGACAGCCCCCAACGGGGTGAGCATACCAATACACAAAATCTCATAATCACAATAATGAAATTCATAATTTACAACACAAGTAAATATTAATGAATTTTAAATGATACTCCCTGGATGGCAACATCCTCATCCGGGATTCCGTGTACTGTCCCTGTTCTCACAATCATCAAACTCATCAAATCTCATAAATCAGTAAATCAACACATTGATTTAACTCATAGCATGCCTGATTCTCAAGTATCAAAAATCAATGATTCCAAGTTCAATATACATACAAATATAGATATCTCAATATCTAGTACTGATTTCTCAATTTCGCTATCAATCATAGATAGTTCAAATGCCTAGCATTTATTTTACCAATTTTCCATTATACCTAGACATCTCACATGTCTTATAATGAGTACATGATCCCACGATCATTCTCAGGCATCTCAAATGCAGTACAATAGTCATATAGACTCAGTACCCCATATATATCAACACATATATGCATATAGCCATACCCACAACCATCTAATGCAATTACAACACATTATGCATTTCACAATTGCTATCACGTAAAGTAATGCTCGTACGTCGCACGTACCTCAAATTTCCGAAGTCCGAGCCAAACCTTGCTCGAGTTCCATGCTCCGAGGAACGATGTGCTAACACGATAAATTAATTCACAATTAATTATGAACATGCAACCCATGCTCAAGAACACCCATAACCCTCAAAAATATTGTCAACACACGACAATTAATCATTATCGAAAATCGCTCAAGAACACCCCACAAATTTTCGAACCTTCACAACACAAATCGAACCCAATATAAACACCATAATTCATCTAAAACATGAATTAATCAATTACTAACAAGAATCATCATTCCTTGTCAAAAATCCCCAAATTCGAACATAAACCCCACAATTTCGAACCCTAACTCACGCCACCAGCGCTCAAAATCGAACCATTAAGCAACAATTTTTCGAACCACAAAAGTCTGAAATAATCGACTCAAAACCAGCTTAAAAACGCCCCAAAAACATCAGAAAAATCGTACCAAAAACATACCAAAATCGCATCCCAAAAATCGGATGAACTCCAGTTTTCGAACCCTACGCTTTTCTGGCAAATCCGAACGCGATTCTCGACGAAACTTCAAATTGTTGGTATAGAAATGAGCGCCTCGGAGAGACGATTCCAACGGCGGGTGGCACGCGCCGAACGGCGGCCGGACGGCGGCGGGCGAACGACTTTTCTGCGCGGTGGTCGAAAGGGGATCGGGAATGCGCGGGAGGGAGAGAGAGATAATGTGCTGAAATGGATCCGATAATTAAAATCTCGGGTTCAACTGGTATATATAGCAAAAATACCCCGAAATACTAATATCCCCACAAATACATCATGATTCATTAAAAATCATCTGTTTTCAAAAACTCTCTCTCTAACTCAAAAACCCCCTACCGGTGCCCACACCAAGCACCCGAGATCCGATTCACACTAAAACCCAACTCACAGGTTTTCACCGAAATGAGAATACGATCTCAACCTCGGGATCCAACGATCCCAACTACTCAAATAGACGAGCCCGGAGGGCCCAACACCTCGATTAAACTCCAATTTGCCACGTAAAACAACTTTACGGGTTATTAACACTCCGGGATTAACATCCCTAATCTCTGGTCATCACAAGCATCGAGGGCGGCTAATATACGAAAGGAGATCTACTCTATTAGACAATACACTGGAGAGACACTGCATGAGTACTTGGAACGCTTCAAGAAGTTCTGTGCAAGCTGCCCACAACATCATATAAGTGAACATTTACTCATTCAAAACTTTAATGAGGGTTTGTTATCCAGTGACAGGAACTTGGTTGATGCTGCGAGCAGTGGAGATTTTGTGGATAAGACACCGGAGGATGTGAAAAACCAGATAGCCAACATGGCAGCCAACTCACAACAGTTTGGCAACTTTAGAGCTGAGCTAGCTCAAAGGAAACAAGGAGAGGTAAATGTGTCTAACATTGAACAGCAACTTATTAGCCTCACATCTCTTGTTCATCAAATGGCAAGAGGAACGGACAGACAATGAAGCCGTGTGGAATATGTTTGGAGATGAGTCATACCGCGGATTCATGCCCATCACTTCAAGAGACATCTGCTGAGCAAGTGAATGCACCAGGTGGATTTTCGGGGCAACCTCAATGCAAATCTGACCCACCCTTACTCCAACACATACAACCCATGATGGAAAGACCACTGTAAGGCCTCTCTACCTTAACAGTGAAATCAAGATATAGATAGGACTAAACATGCATTAAAGACCTCTTAGGGTTCCGGTTGTTACGTGAGCTTAATAAGGTTACAGGCCAAAATAAAACTTCAAAAGCCAATTAATTACATTCCCAATAATGAATGTTAGAGTGATAAGATTATACTACTCCTAGAGTAGAGACTATCCAAAAATTCCTGTAACTTATCGCCTTTCATGCCTCTTTTAGCTCACAGCCTCAACCCGACCCTTAGTCCCTTTGGTCCAAAAGTGTACCTACAGGAACAATTCACCATGAGCATATACATCACCAATTGATACAATCTAACATAATGAAATAAATAAGTGCATGAGACGATCAATAGATATGCAATCGAGTTTGAGGGGAAAGTGAGGGTTTTGGGAAATGATTTGGGGATTTAGGGTGAAGAGATAAAGTGAGGTAAAAAGGGGGTGAGGTAAAGGGTTAAAACCTTTTATTTAAACTTGTAAGGACCCCCGTGCCCTAATCCCGTTATTAGTGTATTAATCCATACCATTAGTGCATATAGTCATACTATCATGGGGAAGAGCCATATGCAAGTGCTACAACATATTATTGATCCATAAAATTTCTTGCATTCCATCCACATAATATGCAAATCCCCCAACCAATATTACATATATGACATGCACCCTCATAATACACTAACATGCTTGTAGTTCATTTAGCAATTCCACATTTAATTGCATGCAAACCATAAATGAACAGAGAGAAGCCGTAGTCCATTTATACATTCCATATACACGTAAAATTGTACTCACATAAGAGCACCCAATGAATAAGCGTGTATCTAATGTATAAAACACTCTACCGGATACCGTTACTGGTACTTCAATCCCGGAAGCACCTCCCAAGCACAGCTCGATCTCAACACTGGATCTGTGTACTTATTCAACCGGCTCTGGTACCTCGATCCTGGAAGTACCTCTATCAATAGCCTGATCTCAATTCCAAAACTACTGCTGCACCTGTAACACCTGCCCCAACAGAGACAGCCCCCACACGGGAGAGCATACCAATACCACCAATCCAATAATTATAACATTGCAATTCATAATTTACAGAATGTAATCGCCATAATTTAAATGATACTCCCTGGATGGTAATACCCTCATCCGGGATCCCCTGTATTGTCCCTGTTCTCAAAATAACCAAACTCATCAAATTCCCAAAGCCAGTTAATCGCCACATAGATTAACTAATACCGTTCTGTTATGCCATTTCCATAATCAAGATAATAGAATCATTATATAAAAGACCGTAAATATCACATAAATCAATTCAATGATTCCATGTTCCTATTTCATTGCTCGCTCCACAATAGCGGCATTTTAAACCTCGCGCACGCTCAACACTAGCGACGTCATAACCGATGGTCGCTCAACGGCGACGACATCCCAAATCATTACTCGCTCAATAGCGGCACCGTATAGTTCCCAATGTATAACCATTTGATGCAAATACCAATTACCATGCATATTGTTATCCATTTATAGCAAATATCATGCACCATGCATTTCCATACCTATCCGATGCAATTACCACATGCCACATATTTCAATGTCCATATAATGCAATTACCACACACCATGTGTTCCAATACCCGTTTAATACAATTGTCACATACCATACATTTCTACAGTTGCAACATTATAATAGGCCATGCTCGTACGTCAATACCTGTGGGGTCTTCCCACCTTAACAGTGATTAAAAGACATAAAAAGGACTAATCATGCATTAAGGTAACATCTTAAGGTTTTGGTTGTTACACGAGCTAACAGGATTACAGGCCAAAATACAGAACTTCAAAAATAATTCATTACATTCCAAAAGAATGTCATTTAGATTTACACTACTCCTAGAGTAGATACTAATCATAACTTGAATCCTATGCATTCCTGTGTCCCTAGTAGCTCACTGCCTCAACCCGACCCTTAGTCCTTTCGTCCAAAAGTGTACCTACAGGGACAACACATCATGAGCATATATAATCTTACTTAACATTATAAACATCATAGTATATGCATGAAACATTGGTTAAGTAATATGCTGGTTATACATTCACTTCTTATTGTTGTCCCTGATTTAGAATCATGCATATGGGGCATCTTACCCCCGTGGCATCTTACCACAATATCATCGTATGGCCTCTTACCATTTGGGGCATCTTACCCCGTGGCATCTTACCACAATACATCGCATGGCCTCTTACCATGTGGGGCATCTTACCCCGTGGCATCTTACCACAATACATCGCATGGCCTCTTACCATGTGGGGCATCTTACCCCGTGGCATCTTACCACAATACATCGCATAAATGTCATCATATAAGCATCGTATAAGCAATAAACATCATATGAACTTCATCGTATAAACATCATATAAACACCGTCATTTCATCGTGAATACTCATGCAAATAAAAGCATAGTCATAGTATAGAGATGTGTGTTACCGTCCGATGCCCGTACGCTTCTTACGTACCTTTTCAAAAGGAGGAGGAGTCAACAGACTTTATCTCCTTGATGGTGCTGGTACCTGGGATGGTTCTACAAGACCACATAATACCATATTAGATGCCTCAAAACCATCTTACATCATAAACTTAACAAAATAAAACATCATCATATTTTTCAACTTTCTGCCTCTCTCGATCGATCGGCCCTATGTCTCGATCGATCGAGACACTGTGCACAAAAAGTGCCTTAGCTTCCTGCCTCCTCGCTCGATCGATCGAACATTTTACCGATCGATCGAGGAGCTTCACCGATCGATCGAGAAATCCTTCGATCGATCGGCACCAAAATTTTGAAAACATGCTTAGACCTTCTGTCTCGCTCGATCGATCGGAAATAAATCTCGATCGATCGAGAGCTCTGAAAATCGGGATTTTTCCCCAGATTTTTGAGCACCTCATTTCATACCATCTTTTCTACCTCATAACACATCTTTTATGCTGAAACAAACATGTGAAGAACTTCATAAAATATCCATGTAAGCTCTTAAATCGAAGGTTTAACAAAACCTAAGCTAACATGCATCATAACATCATCATAAACTTCATCCTTAATCAACTTTTACAGAAACAGAGCATGTATCTTTTTGCCCAGATTTTCGAGCATATAGTTTCATAACTAGAAATCTATCACATAAGCCATGTAAATGCTCAAACAAACATGCTAGTAGCTACATAAAACTACCATGTAAGCATTCATATCAAGGTTTCACCCAAACCTATACTTAACATGCTTTAAAATCAACCCACCAAACCCAAGCCCAAACATAAACCCAGAAAAACAGGGTACCCACTTACCCCTCTCTTTTGCTCCTCTTTTTGCAAGGTTTTGAACACCTTCTTACCAAGCTTTTCTTCCCTTCCCCAGCAGCTTACAGGCACGATTTTGGGAGAGAAAGAGAGGAGGAGAGAAGGAGATGATTTGGCTGCAAAGTGGAAGCATGGGCATGACCAAGTGGGAGGCATGGGTGTGAAACAAGTGGGTTGACAAGTGGGGGATGGGTGGTGACCGAGTTGGGGGGGGGGGGGGGGTGGGGTGGTGTGGTTGGGGTGCCATGTGGTGTTTAATTGTATCCCGGTATATAGTACGATGTATTAAAATATCCTCACTCGATATTTTCTAACTTCATATAATTAATACATCCCTTAAAATACCCATCATGCTCCCCACATCATATCATCATAACATAAATCGTGGCCCCCAATTTAAATACACCATAACCCTTAAACACATCATAATTCATCGTCATAGAACATAATCATATTACATTTCGGGGGTATTACATTACTCCCCTACTTATAAGATTTCGTCCCCGAAATCCACATGCATCATCGTATCGAAACTAAACATAAAGACATACCAGAGAATAGTTCCGGATAGTGCTGCACCATATGCCGTTCCGTCTCCCACGTAGCCTCCTCGACGCCCCGACGATCCCACTGAACTTTGACCATCGGTATAACTTTACTTCGTAGTCTGCGATCCTCTCGATCCAGAATTCTGATCGGTCGTTCAACGTAGGACACATCTGAATCTAACTGTACTTCAGTAGGCTGTAAGACATGGGACGGGTCTGGCTCATACTTCCTTAACATAGAGACATGGAAAACATCGTGTATGCCAGAGAAGGATGGCGGTAGAGCCAAACGATATGCCAAAGTACCGATACGCTGTAAAACTTCATATGGCCCAACATACCTCGGAGATAACTTTCCCCGCATCCCAAAACGAACCACGCCCCTGAAGGGCGAGATCTTTAAGAAGACCCTGTCTCCTAACTGGAATTCTAGCGGTCGTCGCCGCTTATTGGCATAGGCCGCTTGCCTATCCTGGGCCGCTTTCATCTTCTGGCGTATCAACTTTATCTTACCTTCCATATCCCTGATCATATCCGGTCCTCCGACCGCTTTGCTAGTCAAGTCCTCCCAATACAGCGGTGATCTACATCGTCGTCCATACAGATCTTCAAAAGGGGCCATTTGAATGCTCGCTTGATAACTGTTATTATAGGAGAACTCCACCAGCGGCACTGAATCCTGCCACGGAGTATCAAACTCCAAAACACACGCCCTCAACATGTCCTCGAGCGTCTGAATGGTACGCTCTGTTTGGCCGTCTGTCTGAGGGTGATAGGCCGTACTCAGTCTCACCTCTGTGCCCAAAGCTGTCTGGAGACCCTCCCAGAAATGTGAAGTGAACCTCGGGTCCCTGTCAGACACTATCGAGACTGGAATACCATGCAACCTCACCACATCCCGTATATACATCTGGGCCATCTTCAAGTATGTATATGACATACTGTAAGGGATGAAATGAGCCGTCTTCGTCAGCCTATCCACGATCACCCAGATCGCATCAAATCCTGAGGCCGTCCTAGGTAAGTGGGTCACAAAGTCCATAGATATATGCTCCCACTTCCATTCAGGCACCTCTAAGCTCTTCAGCTCACCACCAGGCCTCTGCCTCTCTGCCTTTACCTGTTGGCAGATCAAACATCTTTTAACGAAAACGATTACCTCACGCTTCATGCGTCTCCACCAGAATTGATCGCATAGATCTTTGTACATCTTCTTTCCCCCTGGGTGGATACTGAATCGACTACTGTGAGCTCGCTCCAATATTCCTCTACGCAGTTCTGGTGTATCTGGGACTACCCATCGGTTGCCCAGTCTCAAGGAATCATCCTCAGCCACTCTAAACTTGGATGGTTGGCCTTGAAGTACCAATGATGTCCACCTCTGAACCTCACTATCCGACTTATGGGCCTTCCTGATCGCCTCAAATATGTCTGGCTCCGCCAATAGGGTCGACACTCGCACAGGCGACGTGTCTACATCGTAATCATAGCCCACTTGGCAATAAGACGTCATCAAGGCTGACAAACACATAACATCCTCTGCAGTACTATTCACCTTCCGACTTAAGGCGTCTGCTATCAAGTTTGCTTTACCTGGATGGTACTCAATTTCACAATCATAATCTTTGAGCAAATCCATCCATCTTCTTTGCCTCATATTCAACTCTGCCTGAGTGAATAAGAACTTCAGGCTCTTATGGTCCGTATATATAGTGAAAGACGTGCCATACAAGAAATGCCTCCAGATCTTTAAGGCGAATATGATGGCCGCCAATTCCAAATCATGCACTGGATACTTAGCCTCGTGTGGCTTCAGCTGCCTCGATGCATAAGCCACCACATGCTTATCTTGCATTAACACACAGCCCAAGCCCTGTAATGACGCATCCGTATACAAGGCGAACCTCTTATCCTCAGACGGAATCACCAGCACAGGCGCTGTAGTCAAACGACGCTTCAGCTCTTGGAAGCTTTCCTCACAAGCTTCGGACCAAAAGAAGGGGACTCCTTTCTGAGTCAGCTGCGTCAGGGGTTTGGCAATCTTCGAAAAACCCTCGACGAAACGTCGGTAATATCCTGCCAAACCGAGAACACTCCTTATCTCAGGTACAGAAGTGGGTGCAGCCCACTCCATCACAGCTTCAATCTTCCTTGGATCCACAGATATCCCGTGGCTAGATATGACATGGCCTAAAAATACCACGCTGTCCAACCAGAACTCGCACTTACTAAGTTTCGCATACAGCTGATGATCCCTAAGGATCTGAAGCACTATCCTCAAGTGTCTTACTTGCTCTTCTTCCGTCCGAGAGTAGATAAGTATGTCGTCAATGAAGACTATGACGAACTGATCCAAATACGGCTGGAACACCCTGTTCATCAAACTCATGAAGACAGCTGGGGCATTCGTCACCCCAAAAGGCATGACCAGGAATTCATAGTGCCAATATCTAGTCCTGAAAGCTGTCTTCTGAACATCATTTTCTCTTACTCGAATCTGATGGTACCCCGACCTCAGATCGATCTTACTGTAGAGCCTCGTACCCTGCAACTGATCGAACAAGTCATCGATCCTCGGAAGTGGATACTTGTTCTTTACTGTAGCTTTGTTCAACTGCCTGTAGTCAATGCATAGACGCATCGATCCATCTTTCTTCTTAACAAATAAGACAGGCGCACCCCATGGCGATACGCTAGGGCGTATGTAGCCCTTATCAAGGAGTTCCTGCAACTGTATCTTTAACTCCCTTAACTCTGCTGGTGCCATCCTATACGGGGCACGAGAAATTGCAGACGTCCCTGGTAGCAATTCAATCCCAAACTCGACCTCTCTCGTCGGTGGGAATTCGGGAATCTCCTCCGGAAAGACATCAGGAAACTCCGCCACTACGGGCACATCCTCAACCTTTAACTCCTTCCTCTTATCCGTCATGTCAACAACGTAGATAAGATATCCTTCATGACCTCGTTCCAATAACTGTGTCATCTTGACAGCAGATATTAACGGAATCTTCGGACGGGAACCATCCCCATAGAATGTCCACTGGACTCCCAATACAGATCTAAATCGGACAGTCCTTTGCCTGCAGTTTACCACTGCCTGATACTTGTTCAGAACATCGATGCCCACAATGCAATCGAAGTCTGTCATTCCCAACACAATCAAATCTGATCTTAACTCATTATCCTCAAAATAAATGAGGCCATCATAAACAATCTGATCCGTAGTCAAACTTCTTCCAGCGGGGGTCGAGACCATAAGAGGCATGGGGGACGGAGAAGTGCATATGTGGTGCCTTTCAACAAAACTCGTAGACACAAAGGAGTGTGACGCACCTGTGTCTATCAATATAAGAGCAGGGTGCGTAAATAAAAGACACGTACCCGCTATAACTTCCTCCGGGGCCGCCGTAGCCTGCTCCCTTGTCAAAGCATACACCTGTCCCTGAGGTGGCCCCGCGGGCTGACCTCCATACTGCCTTGGCACAAAAGGTGGCCGGTGTTGTGCCGTTCTGTCCGCAGGTCTCCCCGTAGAGCTCTGCTGTCTTCCCCTGTTGGGACACCGCCGAGCAAAGTGGCCTATGTCGCCACAGACATAACATCCTACGCAGTCCTTTGCCAAATGTGGTTGTCCACAAAGAGTGCACTGAACTCTACCAGATCTGTCTCCCTGAGACTGTCCTCTCCCAGATGGAGCATCATTCCTACCTTTCCCTTTCCATCGGTTCTCGGGCCTCTTGCCACTGAATCTCGATGCCGAAGTGTTCCCCCTAGGCTTAAACTGATCACCTCTGGGCTTCAAATTGTCAGAAGTGGATCTCTGAGGGGGTGCCGGAGGTGGCACAGCATCAGGATATGCACCGACTCCCAGTTCAGCTAGCTCAGCTCGTGAGAGTGCATCATCAAAACAAGCAGGGCCATAAGTGATCACCCTGTCATACAGTTCAGGCCTCAAGCCCTTCATGAAATTCCGCATCTTCGCTTGAGTGCTTGCAGCAATGTGTGGCACATATCGTAGTAAGGAACAGTAATGCAAAGCATAGTCAGATACAGGCATGGTACCTTGTCTTAAACTGGTAAACTCATCCTCCTTGGCCTGTCTTGCAGCGGCTGAGAAATAGCGGTTCAAAAACCGCGTTCGGAACATCTTCCAATTTACTTCCTGTCCCAGAGCCTCTTGCTCAATCACTGTGGTTTTCCACCACATCAATGCCTTCTTGGACAGCTGAAATTCTGCTAATCGGATCCAGGCCGTCTTTGCACAAGGCGCTGCCACAAATATCTGTTCGATCCTCTCTAACCATTCCTCCGCTTTCTCTCCGGATTCATTTCCCTCGAACATCGGAGGTCGATACATCATAAACTGAGCCAGGCTCAATTCCCCAGGTAGCAACTGCTGTTCAGAGGGTTCTTCGCCCAAGGCTGGTGGTGGCAATGGATTCGTACGCCCAGCACTTGCATTTACACTAATGGCGTCACCCACTTCTATATTTGCTGCCATGCTGCAACACAAGGGTTAATAACAACACCAAAAGCAGTTCATAAAGCACATCGTTAGATAATTAAACATGTTAGCATAACATAGAAACTTCATATGCAACATAAACATAAAACATGTTCAATAGTAAGTACTTAGCCAACTTATTGCTAAGGCTACCCTTCACTCATTCCCGAGTTATCTAACCACTGCTCTGATACCACTAATGTGGGGTCTTCCCACCTTAACAGTGATTAAAAGACATAAAAAGGACTAATCATGCATTAAGGTAACATCTTAAGGTTTTGGTTGTTACACGAGCTAACAGGATTACAGGCCAAAATACAGAACTTCAAAAATAATTCATTACATTCCAAAAGAATGTCATTTAGATTTACACTACTCCTAGAGTAGATACTAATCATAACTTGAATCCTATGCATTCCTGTGTCCCTAGTAGCTCACTGCCTCAACCCGACCCTTAGTCCTTTCGTCCAAAAGTGTACCTACAGGGACAACACATCATGAGCATATATAATCTTACTTAACATTATAAACATCATAGTATATGCATGAAACATTGGTTAAGTAATATGCTGGTTATACATTCACTTCTTATTGTTGTCCCTGATTTAGAATCATGCATATGGGGCATCTTACCCCCGTGGCATCTTACCACAATATCATCGTATGGCCTCTTACCATATGGGGCATCTTACCCCGTGGCATCTTACCACAATACATCGCATGGCCTCTTACCATGTGGGGCATCTTACCCCGTGGCATCTTACCACAATACATCGCATGGCCTCTTACCATGTGGGGCATCTTACCCCGTGGCATCTTACCACAATACATCGCATAAATGTCATCATATAAGCATTGTGATATCCCCGAAATAATTAATTGCATTTTGGACGTTAATTATGTTTATGCGATATTATGGTGATAATTAGATTATACGTTGGGACTAATTATCTTGGTACAATGCTTGTCACGTGGTAGGAGTGACCCGGTAGAGCATTTCGGGGTGCATGTTGTACATGTGAGGAATCTTGGGTGTTAAAATGGTTTTAATGATATGGATTGTGTTTATTTGGGAAAACATGATTTTAATAGGGATTTTGATGCATTGTGGTAAAATGCTTTTAAAATATCATGTTGAGGTATTTTCTATATCATGCTTGTGTCTTGATACACATTTAAAAACCATATCATGGCATGAGCCACTTGCATACCCCCTTTACATCACATCACCCTCTCCTTATCAGCTTTTGGCCCAAAATCTCATCCATCCATATTATCTCTTGCAAGAATACTTTCCATTTTCGTTTCTACATCTAAAGGAAAGGGGAAAACTTAGTGAAAGGGTTCATTGGGTGTTTTCTTGCTAGGAACTTGGAGCTCAAAGGGTAAGCTACCACCTTGGTTGAGTTTTGTTAAGTTTTGATTGGGTTTATAGCTTATTTTTGGGGATTTAAGGGTGGATCTTGGTCCAACATTTTGTTATGTTTGGAAGTTGCATTTTTAAGGTTGTTTTATGGCTTTAAGTTGAGCATGGTGGTTGTTCTTGGTTGTGCTTGTGTATAGGTGAGGTTGGAAGCTCATTTAAAGAAATTTCTCGCGTGAACAGGGCGTCTCGATCGATCGGAAAATGAGTCCGATCAATCGAGCAAGGCAGTGTCTGCCCAAGGCGAGGAATGAGCTTACCGATCGATCGAGATTTTGTCCCGATCGATCGGTGTGTGTAATCTCGATCGATCGAGATAAACTCTCGATCGATCGGCGGAGGCAGTACTTGGATGCCTGTTTTCCTTCACTTGGCGATCGATCGGACTTGGGGCCGATCGATCGGAAGGCTTATAAATGTGAATTTTGGTATTTTGTTCTAAATATTGATGTTTTTGGTAATGGTTCAATTATGGGTTTCTAATATGGATTCATGTGATTGTGTAGAACCATCCCAGGTAGCCACACAACAAAGGAGATAAAGTTCCACAATATCTCCACTTTTGGAACCAAGGTACGTAGTGAGACGTACGAGCATCGGACGGTAAAATGTATCTATTACGCTTTGTATTGATTATGCACTATGGTTGTGCACATGGAATTGATTATGCATTGTGGTTGCATATGGGGTATGTTTATACATCATGGATTGTATACATGATTGGTCATGCATTTTGGTTGCATGTGTATTGGATGCATTGTTGCATGTGATTGTGAGTCAGGAATTATATTCCAGTAATGATGAATACTTACCGCTAGTGGCGTAGCGATGTGAATACTTGCCGCTGTCATACCGTAGCGATGAGAGAATATTTGCCGCTAATATGAAGCGAAGAACACGACCGCTGTCATATTTATAGCGAGGGATATTAGTGCCGCTGGTATTGTCTAAGCGAGGGGTGTTTCCGCTGTCATGTTAACGCGAGGAGTATTATGCCACTGATATAAGAAGACTCGGGAAATTGAACACGGAACCTAGGGTAATCGGTGCATGTCATGACATACATAGTTGGTAATATAATCTATTGGTTATAATTTGGTACAGGGACAACCCAGTGGAGCTTTTAAATGTGTTACATACAGGAAGTGAATCACATTTATAATTATGCATTTGAATTGCTGTCATATCGTTGTGTATATGATTTTATACATGCTCATGGTTTTGGGGTTGTTCCTGTAGGTACTTTTGGGCGGAAGGGCTAAGGCGAGTTGGTGCAGTGAGCTAGTGCGGAGTGCTCTTGTAGCAGTCACATTCTTTTGTATAGTATCTACTATAGGAGTAGTGTAAAACTATAGGATTAACATTCATGGTTAAGAATGTAATTAATCCATTTTGGATCTTTATTTTGGCACTGTAATTTATTAGCTCAGAGCATCGATACAACCTTTATACTCTGTTTATGCATGGAAATTTTTAATTACGCCTTTAGTCCGCACTTAAGGAACTAGGGTCCTTACAAGCATCGTATAAGCAATAAACATCATATGAACTTCATCGTATAAACATCATATAAACACCGTCATTTCATCGTGAATACTCATGCAAATAAAAGCATAGTCATAGTATAGAGATGTGTGTTACCGTCCGATGCCCGTACGCTTCTTACGTACCTTTTCAAAAGGAGGAGGAGTCAACAGACTTTATCTCCTTGATGGTGCTGGTACCTGGGATGGTTCTACAAGACCACATAATACCATATTAGATGCCTCAAAACCATCTTACATCATAAACTTAACAAAATAAAACATCATCATATTTTTCAACTTTCTGCCTCTCTCGATCGATCGGCCCTATGTCTCGATCGATCGAGACACTGTGCACAAAAAGTGCCTTAGCTTCCTGCCTCGCTCGATCGATCGAACATTTTACCGATCGATCGAGGAGCTTCACCGATCGATCGAGAAATCCTTCGATCGATCGGCACCAAAATTTTGAAAACATGCTTAGACCTTCTGTCTCGCTCGATCGATCGGAAATAAATCTCGATCGATCGAGAGCTCTGAAAATCGGGATTTTTCCCCAGATTTTTGAGCACCTCATTTCATACCATCTTTTCTACCTCATAACACATCTTTTATGCTGAAACAAACATGTGAAGAACTTCATAAAATATCCATGTAAGCTCTTAAATCGAAGGTTTAACAAAACCTAAGCTAACATGCATCATAACATCATCATAAACTTCATCCTTAACCAACTTTTACAGAAACAGAGCATGTATCTTTTTGCCCAGATTTTCGAGCATATAGTTTCATAACTAGAAATCTATCACATAAGCCATGTAAATGCTCAAACAAACATGCTAGTAGCTACATAAAACTACCATGTAAGCATTCATATCAAGGTTTCACCCAAACCTATACTTAACATGCTTTAAAATCAACCCACCAAACCCAAGCCCAAACATAAACCCAGAAAAACAGGGTACCCACTTACCCCTCTCTTTTGCTCCTCTTTTTGCAAGGTTTTGAACACCTTCTTATCAAGCTTTTCTTCCCTTCCCCAGCAGCTTACAGGCACGATTTTGGGAGAGAAAGAGAGGAGGAGAGAAGGAGATGATTTGGCTGCAAAGTGGAAGCATGGGCATGACCAAGTGGGAGGCATGGGTGTGAAACAAGTGGGTTGACAAGTGGGGGATGGGTGGTGACCGAGTTGGGGGGGGGGGGGGGGTGGGGTGGTGTGGTTGGGGTGCCATGTGGTGTTTAATTGTATCCCGGTATATAGTACGATGTATTAAAATATCCTCACTCGATATTTTCTAACTTCATATAATTAATACATCCCTTAAAATACCCATCATGCTCCCCACATCATATCATCATAACATAAATCGTGGCCCCCAATTTAAATACACCATAACCCTTAAACACATCATAATTCATCGTCATAGAACATAATCATATTACATTTCGGGGGTATTACATTACTCCCCTACTTATAAGATTTCGTCCCCGAAATCCACCTGCATCATCGTATCGAAACTAAACATAAAGACATACTAGAGAATAGTTCCGGATAGTGCTGCACCATATGCCGTTCTGTCTCCCACGTAGCCTCCTCGACGCCCCGACGATCCCACTGAACTTTGACCATCGGTATAACTTTACTTCGTAGTCTGCGATCCTCTCGATCCAGAATTCTGATCGGTCGTTCAACGTAGGACACATCTGAATCTAACTGTACTTCAGTAGGCTGTAAGACATGGGACGGGTCTGGCTCATACTTCCTTAACATAGAGACATGGAAAACATCGTGTATGCCAGACAAGGATGGCGGTAGAGCCAAACGATATGCCAAAGTACCGATACGCTGTAAAACTTCATATGGCCCAACATACCTCGGAGATAACTTTCCCCGCATCCCAAAACGAACCACGCCCCTGAAGGGCGAGATCTTTAAGAAGACCCTGTCTCCTAACTGGAATTCTAGCGGTCGTCGCCGCTTATTGGCATAGGCCGCTTGCCTATCCTGGGCCGCTTTCATCTTCAGGCGTATCAACTTTATCTTACCTTCCATATCCCTGATCATATCCGGTCCTCCGACCGCTTTGCTAGTCAAGTCCTCCCAATACAGCGGTGATCTACATCGTCGTCCATACAGAGCTTCAAAAGGGGCCATTTGAATGCTCGCTTGATAACTGTTATTATAGGAGAACTCCACCAGCGGCACTGAATCCTGCCACGGAGTATCAAACTCCAAAACACACGCCCTCAACATGTCCTCGAGCGTCTGAATGGTACGCTCTGTTTGGCCGTCTGTCTGAGGGTGATAGGCCATACTCAGTCTCACCTCTGTGCCCAAAGCTGTCTGGAGACCCTCCCAGAAATGTGAAGTGAACCTCGGGTCCCTGTCAGACACTATCGAGACTGGAATACCATGCAACCTCACCACATCCCGTATATACATCTGGGCCATCTTCAAGTATGTATATGACATACTGTAAGGGATGAAATGAGCCGTCTTCGTCAGCCTATCCACGATCACCCAGATCGCATCAAATCCTGAGGCCGTCCAAGGTAAGTGGGTCACAAAGTCCATAGATATATGCTCCCACTTCCATTCAGGCACCTCTAAACTCTTCAGCTCACCACCAGGCCTCTGCCTCTCTGCCTTTACCTGTTGGCAGATCAAACATCTTTTAACGAAAACGACTACCTCACGCTTCATGCGATCGATCGTCGGACCTTACTGGCGCGAGGCGATCGATCGCTCAAAAGTAGCGATCGATCACCACCCAGCTGAAAAGCCCACTGCTTGCGCGCGATCGATCGCCAAAAACGGGCGATCGATCGCCGCGACCTGCAACTCGAAAAACACCATTTTTGAAAGCTTGAAATCTCCACAAATCATACCCCAACTCCTCCCAACTCAAAACCACAACAAATCCACACACAAGGACCTCCAACAAGGGTGCTCAACCCAAAATAAAACAAACCCAAAAGATTTTATGATTTTTTACCAAAAATCACCCAAATCAAACTAAACCCAAAACTCAACCAAAACCAACAAAATCACAATCCAAACGAAGATAAAAGTGAGGGGATGGAGATTACCAACTTATCTTCGAAGAATCCGGCTCCTAATTCGAGCCTCCGGCCATTTTTCTCCAAAGAGAAAAGATGAGGGTTGGGGAAAGGGGTGATACACGATAAGGGGGGAGAGGAGAGGGAGAGAAGTGATTCCGTGCCAAATGACGGAAATCTCGAGTCCAACGGGTATATATAGCAAAAATACCCCAACACACCAATACGTCCACAAATACATCATGATTCATTAAAAATCATCTGTTTTCAAAAAACTCTCTCTCCAACACCAAATCCCCATACCAGCCCCAACACAAAGCACCCCGGACTCCAGGTCCCACCGAAAACCCAAATCATAGGTTTTCCACCGAAATGAGAATATAATCTCAACCTTTGGATCCAGCGATCCCAAATGCCCGATTATACAACCTCGGGAGACCCAAAACCGCAATTAATTCCTAATTGCCACAATTAAAAATCCATCAAGGATTAATACTACACCGGGATTAACACCATTAAACCCCGGACAACACAATTATCCCCCACTAATAAAATTTCGTCCTCGAAATTGCACCGGTGTACTCCACGTAACACCAGGACTACACAAACAAAACAAAGCCAAGACCCCGATTCTGAACCACCTTAGAATTCGAATTAACAACTGCGAGAATACCAGTCTCGCACCATGTAAGGCCCAACACCTTAACTCGTCATTAGTTCATTTAAGACGTCGTATATGTATAAATTTTTCGTTTTCTTTTCATTCTTTAAAAAAGAATCGTTACATGCTTCCCATAATCCCATGACATAAATAATGTTCAACATTATATGATCATTTCTACCAACAAATAGACTCAAAGATTTCGCCCATTACACCACTTTTACATTGTAGGTTTTTTATAAAAATTTGGGTAGAGTCTCCCCACAAACTGAGCTATCCGGAGAGAAAAGCACTTCACATAATATAACTCCCGACCAGGGACAACACGATACTAAACAGAATACAGAAACACAAGTAAATTCCCAGCCAGGGAAGACACCACACTAAGAAGACAACAAAAGTGGGTTTCAACACCCTTATACAGTCCATATACAGATACAAGTGCTCACAGAAGAGCAACGAATAACGGATACACATCCGGATGCATAATTAGTATAAATACCAACCGCTCAACCTCGTATATCGGCTCAATCTCATACTATGCTTCTGGAAGCATCATCCAACAAGGTTCGAGCCTAGCACTCCAAAGCAGCATCGTTCCTGTTGTACCTGTTTCAACAGAAACAGCCCCCACACAGGGTGAGCACACTCCCACTCAATATTCAATCACAAATCAACATACAAAATCATAATGCAATAATTTAGATTATTCAAAACTCATAAAATATACTCCATGTACAATTCCGAGTTTGTATGTCTTCCACACACTGTTCCTGTTTCAAACTCACGCACTTCATAATGTCAAGTTTAGTATTGTCACTGAAAATGTAATACTCAACAACGCTTATGAATTCAATACAATGACAATATATTATTTATGCTCAAACATAAATAGTTCAACATCAATGTAAACCTGGTTATCCCAATGTAAACCTGGTTATCCCACCATCTCATTCTCGATATTTTCTCATATCGCCCATGCCCACGGCATCACTACTCAACAAGGAAAGTCGGATCACGTACCACTACGTGTCCCCCATAACTCGTATATGAAACTCAATTATTAAAGTCAACCACTTACCTGAAACATCATATTCAAAATTGCATGTATACATGAATGTATAGATACTAGATATACCTGCTCGTACGTCACCACGTACCTTAAGGTTGACGACGTGAATAAGCCACCCTACGTGTCCGGAGGCTCATGGAGTATCTATAAATCGAATGTACATTCCACATTAGCTCAATCATTCAACAGTCTCAACATCTAGTTAACATATTACACTTGTCACTTGGAATTATTATCTCTTTTTTAAGAAATGATATACACAAATCAATAACACTTCTCGCACTATCCGAATTTCCAGTTATAATTTTCATACTCGAATTATCTTTACAGACTCACTTTAATCAACTATACTAATCGAGTTAGTCCCCACACTTTAGAAATAACTCAATAAAGTAACATAAATCACTAATTCATGCTAGTACACACCTTCAAGTATATACATCACCACAATCATTAATCCATGTTATAACTCACACTACCATGTGTCTAACCCATTTGTTCACACACTACACATGTTCCAAGTTAAAAGGGTCTCAAATTAAAGCCAATACAATCCTAAACACTACCATGATATAAATCATAAAAGTAGACCTTCTTACCAAATATTTAGTAGAGTTTTTTGGCCAACACTTAACACCACTTAAGCATATTCTCAAACAACTTATGGGCATGATTTCAAGCACAAAACAGTCTAATAATCGAGCTACCACAACCAGAATTTCGAAGTACTTAGGGGCAGATTTTTCAACCAAAATCAGCAAGGAATTGAGCCAACTAGCAGTTATAAATTTTGAAGTAAAATAGCAAGATTCAAACCAAACATAGCAACCTCATTCTAGCCCCCAAAACATCATAATTTCTACCCAAAACAAGAGCATAATCGGTTCAGAATCAGCACCAATTTTCCAACCAAAACAACAATTATTCAAGCCATAAAATAGCAGGAAATTTTCGGACCATTGCATCATGATATCGAGCTAAAATATCATAGATTTTGAACCCAATTCAGTAGGAGTTTTCGAAATAACAGCATGATTCAGACTAACGAAAGCAAAAATCAAAGCAGTAATGATCTCAAGCTTAAGCAATGACATGTAAGGTGGGAAGAAGTTCAACAATGGTAACAAGTTTACATTGTGGTGGAAGCTTCACACAACAACAGACACCGCACACATCCACGCTGGAACATACGAGCGCACACACCATGGACGGCCAATTGGCGTCAAACCAGCTAAATTATAAGCAAGATTTCAGGACAATAACAACACAACCAATAACACTCTTTCCATGTAGAAATCGACCCACAAGAAGTAAAAATCCATGTGTAATAAGCATAAATTTCGAGAGTAGCACCTCTCCCAAAACAACAAGGAAAATCGAACCATTGGGGGAATATTCAAGGAACAAGAAACGATTAAGGAGTAATGAAAGATTTTACATACACAAACCTTCATGAAATTGCCACAAAATCGTTGGGAAATCATGGCTCTAGTTGCTTAACTTCATTGCGGTCGAGAGAAGGGGAGAGGAGATGAGTCGGGTAATGAGAGAAAAAGAGGGAGAGAGAACCCTAGTCTTATATTTAATCCCCACCATACTAATGCAATCTCATCTCAACATTAGATTAAATCCCTACCCTCCAATTATTATCTCATATATTTATTTATGTAAGAAACCCTTAAATTAATTTACAAGGTAAATTCAATCCCGGAATCATTTATCCCAACTCCGTTACAAAATCCGATACCCAAAAATTAAATCATGACATATCATATAAACACCATAATTTAATCCGATTAAAGATTATTAATTATTCTGGACATCACACACCAAGCCCTAAAATAAGCAAACGCCAAAACCAATACAAACCCGAAAGATAACAACATACTTCGACGTGAATCGTCCCAGAAGTCAGTCCACCATGACTGAAAATCAACCAAACCTTCCTTGGTCTCGACATAGATATCTCCCCATGATATCTCCATCACTTGCCCACGATGCTTAACACGCATCGTTATGATGAGGACTACTAACATACGACAGTATACTCACAGAAAATCCGTTTCTTGTTTCCCAGTCCATCTCCTCCTAAGGAGTAGTTGCAACACTTGCAACACGGATCGGGCAACCCACGGTCACCAATCCACACAAAGCACATCTCCGAGGATGTTTACACCAGTGTGTTCCAAGAAATCATATCTTGGTCCTGGCACACCATCAAGACCCCCACAAGGTCTCAAGTTCCACAGGGGACATGCAAGACAAACAATTGCATCCCTACACACGTGTCAACCATGACACTAAACAAACCCGAATCTCGGCCATCCCTCATTTATCCTTGGATCCAACAATCCTAAAATAGGAAGGCTATCGAATTATCCAACAAGAATTACCATGATTCCAAAACACGACGATCCCTCCTCAGGGGAAGTCAAACAACCTTCACGATCATTCATCAGAATGCATCGTGCCATTGAGATTACCGATCTCACGGTTCCAAAATCTCACACCGGAGATCCACCAAACCAAGCATACAAACTCGACGTTCCACAAGGAACAAAACAAAGTTGGCATTCATATACTCACACGGCATACATGCCCAACCACCAATCACAACATGCATACATACTGCAATAGACTCGGGTATCTCCAATCATACCCAAATCCCAAAACCAACTGACAAACCTGGATTATTCTCACCCCACGGAGAATGATGGTTTACCAACCAAAACCAAAGGGTGTGATTTCAACATCAGCACCACACAACCAAAGCAACGAATCTCCTAAAGGCTTCAACCGGTAGGTATATCAGTACCGCCTTTCTCTCAAGGGAAAAGTCATGAATCCATGATCCTCCAATCTTCGAACTATCGTTCGGAAGACCTGGATATATTTATACCAAAACATATCCGGGAACCCATAAATACACAACTGGTTAGAGTAGTGCATCAATACCACCATTACCCGACTCAAAATCCGTATACGCCATGTATACACATCCCAACGATGCTCTGTACTAATGCCATAGTACTCCACAAACGAGCATCTCCCCGGAGACGTCTCCTCAAACGTCTCACCGAGGTAAGAAATTCATTACTGGGTCCAACACCAGTAATGCTTACCATGGCTGATTTACGATCAATCCACGACCGATGCAAGCTGTCTCCAAGACAGTACAATCCAAATCTCTCCAAGAGATAAGGTCAAAATAGCAGTGTCACCTCACTAACTATATCTCACAAACCATTGTGACTCCCGTTGCATTCCACATGCAAAGATGCTCAACCAGAGCTAACCACGACTTGACGACACTCACGTTGGCATTCCCAATAGAATTGAGCTGCCCCAAAACAAGTCTCTCAAAACATTTGACGCATAAACGTCTCCGTGAGGTATTCCCTACCTCAAATGCCATGCCACATAGAGACTACAAGAGTCCACCATAACCCTCATCGTATCACCATACGACTCACCAAACTCGAATCCAACGAGCATTATAATGGCTAACACAAGCACGCTAAAGTACTGCAACAATACCTAGTTAGCGATTCACTGGCCCCATAGGCTCATACCAACCTATCAATGCGACACACGTTCCAACCCGGTATACCATACCGTACAAACCATTAGAGTTGTGGGTCATCGCCCAACATATCTCTAAAACACCAAAGCACAATGGACAACCCGGCGTCCATGCTTAATTACCATGCAATCCTAATCCATTAGGATTTATTCCACACCCTCACGGTGGGTGTGCCCATGCCTACCACATATCACAACAACAAGCGAGTAGTTTCCTCAATGACTACTCTTACCACCAATCACTTGGCCTTAGCCATCCCAACCAGCATACCCAAGGGTATCATTGCTCGACAAACGTTTACCTCATAACATGATGCGGTACACTCACCGGTACAATGCATCCCATGCTCCATCGAGCAAACCTGCTCGGAAAAAGGTCTCGTCAACTAGTGACCCAGACTCTACCATGTGCCCACCATTGGCACTCAAACCATACAACCAAATACATAAACATGAATGCATTATTCACCAAAACGACGCCACGCGTCCACATAGACGTCCCAAATAACATCGTCAAACATATGACGGTACCTGTCGATACACGACACTCATAATCTCATCGTCAAACACATGACGGCACATGTCGATACACGACATCCATAATCTCATCATCAAACACATGACGGCACATGTCGATATACAACATCCATAATCTCATCGTCAAACACATGACGGCACATGTCGATATACGACATCCTTAATCTCATCGTCAAACACATGACGGTATCAAACAACACATGGAATTCACAATAATGATATAAAAAGTAATTTTCCATACCTCATCGCTATCAAGATAGCGGAATACCTGTATCCATCGTCCACCAGCGGTACATAAGCAGCATCCATCGCTCGGAGGTGGCATAATCCAGTGCTACGTACATAGCGGTATAACCCATCGCTATAGAATCAGCGGCATGATCCCTCGCTATAAAGTCAGCGGCATGAACCATCGCTATAGATATCCGGCGGTATGAACCATCACCATAGATGTAGCGGAATGTACCATCGCTATATGATACCTGACGTCATGAACCATCGCCAATAGATGTAGCGGAATGTACCATCGCTATATAATACCTGGCGGCAAGAACCATCGCCAATAGATGTAGCGGAAAGACCCGTCGCTAAGAATACCCGGCGGCATAAACCATCGCCAATAGAATAGCGGAATGAACCATCGCTAAGAATACCCGGCGGCATAAACCATCGCTAATAGAATAGCGGAATGAACCATCGCTAAGAATACCCGACGGCATAAACCATCGCCAATAGAATAGCGGAATGATATCCCTCGCTATAATATGACAGCGGTCGTGTTCTGCGCTTCATATGAGCAGCAAATATCTTCATCGCTACCACGCTTCGACATACCAGCGGCAAATAATATCCCTCGCTACGATATGACAGCACAGCGAAAATACCCCTCGCTTTACATGACAGCGGAAATACCCCTCGCTAAGATGACAGCGGTCGTGTTCTTCGCTTCATATCAGCGGCAAGTATTCACATCGCTACGCCATGAAGCGGCAAGTATTCACATCGCTACGCCATGCATGCAACTGTAATGCATAACCCGTATTCCGATAAACATCGCCATGAGTGTATTTTAATGCACCTCGCTTCAAATGTGACATGCGGAATTTTACCATCGCTTCAACATTTAGCGGCAAAGCATCAAAATCATTACTCCGATATATATGCAACCGTAATGCATAATCCATGTCTCATAAGACCCTGCAACCACCATGGTTAGCAACAACATAATCCAATTATGAGCACATATCATAAACGCACATAAGCAATATTGTTGTGTCACACAACACTAACTACCATCATGCATGAGTATGTGCTTCTCATTCCCATTAACATTTTCCTAGGCCCTCAACAGCCCCAAAGAGCTAACCACTGCTCTGATACCACTAATGTAAGGACCCCCGTGCCCTAATCCCGTTATTAGTGTATTAGTCCATACCATTAGTGCATATAGTCATACTATCATGGGGAAGAGCCATATGCAAGTGCTACAACATATTATTGATCCATAAAATTTCTTGCATTCCATCCACATAATATGCAAATCCCCCAATATTACATATATGACATGCACCCTCATAATACACTAACATGCTTGCAGTTCATTTAGCAATTCCACATTTAATTGCATGCAAACCATAAATGAACAGAGAGAAGCCGTAGTCCATTTATACATTCCATATACACGTAAAATTGTACTCACATAAGAGCACCCAATGAATAAGCGTGTATCTAATGTATAAAACACTCTACCAGATACCGTTACTGGTACTTCAATCCCGGAAGCACCTCCCAAGCACAGCTCGATCTCAACACTGGATCTGTGTACTTATTCAACCGGCTCTGGTACCTCGATCCTGGAAGTACCTCTATCAACAGCCCGAGCTCAACTCCAAAGCTACTGCTGCACCTGTAACACCTGCCCCAACAGAGACAGCCCCCACACGGGATGAGCATACCAATACCACCAATCCAATAATTATAACATTGCAATTCATAATTTACAGAATGTAATCGCCATAATTTAAATGATACTCCCTGGATGGTAATACCCTCATCCGGGATCCCCTGTATTGTCCATGTTCTCAAAATAACCAAACTCATCAAATTCCCAAAGCCAGTTAATAGCCACATAGATTAACTAATACCGTTCTGTTATGCCATTTCCATAATCAATATAATAGAATCATTATATAAAAGACCGTAAATATCACATAAATCAATTCAATGATTCCATGTTCCTATTTCATTGCTCGCTCCACAATAGCGGCATTTTAAACCTCGCGCACGCTCAACACTAGCGGCGTCATAACCGATGGTCGCTCAACGGCGACGACATCCCAAATCATTGCTCGCTCAATAGCGGCACCGTATAGTTCCCAATGTATAACCATTTGATGCAAATACCATTTACCATGCATATCGTTATCCATTTATAGCAAATATCATGCACCATGCATTTCCATACCTATCCGATGCAATTACCACATGCCACATATTTCAATGTCCATATAATGCAATTACCACACACCATGTGTTCCAATACCCGTTTAATATAATTGTCACATACCATACATTTCTACAGTTGCAACATTATAATAGGCCATGCTCGTACGTCAATACGTACCTTAAGTTTCCGTAGTCCAAGCCAAACCTTGCTTGAGTTCCATGCCTCGAGAAATAGGTGCTAAAACACATAAACAACTCAAAATCAAGCATAAGCATGCAACCACGTGCCCAAGCACGTTCAAAACTCCCAAACATATCGTCTATCCATGACGAATACCAAAATAAAAGCCACCCGGCTAAGCATGCATAACACCCAAAGTAAATCATTTTACAAGTTTAAAAGATAGCCAAAAACTCAACCGAGAGTTCCGCCAACCAAACCATTTTAAAAGTCTAACATTCCCATTGGAATGTGAACATTGCCCCGGAAGCCGACCATTTAATCGCGAATCCAAAATCCCACGAAAAAGCCAAGAAACCAACAAAACCCCGCTGGCGATCGATCGCTATGCCGGGCAATCGATCGCTAGCCCCTCAGCGATCGATCGCTCGATATAGCGATCGATCGTCAGACCTTACTGGCGCGAGGTGATCGATCGCCCAAAAGTAGCGATCGATCGCCACCCTGCTGAAAAGCCCACTGCTGGCGCGCCGCGACTTGCAACTCGAAAAACACCATTTTTGAAAGCTTGAAATCTCCACAAATCATACCCCAACTCCTCCCAACTCAAAACCACAACAAATCCACACACAAGGACCTCCAACAAGGGTGCTCAACCCAAAATAAAACAAACCCAAAAGATTTTATGATTTTTACCAAAAATCACCCAAATCAAACTAAACCCAAAACTCAACCAAAACCAACAAAATCACAATCCAAACGAAGATGATTCATTAAGATTGGGCCACCGATGGGTAGTCCCAAATACGCCGGAGTTGCGTAAAGGAATCTTGGAGCAAGCTCACCGTAGCCGGTTCAGTATCCACCCAGGAAGAAGAAAGTTGTACAAGGACCTAAGTGGTCAATTCTAGTGAAGACATATGAAGCGTGATGTTATGGCCTTGTCAAAAGATGTTTGATCTGCCAGCAGGTAAAGACAGAAAGACAGAGGCCTGATGGCGAGCTGAAGAGCTCGGAAGTACCCCAATGGATGTGGTGGCATATCATTCTGGACTTTGTGACCCACTTGCCAAGAGCGGCCTCTGGATTCGATACGATCTGAGTGATCGTGGATAGGCTGACGAAGTAGCTCACTTCATCCTTTGTCATGTGTCTTTCACGCACCCAAGGATGGCTAATTATATGTGCGGGATATAGTGAGGTTGCATAGAGTTCCAGTCTCGATTGTGTCTGACAGAGACCCAAGATTTTCGGGGAGGGTCTCCAGACGACTTTAGGCGCAGAGGTGAGACTGAGTACGGCCTATCACCCTCAGTCAGCCGGACTAGAGCATACCCTTCAGACGCTCGAGGACATGTTGAGGGCATATGTTTTGGATGTTGATACTCCGTGGCAAGATTCAGTGCCAATAATGGAGTTCTCCGATATTAACAACTATCAGGCGAGCATTCAAATGGCCCATTCTGAAGCTCTTTACGGACGACGATGTAGGTCACCGCTGTATTGGGAGGACTTGACAGTAAAGCGGTCGGATGACCGGATATGATTAAGGATATGAGATTAAGTTGATACGCCAAACAGATGAAGGTAACCCAGG
This sequence comes from Haberlea rhodopensis, assembly GCA_907163345.1. Lineage (NCBI taxonomy): Eukaryota > Viridiplantae > Streptophyta > Magnoliopsida > Lamiales > Gesneriaceae > Haberlea > Haberlea rhodopensis. The sequence goes on along the minus strand of CAJQUN010000130.1, from coordinate 181,060 downwards.
ATAGACAAGCCGCCTATGCCAACAAGCGGCGATGACCGCTAGAATTCCAAGTAGAAGACAGGGTGTTCCTGAAAATCTCACCCTCCAGTGGTGTAGTTCGTTTTGGTATGCGGGAAAGTTATCCCCGAGGTATGTTGGGCCATATGAAGTGTCGCAGCGTACCAGTACTTTGACTTACTGTTTGGCTCTACCGCCGTCTTTATCTGGGATGTATGATGTTTTCCATGCCTCTATGTTACGGAAGTATTAGCCAGACCCGTCTCATGTATTACAGTCTACTGAAGTGCAGTTGGACTCAGATGTATCCTACGTAAAATGACCGGTTATGATTCTGGATCGTGAGGATCGCAGGCTACGAAGTAAGATGATACCGATGGTCAAAGTTCAGTGGGATCGCCGGGGTGTCGAGGAGGCTACGTGGGAGACGGAACGGCATATGATGCAGCACTACCCGGAACTATTTTCTGGTATGATTTATGATTAGTTTCTTTTTGGGTAAGTGCATGCGATTTCGAGGACGAAATCTTATAAGTAGGGGAGTAATGTGATGCCCCAAAATTAATTAATGGTAACCTGGACATTAACTATGTTTATATGATGAATTATCACGATGACCAAGTTATGTGTGGAAATGATGTATTAACATGATTTAAGGATGTTGATTTTAATGATGAGGAGAGTATAAATTTAATGAAGTCGGTTGCATTTTGTAATGCTTTTGAGATATCATGTTAGCGTATCTTATACATCATGTTAAGTGTTGGGGTACAATTTAATTAAACCCACATAACCTCCCACCACCCCACCTTTTTAATTCATTTTCCCCCTTTACACTCAAAATCCCCAAAATCACTTCTCCCAAACCCTTTCCCCCAATTTTCGAGTTTGGCACTAAGGTGGGAAAGAAATCCTTGCAAAAGCTTCACCCTTGTGATTCTTGGTAAGATTTAAGCCCTATGATGTGTATATATCACTCCTTGAAGCTTTTGTAAAGTTTTATTTGAGTTTGTGTTGATTTTGGAGGGTTTGAAATGGATTTATGTGGGTATGTGTTATTTATGGTTGGGGAATGATTTTTGAAGTGTTTTAAGTGGGTTTTAGTGGGTTATGATGTTATTGTTATTGTTGGAAAGTTTGGTGTTGAAAGGTATGAAGATGAGCTTGCAAAATACACTTAAAAATGGAGAATTCGCGGCCACTGTAAGTGGCGATCGATCGCTACAAAAGAAGCGATCGATCGCCGAGAGGCAGTACGCGAAAATGAGGATAGGCGATCGATCGCCTCAAATGGCGCGATCGATCGCCAACGTCCAGTAGCCTTTTCACGTATCAGGCGATCGATCGCCTAAAATTAAGCGATCGATCGCCGCAAGGCACAAGAGCGAGGCGATCGATCGCCTCAAGTAGCGATCGATCGCCACTGTGTAAATTTTGGAAAATGTTGATTTTTGTTGAATTTTTGGTATTGGGCTATTGTTTAGCGTCTAATATCAATTTGTATGGTTATGTAGAACCATCCCAGGTGCTAACAATATCAAGAAGACAGAGTTCATCAATTTCTCCACTTTTGGAATTAAGGTACGTAAGAAGCGTACGGGCATCGGACGGTAACACACTCCTAACTCTGACTATGCATTAATTGCATAAGTATTTACGATGTTTACGATGATGTTATGATAAATGAAGATGATATGATGTTTATAATGATAATTATGATAAGCAAGTTTATGATGATGATGTTATGATAAATGAAGATGATATGATGTTTATAATGATGATTATGATAAGCAAGTTATGACGATGATGATTATGATGATGAAGTTTATGATGATGATTTTGTTAAGTAAGTTATGATGATGGGATACGATGTTATTATGTGGTAAGACGCCACGGGGTAAGATGCTCATATGGCAAGAGGCCATACTCCTATATTACGATCATACTATGATTGCATAAGAATTTACGATGCCATGGTGGTGTACATAATGAATAAGAATGATAAGATGTTTAAGATGATGTTATGATAAGTAAGTCCATGATGAAGATGATTTGATAATGAATCAAGATGATAAGATACTTACGATGATGTTATGATGAATAAAGATGATTTTATGATGAATAAAGATGACAAGATGCTTAAGATTATGCTATAATAAATGATGATGATAAGACGTTACTTGATGATGAGACATGACTATAACGGTTATGACGAGACGATGATGTCTATAAGACGATAATGCTTATACGATAATGATGTTTACAAGATGATGATGTTATAAGATGCTATGATATTTATGATGAATATGAAACTATGTTATTAAGAATGGTTGAATGTCCGGTGGTCATTATGGGCAAGCGAGGAAGGTCTTGCCGCTTACATAGCTGATGAGCGATGGGGTACATCCGCTATCAGGTGTAGCGATGGGTATCATCCGCTGATGAGCGATGGGGTACATCCGCTATCAAGGTGTAGCGATGGGTATCATCCGCTGAGCGATGGGGTACATCCGCTATCAAGGCGTAGCGATGGGTATCATCCGCTGAATAAAGAGATACATCCGCTAACAAGGCGTAGCGATGGGTATCATATGATGTGTTATGTCGAGCGAGGGGGCCAATTGTGCCGCTGTCATAATGGAACCCGGACAGTCCCATTCCTAATTAACATAGTTTGTTGTGAGCATATATGTGAAGTATGATGTTTAATCATTTATGGCAAGAACTAATGATTTTATGCATGACTATGAAACAGGGACAACCAAAGAGGGTTAATACGATTAACCAGTAAGATATGTTATCAATTACTTTCATGCATTTATTTATATGCCATTTCCTTATGATTATTAAGTAACGATGTTATGCTCATGATGGGTTGTTCCTGTAGGTACACCTTTGGACTAATGGACTAAGGGCCGGGTTGAGGCAGTGAGCTTTGAGAAGCATGGAAGAAGTTAGGATGCAAGAACTTTTGGATAGTATCTACTCTAGGAGTAGAATAATCCTATCGCCTTAATATTCATTTTGCGAATGTAATTATTTAGCCTTTAAAAATTTTATTCTCGGCCCATAATTTTGCTAGCTCTAAGCTACAACTGAAACCCTAAGACGTATTAAATGCATGTTTAGTCCCTAATAGGTGATTAAGACGATGACAAGGTAGGAAGGCCCTACATTAGTGGTATCAGAGCAGTGGTTAGATAACTCGGGAATGAGTGAAGGGTAGCCTTAGCAATAAGTTGGCTAGGTGCTTACTTTTAAACATGTTTTGTGCATAAGTTGCATATGAAGTATATGATGTGATGCTAACATGTTTCGCTTCTCTAACAATGTATTATGTGAACTGCTTTTGGATATTGTTGTTAACCCTTATCTTGCAGTATGGCAACAATTGTCAACAGGTTTTGTGAAAAGGCACCACATATGCACTTCTCCGTCGCCCACGTCTCTTATAGCCTCGACCCCCGCTGGAAGAAGTTTGATAACTGATCAGATTGGTTAAGACGGCCTCATTTATTTTGAGGATAACGAACTGAGGACAGACTTGATTGTTCTGGGGAAGTCAGTTTGTAGGCATTGATGTTCTGAACAGGTATCAGGCAGTTGTGGACTGCAGGCAAGGACTGTCCGATTCAGGTCTGATATGGGAGTCCGATGGACATTCTATAAGGATGATTTCAGTTCGAGGATGCCGTTAATACCTGCTGTCAAGATGGCACAGTTATTGGAACGAGACTACAAAGGATGTCTCAACTGTACTGTTGTTATTACTGAAAGAGGGAAGAGTTAAAGGTTGAGGATATGCCCGTAATGGCGGTAATTCCTGATGCATTTCCCACCGACGAGAGAGGTCGAGTTTGGGATTAAGTTACTACCAAGGACGTCTACCATTCCTCGTACCCTGTATAGGATGGCACCGGCGGAGCCAAGGGAAGTTAAAGGTTCAGTTGCAAGAGCTCCTTGACAAGGGCTATATGCACCCTAGCATATCGCCTTGGGATGCACCAGTCCTGTTTGTCGAAAGAAAGATGGTTCGTTGCGGTTGTGCACCGATTCCAGACAACTGAACAAAGCCATAGTGGAGAATAAGTATCCGTTCTGAGGATTAATGATTTGTTTGATCAGCTGAAAAGTACGAGGCTCTACAGTAAGATCGATCTGAGATCGGGGTATCATCAGATTCGAGTTCGAGAGGACGATGTACGGAAGACAGTTTCCTGGACTATATATGGGCACTACGGATTCTTAGTCATACCCTTTGGGGTGATGGATGCCCAACTATTTTATGAGCCTGATGAACAGGGTGATCCAACCATGTTTGGATCAGTTCGTCATAGTTTCCATTGACGATGTACTTATTTACTCTCGAACTGAAGAGGAACATGTAAAGCACTTGAGAACAGTACTCCAGATCCTTAGGGATCGTCAGTTGTATGCAAAGCTCAGTAAGTACGAGTTCTGGTCGAGCAGTGTAGTATCCTTGGATCATGTTATATCAAGATCGTTAAGCCGTTGGCACGGCCGACTCAGGAAGGAGTGCCATTCCTTTGGTCCGAAGCTTGTGAGGACGGCTTCCAAGAATTGAAGCGTCGTTTGACTACGACAACTATGTTGGTGATTCCTTCTGAGAATAAGAAGTTTGCCTTGTGCACGATTACATCACTTCAAGGTTTGGGCTATGTGTTGATGCGAGATAAGCTTGTGCTGGCTTATGCATCGAGGCGGTTGAAACCACACGAGGCTAAGTACCCAGTCCACGATTTGGAGCTGGCAGCCATTATGTTCGCCTTGGAATTTGGAGACATTACTTGGATGGTACGTCGTTTACCATCTACACGGACCATAAGAGCCTGAAGTTTTTTTTGTTCACACGGGCTGAGTTGATTATGCGACGAGAAGATGAATGGACTTACTCAAAGATTTTGACTGTAAGATTGAGCACCATCCTGGTAAAGCAACTTGATAGCAGACACCTTAAGTTGGAAGTGAAAAGTACTGCTGAGGACACTATGTGTTTATCAGCGATGATGACTCCTTATCGCCAACTGGGCTATGATATTGATGTGGACACGTCGCCGATGCGAGTGTCGATCTTGTGGGCCGAGCCGGGCGTATTTGAGGTTATCAGGAAAGCCAGGGGTCGGAGGATGAGGTTCAAAGATGGTCATTTATAGTACTTCAAGGACGGCCATCAAAGTTCAGAGTGGCGGAAGATGATTCATTAAGATTGGGCCACCGATGGGTAGTCCCAAATACGCCGGAGTTGCGTAAAGGAATCTTGGAGCAAGCTCACCGTAGCCGGTTCAGTATCCACCCAGGAAGAAGAAAGTTGTACAAGGACCTAAGTGGTCAATTCTAGTGAAGACATATGAAGCGTGATGTTATGGCCTTGTCAAAAGATGTTTGATCTGCCAGCAGGTAAAGACAGAAAGACAGAGGCCTGATGGCGAGCTGAAGAGCTCGGAAGTACCCCAATGGAAGTGGAGGCATATCATTATGGACTTTGTGACCCACTTGCCAAGAGCGGCCTCTGGATTCGATACGATCTGAGTGATCGTGGATAGGCTGACGAAGTAGCTCACTTCATCCTTTGTCATGTGTCTTTCACGCACCCAAGGATGGCTAATTATATGTGCGGGATGTAGTGAGGTTGCATAGAGTTCCAGTCTCGATTGTGTCTGACAGAGACACAAGATTTTCGGGGAGGGTCTCCTAGACGACTTTAGGCGCAGAGGTGAGACTGAGTACGGCCTATCACCCTCAGTCAGCCGGACAGAGCGTACCCTTCAGACGCTCGAGGACATGTTGAGGGCATATGTTTTGGATGTTGATACTCCGTGGCAAGATTCAGTGCCAATAATGGAGTTCTCCGATATTAACAACTATCAGGCGAGCATTCAAATGGCCCATTCTGAAGCTCTTTACGGACGACAATGTAGGTCACCGCTGTATTGGGAGGACTTGACAGTAAAGCGGTCGGATGACCGGATATGATTAAGGATATGAGATTAAGTTGATACGCCAAACAGATGAAGGTAACCCAGGATAGACAAGCCGCCTATGCCAACAAGCGGCGATGACCGCTAGAATTCCAAGTAGAAGACAGGGTCTTCCTGAAAATCTCACCCTCCAGTGGTGTAGTTCGTTTTGGTATGCGGGAAAGTTATCCCCGAGGTATGTTGGGCCATATGAAGTGTCGCAGCGTACCAGTACTTTGACTTACTGTTTGGCTCTACCGCCGTCTTTATCTGGGATGTATGATGTTTTCCATGCCTCTATGTTACGGAAGTATTAGCCAGACCCGTCTCATGTATTACAGTCTACTGAAGTGCAGTTGGACTCAGATGTATCCTACGTAAAACGACCGGTTATGATTCTGGATCGTGAGGATCGCAGGCTACGAAGTAAGATGATACCGATGGTCAAAGTTCAGTGGGATCGCCGGGGTGTCGAGGAGGCTACGTGGGAGACGGAACGGCATATGATGCAGCACTACCCGGAACTATTTTCTGGTATGATTTATGATTAGTTTCTTTTTGGGTAAGTGCATGCGATTTCGAGGACGAAATCTTATAAGTAGGGGAGTAATGTGATGCCCCGAAATTAATTAATGGTAACCTGGACATTAACTATGTTTATATAATGAATTATCACGATGACCAAGTTATGTGTGGAAATGATGTATTAACATGATTTAAGGATGTTGATTTTAATTATGAGGAGAGTATAAATTTAATGAAGTCGGTTGCATTTTGTAATGCTTTTGAGATATCATGTTAGCGTATCTTATACATCATGTTAAGTGTTGGGGTACAATTTAATTAAACCCACATAACCTCCCACCACCCCACCTTTTTAATTCATTTTCCCCCTTTACACTCAAAATCCCCAAAATCACTTCTCCCAAACCCTTTCCCCCAATTTTCGAGTTTGGCACTAAGGTGGGAAAGAAATCCTTGCAAAAGCTTCACCCTTGTGATTCTTGGTAAGATTTAAGCCCTATGATGTGTATATATCACTCCTTGAAGCTTTTGTAAAGTTTTATTTGAGTTTGTGTTGATTTTGGAGGGTTTGCAATGGATTTATGTGGGTATGTGTTATTTATGGTTGGGGAATGATTTTTGAAGTGTTTTAAGTGGGTTTTAGTGGGTTATGATGTTATTGTTATTGTTGGAAAGTTTGGTGTTGAAAGGTATGAGATGAGCTTGCAAAATACACTTAAAAATGGAGAATTCGCGGCCACTGTAAGTGGCGATCGATCGCTACAAAAGAAGCGATCGATCGCCGAGAGGCAGTACGCGAAAATGAGGATAGGCGATCGATCGCCTCAAATGGCGCGATCGATCGCCAACGTCCAGTAGCCTTTTCACGTATCAGGCGATCGATCGCCTAAAATTAAGCGATCGATCGCCGCAAGGCACAAGAGCGAGGCGATCGATCGCCTCAAGTAGCGATCGATCGCCACTGTGTAAATTTTGGAAAATGTTGATTTTTGTTGAATTTTTGGTATTGGGCTATTGTTTAGCGTCTAATATCAATTTGTATGGTTATGTAGAACCATCCCAGGTGCTAACAATATCAAGAAGACAGAGTTCATCAATTTCTCCACTTTTGGAATTAAGGTACGTAAGAAGCGTACGGGCATCGGACGGTAACACACTCCTAACTCTGACTATGCATTAATTGCATAAGTATTTACGATGTTTACGATGATGTTATGATAAATGAAGATGATATGATGTTTATAATGATAATTATGATAAGCAAGTTTATGATGATGATGTTATGATAAATGAAGATGATATGATGTTTATAATGATGATTATGATAAGCAAGTTATGACGATGATGATTATGATGATGAAGTTTATGATGATGATTTTGTTAAGTAAGTTATGATGATGGGATACGATGTTATTATGTGGTAAGACGCCACGGGGTAAGATGCTCATATGGCAAGAGGCCATACTCCTATATTACGATCATACTATGATTGCATAAGAATTTACGATGCCATGGTGGTGTACATAATGAATAAGAATGATAAGATGTTTAAGATGATGTTATGATAAGTAAGTCCATGATGAAGATGATTTGATAATGAATCAAGATGATAAGATACTTACGATGATGTTATGATTAATAAAGATGATTTTATGATGAATAAAGATGACAAGATGCTTAAGATTATGCTATAATAAATGATGATGATAAGACGTTACTTGATGATGAGACATGACTATAACGGTTATGACGAGACGATGATGTCTATAAGACGATAATGCTTATACGATAATGATGTTTACAAGATGATGATGTTATAAGATGCTATGATATTTATGATGAATATGAAACTATGTTATTAAGAATGGTTGAATGTCCGGTGGTCATTATGGGCAAGCGAGGAAGGTCTTGCCGCTTACATAGCTGATGAGAGATGGGGTACATCCGCTATCAAGGTGTAGCGATGGGGTATCATCCGCTGATGAGCGATGGGGTACATCCGCTATCAAGGTGTAGCGATGGGTATCATCCGCTGAGCGATGGGGTACATCCGCTATCAAGGCGTAGCGATGGGTATCATCCGCTGAATAAAGAGATACATCCGCTAACAAGGCGTAGCGATGGGTATCATATGATGTGTTATGTCGAGCGAGGGGGCCAATTGTGCCGCTGTCATAATGGAACCCGGACAGTCCCATTCCTAATTAACATAGTTTGTTGTGAGCATATATGTGAAGTATGATGTTTAATCATTTATGGCAAGAACTAATGATTTTATGCATGACTATGAAACAGGGACAACCAAAGAGGGTTAATACGATTAACCAGGAAGTATATGTTATCAATTACTTTCATGCATTTATTTATATGCCATTTCCTTATGATTATTAAGTAACGATGTTATGCTCATGATGGGTTGTTCCTGTAGGTACACCTTTGGACTAATGGACTAAGGGCCGGGTTGAGGCAGTGAGCTTTGAGAAGCATGGAAGAAGTTAGGATGCAAGAACTTTTGGATAGTATCTACTCTAGGAGTAGAATAATCCTATCGCCTTAATATTCATTTTGCGAATGTAATTATTTAGCCTTTAAAAATTTTATTCTCGGCCCATAATTTTGCTAGCTCTAAGCTACAACTGAAACCCTAAGACGTATTAAATGCATGTTTAGTCCCTAATAGGTGATTAAGACGATGACAAGGTAGGAAGGCCCTACATTAGTGGTATCAGAGCAGTGGTTAGATAACTCGGGAATGAGTGAAGGGTAGCCTTAGCAATAAGTTGGCTAGGTGCTTACTTTTAAACATGTTTTGTGCATAAGTTGCATATGAAGTATATGATGTGATGCTAACATGTTTCGCTTCTCTAACAATGTATTATGTGAACTGCTTTTGGATATTGTTGTTAACCCTTATCTTGCAGTATGGCAACAATTGTCAACAGGTTTTGTGAAAAGGCACCACATATGCACTTCTCCGTCGCCCACGTCTCTTATAGCCTCGACCCCCGCTGGAAGAAGTTTGATAACTGATCAGATTGGTTAAGACGGCCTCATTTATTTTGAGGATAACGAACTGAGGACAGACTTGATTGTTCTGGGGATGTCAGTTTGTAGGCATTGATGTTCTGAACAGGTATCAGGCAGTTGTGGACTGCAGGCAAGGACTGTCCGATTCAGGTCTGATATGGGAGTCCGATGGACATTCTATAAGGATGATTTCAGTTCGAGGATGCCGTTAATACCTGCTGTCAAGATGGCACAGTTATTGGAACGAGACTACAAAGGATGTCTCAACTGTACTGTTGTTATTACTGAAAGAGGGAAGAGTTAAAGGTTGAGGATATGCCCGTAATGGCGGTAATTCCTGATGCATTTCCCACCGACGAGAGAGGTCGAGTTTGGGATTAAGTTACTACCAAGGATGTCTACCATTCCTCGTACCCTGTATAGGATGGCACCGGCGGAGCCAAGGGAAGTTAAAGGTTCAGTTGCAAGAGCTCCTTGACAAGGGCTATATGCACCCTAGCATATCGCCTTGGGATGCACCAGTCCTGTTTGTCGAAAGAAAGATGGTTCGTTGCGGTTGTGCACCGATTCCAGACAACTGAACAAAGCCATAGTGGAGAATAAGTATCCGTTCTGAGGATTAATGATTTGTTTGATCAGCTGAAAAGTACGAGGCTCTACAGTAAGATCGATCTGAGATCGGGGTATCATCAGATTCGAGTTCGAGAGGACGATGTACGGAAGACAGTTTCCTGGACTATATATGGGCACTACGGATTCTTAGTCATACCCTTTGGGGTGATGGATGCCCAACTATTTTATGAGCCTGATGAACAGGGTGATCCAACCATGTTTGGATCAGTTCGTCATAGTTTCCATTGACGATGTACTTATTTACTCTCGAACTGAAGAGGAACATGTAAAGCACTTGAGAACAGTACTCCAGATCCTTAGGGATCGTCAGTTGTATGCAAAGCTCAGTAAGTACGAGTTCTGGTCGAGCAGTGTAGTATCCTTGGATCATGTTATATCAAGATCGTTAAGCCGTTGGCACGGCCGACTCAGGAAGGAGTGCCATTCCTTTGGTCCGAAGCTTGTGAGGACGGCTTCCAAGAATTGAAGCGTCGTTTGACTACGACAACTATGTTGGTGATTCCTTCTGAGAAAAGAAGTTTGCCTTGTGCACGATTACATCACTTCAAGGTTTGGGCTATGTGTTGATGCGAGATAAGCTTGTGCTGGCTTATGCATCGAGGCGGTTGAAACCACACGAGGCTAAGTACCCAGTCCACGATTTGGAGCTGGCAGCCATTATGTTCGCCTTGGAATTTGGAGGCATTACTTGGATGGTACGTCGTTTACCATCTACACGGACCATAAGAGCCTGAAGTTTTTTTTGTTCACACGGGCTGAGTTGATTATGCGACGAGAAGATGAATGGACTTACTCAAAGATTTTGACTGTAAGATTGAGCACCATCCTGGTAAAGCAACTTGATAGCAGACACCTTAAGTTGGAAGTGAAAAGTACTGCTGAGGACACTATGTGTTTATCAGCGATGATGACTCCTTATCGCCAACTGGGCTATGATATTGATGTGGACACGTCGCCGATGCGAGTGTCGATCTTGTGGGCTGAGCCGGGCGTATTTGAGGTTATCAGGAAAGCCAGGGGTCGGAGGATGAGGTTCAAAGATGGTCATTTATAGTACTTCAAGGACGGCCATCAAAGTTCAGAGTGGCGGAAGATGATTCATTAAGATTGGGCCACCGATGGGTAGTCCCAAATACGCCGGAGTTGCGTAAAGGAATCTTGGAGCAAGCTCACCGAAGCCGGTTCAGTATCCACCCAGGAAGAAGAAAGTTGTACAAGGACCTAAGTGGTCAATTCTAGTGAAGACATATGAAGCGTGATGTTATGGCCTTGTCAAAAGATGTTTGATCTGCCAGCAGGTAAAGACAGAAAGACAGAGGCCTGATGGCGAGCTGAAGAGCTCGGAAGTACCCCAATGGAAGTGGAGGCATATCATTATGGACTTTGTGACCCACTTGCCAAGAGCGGCCTCTGGATTCGATACGATCTGAGTGATCGTGGATAGGCTGACGAAGTAGCTCACTTCATCCTTTGTCATGTGTCTTTCACGCACCCAAGGATGGCTAATTATATGTGCGGGATGTAGTGAGGTTGCATAGAGTTCCAGTCTCGATTGTGTCTGACAGAGACCCAAGATTTTCGGGGAGGGTCTCCAGACGACTTTAGGCGCAGAGGTGAGACTGAGTACGGCCTATCACCCTCAGTCAGCCGGACAGAGTGTGATGACCTGGGATTGGAGATGTTAATCCCGGAGTGTTAATAACCCCTAAAGATGTTTTACGTAGCGATTTGGAGTTTATTCGCGATGTTGGGCCTTCTGGGCTCGTTTATTTGGGTAGTTGGGATCGTTGGATCCCGAGGATGAGATTGTATTCACATTACGGTGTAAAACCTAAGAGTTGGGTTTTTAATGTGTCTCGGAATCTCGGGTGCTTGTGTGAGCACCGGTAGGGGGTTTTGGGGTTAGAGAGAGAGTTTTTGAAAACAGATGATTTTTAATGAATCACGATGTATTTGTGGGGCTATTAGTATTTCGGGGTATTTTGCTATAAATACAAGTTGAACCCGAGATTTTTATTAAAAATTTCATTTCAGCCCCACCTTCCCTTCATCTCTCTCTCCCGCCCGCATGCGATTCCCGCCTGGAACAGTACCCCCGCGCACGAAAACGCCGCGCCCGCCGCCGTCCGGCCGCCGTTCGGCGCGTCCGACCTACCCACGGCTTCGTCTCGTCCAGGCGCTCCTTTCCCCTCCGTCAATTCGAAGTTTCGTCGCGTGTGGAAGTCGGATTTCGCTGGAATGCGCCGATCCCCAATTTCTAGGGTTCTTCGATTTTTCGTCCGATTTCTTCCGATTTCGTTTGGGTAACCTTCCTAACCCCTTTTTCCATGCTTGTGATGTGATTCCCTGCCAAATTGTGATTTATTGGCTCGAATGATTTCGATTTTCGTTGGCTTGGGTTCGATTTTTTGGATGGGTGCATGAAGTGGGTTCGATTTTGGGGGGTTTTGGAAGGGTTGTGACGATTCTTGTTATGGGTCATTCATTACATGTTTTAGATGTATTGTTGATGCTTAATTGTGTCCGAATTTAAGGTATTGAGTTCGAATTTAGGGCTTTGAAATTCGAAAATTTGGGGGTTTTTGGCAAGGGTGATGATTCTTGCTATTAATTGATTAATTCATATTTTAGATGAATTATGGTGTTTAATTTGGGTTCGATTTGTGAGATAAGGGTTCGAAAATTTGTAGGGTATCCTTGAACAATTTTCGTTGTTGTCTCATTCGTTCCCCTCCCTGCATGTACCCTGCCCCGGGTCTTTTAAATGATTTATTGTCGTGTGTTGACGATATGTTGAGGGTTATGGGTGTGCTTGAGCATGGGTTGCATGTTCGTAAATAATCATGAATTATTTATCGTGTTAGCACATCATTCCTCGGGGCATGGGACTCGAGCAAGGTTTGGCTCGGACTTCGAGGATTTAAGGTACGTTTAGCGTACGAGCATAGCTTAAATGATGTTTTACAAGTATGATGCATGATTTAAAATACATGAAATGTTTTACTATGATGGCACCGTGACTTGGTTACGTTATGTTGATTCACATGGTGAAATGCTTGGTGCCGCTATGAAGCGAGCAAATGATGGGTGTGGTCGCTAACACCAGTAGTATGACGCTACTTTGAAGTAAGAAATGAAAATGTGGTAACACCAGTAGTATGACGCTACTTTGAAGTAAGAAATGAAAATGTGGTATCACCAGTAGTATGACGCTACTTTGAAGTAAGAAATGAAAATGTGGTATTGATTAGATATCTAGGATATCTGTATTTTATTCCCTATTGGTAATGAATAGGAACAGAGACGTAGTTAATCAAAGAAGTGATTAACTAGTATCGGAAGTTAAGGAAATCTCAATATGATATCTAGAATTATGATAATTGCTAGATAAAGAAAGATGTTATGAAATGTTGTTAATTCGAAACTGGTTAGGGTTAACCAATGTGATGATTAACTGCATATTCAGGATTTGATGATTTATCTGTTTTGAGAACAGGGTTATTACAGGGGTACGCTAGGATGAGGATGATACCATCCAGGCAGTGTCACATATGTTCCACAATATTTACATTTTTTGTAAATTATGTATTATGTCATTATGATTATGAAATTGTGGAATTGGTATGCTCACCCCGTTGGGGGCTGTCTCTGTTGGGACAGATGAACAGGTACATCGATGGCTTTGGAGATGAGCTCGAGCTGTTGATTGGATGTACTCCCAGGATTGTGGTACCAGGGCTTGATGGAGCACGGTATCGTATAGAGTACCTATATATATATATACCCATGATGGTTATACACATATTTATGATGCTCGCATGTGAGCACGATTATACTTGTACATGGGTTGTATATAAAGGCATGAGCCTTTCTCTCTTCCATTTGAGGTTGCATGCAATTAGAGGTAGAATTGCTAAAGGTTAAGAGAGTCATTAGTGTATGTGGGTGTTGAAACCCACTTTTGTTGCCATATGTGTGGTGTCTTCCCTGGCTGGGAATTTACTTGGTATTGCTGTATTCTGATGAGTATTATGTTTTCCCTGGCCGGGAATTATGTTATGTGTTGTACTTTTATTTCGGGATAGCTCTATTTATGGGGAGACTCTGCCCAAATTTTTATAAAAGTCCACAATGTAAAAAGTGGTGTAATGGGCGAACTCTATGAGTCTCTTGTTTTTAGGATGATGAACTTATAACATTGAATGTTAAAGAAAAACTTTGTAATTGCCATTCAATGGTAAAGTATCATCGGAGTTCCCGAATGATTTTATGGAAAGCATGTGCCACACATAATGATTAATACACTAATCAAGGGTTAAGTATAAGGGGTCCTTACATTAGTGGTATCAGAGCAGTGGTTGCTCATTGGGGCTGTTGAGGGCCTAGGAAGTTATTGATAGCACATATTTATGCATGATGGCATTAATGTTATACGACATGACTAATTGTTTATGTGCTTTTATGATATGAAAAGTGGTATTGCTAACCATTGTGGTTGCAGGAATCGTGTGAAACACGATAGGATGGCATTAATAGCGATGTCTAACACTCTATATGCTACGTGCCAAGGAACCTGATTTTGGAAGAAAATCAGGAGAAGAAAGATATGATGTATTGTCTGAGGACAGACTGGGTAGACAACCGACAGTGGAATACTTCGGTATGGTCTCAATTATTATTGAATATACTAATGCGTTTGTTCATGTAATGCTCAAGCAAGGAAGGTACGTAAGAAACGTACGAGCATCAAACGGTAACATATTCCTAAACTATGACCTTGCATTAATTGCATGAGTATATATGATGATGTTTATGATGATAATGTTTACGATGATGTTTACGATGATAATGATCATGATGATGTTTATGATGACGTATATGAGAATGGGTAAGATGCCCCTGTGGTAAGATGCCACACAATGGTTATGATATGGCAAGACGCCATATGATTGGGTAAGATGCCCATGTGGTAAGATGCCACACGATGATTATATTATGGTAAGATGCCATATAACAGGGTAAGATGCCCATATGGTAAGAGACCATACAATGTTATTATGTGGTAAGACGCCACAGGGTAAGATGCCCATATGGTAAGAGACCATACGATGTTATTATGTGGTAAGACGCCACAGGGTAAGATGCCCATATGGTAAGAGACCATACGATGTTATTATGTGGTAAGACGCCACAGGGTAAGATGCCCATATGGTAAGAGACCATACGATGTTATTATGTGGTAAGACGCCACAGGGTAAGATGCCCATATGGTAAGAGACCATACGATGTTATTATGTGGTAAGACGCCACAGGGTAAGATGCCCATATGGTAAGAGACCATACGATGTTATTATGTGGTAAGACGCCACAGGGTAAGATGCCCATATGGTAAGAGACCATACGATGTTATTATGTGGTAAGACGCCACAGGGTAAGATGCCCATATGGTAAGAGACCATACGATGTTATTATGTGGTAAGACGCCACAGGGTAAGATGCCCATATGGTAAGAGACCGTACGATGTTATTATGTGGTAAGACGCCACGGGGTAAGATGCCCATATGGTAAGAGGCCATACAATGTTATTATGTGTGGTAAGAGGCCACGGGGTAAGATGCCCATATGGTAAGAGGCCATACAATGTTATTATGTGTGGTAAGACGCCACGGGGTAAGATGTCCATATGGTAAGAGGCCATACAATGTTGTGAGGCGTGGTAAGACGCCACGGGGTAAGATGCCCATATGATAAGAGGCCATACGATGTTATTATGTGGTAAGATGCCACAGGGTAAGATGCCCATGTGCATGAATATGAACCAGGAAAAATGAAAAGAAGTTAATGAATAACCAGCAAGCTTACTCAGGTATGATTTCGTACATTTACTGTTATAGCTATAAGATGATGATGTATAAGATGATGATGCTATAAGATGATGATACTTATATGATGATGATGTATAAGATGATGATGCTATAAGATGATGATACTTATATGATGATGATGTATAAGATGATGATGCTATAAGATGATGATGTATAAGATGCTGATGCTATAAGATGATGATACTTATATGATGATGATGTATAAGATGATGATGCTATAAGATGATGATGTATAAGATGATGATGCTATAAGATGATGATACTTATATGATGATGATGTATAAGATGATGATGCTATAAGATGATGATGTATAAGATGCTGATGCTATAAGATGATGATACTTATATGATGATGATGTATAAGATGATGATGCTATAAGATGATGATGTATAAGATGATGATGCTATAAGATGATGATACTTATATGATGATGATGTATAAGATGATGATGCTATAAGATGATGATGTATAAGATGATGATGCTATAAGATGATGATACTTATATGATGATGATGTATGAGATGATGATACTATAAGATGATGATGTATAAGATGATGATGCTATAAGATGACGATGTATAAGATGATGATGCTTTAAGATGATGATGCTTATATGATGATGATGTATAAGATGATGATGCTATAAGATGATGATGCTTATGTGATGATGATGTTATAAGATGATGATATTTATGAAATGATGATGCTCATATGATGAAGATGTTATAAGATGGTGATAATTATAAGATGATGATTTTAATCATTCATGTCAAGAATTAATGACTATATGCATGGCTATGAAACAGGGACATTGGAGTGTCCAGGGTGTATAGGCATTAGAGGAATGTTGGGTAAAGACCCACTACTCTATGGATTTTCTTCCCACAGTATGGTATGCCGTGCGGAAACGTCCATCTTATTGGTAGGTTTGAGGTGAACCTAGAGAGGCAGCGACTAGTTTGTCTGCCGTGTGTATGCAGCACCAAGAGGGGCTTGTTAGAGCCGTTATACTGCTCGTAGGAACCAAGTGGCAAATCGTAAGGTGATACGATGTGGATTGTGGTGGACTCTAGTAGTCATCATGTCATCGAGGTTGAGGTTGAGCATGCCTCACTGAAACGTGTATACGTTATGTTTAATCTTGGTGAGACTTGTCTGTGACAGCTCATGATGTTGGAGTACCAACAAGAGAGTCATCAAGTCGTCGTTGATTCGATCTGGGAATCCATGTATTTGGGATGCAATGGGTTTATTGCATGTCCTTTCAAGTTTGAAACTCTGAGGAGTCTCGATTGTTTGTTTATGACCAGGATGTGGTTCTTGGGATATCCAGAGGTGGACACCTTATGAGATATCTTTTGTGTGAATCTGTGGCCGTGAGTTGCCCAATTTGAGTTGCAATGATGCGACTGCTCCTTCGACAGAGGAGGTTTGAAAGTGGAAACCAGGTTTGGTGTGTGTACTCCGTGGAATACTAGTGTTTCCCTCGTAACGATGTATGTTAGACATCGTGAGTCATGATAAGAGATGTCATTAAATGATATCTACGATGGAATCGGGAGCGATTCGGATCCTCGCAGTTTCAATTGACTAACTGCTTTTGGATTGGTAGCGTGGGTTGCGCTGACACTTTTGACGTTATAATGGATTTGGAAGTCTATTCCACTTCAGGGTTGACACGAGGTCAACGTTTCCACGGTTGAGGTGTCATACAGGATGCATTCTTACTGGTTGTATTAAAACGAAGGATGATTGTCCGATCTACAGTCGTAAGTATCGGTTGTTTTGCAGTCATGAGGGACTGACTTTTGGGATGACCCGCATCGAGGTACGTTGCCTCTTGGGTGATATATTGGTTTTGGGTAAGTCGCCCTGTTTCAGAGTTGATGTGAGGTAAGTATCCTCGCGATTATTAAGACGATTCTGATATGGTCAAGAATCGAGGTTATGGCTTCATGTTGTTGTGTAGCCTGGGTGTTATGTGATACACCGGTACTAATTTCGAGGACGAAATTCTTTTAGTGGGGGATATTGTGATGACCTGGGATTGGAGATGTTAATCCCGGAGTGTTAATAACCCCTAAAGATGTTTTACGTAGCGATTTGGAGTTTAATCGCGATGTTGGGCCTTCTGGGCTCGTTTATTTGGGTAGTTGGGATCGTTGGATCCCGAGGATGAGATTGTATTCACATTACGGTGTAAAACCTAAGAGTTGGGTTTTTAATGTGTCTCGGAATCTCGGGTGCTTGTGTGAGCACCGGTAGGGGGTTTTGGTGTGATGTCCGGGAATTAATGGTGTTAATCCCGGTGTAGTATTAATCCTGGATGGATTTTTAATTGTGGCAATTAGGAATTAATTGCGGTTCGGCATCTCCCGAGGTTGGTAAATCGGGCCTTCTGGGCTCGTCTAATTGATTAGTTGGGATCGTTGGATCCCGAGGTTGAGATCGTATTCTCATTCCGGTGAAAACCTGCGAGTTGGGTTTTTAGTGTGACTCAGAATTTCGGGTGCTGTGTGTGGGCACCGGTAGGGGGTTTTTGAGTTAGAGAGAGAGTTTTGAAAACAGATGATTTTTAATGAATCATGATGTATTTGTGGGGCTATTAGTATTTTGGGGTATTTTTGCTATAAATACCATTTGAACCCGGGATTTTAATTATCGGAACCATTTTCTTCCCCCTCCTTCTCTCTCCCCGAACCCGCCGATTTTCGATCCCCTTTGGACCACCGCGCACAAATGTGCTTCGCCCGCCGCCGTCCGGCCGCCGTTCGGCGCGTCCGACCCGCCGCCGCGTTCGTCTCTTCCAGGCGGTCATTTCCATACCAACAATTTGAAGTTTGGTCGAGGATTGAGCTCGGATTTCTGCAGAAAGCGCTAGGGTTCGTCACTGCAGTTCATCCGATTTTGGGGGCTCGATTTTGGTATGTTTTTGGCACGAGTTTTCTGGTGTTTTTGGGGCGTTTTTATGGTGTTTTTGGGTCGAGCATTGCAGACTTTTTGGTTCGAAATTTTGGTTGCATTTTGGTTCGAATTTCAGCTAGTTTTTGTGGGTTAGGGTTCGAAAATTTGGGGGTTTCGCTTGTGGGGCGATTATTGTTGTTGGTAATTGATTAATTCATGTTGTAGATGCATTATGATGCTTGATTGTGTTCGAATTCGAAGAATTATAAGGGTTCGAATTTAAGGGCTTGTTTGGGTTCGAATTTAAGGGTATTGAATTCGAAAATTGGGGGTTTTTGGCAAGGAGTGTTGATTCTTGCTTGGATAGCTTAATTCATGTTTTAAATGAATTATGGTGATTATTTGGGTTTGATTTGTGTTGTTGGGGTTCAAATTTAGGGGTGGTCCTTGAGCAATTTTCGATATTGTCTCATTCGATTTCCCTCCCTGTATATGCCCTGCCCCGGGTCTTTTAAATGGTAAATTGTCGTGGGTTGACAATATGTTGAGGGTTATGGGTGTGCTTGAGCATGGGTTGCATGTTCGTAATTAATTGTGAATTATTTACCGTGTTAGCACATCGTTCTTCGGGGCATGGAACTCGAGCAAGGTTCGGCTCGGACTTCGGAAATTAAGGTACGTATAACGTACGAGCATAGCCTTTTATAATGTTGCAATAGTGAAATGCATGATATATGGTATTTGTAATAAATGGGCATTGAAATGCATGGTTGGTGGTATTTACAATAAATGAGTATTAAAATGCATGGTATAGGGTATTGGAAATAGATGGGTATCGAAGTGCATGGTTTATGGTACTTGCAATAATTGGATAGTGAAATGCATGGTATATGGTAAATGTGATAAATAGACATACATTGGGAATCATAGGGTGCCGCTTTCGAGCGAGCAATGATTCGGGATGCGGTCGCCATTGGGCGACCATCGGTTATGACGCCGCTATTGTTGAGCGTGCGCGAGGTTTAGTATGCCGCTATTGTGGAGCGAGCAATGAAATAAGAACATGGAATTGTTGGTTAGATATATGCGATATCTATAGTCTTTTACATTATGTTCTTATCCCTTTGATTATGGAACTTGTATAATAGAACGGTATTAGTTAATCTATGTGACGATTAACTGGCTTTGGGAATTTGATGAGTTTGGTTATTTTGAGAACAGGGACAATACAGGGGGATCCCGGATGAGGGTATTGCCATCCAGGGAGTATCATTTAAATTATGGCATTTACATTCTGTAAATTATGAATTGCAATATTATTATTTTGTGATTGGTGGTATTGGTATGCTCACCCCGTGTGGGGGCTGTCTCTGTTGGGGCAGGTAACACAGGTGTAGCGGCTTTGGAGTCGAGCTCGGGCTTTTGGTTAGAGGTACTTCCAGGATCGAGGTACCAGAGCTGGCTGGATGGACGCTCAGATCCAGTGTTGAGATCGAGTTGTGCTTGGAAGGTGCTTCCAGGATAGAAGTACCAGTAGCGGTATCCGGTATAGTGTTTTATGCATCAAATACACGTTTATTCATTGAGTACACCTTACGTGTATATGGGATGTATAAATGGGCTATGGCCTCTTTCTGTTCATTATGGTTGCATGCAATTAATTATGGAAATTGCTAAATGAACTAAGAGCATATTAGTGTATTATGTGGGTGCATGTTATGTGAATAATAATGGTAGGGGGAATTTGAATATTGGGAATTGAATGCAAGAAATTTTCTGGGTAGCATACGGTGTTGCACTTGCATAGGGTTTTTCCCCTGATGGTATGATTATATGCACTCATGGTATGGCTTAATGCACTAATTACGGGTTAAGGGCACGGGGGTCCTTACATTAGTGGTATCAGAGCAGTGGTTAGCTCTTTGGGGCTGTTGAGGGCCTAGGAACATGTTATTGGGAATGAGAAGCACATACTTATGCATGATTGCTTATGTGCGTTTATGATATGTGTTCATCATTGGCATATGTGTTGCTAACCATGGTGGTTGCAGGGTCTTATGAGACATGGACTATGCATTACGGTTGCATAGGTATACATCGGAGTGATGATTTTAATGCTTTGCCGCTACATGTTGGAGCGAGGTGCATTAAAATACACTCATGGCGATGTTTATGGGAATACGGATTATGCATTACGGTTGCATGCACGTCGAAGCGATGATGCCGCTGTCGTGTCGAAGCGATGGTAAATGCCGCTGTCACGTCGAAGCGATGATGCCGCTGTCGTGCCGAAACAATTATTGAAATACGGGTTATGCATTACGGTTGCATGCATGGCGTAGCGATATGAATACTTGCCGCTGTCGTATTATAGCGATGAAGAATATTTGCCGCAAATATGTCGAAGCGAAGGAAAATGCCGTTGTCATATTATTATTGCGAGGGATATTATGCCGCTAATACGTCGAAGCGAAGGGTATTTCCGCTGTCATGCCGGAATGATGGTAAATGCCGCTGTCGTGTCGAAGCGATGGTAAATGCCGCTGTCACGTCGAAGCGATGGTACCACCGTCATGTCGAAACGATGATGCCGCTGTCGTGTCGAAGCGATGATACATGCCGCTGTCACGTCGAAGCGATGATGCCGTTGTCATGACGTAGCGATGTGATCGGGAACAAAGTACTACATGAGTGTGAGTACCTCTTGAGTCCGCGATTATCCGGGTATTTTATTGGCGATGGTTCCGCCGGGTATTTTATTGGCGATGGTTCCGCCGGGTATTTTATTGGCGATGGTTCCGCCGGGTATTTTATTGGCGATGGTTACGCCGGGTATTTTATTGGCGATGGTTCCGCCGGGTATTTTATTGGCGATGGTTACGCCGGGTATTTTATTGGCGATGGTTACGCCGGGTATTTTATTGGCGATGGTTACGCCGGGTATTTTGTTGGCGATGGTTACGCCGGGTATTTTGTTGGCGATGGTTACGCCGGGGTATTTTATTGGCGACGGTTACGCCGGGTATTCTATTGGCGATGGTTTATACCGCCGGATATCTATAGCGACATTTTATGCCGCTGACTCCATGGCGAGGGATCATGCCGCTGATTCGATAGCGATGGGTTATACCGCTATGTGTGTAGCACTGGATTATGCCGCCTACGAGCGATGGGTGCTGCTTATGTACCGCTGGTGGACGATGGATACAGGTATTCCGCTATCTCGATAGCGATGAGGTATGGCATATTACTTTTGTTATCAGTATGGTGATTATGGTGTATTATTATTTACCGTCATGTGTTTGACGATGAGATTATGGATGTCGTGTATCGACAGGTACCGTCATATGTTCGACGATGTTATTTGGGATAACTATGTGGACGCTTGGCGTCATTTTGGTGATTTATACATTCATGTTTATGTATATGGTTGTATGGTTTGAGTGCCGATGGTGGGCACATGGTAGGGTCTGGGTATTTAGTTGACGAGACCTTTTGCCGAGCAGGTTTGCTCGATGGATCATTGATGCATTGTACCGGTGAGAGTACGCATCGTATTATGGAGGTATATTATTGACGAGCAATGATACCCTTGGGTATGCTCGCTGGGATGGGTAAGGCCAAGTGAATGGTGGTAAGAGTAGTCATTGAGGAAACTACTCGCTTGTTATTGTGATGAGGAGTAAACATGGTTACACCCACCCTAAGGGCGTGGAAGAAGTCCTAATGGATTAGGATTGCATGATAATTGAGCGTGGACGCCGGGTTGTCCAGTGTGCTTTGGTGTTTTAGAGATATGTTGGGCAATGACCCACAACTCTAATGGTTTGGGCGGTATGGTATACCGGGATGGAATGTGTGTCGCGTTAATAGGTTGGTATAAGCCTATGGGACCAGCGAATCACTAGCCAGGTATTGTTGCAGTGCTTTAGTGTGCTTGTGGTAGCTATTATAATGCTCGTTGGATTCGAGTTTGGTGAATCGTATGGTGATACGATGAGGGTTATGGTAGACTCTTGTAGTCTCTATGTGGCATGGTGTTTGAGGTAGGGAATACCTCACGGGGACGTTATACGTCATTGTTTTGAGGGACTTGTGCTGGGACAGCTCAAGTTTGTTGGTATTACCAACGTGAGTGTCAACAAGTCGTGGTTAGCTCTAGTTGAGCATCCTTGCATATGGCATGCAATGGGAGTCACAATGGTTTGTGAGATATAGTTAGTGGGGTGACACTACTATATTGATTTTTTTTTATCTCTTGGAGAGATTTGGATTGTACTGTCTTGGAGACAGCTTGCATCGGTCGTGGTTTGATTGTAAGTCAGCCATGGTAAGCATTACTGATGTTGGACCGAGTAATGGATTTCTTACCTCGGTGAGACGTTTGAGGAGACGTCTTCGGGGAGATGCTCGATTTTGGAGTACTATGGTATTAGTACAGAGCATCGTTGGAAGGTGTATACATGGCGTATACGGATTTTTGGATTGGGTAATGGTAGTATTGATGCACTACTCTAACCAATTGTATATTTCTGGGTTCCGGGATATGTTTTGGTATTAATATACCAGGTTTTCCGAACGGTAATTCGAGGATTGGAGGATCATGGATTCATGACTTCTTCCTTGAGAGGAAGACGGTATTGTGATTCCTACCGGTTGAATCTTTTGGGGAGATTCGTTATTTGGTTCGTGTGGTGGTGATGTTGAAATCACACCCTTTGGTTTTGGTTTGTCAACCATCATTCTCCGTGGGGCGAGAATAATCGGGGTTTGACAGTTGGCTTTGGGATGTGGGTATGATTGGAGATACCCGAGTCTATTGCATTGTGTATGCATGTTGTGTGGGTGTATGGGCATGTATGCCGTGTGTGTATACGAATGCCAACCTTATTTTGTTCATTGTGGAACGCCGAGTGTGTATACTTGGTTTAGTGGATCTCCGGTGTGAGATTGTGGAACCTCGAGATCGGTAATCTCGATGGCACGATGCATTCTGATGAATGATCGTGAGGGTTGTTGATTCCCCTGAGGAGGGATCGACGTGTTTTGGAATCATGGTGGTTTTTGTCGGATAATTCGATAGCCTTCCTATTTTAGGATTGTTGGATCCAAGGATAAATGAGGGATGGCCGAGATTCGGATTTGTTTAGTGTCATGGTTGACACTTGTGTAGGAATGCAATTGGTTGCCTTCCATGTCCCCTGTGGAACTTGAGACTTGGTGGAGTCTTGATGGTGTGTCGGGACCAAGATATGATTTCTTGGAACACACCGGTGTAAACATCCTCGGTGATGTATTTTGTGTGGATCAGTGACCGTGGGTAACCCGGTCCGGGTTGCAAGTGGTGCAACTACTCCTTTGGAGGAGATGGGCTGGGAAGCGAAAACTGGTTTTTCTGTGAGTATACTGTTGTATACTAGTGGTCCCCACCATGACGATATGTGTCATGCATCGTGGGAAGGTGGTGAATATCACGGATGATGTCTATGTCAGAACTAATGGTGATTTGGTTGGGTTGCAGTTTTGGTGGACTGACTTGTGGGACGATTCACGTCGAGGTATGTTGTTATCTTTCGGGTTTGTATTGGTTTTGGCGTTGCGCTATTTTGGGGCTTGGTGCGAGACTGGTATTCTCGCAGTTGTTAATTCGATTCTAAGGTGATTCAGAATCAGGGTCTTGGCTTTGTTTTGTTGGTGTAGTCCTGGTGTTACGAGGAGTACACCGGTGCAATTTCGAGGACGAAATTTTATTAGTAGGGGATAATTGTGATGTCCGGGAATTAATGGTGTTAATCCCGGTGTAGTATTAATCCTGGATGGATTTTAATTGTGGCAATTAGGAATTAATTGCGGTTCGGCATCTCCCGAGGTTGGTAAATCGGGCCTTCTGGGCTCGTCTAATTGATTAGTTGGGATCGTTGGATCCCGAGGTTGAGATCGTATTCTCATTCCGGTGAAAACCTGCGAGTTGGGTTTTTAGTGTGACTCAGAATTTCGGGTGCTGTGTGTGGGCACCGGTAGGGGGTTTTTGAGTTAGAGAGAGAGTTTTTGAAAACAGATGATTTTTAATGAATCATGATGTATTTGTGGGGCTATTAGTATTTTGGGGTATTTTTGCTATAAATACCATTTGAACCCGGGATTTTAATTATCGGAACCATTTTCTTCCCCCTCCTTCTCTCTCCCCGAACCCGCCGATTTTCGATCCCCTTTGGACCACCGCGCACAAATGTGCTTCGCCCGCCGCCGTCCGGCCGCCGTTCGGCGCGTCCGACCCGCCGCCGCGTTCGTCTCTTCCAGGCGGTCATTTCCATACCAACAATTTGAAGTTTGGTCGAGGATTGAGCTCGGATTTCTGCAGAAAGCGCTAGGGTTCGTCACTGCAGTTCATCCGATTTTTGGGGCTCGATTTTGGTATGTTTTTGGCACGAGTTTTCTGGTGTTTTTGGGGCGTTTTTATGGTGTTTTTGGGTCGAGCATTGCAGACTTTTTGGTTCGAAATTTTGGTTGCATTTTGGTTCGAATTTCAGCTAGTTTTTGTGGGTTAGGGTTCGAAAATTTGGGGGTTTCGCTTGTGGGGCGATTATTGTTGTTGGTAATTGATTAATTCATGTTGTAGATGCATTATGATGCTTGATTGTGTTCGAATTCGAAGAATTATAAGGGTTCGAATTTAAGGGCTTGTTTGGGTTCGAATTTAAGGGTATTGAATTCGAAAATTGGGGGTTTTTGGCAAGGAGTGTTGATTCTTGCTTGGATAGCTTAATTCATGTTTTAAATGAATTATGGTGATTATTTGGGTTTGATTTGTGTTGTTGGGGTTCAAATTTAGGGGTGGTCCTTGAGCAATTTTCGATATTGTCTCATTCGATTTCCCTCCCTGTATATGCCCTGCCCCGGGTCTTTTAAATGGTAAATTGTCGTGGGTTGACAATATGTTGAGGGTTATGGGTGTGCTTGAGCATGGGTTGCATGTTCGTAATTAATTGTGAATTATTTACCGTGTTAGCACATCGTTCTTCGGGGCATGGAACTCGAGCAAGGTTCGGCTCGGACTTCGGAAATTAAGGTACGTATAACGTACGAGCATAGCCTTTTATAATGTTGCAATAGTGAAATGCATGATATATGGTATTTGTAATAAATGGGCATTGAAATGCATGGTTGGTGGTATTTACAATAAATGAGTATTAAAATGCATGGTATAGGGTATTGGAAATAGATGGGTATCGAAGTGCATGGTTTATGGTACTTGCAATAATTGGATAGTGAAATGCATGGTATATGGTAAATGTGATAAATAGACATACATTGGGAATCATAGGGTGCCGCTTTCGAGCGAGCAATGATTCGGGATGCGGTCGCCATTGGGCGACCATCGGTTATGACGCCGCTATTGTTGAGCGTGCGCGAGGTTTAGTATGCCGCTATTGTGGAGCGAGCAATGAAATAAGAACATGGAATTGTTGGTTAGATATATGCGATATCTATAGTCTTTTACATTATGTTCTTATCCCTTTGATTATGGAACTGGTATAATAGAACGGTATTAGTTAATCTATGTGACGATTAACTGGCTTTGGGAATTTGATGAGTTTGGTTATTTTGAGAACAGGGACAATACAGGGGGATCCCGGATGAGGGTATTGCCATCCAGGGAGTATCATTTAAATTATGGCATTTACATTCTGTAAATTATGAATTGCAATATTATTATTTTGTGATTGGTGGTATTGGTATGCTCACCCCGTGTGGGGGCTGTCTCTGTTGGGGCAGGTAACACAGGTGTAGCGGCTTTGGAGTCGAGCTCGGGCTTTTGGTTAGAGGTACTTCCAGGATCGAGGTACCAGAGCTGGCTGGATGGACGCTCAGATCCAGTGTTGAGATCGAGTTGTGCTTGGAAGGTGCTTCCAGGATAGAAGTACCAGTAGCGGTATCCGGTATAGTGTTTTATGCATCAAATACACGTTTATTCATTGAGTACACCTTACGTGTATATGGGATGTATAAATGGGCTATGGCCTCTTTCTGTTCATTATGGTTGCATGCAATTAATTATGGAAATTGCTAAATGAACTAAGAGCATATTAGTGTATTATGTGGGTGCATGTTATGTGAATAATAATGGTAGGGGGAATTTGAATATTGGGAATTGAATGCAAGAAATTTTCTGGGTAGCATACGGTGTTGCACTTGCATAGGGTTTTTCCCCTGATGGTATGATTATATGCACTCATGGTATGGCTTAATGCACTAATTACGGGTTAAGGGCACGGGGGTCCTTACATTTGGGGTTAGAGAGAGAGTTTTTGAAAACAGATGATTTTTAATGAATCACGATGTATTTGTGGGGCTATTAGTATTTCGGGGTATTTTGCTATAAATACAAGTTGAACCCGAGATTTTTATTAAAAATTTCATTTCAGCCCCACCTTCCCTTCATCTCTCTCTCCCACCCGCATGCGATTCCCGCCTGGAACAGTACCCCCGCGCACGAAAACGCCGCGCCCGCCGCCGTCCGGCCGCCGTTCGGCGCGTCCGACCTACCCACGGCTTCGTCTCGTCCAGGCGCTCCTTTCCCCTCCGTCAATTCGAATTTCGTCGCGTGTGGAAGTCGGATTTCGCTGGAATGCGCCGATCCCCAATTTCTAGGGTTCTTCGATTTTTCGTCCGATTTCTTCCGATTTCGTTTGGGTAACCTTCCTAACCCCTTTTTCCATGCTTGTGATGTGATTCCCTGCCAAATTGTGATTTATTGGCTCGAATGATTTCGATTTTCGTTGGCTTGGGTTCGATTTTTTGGATGGGTGCATGAAGTGGGTTCGATTTTGGGGGTTTTGGAAGGGTTGTGACGATTCTTGTTATGGGTCATTCATTACATGTTTTAGATGTATTGTTGATGCTTAATTGTGTCCGAATTTAAGGTATTGAGTTCGAATTTAGGGCTTTGAAATTCGAAAATTTGGGGGTTTTTGGCAAGGGTGATGATTCTTGCTATTAATTGATTAATTCATATTTTAGATGAATTATGGTGTTTAATTTGGGTTCGATTTGTGAGATAAGGGTTCGAAAATTTGTAGGGTATCCTTGAACAATTTTCGTTGTTGTCTCATTCGTTCCCCTCCCTGCATGTACCCTGCCCCGGGTCTTTTAAATGATTTATTGTCGTGTGTTGACGATATGTTGAGGGTTATGGGTGTGCTTGAGCATGGGTTGCATGTTCGTAAATAATCGTGAATTATTTATCGTGTTAGCACATCATTCCTCGGGGCATGGGACTCGAGCAAGGTTTGGCTCGGACTTCGAGGATTTAAGGTACGTTTAGCGTACGAGCATAGCTTAAATGATGTTTTACAAGTATGATGCATGATTTAAAATACATGAAATGTTTTACTATGATGGCACCGTGACTTGGTTACGTTATGTTGATTCACATGGTGAAATGCTTGGTGCCGCTATGAAGCGAGCAAATGATGGGTGTGGTCGCTAACACCAGTAGTATGACGCTACTTTGAAGTAAGAAATGAAAATGTGGTAACACCAGTAGTATGACGCTACTTTGAAGTAAGAAATGAAAATGTGGTATCACCAGTAGTATGACGCTACTTTGAAGTAAGAAATGAAAATGTGGTATTGATTAGATATCTAGGATATCTGTATTTTATTCCCTATTGGTAATGAATAGGAACAGAGACATAGTTAATCAAAGAAGTGATTAACTAGTATCGGAAGTTAAGGAAATCTCAATATGATATCTAGAATTATGATAATTGCTAGATAAAGAAAGATGTTATGAAATGTTGTTAATTCGAAACTGGTTAGGGTTAACCAATGTGATGATTAACTGCATATTCAGGATTTGATGATTTATCTGTTTTGAGAACAGGGTTATTACAGGGGTACGCTAGGATGAGGATGATACCATCCAGGCAGTGTCACATATGTTCCACAATATTTACATTTTTTGTAAATTATGTATTATATCATTATGATTATGAAATTGTGGAATTGGTATGCTCACCCCGTTGGGGGCTGTCTCTGTTGGGACAGATGAACAGGTACATCGATGGCTTTGGAGATGAGCTCGAGCTGTTGATTGAATGTACTCCCAGGATTGTGGGACCAGGGCTTGATGGAGCACGGTATCGTATAGAGTACCTATATATATATATACCCATGATGGTTATACACATATTTATGATGCTCGCATGTGAGCACGATTATACTTGTACATGGGTTGTATATAAAGGCATGAGCCTTTCTCTCTTCCATTTGAGGTTGCATGCAATTAGAGGTAGAATTGCTAAAGGTTAAGAGAGTCATTAGTGTATGTGGGTGTTGAAACCCACTTTTGTTGCCATATGTGTGGTGTCTTCCCTGGCTGGGAATTTACTTGGTATTGCTGTATTCTGATGAGTATTATGTTTTCCCTGGCCGGGAATTATGTTATGTGTTGTACTTTTATTTCGGGATAGCTCTATTTATGGGGAGACTCTGCCCAAATTTTTATAAAAGTCCACAATGTAAAAAGTGGTGTAATGGGCGAACTCTATGAGTCTCTTGTTGTTAGGATGATGAACTTATAACATTGAATGTTAAAGAAAAACTTTGTAATTGCCATTCAATGGTAAAGTATCATCGGAGTTCCCGAATGATTTTATGGAAAGCATGTGCCACACATAATGATTAATACACTAATCAAGGGTTAAGTATAAGGGGTCCTTACACAGAGCGTACCCTTCAGACGCTCGAGGACATGTTGAGGGCATATGTTTTGGATGTTGATACTCCGTGGCAAGATTCAGTGCCAATAATGGAGTTCTCCGATATTAACAACTATCAGGCGAGCATTCAAATGGCCCATTCTGAAGCTCTTTACGGACGACGATGTAGGTCACCGCTGTATTGGGAGGACTTGACAGTAAAGCGGTCGGATGACCGGATATGATTAAGGATATGAGATTAAGTTGATACGCCAAACAGATGAAGGTAACCCAGGATAGACAAGCCGCCTATGCCAACAAGCGGCGATGACCGCTAGAATTCCAAGTAGAAGACAGGGTCTTCCTGAAAATCTCACCCTCCAGTGGTGTAGTTCGTTTTGGTATGCGGGAAAGTTATCCCCGAGGTATGTTGGGCCATATGAAGTGTCGCAGCGTACCAGTACTTTGACTTACTGTTTGGCTCTACCGCCGTCTTTATCTGGGATGTATGATGTTTTCCATGCCTCTATGTTACGGAAGTATTAGCCAGACCCGTCTCATGTATTACAGTCTACTGAAGTGCAGTTGGACTCAGATGTATCCTACGTAAAACGACCGGTTATGATTCTGGATCGTGAGGATCGCAGGCTACGAAGTAAGATGATACCGATGGTCAAAGTTCAGTGGGATCGCCGG
This sequence comes from Haberlea rhodopensis, assembly GCA_907163345.1. NCBI lineage: Eukaryota > Viridiplantae > Streptophyta > Magnoliopsida > Lamiales > Gesneriaceae > Haberlea > Haberlea rhodopensis. The sequence goes on along the minus strand of CAJQUN010000130.1, from coordinate 150,710 downwards.
GGTGTCGAGGAGGCTACGTGGGAGACGGAACGGCATATGATGTAGCACTACCCGGAACTATTTTCTGGTATGATTTATGATTAGTTTCTTTTTGGGTAAGTGCATGCGATTTCGAGGACGAAATCTTATAAGTAGGGGAGTAATGTGATGCCCCGAAATTAATTAATGGTAACCTGGACATTAACTATGTTTATATGATGAATTACCACGATGACCAAGTTATGTGTGGAAATGATGTATTAACATGATTTAAGGATGTTGATTTTAATTATGAGGAGAGTATAAATTTAATGAAGTCGGTTGCATTTTGTAATGCTTTTGAGATATCATGTTAGCGTATCTTATACATCATGTTAAGTGTTGGGGTACAATTTAATTAAACCCACATAACCTCCCACCACCCCACCTTTTTAATTCATTTCCCCCCTTTACACTCAAAATCCCCAAAATCACTTCTCCCAAACCCTTTCCCCCAATTTTCGAGTTTGGCACTAAGGTGGGAAAGAAATCCTTGCAAAAGCTTCACCCTTGTGATTCTTGGTAAGATTTAAGCCCTATGATGTGTATATATCACTCCTTGAAGCTTTTGTAAAGTTTTATTTGAGTTTGTGTTGATTTTGGAGGGTTTGAAATGGATTTATGTGGGTATGTGTTATTTATGGTTGGGGAATGATTTTTGAAGTGTTTTAAGTGGGTTTTAGTGGGTTATGATGTTATTGTTATTGTTGGAAAGTTTGGTGTTGAAAGGTATGAAGATGAGCTTGCAAAATACACTTAAAAATGGAGAAATCGCGGCCACTGTAAGTGGCGATCGATCGCTACAAAAGAAGCGATCGATCGCCGAGAGGCAGTACGCGAAAATGAGGATAGGCGATCGATCGCCTCAAATGGCGCGATCGATCGCCAACGTCCAGTAGCCTTTTCACGTATCAGGCGATCGATCGCCTAAAATTAAGCGATCGATCGCCGCAAGGCAGAAGAGCGAGGCGATCGATCGCCTCAAGTAGCGATCGATCGCCACTGTGTAAATTTTGGAAAATGTTGATTTTTGTTGAATTTTTGGTATTGGGCTATTGTTTAGCGTCTAATATCAATTTGTATGGTTATGTAGAACCATCCCAGGTGCTAACAATATCAAGAAGACAGAGTTCATCAATTTCTCCACTTTTGGAATTAAGGTACGTAAGAAGCGTACGGGCATCGGACGGTAACACACTCCTAACTCTGACTATGCATTAATTGCATAAGTATTTACGATGTTTACGATGATGTTATGATAAATGAAGATGATATGATGTTTATAATGATAATTATGATAAGCAAGTTTATGATGATGATGTTATGATAAATGAAGATGATATGATGTTTATAATGATGATTATGATAAGCAAGTTATGACGATGATGATTATGATGATGAAGTTTATGATGATGATTTTGTTAAGTAAGTTATGATGATGGGATACGATGTTATTATGTGGTAAGACGCCACGGGGTAAGATGCTCATATGGCAAGAGGCCATACTCCTATATTACGATCATACTATGATTGCATAAGAATTTACGATGCCATGGTGGTGTACATAATGAATAAGAATGATAAGATGTTTAAGATGATGTTATGATAAGTAAGTCCATGATGAAGATGATTTGATAATGAATCAAGATGATAAGATACTTACGATGATGTTATGATTAATAAAGATGATTTTATGATGAATAAAGATGACAAGATGCTTAAGATTATGCTATAATAAATGATGATGATAAGACGTTACTTGATGATGAGACATGACTATAACGGTTATGACGAGACGATGATGTCTATAAGACGATAATGCTTATACGATAATGATGTTTACAAGATGATGATGTTATAAGATGCTATGATATTTATTGTGACATCCCCGAAATGGTTAATTGCTATTTGGCCTTAATTGTGTTTACATGATTAATTATGTGGTAATTGATTATGTGTTGGGATTTATTTACCTTATGGAAATGCATGGTCATGTTGTAAGGGGTGACCCGGGATTGCATTTCAGGGTGCATGTGGTGCATGTTGGGTAAATATTATGGGAAGCATGATTTATTTGCCTTGGTTAGCAATTTATGAGAAATCATGTGTTAATTGATATTATGGTGCATTTTGAGTAAATGCTTTGAAAAATATCATGTTGGGGTGTTTTATACACCATGGAATTGTTTAGTATGCATTTTAAATAACCAACACCTTTTCTTTATTACCGAAACCCCACTTTACATCCCTCACTCTTACTTTACCAATATCACACCCAAACCCTTCCCTTCCCCTTAATTTTCGAGTTCCACCTTTGAGGTGAAGAGGAGTCCTTACAAACTTTGATTTGTGGAAGATTGTTGGGTGATTTGAGATCCCAAGAGGTATGGGTACCTCATGCTTTAATTTTGTAAGGTTTTATTTGAGTTTGGTTCGGTTTTGAAGGGTTTAAAATGGGTTTGTGTTGGGTGTTGTGGTTTTGGTAGTGTTTTGGTTGGATGTTGTTTATATTGAGTTTATGTTGATGTTTAGTGTTGGTTTTGAGTTGTTGGTATTGGTTGATGTTGGTGTATGTGGGTTTTTAAGAGTTGGGGTTGAAGATGGGTGAATAGTGCCCAAACCCCGCTTGACCACAGCTCGGCGATCGATCGGCGTTTTTCTCGCGATCGATCGCGAGCATCAGGGCTGAGGCAGTAAGCCTCAGCGATCGATCGCGAGCTTAGCGCGATCGATCGGCGAGGCCGCGATCGATCGGCGCTAGCTCCGCGATCGATCGCGGATTGATGAAAATTGTTGGGCGAGGCAGTGTGTTCTCGCGATCGATCGGGGCTTGATGGCGATCGATCGCGAGACACCAAAAATGGTGTTTTTGGGTGTTTTTGTGGGATTTTTGGTATTGGACTATTATTGGGTTCTAATATTGGTATTTGTGAATATGTAGAACCAACCCAGGTGGCAACGCAGCCAAGGAATTGAGGTCCAACCACATTCCACATTTTGGAAAGGTACGTAGTGGACGTACGGGCACCCAACGGTAACATGTATTTTATATACTCATTGTTTATGCATTGTGGATGCGAGTATATATGTGGTATTGCATTGTGGATGCATATACATGTTGATTTATGCCATATGAGGTATTGCATTGTGGATGCATATACATGGTAATTTATGCATATTGATGATAGGTGCATATTATGATTATTGGATGCACATCCCATGAGTCGTGGTCATCCTTTGATGATTTTAATGCTTGCCGCTTTTTGTATTGGTTCCGCTAAATGTGAAGCGAGGGGTGGGAGCGCCGCATGTCACATTTGAGCGTGGTTGTCATATGGGGCGAGGAAAGGGTATTTGTCGCTCTCTGTGAAGCGAGGGGTGGGAGCGCCGCATGTCCATTGTAGCGAGGTTATCCTATGCCGCCCATATGAATATAAGCGAGGGGCATTAAAATACACTGTGATGGATAGACTAGGGAATGGTGACCAATATGTGGTACAGTTGAGATGGTATATGATGTCATGACATGTTTTGGCCATTGAAAAATAATCTATTGATTATACTCATGAGTTCTGGTACAGGGACAACCAAACGGGAAGCGTTTGAAATGCACGGGAAACAGGAAGTGTTTCATATTGATTATGCATTTACGCTTTATCTTCATATTGTGTTGAATATGAATGATTATTATTGCTCATGTTTGGGGGTTGTCCTTGTAGGTACCTTTTTGGCATGATAGCAAGCTTGAACGGGTTGAGGTGGTGAGCTTGTGAAGCATTCTTTTGAGGATTAAAGGACAGGATTATTTGGATAGTATCTACTCTAGGAGTAGTATAAAACTATAGATGAACATTCATTGATTGGAATGTAATTAATCCTTTTTGTAGTCCTTTATTTTGGCATGTAAATGCTTAAGCTCATAGACTCAGCTTGTTTACTCTACTCTGATCATCTATTTAGCGCTATTATGCCTTTATTCCGCACTTAAGGATTAGGGTCCTTACATTTATGATGAATATGAAACTATGTTATTAAGAATGGTTGAATGTCCGGTGGTCATTATGGGCAAGCGAGGAAGGTCTTGCCGCTTACATAGCTGATGAGCGATGGGGTACATCCGCTATCAAGGTGTAGCGATGGGTATCATCCGCTGATGAGCGATGGGGTACATCCGCTATCAAGGTGTAGCGATGGGTATCATCCGCTGAGCGATGGGGTACATCCGCTATCAAGGCGTAGCGATGGGTATCATCCGCTGAATAAAGAGATACATCCGCTAACAAGGCGTAGCGATGGGTATCATATGATGTGTTATGTCGAGCGAGGGGGCCAATTGTGCCGCTGTCATAATGGAACCCGGACAGTCCCATTCCTAATTAACATAGTTTGTTGTGAGCATATATGTGAAGTATGATGTTTAATCATTTATGGCAAGAACTAATGATTTTATGCATGACTATGAAACAGGGACAACCAAAGAGGGTTAATACGATTAACCAGGAAGTATATGTTATCAATTACTCTCATGCATTTATTTATATGCCATTTCCTTATGATTATTAAGTAACGATGTTATGCTCATGATGGGTTGTTCCTGTAGGTACACCTTTGGACTAATGGACTAAGGGCCGGGTTGAGGCAGTGAGCTTTGAGAAGCATGGAAGAAGTTAGGATGCAAGAACTTTTGGATAGTATCTACTCTAGGAGTAGAATAATCCTATCGCCTTAATATTCATTTTGCGAATGTAATTATTTAGCCTTTAAAATTTTTATTCTCGGCCCATAATTTTGCTAGCTCTAAGCTACAACTGAAACCCTAAGACGTATTAAATGCATGTTTAGTCCCTAATAGGTGATTAAGACGATGACAAGGTAGGAAGGCCCTACAACTCCAACATGGTTCTTTAAACACCTTCCACCACAATGCACCAAATCCCTATTAAATGCATGTTTCACCAAATAATTAATCACCATCACACACCAATTACCCAACATGCTTAACATGTACTCAGAAATGCTCTACCGGGTCAAACTCAAATGTGACTAAGCATTTCCACATGGCAATTAATTCTAACACATAAGGCAATTATCACCATAATTAATCATATGAACACAATTAATGCCTTTGAACGCAATTGATCATTTCGGGGACATCACAACCACCCTAACTTGAGCTATGGACCACAGTCGATGAATCACGTTACACCACAAGTGACACAACATCCACAACATCCACCACCATACAGGTCACCTTTTCAGAGGACACAACAGTCAAATTTCCCTTCTACTACTAACAGGTTAGAAAATATCATTCAAGATCTTGCTCATAATGTTACAAAATTTCAACAGGAAACGAGATCCAGTATTCAAACCTTGAACACTTAAGTGGGTCAACTAGCCACCACACTCAATCGTGTTGAAGCCCATGGATCGACCACCTTACCATCCCAAACAGTGGTGAATCTAAAGGAAAATGCAAATGCAATCACACTTAGGAGTGGTAATGAATTGGAGATACCAGAGAAGATGGAGAAAGATATACCAGAGAGTGAGGAAGAAAAGGAAGCTGAAGTTGGAGACAAGACCACCGTGGAACAAGAGGTACCAAGAGGTAAGTCTCCTTCCTTTTCTGAATACAAAGTGCCACCCCCTTTCCCCAAAGCATTGAAAGACAATAGGAAATATGCTGGACTTAAAGATCTATATGAAACTTTTCGACGGTATGATGTAAACATTCCTTTGCTTGATGCAATTAAACAAGTACCTCGTTATGCAAAATTTTTAAAAGAATTATGCATTGCGAAGAGAAATAATGGGTTGAAGGGATCCCAAAAGATTTAAATGGGTGAAAATGTGTCAGCTGTGATATAAAGGAAGATTCCTACGAAGTGTAAGGGACCCAGATATGTTCTCTATTCCGTGCACAATTGGTGACACTCGCCTTGAAAAGGGCATGTTAGATTTAGGAGCATCGATCAATGTCATGACATATTCTATTTATGCTTCTCTACAACTTGGTATTTTGAACCCTACTGGAGTAGTTATTCAATTAGCGGATAGGTCTAGTGGATATCCTAGGGGTGTGATTGAATATGTGCTTGTGTAAGTGAACGAATTAGTATTCCCTGCGGATTTCTATGTGCTTGATATGGAGAATGGTGGTAAGAGTAGTCCCATTTTGTTAGGAAGACCATTCCTCAAAACTTCTAAGATCAAGATAGATGTGCATTGTGAGGGCCCGATCCTAATGTGGTGTTTAATTAACACATAATGATTAATTTACGTAAACAGCGGAAGATTTATTTCAAAGGTCTTATCAAATGGCCCTAAAAATTTTTTCGCTTTTAGGTGATACATATATAGTGATACTGAAAATACGTAATTCCAGTTTCCAATTTAACATGTTGAGCATAACATCCATATCAAGTATAAATCAACCAGTAGTAGAATACTTAAAATACAGATAATCGGGGCATACCCCGGTAATTCAAAACATAATTAAAAATATTCTAACAACTACTGGGACGCAAAACATAAAATATAAACCTGAGCTCGCTCTCAAGGAGCTCTGGTATCTCTCGATGTGTCGCTGCAAGCATCGTCACTATGTCCTCCTGTAAAGCCTGTCATGTCCGAACAACAAAAGACATGACAGCCCCCACAAAGGGGGTCAGTACCCCAGTACGAGAAATAAATAAATCATGTCAAATGACAAAGTATCATGCAATGCATACCATGTATGAATGCGATGTATGAATGGGTACAAGGAATCGAATATCAAGATACCAAAAATCGGAGTCCAAAGGAAGGTATCATCAAATCATCAAAGCTCGAGCAGAGGGTGACAGTATACGTACATTGCGCTAGGAAAACTCATCCTATGTACGTTACTGCATCCAGCCCTCGTGTCTAGGTCGAGTCGCACCTGCACGTGACTACAGTTACTACCTATACTGCCTGTCATCGCCATGCTCGTCGTACCCGACACTCAGAGTAAGTCAACTCAGTCAAATCATGGATATCAAAGGAATGATAGATCAATATGATATGCCCATGAATCATTTATGCATCAAATGACATATGCAACTCAATATATCATGCAATCTCATGTGAAAGTATATACAAATCATGTAATTTCACATATCATGTAATCCAAGATATTCATCATGTCATATAGTCACATAAGAATCATATAGTGACAAATAAGTCATATAAATCAAATAATGACATATAAGGCCATACATTAGCATCATTACACGTCTTTGCCAGACGTCATGATAAAACTCATTTCAACGTACCTCGACCCAAGCTAATCTACCGAGACTTCTCGAGTCAACACCGGAATCTATTAACCTGGTCATAACAGTTCCAAATACAACATAAAGTCACATACTAGTCTTAAACTTATCAAAATAAAACTCAAACTTAGACCCAAAACCAATTCTCTAAATTTCAGTCTGCGCAACTGTAGAGATCGGCTCATAACTTGTCCGATACCTAATAAACTCATATGGGTCCAATTTATTTTCAAAGCTAGCTCAAAAATGAACATTTCATCAGTTCAACTCATCTTCAAATTCGTTCATTTAGCCTAGGTAAAATGGCCAAGAACAATCTGCTAGAAAAACAGGACAATTTACCAAATTTCAGCTTGACCCAATTTTGTATAAAATTCATATTAAATTCATATGATGTCCAAATGACTTGAGGCTAGTGGGGAAATCACGAAAACTCAAAGTACTACAGTTCATATTTGAAGTCCAGAAGCTAGTTCGGTCATCTAGAGGCACATGCAAAGCAAAGTATGCCAGATTTAAAAATACTCATATTCTGTTTTGACAGAGTGAGCGGTTCTAGGGAAAATTGCATATCTTACACATGGAAACTCCAAAACATGTAAGGCCAGTTTCTAATGCAATATAACCCAACATAAAACAAAACATCTCTTATGAGCTTTAAGCTAAACAATTCATCTTCATGTACATTATGTGAAAAACGTACAGCCTAAAAAACTCGTATATCCCCTGCTTCCAGATTGTATAGTTGCTGGTAAAATTATCATAATTCTTTCATATGAGCTCCAAATTGAGTGAGGCCAATTTAAAATGCAAGATAACCTCGAATACTACAATACTTATTAGAGCCTAAAAATTCATATTCGTAGCCATTTATTCCCAAAAATACGAATAACAAAATGCATGAAACTCGCATGCAGTGAATTTCTAGATTTGACACATGTTGGTAGAACGACCATAACTTTTCCATCTTAAATCCAAATTAGCTGATTTCGGTGGACAGTTAAATCTAACACATAATACTACAACTTGTTATAAGAGCTATATTTTCCAATTCGAAACGTAACTATGCTAAAAACGCGAAATATCAGACGGTTTATGCACTGTTTAGCAGACTACAATTGACAGCAACTTCTTCATGAATGAACACCATGGTTCGACCCTGAATCCTACATGCATGTTGATAAAACTCAAGGATGATGATATACCTTCATTTATCTTCAATATTTGAAGCTTGATCATCCACAAAACCAAGCCAAGATCGAAAATCCTACACCAAAACTGCTGCTACTCGAAAATCTTGCATGTCCTTTCTCCAAACTTGAAATTTCTTGGTGCATCTTGTTCCTCAAGCTTAGTAGCATTCAAATATATCTTTGCATGTGACATGCACTTGAAAATTCAAGAGGATTTTGGTAGGAAAATTAGCTGCCATTTTCGAAAATGGTAGAAGAGAGAAGGAGGAGGAGTGATGGTGAAGGAAGAGAGAAGATGGTGTTGGAAAATGAAGTAAAAATCTGATTTTTGGCATGGTATATGCGTGAGATTCAATGCCATGCATGATTTTATTTATTTAATTGATGTATTGTGGAATCCATGTGTCAATACATCACTCTCTTGCAAGATTATTGGTCCAAAATCATGTATTAAACATGAGTAAAGTTAATTAGTGGCATGTGTTCTCCAAGTGCCATGTGATCATGCACATGCTCATGCACTAAAACATGCTCCACTAGTTGGTTGACTCATCGTAGTCGGAACACCTTAATTTAAGTTTGCACTTTTAATTATCCGGGTTTGTTTAATCATCGTTAATCCGGATTAATTAGTATCGGGGCCTTACACTTCTTCCCCTCTTAAAAAGATTTCGTCCTCGAAATCGCAAAACCAAGTATAACTCAATAAATCAAAACATATGAGATGTCTCAATCTCATTCATAGATACTTAAGGATCATCATGTATCAATGACAACTGCTGTGGTCGTCTCAACGATCTACCACTTAATCAAATTTCTCTATGATTCCAAAAAGTTCAAAATATCGAGGCAATATCAAACCTCACTTAACGAATCATATTGGTCATCGTAAATGTAATATTTTCATATTTACCTGATTCTCAACTCGAAGTCTAACTATATATTTCTCTTTGGCGTAGCAAATTTGCTCACCTCAAGCCAAATTTTAATCGTTTTCGCCGAAATTTTATCGTTCCTGGCATTTTTCTCAACAATCTTAAGTTATGCCAAAAATTCCTTATCAATTTCTATCATCATCTCAGTGATCGGTAATTCCGGCTCTACGAAACCTGAACCGATGTCATCCCAAAGATATATGAAACTTAAATTATAGGAAAATTCTACTAGTGAATAGTGATTCTGTCAGTTCTCACTAAATTCACCACTATTAATCGGGACATAGATTCCAAAGTCTGGATATTATCTCAGTTTATTCATCAGTATGGGTATGCTAAGCAATACTCATTTCTAACTTAGTATCCATTACATTCTGAAAATAGTTTCGAATTCTGATATTATCATCGGATCTCAATCAGATACATTTATTACAGAAACTCACTGTAACTAAACCACATTATCCTTATCTTAAACATGTCGTCTTCTCATAGACATATAGACTATCACATGAAATCAATATCTTGTATTGAATAGTCAATCAATTTCGATTCAACTTGTTTCACAATCTCTGTTTGTAAATATTTTAGCTATAAAACTCAAAACTAGAAATTTCCCAAATTCGTTGTGGTACTTACAAATCCTGTAATATCCCATTAGGTCTCGTATTTTTATCTTGACCTGCTGGCATGTCAAACAAGTTGCCACAAAATTCAAAAATTTCTTTCTTTATACCATCTCATCATAAATAGGATCTCGAGAATGATACATCTCATCATTCCCAGAATAACACAATGTTCTCTATAGTGTGCTTTCTGTTGTAATACGTCTTTCAAATCAGTAAAATTCGATGCTATATACTGATTTTTCATTCGCAACCACCACTAAATGGCATACTAAATTTACTTGGTTGATAAGACAGAACCAATTTTTTTTTCAATCAATATCTGTATGAGTCTGTCCTTCGAGGCCTTCCGATCGTCAAAATCAGAGGTTATCAAACTGCAAAGCAAACATCGATGCTACCATTGCACCTTGGACATTTAGGTTCAGTGCATCTGCTACTAGTTTCATTTTCCTTGATTTATATTGACTATCAAAGTCAAATTCTTTAATAAATCCAGTCATCGCTTATATCTCAAGAATATGCAATCATCTTTTCATGATACATTAGAACATATCTTCGAATCTTTGACATACGTATTTGCACAACTACATATCTCCCTGAACCAGTTAAACCAAAACAACATTGGGGTTGTAGTCCATTTCATTTTCAGTTATGAAAACTGCCTTCTCATTCATCTGACCAAACGAATATCAAATTTCTTCTTGGTCAATTAGTTCATAAGACAGGCTATCCTAGAATATCCTTCCGTAAAAGCCTGTAGTATCTGTCAAAATTCATAAAACTTTTCATCTTGAGTACAATGATTGGTCTTGGCCAAATTAGTACTATCTTTACTTTACTGGAATCAACAGGTATCTGGTGAGATTATATCACCTATCCCAAAACAACACTTGATTCAACCAAGATTTACATTTCAATAACTTGGTACACCCTTTGAGCTTCACGAAGCGTCTGAAAAATCAATCACATGTGTTCTGTGTGGTTCCTTCCGGATCTCGTATACACTAGTATACCACTGATGATTACACTTCCGCCCAAAAGTTACGGAATATTTTCTTCATCAAATTCATAACTCTACCGGTATAGTTGTCAGACCACACGACATTTCCAAAAATTCAAAATGTCTATATCTGGTTTGACCAATTGCCTTGAGAAAATGTCTATATCTGGTTTGACCAATTGCCTAGAGAACATTTTCTCTTCTGACTCAAACTGATGGTAACCAGAGTAAAAATCGTTCTTCTTATACAGTAAAGTTCCTTACAACTTGATCAGTTACTTTTCGATCTTAGGCAGTGGGTATTTATTCTTGACAATAGCCCAATTCAACTACCTTTAATCGATACACATCTTCATCATATCATTTTTTCTTCTTCACGAACAATACTGATGTTCCCTCAAGGTGACATACTCAGACATATGTACCAGTATCGAGGATATTCAGCAACTATTCATATATCTGTCAACTCTGCTGATGACATTCCGTACAGTGCTTTCGATATCAAATCTATTCTTTGTCATCAACGAATAGTTAAAATCAATTTCCTTCTTTAGTGAAAATTCATTCATTTCCTCAGGAAAATCTTGGTAGGTTTTCTTACCTCTATAATATCAGTCAACCTCGACTCTTTTTTTTTATAAGCATCAACTGCTTATTATCAAATATCCATCGTTTTCCAAGTATTGCAACCATAATATTTTCATAGCTGATACTATCAATATCTTAACTTGCTATTCGTGTCGATATACATTTCATTTGTAGCCACAACATAATCAAAAATCCATTATACTCTAAAATCAACTTACAATATCTGAAAATTTATCAGAGTATACATGTCCTTGATACAATCAAAACCATATTTCGACAACACCAATTAATTCGAATCCACATCACTATCATTAAAATTGTAAGCTACAGTTCACTATTACAAGTGTGGATAGTATAATTAGCACTGCTGATGTATTTTCCAAATCATAATAACTGATGCACATTTTTTTTTTTGTCTCAATAACACTTGTGCAGTGTGATCAAATACGTGACATGTATCTGTGATCACTAGTATTTAAGCATCTCTAACCGTATCCTCTATCAAGGTATACTCTCTGGTCTGTTGGGAAACCAAAAATAACTATCAGGTATTACCTCTAGTCTGCAGGTAATTTACTGCTGCTGGAACTGAGTGGTCATAAAGAATAACCACCATGATATCTACCCCTAGCTCAGGGTATTTGTTGTTATGGCTGCATCTATTCCCGAGTAGTAACAGACATGCTCTGACTGGCTACAATCAATATCAGTTCTTATTATTCTTTCAAATAGATCAGTAGATATTTACATCCACAGTGACCTCAAAAGATTTGGTATTCTACAATCTCATAGTCCCTTAAGAACTACTAGAGCTGGATAAATTTGAGTGATACTTCTGAAACTTTTCCAGGACTACTTGGATTATCCCAATGATAGTCACTTCATTAATCTTTAATCCAGTTCTAATTACTTCGCACCACATTGGTGTCTTATTCCTTAGTCAAAATCTAATCTCTCCACTAGTGAATAGCTATTGAGATTAAGCAGATATTTCCATTTCTCAAGTCCACGATAATCAATTAACGTTTTCTATGTCATCAACATAGCATTCTCGTAAACATATTTTCTCGTAAATATTCTTTCCTGTGTCAACAAGAGGGAAAACTCTTCTTCCATCACTACCATTACTCTAGATACTCTCATCTAGAAGAGTTAATCATGTAGTATTTATTCATAAGTTGGACATATAAACTAGAACTGAATTACGACAGTCCCCCAATCCAAGTCCTCAGTCAAACAATTCTCGTTGTTTCTCACAACAACTATACTCGATCATTCAATTGAAAAAAATCGCTAGTTTCAATATTCTCAAGTTCTAAATTATCATCTTGGCGTACATTTTGACGTAAACTCATACGTATAACCTTGGTCTTTCAGACTTAAATTCCTGATGTCAATCGACACAAAGCGTTTTAACTAGTTCTAGTGTCATCCCACTATTCACAAGGATTAAGTCCCAAAGTGATAAATAGAAGTCTCAAAAGTTATCACTATGTTATAATTCAATTAACAGTTTACAGTGCCTACAGGTACAATAGATAGCTCTTAAAGTCTGTATCGTTGCTACCTGTCCAAACACTAACTGTTCATCATAAAATCAAAACATCATATATAATCTCAAGTCAGAGATGTTCTCATCACTTATTCTACATCATCATCCGGTCAGCAACTATCAGTGCTAACAAATAAAATTCTCAATTTCTCTAGATTGTCTGCAACTCAGCATTCAAAATCTCTAGATGATATGCGACTCATCATATTAAAATATTCAGAGATATGACATCTCGTTATTCCTGCTCTCTAATCCAGTACATGCATAAAATCTCATTATCGAACATGTAAACATAGCAGGCAAGAGCATATAAATCAGATAGTCAGACACATGCACAAACAATTCCTTTGTGTCTATACTCAGTGTCCTAACTCTAGTTCGAGCATATCCCAGACTATGCTCTGATACCATAATGTGAGGGCCCGATCCTAATGTGGTGTTTAATTAACACATAATGATTAATTTACGTAAACAGCGGAAGATTTATTTCAAAGGTCTTATCAAATGGCCCTAAAATTTTTTTCGCTTTTAGGTGATACATATATAGTGATACTGAAAATACGTAATTCCAGTTTCCAATTTAACATGTTGAGCATAACATCCATATCAAGTATAAATCAACCAGTAGTAGAATACTTAAAATACAGATAATCGGGGCATACCCCGGTAATTCAAAACATAATTAAAAATATTCTAACAACTACTGGGACGCAAAACATAAAATATAAACCTGAGCTCGCTCTCAAGGAGCTCTGGTATCTCTCGATGTGTCGCTGCAAGCATCGTCACTATGTCCTCCTGTAAAGCCTGTCATGTCCGAACAACAAAAGACATGACAGCCCCCACAAAGGGGGTCAGTACCCCAGTACGAGAAATAAATAAATCATGTCAAATGACAAAGTATCATGCAATGCATACCATGTATGAATGCGATGTATGAATGGGTACAAGGAATCGAATATCAAGATACCAAAAATCGGAGTCCAAAGGAAGGTATCATCAAATCATCAAAGCTCGAGCAGAGGGTGACAGTATACGTACATTGCGCTAGGAAAACTCATCCTATGTACGTTACTGCATCCAGCCCTCGTGTCTAGGTCGAGTCGCACCTGCACGTGACTACAGTTACTACCTATACTGCCTGTCATCGCCATGCTCGTCGTACCCGACACTCAGAGTAAGTCAACTCAGTCAAATCATGGATATCAAAGGAATGATAGATCAATATGATATGCCCATGAATCATTTATGCATCAAATGACATATGCAACTCAATATATCATGCAATCTCATGTGAAAGTATATACAAATCATGTAATTTCACATATCATGTAATCCAAGATATTCATCATGTCATATAGTCACATAAGAATCATATAGTGACAAATAAGTCATATAAATCAAATAATGACATATAAGGCCATACATTAGCATCATTACACGTCTTTGCCAGACGTCATGATAAAACTCATTTCAACGTACCTCGACCCAAGCTAATCTACCGAGACTTCTCGAGTCAACACCGGAATCTATTAACCTGGTCATAACAGTTCCAAATACAACATAAAGTCACATACTAGTCTTAAACTTATCAAAATAAAACTCAAACTTAGACCCAAAACCAATTCTCTAAATTTCAGTCTGCGCAACTGTAGAGATCGGCTCATAACTTGTCCGATACCTAATAAACTCATATGGGTCCAATTTATTTTCAAAGCTAGCTCAAAAATGAACATTTCATCAGTTCAACTCATCTTCAAATTCGTTCATTTAGCCTAGGTAAAATGGCCAAGAACAATCTGCTAGAAAAACAGGACAATTTACCAAATTTCAGCTTGACCCAAGTTTGTATAAAATTCATATTAAATTCATATGATGTCCAAATGACTTGAGGCTAGTGGGGAAATCACGAAAACTCAAAGTACTACAGTTCATATTTGAAGTCCAGAAGCTAGTTCGGTCATCTAGAGGCACATGCAAAGCAATGTATGCCAGATTTAAAAATACTCATATTCTGTTTTGACAGAGTGAGCGGTTCTAGGGAAAATTGCATATCTTACACATGGAAACTCCAAAACATGTAAGGCCAGTTTCTAATGCAATATAACCCAACATAAAACAAAACATCTCTTATGAGCTTTAAGCTAAACAATTCATCTTCATGTACATTATGTGAAAAACGTACAGCCTAAAAAACTCGTATATCCCCTGCTTCCAGATTGTATAGTTGCTGGTAAAATTATCATAATTCTTTCATATGAGCTCCAAATTGAGTGAGGCCAATTTCAAATGCAATATAACCTCGAATACTACAATACTTATTAGAGCCTAAAAATTCATATTCGTAGCCATTTATTCCCAAAAATACGAATAACAAAATGCATGAAACTCGCATGCAGTGAATTTCCAGATTTGACACATGTTGGTAGAACGACCATAACTTTTCCATCTTAAATTCAAATTAGCTGATTTTGGTGGACAGTTAAAGCTAACACATAATACTACAACTTGTTATAAGAGCTATATTTTCCAATTCGAAACGTAACTATGCTAAAAACGCGAAATATCAGACGGTTTATGCACTGGTTTTAGCAGACTACAATTGACAGCAACTTCTTCATGAATGAACACCATGGTTCGACCCTCAATCCTACATGCATGTTGATAAAACTCAAGGATGATGATATACCTTCATTTATCTTCAATATTTGAAGCTTGATCATCCACAAAACCAAGCCAAGATCGAAAATCCTACACCAAAACTGCTGCTACTCGAAAATCTTGCATGTCCTTTCTCCAAACTTGAAATTTCTTGGTGCATCTTGTTCCTCAAGCTTAGTAGCATTCAAATATATCTTTGCATGTGACATGCACTTGAAAATTCAAGAGGATTTTGGTAGGAAAATTAGCTGCCATTTTCGAAAATGGTAGAAGAGAGAAGGAGGAGGAGTGATGGTGAAGGAAGAGAGAAGATGGTGTTGGAAAATGAAGTAAAAATCTGATTTTTGGCATGGTATATGCGTGAGATTCAATGCCATGCATGATTTTATTTATTTAATTGATGTATTGTGGAATCCATGTGTCAATACATCACTCTCTTGCAAGATTATTGGTCCAAAATCATGTATTAAACATGAGTAAAGTTAATTAGTGGCATGTGTTCTCCAAGTGCCATGTGATCATGCACATGCTCATGCACTAAAACATGCTCCACTAGTTGGTTGACTCATCGTAGTCGGAACACCTTAATTTAAAGTTTGCACTTTTAATTATCCGGGTTTGTTTAATCATCGTTAATCCGGATTAATTAGTATCGGGGCCTTACATGCATAGTGGTACCCTTACTATGGAATATGATGGTGAGATTGTTAATTTTAACATTTATGATGCCATGAAATATCCTTGCAATAATGATAACTGTACGTGATACTCGAGAATGAATCACTATGTAATCAAAGAATTATTTACTGTATTATGTAAACTCGGTTTAGCAATGAAATGGTGTGGTTAAATATCTGAAATTACAAGACCATATGATTTGAGGATCCAAGAATTCAACTTATTTGTTGCAAGTGTTGGAATGGGTTGGAATGGTTTTGAGGCGCAAAATGGAAGTTTTCGGGTAACAGGGATTGGCGATCGATCGCCCATTCCAGGCGATCGATCGCGCCCAGGCAGAAGGCTTTTCAAGCGTTTGGCGATCGATCGCCACTCTTGGGCGATCGATCGGTGGGGCTGGCGATCGATCGCGCCAAGTGTGGCGATCGATCGCCGAAGGGTGAAAAATTTTGGTTCTCGGACAGTGTGGTTTGGCGATCGATCGCCGTGATGGGCGATCGATCGCGAAGGTCAAAATATTGTGTTTTTGGATTTTATTGTAGGATTTTGGTATTGGACTATTATTGGGTTCTAATATTGAATTGTGTGAATATGTAGAACCATCCCAGGTGGCGACACAGCCAAGGAATTGAAGTCCTACCACACCTACTTTTTGGAAAGGTACGTAGTGGATGTACGGGCACCCAACGGTACATGTATCTTATATACTCATTGTTTATGCATTGTGGATGCGAGTATATATGTGGTATTGCATTGTGGATGCAAATACATGTTATGCATGATGTTTATATGTAAGGACCCCATATACTTAACCCTTGATTAGTGTATTAATCATTATGTGTGGCACATGCTTTCCATAAAATCATTCGGGAAACTCAGATGATACTTTACCATTGAATGGCAATTACAAAGTTTTCTTTAACATACAATGTTATAAGTTCATCATCCTAACAACAAGAGACTCATAGAGTTCGCCCATTACATCACTTTTTACATTGTGGACTTTTATAAAAATTTGGGCAGAGTCTCCCCATAAATAGAGCTATCCCGAAATAAAAGTCAACACATAACATAATTCCCCGCCAGGGAAAACATAATACTCATCAGAATGCAGCAATATCAAGTAAATTCCCAGCCAGGGAAGACACCACATATGGCAACAAAAGTGGGTTTCAACACCCACAATACACCAATGACTCTCATAACCTTTAGCAATTCTACCTCTAATTGCATGCAACATAGAATGAAAGAGAGAAAGGCTCATGCCTTTATATACAACCCTATAAACAAGTATAATCGTGCTCACATGCGAGCATCATAAATGTGATGACCAGGGATTATAGGTGTTAATCCCGTAGTGTTAATAATCCCTAAAGTGGTTTTACGTGGCGATTTGGAATTTAATCGAGGTGTTGGGCCTTCTGGGCTCGTTTATTTGGGTAGTTGGGATCGTTGGATCCAGAGGTTGAGATTGTATTCTCATTTGGGTGAAAAACCTAAGAGTTGGGTTTTTGTTGTGTCTCGGGATCTCGGGTGCTGTGTGAGCACCGGTAGGGGATTTTGGAGTTAGAGAGAGAGTTTTGAAAACAGATGATTTTTAATGAATCATGATGTATTTGTGGGGCTATTAATTTTTCGGGGTATTTTTGCTATAAATACCAATTGAACCCAAAATTTTAGAAATTATTTCATTTCAGCCCCAAATTCCTCTCTCTCTCCCCGCATACGATTTTCCCATCGCCCCCCAGCTCCCGCCGCTTCAGGCGCTTCCTCCGCAGCCGTCCGGTCGCCGTTCGCCGCGTGCGACCTATCACCGGCTTCGTCTCGTCGAGGCGCAGCTAACCCCTCCGTCAATTCGAAGTTTCGTCGCGTTTTGAAGTCGAATTTTGGCTGGAGGCGTCGATCCCCAATTTCTAGGGTTCTTCGATTTTCGTCCGATTTCTTCCGATTTTCGATTGGGTAACCTCCCTTACCCCTTTTTCGTCATTTTCGTGTATTTCCCTGCCATTATTGTGTTCGAATTTGATGAATTTTAAGGGTTCGAATTTAAGGGCTTGTTTGGGTTCGAATTTAAGGGGGTTGAGTTCGAAAATTGGGGGTTTTTGGCAAGGGGTGTTGATTCTTGCTTGGATAGCTTATTTCTCATTTTAGATGAATTATGGTATTATTTGGGTTCGAAATTGTGAGATTCGGGTTCGATTTTTGTAGGGTATTCTTGAACAAATTTCGATATTGTCTCATTTATTTCCCTCCCTGCATGTACCCTGCCCCGGGTCTTTTAAGAGGTTAATTGTCGTGTGTTGACAATATTTTGAGGGTATATAGGTGTGCTTGAGCATGGGTTACATGTTCGTAAATAATTGTGAATTAGTTATCGTGTTAGCACATCATTCCTCGGGGCATGGAACTCGAGCAAGGTTTGGCTCGGACTTCGGAGATTTAAGGTACGTGCGACGTACGAGCATTTCTATATATTAGGGCATTTGTGAATGCATAATGAAATTTGATTTCATTGAATAATTGCGCATGAGGATTATATATATATATATGTTGATATAGCCAAGGAATGACCCAAATCTTGATATCGCCGCTTGTAGCGTGCGTGACACTAGAGTAGGACGACTCTTACATGATATATGGGGTACTGGGTTCATATGACCATTGTAGGGCATTTGAGATGCCTGAGAATGATCGTGGGATCATGTATTCATTATAAGACATTTGAGATGTCTAGGTATAATGAAGAATTGGTAAAATAAATGCTAGGCATTTGAGCTATCTGTGATTGATAGCGAGGTTGTGAAATCAGTATTAGATATTGAGATATCTATATTTGCATGTTTAATGAGTTTGCAACCACTATCTGTTGATATTCGAGTATTAGGCATGCGATGAGTTAATCAATGCGTTGATTTACTGATTTTTGAGATTTGATGAGTTTGATGATTGTGAGAACAGGGACAGTACACGGAATCCCGGATGAGGATGTTGCCATCCAGGGAGTATCATTTAAAATTCATTAATATTTACTTGTGTTGTACATTATGAATTTCATTATTGTGATATGAGATTTTGTGTATTGGTATGCTCACCCCGTTGGGGGCTGTCTCTGTTGGGGCAGGTGAACAGGTGCATCGATGGCTGTGGAGCTGAGCTCGAGCTGTTGATTGGATGTACTCACAGGATCGTGATACCAGGGCTTGATGGAGCACGGTATCGTATAGAGTACTTATATACACCCGAGGTTTATATATACATTTATGATGCTCGCATGTGAGCACAGACATTCTTGTATATGGGTTGTAGGCATGAGCCTTCCTCTCTTTCATTATATGTTGCATGCAATTGTGTAGAATTGCTAATGATATGAGAGTCGTTAGTGTATTATGTGGGTGTTGAGACCCATTTATGTCGTCATATGTGTGGTGTCTTCCCTGGCTGGGAATTTACTTGGTATTACTGCTTTATGATGAGTATTATGTTTTCCCTGGCCGGGAATTATGTTATGTGTTGTGCTTTTACTTCGGGATAGCTCTATTTATGGGGAGACTCTGCCCAAATTTTTATAAAAGTCCACAATGTGAAGAGTGGCAAAAAGGGATGGTATTGGGCGAACTTTGTGAGTCTATTTCGTTGTTAGGCTGATGACCTTATAACATTGAGTGTTAAAGGAATTTTTTTGTAATTGCCATGCAATGATAAAGTATCATCTGAGCTTCCCGATTGGCTTTTTATTGAAAGCATGTGCCACACATAGTGGTTAATACACTAATTAAGGGTTAAGGGCTTGGGGCCCTTACAATAAATATGTGTATAACCATCATGGGTATATATATATATAGGTACTCTATACGATACCGTGCTCCATCAAGCCCTGGTACCACGATCCTGAGAGTACATCCAATCAACAGCTCGAGCTCATCTCCAAAGCCATCGATGTACCTGTTCACCTGCCCCCAACAGAGACAGCCCCCAACGGGGTGAGCATACCAATTCCACAATTTCATAATCATAATGACATAATACATAATTTACGAAAATGTAAATATTGTGGAACATATGTGACACTTCTTGGATGGTATCATCCTCATCCTCGCGTACTCCTGTAATAACCCTGTTCTCAAAACAGATAAATCATCAAATCCTGAATATGCAGTTAATCATATTGGTTAACCCTAACCAGTTTCGAATTAACAACATTTCATAACATCTTTCTTTATCTAGCAATTATCATAATTCTAGATATCTCAATAACAACATTTCATAACATCTTTCTTTATCTAGCAATTATCATAATTCTAGATATCATATTGAGATTTCCTTAACTTCCGATACTAGTTAATCACTTCTCTGATTAACTACGTCTCTGTTCCTATTCATTACCAATAAGGAATAAAATACAGATATCCTAGATATCTAATCAATACCACATTTTCATTTCTTACTTCAAAGTAGCGTCATACTACTGGTGTTCGCTCCGTAGCGACCACACCCATCATTTGCTCGCTTCATAGCGGCACCAAGCTTTTCACCATGTGAATCAAAATAACGTAACCAAGTCCCGGTGCCATCATAGTAAAACATTTCATGTATTTTAAATCATGCATCATACTTATAAAACATCATTTAAGCTATGCTCGTACGCTAAACGTACCTTAATCCTCGAAGTCCGAGCCAAACCTTGCTCGAGTTCCATGCCCCGAGGAACGATGTGCTAACACGATAAATAATTCACAATTATTTACGAACATGTAACCCATGCTCAAGCACATCCATAACCCTCAAAATATTGTCAACACACGACAATTAAACATTTAAAAGACCCGGGGCAGGGTACATGCAGGGAGGGAAAACGAATGCGACATATCGAAAAATTGCCCAAGAACACCTTCAATAATTCGAACCCTAGCATCACAATTCGAACCCTAGCATCACAATTCGAACCCAACCAAGCATCATAAATCATCTAAAACATGAAATAAACGATCCTTAACGTGAATCATCAACCCATAGCCAAAACCCCCAAATTTCGAACTCAAACCCCTCAACAGCATGAAATTCGAACCAAAATCCACAAATTTCGAACACCAATCCTTAAATTCGAACACAATACCACCGAATTTAGCAGGGAATAACATGAGAGGGATGAAAAAGGGGTAAGGGAGGCTACCCATACGAAGATCGGAAGGAAATCGGACGAAAATCAAAGAACCCTAGAAATTGGGGATCGACGCTTACCTGCAAAATCCGACTTCAAAACGCGACGAAACTTCGAATTGCCGGAGGGGATAGCTGCGCCTCGACGAGACGAAGCCGGCGGCGGGTCGCACGCGCCGAACGGCGGCCGGACGGCGGCGGGCGAAGCGTTTTTGCGCGCGGATGGGGGCTGGGCAGACGGGATCGGCGGGGAGAGAGAGAGAGGTGGGTTGGAGGGCTGAAATGTAATTTTTTCATTAAATTCTCGGGTTCAACTGGTATTTATAGCAAAATACCCCGAAAAACTAATAGCCCCACAAATACATCGTGATTCATTAAAAATCATATGTTTTCAAAAACTCTCTCTCTAACCCCAAAACCCCCTACCGGTGCTCACACAAGCACCCGAGATTCCGAGACACATTAAAAACCCAACTCTTAGGTTTTACACCGTAATGAGAATACAATCTCAACCTCTGGATCCAACGATCCCAACTACTCAAATAAACAAGCCCAGAAGGCCCAACATCGCGATTAAACTCCAAATCGCTACGTAAACAACTTTAGGGATTTTTAACACTATGGGATTAACATCTATAATCCCTGGTCATCACAATATCCCCCACTAAAAGAATTTCGTCCTCGAAATTAGCACCGGTGTATTACATAACACCCAGGCTACACAACAACATGAAGCCATAACTTCCATTCTTGACCATATCAGGATCGTCTTAACAAACACGAGGATACTTATCTCACATCAAACTCTGAAACAGAGCGACTTTACCAAAACCAACATATTACCCAAGAGGCAAACATACTTCGATGCGGGTCATCCCAAAAGTCAGTCCCTCATGACTGCAAAACAACCGATACTTACGACTGTAGATCGGACAATCATCCTTCGTTCTAATACAACCAGTAAGAACGCATCCTGAATGACACCTCAACCGTGGGAACGTTGACCTCGTGTCAAACTCTGGAGTGGAATAGACTTCCAAATCCATCATAATGTCAAAGAGCGTCAGCGCAACTCAACGCTAACAATCCAAAAGCAGTTAGTCGACTGAAACTGCAAGGATTCGAATCGCTCCCGATTCCATCGTAGATATCATTCAATGACATCTCTAACATGACTCACGATGTCTAACATACATCGTTACGAGGGAAACACTAGTATTCCACGGTGTACACACACCAAACCTGGTTTCCACTTTCAAACCTCCTCTATCGAAGGAGCAGTCGCATCATTGCAACTCAAATTGGGCAACTCACGGCCACAGATTCACACAAAAGATATCTCATAAGATGTCCACCTCTGGATATCCCAAGAACCACATCCTGGTCATAAACAAACAATCGAGACTCCTCAGAGTTTCAAACTTGAAAGGACATGCAATAAACCCATTGCATCCCAACTACATGGATTCCCAGATCGAATCAACGACGACTTGATGACTCTCTTGTTGGTACTCCAACATCATGAGCTGTCACAGACAAGTCTCACCAAGATTAAACATAACTGTATACACGTTTCAGTGAGGCATGCACAACCTCAACCTCGATGACAAGGTGACTACTAGAGTCCACCACAACCCACATCGTATCACCTTACGATTTGCCACACTTGGTTCCTACGAGCAGTATAACGGACCTAACAAGCCCCTCTTGGTGCTGCACACACACGGCAGACAAACTAGTCGCTGCCTCTCTAGGTTCACCTCAAACCTACCAATAAGATGGACGTTTCCGCACGGCATACCATACTGTGGGAAGAAAATCAATAGAGTAGTGAGTCTTTACCCAACATTCCTCTAATGCCTATACACCGTGGACACTCCAATGTCCCTGTTTCATAGTCATGCATACAGTCATTAATTCTTGACATGAATGATTAAAATCATCATCTTATAATTATCACCATCTTATAACATCTTCATCATATGAGCATCATCATTTTATAGCATCATCATCTTATACATCATCATCATATAAGCATCATCATCTTATAGCATCATCATCTTATACATCATCATCATATAAGCATCATCATCTTATACATCATCATCATCATATAAGCATCATCATCTTATACATCATCATCATATAAGCATCATCATCTTATAGCATCATCATCTTATACATCATCATCTTATAGCATCATCATCTTATACATCATCATCATATAAGCATCATCATCTTATACATCATCATCATATAAGCATCATCATCTTATAGCATCATCATCTTATACATCATCATCATATAAGCATCATCATCTTATACATCATCATCATATAAGCATCATCATCTTATACATCATCATCATATAAGCATCATCATCTTATAGCATCATCATCTTATACATCATCATCTTATAGCATCATCATCTTATACATCATCATCTTATAGCATCATCATCTTATACATCATCATCATATAAGCATCACCATCTTATAGCATCATATCTTATACATCATCATCATATAAGCATCATCTTATACATCATCATCATATAAGCATCATTATCTTATAGCTGTAAGTAATCCTTATGTCATACAACGCAGCGGAATAAAATTTTTAGGATTACTAACACCAGATCTATACATAGGTAATCATATCAGATTAAGGAATACATAAGAGTCTCACCCTTGTAGCGTGTTTGAAGCAGAATCCACGGAGCAGCACCACGTCCTACGCCTTCTCCGAGTCAATAGCAAAACTCAATGAGTTTTGCCTCAACGGTATCCACACGATCAAATCGGGTGAAGGGATGGTTTAATAACAAGTTGCTAGACAAGTTATTAAACCGGAACAAGAAAGACACTCGATTCTAAATCGAAAGGCACGCCCAAAACCTCACTTTTCTCTTCGGCTATGATGAGAAGCCGAGAGCACTTTGGTGGTTTTTGGAGGCCGTGTGCTTTTCCTTGTTTTAGGTTAGTATGATATGAAGTTGTGTCTTACAATTAAATCATAACCTTGTATTTATATTAAAAGGCTTTTAATTAAGGTTCAAGACATTCTTAAAGTCTTATGGGCCCAAACCCATGATTTAATTAAAACCTTTTAATCACTTAATTAAGACTCTTCTTAATTAATTAATTCATCCAATGAATTTAATTTCCCTTCTCGATTTAATCTTTTGTGCGACCCGATAGGATCTTGTAATGTTGGCAGTGACATAAAATCTCATTTTACGTCTCAAGCATTGAGCGGTATCTAGCAACACATCAATGCTACCCAAATTTCAAGAATGTCAATGACTCGACATAACCTTTAGAACTCGTGATAATATTAATCATGTAACTTAATCCCTTTGTCCTTTGTGTTAGATTGAACACGAGTCATGGAATAGTCATACTCGTATATCCAATCTTTATTTCTTGATCCCCAAGTGGAACTAGAATAAACGAATAAGCTCGATATCTCATATCGACTCATTCGAGCATGGCCATGCATTTTAGTTCTCACTTGATCAAGGGCCAAACACATCTCCTGTTATATAGGAGGGACAAATCCTATCTCGATCAGTCAACATCCCTCTACATAATTCGTAGTGTATCCAATAGTCGCCTTTATAGATTACCCTGTTACGGGTAACGTTTGACGATATCAAGACACATAACTCCTTATGTTGGGATCTCTGATGATCACAAGTCGTAAGGATTACATACATTATTATCACTATGAGAATTGCATATGACGATCATATAACTATCCATGTTGCATTCTCATGGTGGGTCTGTCCAGTACATCGTTCTCTAACATGTACCCATATGTTGATTTGATATCTCATATCAATGAACAATTCATCGATCAACATATACTAGTCTCTACGTATTATCACTATCCCTATTCATGATAATACTTGACTAGGGATATCTTTAAGAATAATACAATATTATTCTAAGGACATTAACATATATATTAATTCACAATGCACAGTTAAAAGAATAATATATAATAATGAATTGCCATTCATAAATCCATAAACATTGTATGTCTTAAACAATCATCTAATGACTTGTCTTAGGGCATATCCCAACAAATCTCCCACTTGCACTAAGACCACTCAGACATATACCTAATGCCTAGAGATCTAGTATGACGATCATGCTTCTGCTGTGACAGCGGCTTCGTCAATGGGTCAGATACATTATCATCTGTTGGTACTTTGCATATTTTAACATCTCCCCTTTCAACGATTTCTCGAATGAAATGGAACGCCTAAGTATGTGCTTGGATATTTGGTGAGATCTTGGTTCCTTAGCCAAAGCGATCGCTCCATTGTTGTCACAATAGAGTTCTATCGGATCTTTTATGCTAGGCACCACTCCAAGTTCAGAAATGAACTTCCTCATCCAAATAGCTTCCTTTGCTGCATCCGAGGCAGCAATATACTCAGCTTCCGTTGTAGAATCGGCTACTGTTTCTTGCTTTGAACTCTTCCAGCTCACAACACCTCCATTCAGGCAATACACATATCCAGATTGCGATCGAAAATCATCTTTGTCGGTTTGGAAGCTTGCATCAGTGTAACCCATTACATTGAGCTCTTCCTCACCTCCATAAATCAAGAATGTATCCTTAGTCCTTCTCAAGTACTTTAGGATATTCTTGACAGCAATCCAGTGACCTTCACCTGGATCAACTTGATATCTGCTCGTCATGCTCAAAGCATACGATACATCGGGACGAGTACATATCATGGCATACATGATAGATCCAATAGCTGACGCGTATGGAATCTTACTCATGCGTTGTCTCTCATCTGGTGTTGAAGGACACTGTTCCTTCGAGAGATAAATGCCATGCGTCATAGGCACGAATCCTTTCTTTGATTCTTGCATGCTAAACCTTTTAAGCACCTTGTCTATGTATGTACTTTGACTTAGACCAAGAAGCTTTCTCGATCTATCTCTATAGATCTTGATTCCTAAAACATAGGTGGCTTCTCCCAAGTCTTTCATCGAAAAGCAATTCCCTAGCCAAATCTTTACAGATTGCAAGGCAGGGATATCATTTCCAATAAGAAGTATGTCATCTACATACAACACTAGGAAAATGATTACGCTCCCACTGACCTTCTTGTAGACACAAGGTTCATCTTCAGTTTTGATAAAACCAAACTCTTTGATTGCATCATCAAAACGAAGATTCCAACTCCGAGAAGCTTGCTTCAATCCATAAATGGATCGTTGTAGCTTGCATATCTTTCCAGCATCCTTTGGATCGACAAAACCCTCGGGCTGTGTCATGTACACATCCTCGAGCAGATTTCCATTAAGGAAAGCTGTTTTGACATCCATCTGCCAGATTTCATAATCATGAAATGCAGCTATTGCAAGTAAGATCCTTATGGATTTAACCATGGCCACTGGTGAAAAGGTTTCATCATAGTCAATACCATGAATTTGTTTGAATCCTTTTGCAACCAGCCGACCTTTATAGGTTTGTACGTTACCATCCATATCGGTCTTTTTCTTGAAAATCCATTTGCACCCTATGGGTCGTACCCCTTTAGGTGGATCAACCAAAGTCCATACTTGGTTTGCATACATGGATTCCATATCAGATTTCATGGCCTCTTGCCATTTCTCAGAATCATTGCCCATAATAGCTTGTTGATAAGATGACGGCTCATCCTCATCAATAAGTAGTAAGTCACCTTGTTGAGTCACAAGAAATCCATATCTCTGTGGCTCCCGGTGTACTCTTACAGACCTACGCTGGGCTTGTGTCTCTTGAGCAGGTGCTTCTTCCACAACAGCTTGTGGTGCCTGCTCTGTTTCCATCTCAATCTCAGGTTCAGTGTTTTCTTGTGGTTGAACTTCACTAAGTTCTATTTTTCTCCCACTGGTTTTTCTAGAAATAAATTCTCTTTCAAGAAATACACCAGTCCGAGCAACAACTACTTTGTTCTCGGTGGGATAATAGAAATAGTATTCTTTCGTTTCCTTAGGATACCCCACAAATAAACACTTATCAGATTTGGGTCCAAGTTTGTTAGTGGCGTGACGTCTAACGAAAGCCTCACAACCCCAAATCTTCATAAAAGACATACTAGGACGCTTCCCAGTCCATATCTCATATGGTGTCTTTTCCACTGATGTAGATGGAACACGGTTCAGTAAGAAAATCGCTGTTTCTAGAGCGTGTCCCCAAAACGATATCGGAAGATCTGCATGACTCATCATTGATCTAACCATGTCTAACAAGGTTCGATTTCTCCTCTCGGATACACCATTCCATTGTGGAGTATACGGAGGAGTGAGTTGTGGGACTATCCCACACTCCTTTAGATAGTCATGAAACTCTTGGCTTAAGTATTCACCTCCTCGATCTGATCGAAGGATTTTGATACTTTTGCCAAGTTGGTTTTGTACTTCATTCTTGAAATCTTTGAACTTTTCAAAGGTTTCATGTTTATGTTTCATTAGGTACACATACCCATATCTACTGAGGTCATCAGTAAATGTAACGAAGTATTGAAAACCACCTCTAGCTTGTGTACTTGTTGGTCCACATACATCACTATGTATTAGTCCCAATAAAACATTTGCCCTTTCAACATGTCCCTTGAAAGGGGCTTTAGTCATCTTGCCCATCAAACAAGATTCGCATGTTTCATATGATTCAAAATCAAATGAATCCAATACTCCATCCTTATGAAGTTTAGATATGCGGTTCTCGTTTATGTGGCCCAAGCGACAGTGCCAGAGATAAGTCGGATTACAATCATTATTTTTAATCCTTTTAGTATTTATGTTATAGATAGGCATATCAAGATTTAATACATAAAGACCATTCACCATTTGTGCACTAGCATAAAACATATCATTTAAATAAATAGAACAACAGTTGTCCTTTATTATAAATGAAAATCCATACTTGTCCAAACAAGAAATAGAAATAATGTTTTTAGTAATTGAAGGCACAAATAACAATCTTTCAAAATCAATGATAAACCAGAAGGTAAAGCTAAATGATAATCTCCTATAGCTAATGCAGCAACTCTTGCTCCATTTCCAACTCGGAGATCAACTTCACCTTTCGCCAATGTCCTACTCCTTTTGAGATCCTGCACATTTACACAAATGTGAGATCCACATCCAGTATCTAATACCCATGATGAAGAAGTAGATAAATTGACTTCTATAACAAAAATACCTGAAGCGGAAGTCACACTTCCTTTCTTTAGATCCTCCAGATATACTTTGCAGTTTCTTTTCCAATGGCCGGTCTCACCGCAATGGAAACAGTTCCCTTCCTTTGCTATCCCTCCCTTTGGTTTCAGTGCAGAAGACTTTGGCTTAGATTTAGCAAAGACCTTCTTTGCTTTCTTGTTGCCTTTAGCTTTGGCCCTTCATTTGCCCTTATTCACAATAAGGACATTTGTGGCCTTAGTCTTCTTAGTATTTGCTTCATATGTTCTCAACATACCAAGCAACTGTGGTAGAGTCTTTTCCATGTCAGTCATATTGTAATTTACTACAAATTGACTGAAGGTTTCAGGCAACGATTGCAAGATCACATCGGTGGCCAACTCTTGGTCCAATGGAAAACCTAGCTTGTCTAGATTCTCAATGTACCCAATCATCTTGAGCACATGAGTTCCAACTAAGCTTCCTTCTACCATCCTGCACTGGAATAACGCTTTAGAGACGTCATACCTCTCTTGTCTAGCTTGCTGTTGGTACAACTGCTTTAAGTGTTCGATCATATCGAACGCCTCCATTTCCTCATGTTGCTTCTGAAGCTCAGAGTTCATGGTGGCAAGCATGAGGCACCCAACATCAAGTGCGTCACTCTGATGCTTCTTGTAAGCATCCTTTTCGGTTCTTGTAGCCGTTAGGGGAGGTTCCTCGGCGGGTAAGGGTTCCTCTAGGACATATTGTTTCTTTTCTTGTTTGAGGACTATCCTCAAGTTCCTATGCCAGTCTAGGAAATTCGTCCCATTTAATTTGTCCTTCTCATGGACCGATCGCAGTGATAAAGTGCTAGTAACGTTGTTAGTTGCCATGGATATCTACAATATATATATGCAAAATAAGTTTATGATTTAAATCATTTAACATGGTCTTATATTAAATGATACTCCCACTATTTTGTTTGAAAAATATCAACCCTCGAAACCTTTAGTGGGCCAAGATCCATATTTCACTTAATCTTGAGTTAGCTTTGGCTAATCGCCCAAGACTCAGTTATTTAGGTAGACAACACTTTGTCAATTACATCACATGTAATTCTTGGATAGTTGGACGAACAACACTTTGTTCAATTCATCAAATGAATTATAATCCAACCCATGCCTCTAGGTTCCCAATCCTATTGAGATAACCTAGTTAAGTCGTACCCAATTAAAGTATAACGGATATCACTTTTATCCTTTCGCGCCTTACTAAGATTGCCACGGTGCTTTGCTTTGGCAAACCCACACATGTACAATCGAAGTTATTGACGAGTACTTTTATTTTGGAAGGCATCTAAAACTTAATATTTTAGAGGGATTTATTGATCTCATGATTAATTTGATAATTTAAAATATGTCCACTACATATAGTTGTATACATATCTACATATATGTGTAATACTATTATCAAACTAAAACATAAGATAAAACATGCATCAACATACATAATTAAACGTGACATGGTTATAGCCCCTACTAATGATTTTCTCAAGCCAATGAGAAAATCCTATGAGTCAACCTAAGGTAACTTCACAAGCACCTTCCTTGGCTCCAATTTGTGAATGGCCTCCTCATCCCGGCACGATGCTCCATCTTCATTGATCACCATCAATAAAATAAACTACACTTTTTACAAGATATAGAATTCCTCGATTCACATTCGAGGGGAACATAGGGGAGGGATTACATATAGAATGAAATAGAGAAAGGCACGACACGCAGGTCGTATTATAAATTACAAACATCCACAAATCCTATTTAATAGGTCAAAGGGCTATAACCACGCACCATGCTCAAACAACACATAAAGCATGCATTAACATTTAATTAATTAAATTCTAAACATTTTAAATTTAATTCTAATTAAAACTGTAAAATAATTTTTTGAAAAATTATCGTACGCTCGGGACATCACATGCCACGAACTAAAGCGACTAAAACACGAACCACCATGGTTCGAACCAAAAAGCCCACGGCTGGACCAATAGTGGGCCTAGGGTTCGAAACCCTAGCCCAGGCCGAGCCATGGCTCATGCGGCGGTGGCACTAGGGTTCCAACCCTAGCCGCCTCGCACCCTTTTTGATATTTTATCGAGCCATCTTGTTTTAAACGTCGGAATTTGTTAGCCACGAGTCACGGTCATGCCATGCATGGGGTTCGCTCAACCATCTCGAGCTAAGGGTTCGAAAACCTTGCTCTCATGTGGTAAAGTTACTAATCCATGCATGCGTGAACCATTATCGAGTCAAGGAGTTCAAAACTCATCCAAGCATCAAAACTATAGAAAATAAGGCGATGATGGTCGAGCCATGCACGGCTATTAGGGTTCGAAACCCTAGCCGTCATGAGCTAGCCGTCATGTCCAATGGGTTCTAAACCCTAATTAATTTTCGACACTTCCATGCACAATTATTAGCCACAACGACTAAGCCATCTCGAGCCAAGGGTTCGAAAACCCTAGCCCTCATGTGGCTAGCCATGGTGACATTTGTGATGGTGGTGGCCGAAAATTTGATGCTCAATAAATAATTTTATTCGCCAATTATATCAAATACAATTACTACGATGATTTTCATAAACTAAAATTAATTTCATATCATATATGAATTTAAACAGTTTCAATTAGCATGCAATATTAATTCAAATATGATTAACACAATTTAATCACATAAATCCAATATGAGCCTTGAACCTGGCTCTGATACCACTGTAAGTAATCCTTATGTCATACAACGCAGCGGAATAAAATTTTTAGGATTACTAACACCGGATCTATACATAGGTAATCATATCAGATTAAGGAATACATAAGAGTCTCACCCTTGTAGCGTGTTTGAAGCAGAATCCACGGAGCAGCACCACGTCCTACGCCTTCTCCGAGTCAATAGCAAAACTCAATGAGTTTTCCCTCAACGGTATCCACACGATCAAATCGGGTGAAGGGATGGTTTAATAACAAGTTGCTAGACAAGTTATTAAACCGGGACAAGAAAGACACTCGATTCTAAATCGAAAGGCACGCCCAAAACCTCACTTTTCTCTTCGGCTATGATGAGAAGCCGAGAGCACTTTGGTGGTTTTTGGAGGCCGTGTGCTTTTCCTTGTTTTAGGTTAGTATGATATGAAGTTGTGTCTTACAATTAAATCATAACCTTGTATTTATATTAAAAGGCTTTTAATTAAGGTTCAAGACTTTCTTAAAGTCTTATGGGCCCAAACCCATGATTTAATTAAAACCTTTTAATCACTTAATTAAGACTCTTCTTAATTAATTAATTCATCCAATGAATTTAATTTCCCTTCTCGATTTAATCTTTTGTGCGACCCGATAGGATCTTGTAATGTTGGCAGTGACATAAAATCTCATTTTACGTCTCAAGCATTGAGCGGTATCGTAAGGATTACATACATTATTATCACTATGAGAATTGCATATGACGATCATATAACTATCCATGTTGCATTCTCATGGTGGGTCTGTCCAGTACATCGTTCTCTAACATGTACCCATATGTTGATTTGATATCTCATATCAATGAACAATTCATCGATCAACATATACTAGTCTCTACGTATTATCATTATCCCTATTCATGATAATACTTGACTAGGGATATCTTTAAGAATAATACAATATTATTCTAAGGACATTAACATATATATTAATTCACAATGCACAGTTAAAAGAATAATATATAATAATGAATTGCCATTCATAAATCCATAAACATTGTATGTCTTAAACAATCATCTAATGACTTGTCTTAGGGCATATCCCAACAATAGCTATAACAGTAAATGTACGAAATCATAGTTGAGTAAGCTTGCTGGTTATTCATTAACTTCTTTTCATTTTCCCTGGTTCACATTCATGCACATGGGCATCTTACCCTGTGGCATCTTACCACATAATAACATCGTATGGCCTCTTACCATATGGGCATCTTACCCCGTGGCGTCTTACCACACATAATAACATTGTATGGCCTCTTACCATATGGGCATCTTACCCCGTGGCGTCTTACCACACATAATAACATCGTATGGCCTCTTACCATATGGGCATCTTACCCCGTGGCGTCTTACCACACATAATAACATTGTATGGCCTCTTACCATATGGGCATCTTACCCAATCATATGGCGTCTTACCATATCATAAACATTGTGTGGCGTCTTACCACATGGGCATCTTACCCACTCTCATATACGTCATCATAAACATCATCATGATCATCATCATCGTAAACATCATCGTAAACATCATCATCATAAACATCATCATATTCATTGTGATATCCCCGAAATGATTATTGTGATGTTAATCATTTGAGTTAAATTATGATGATTTGGGTATTAATTCATGGGTTTGGATTAGTATTATTGGGGAGTTTCATTTCAGGGCGCATGTGATATATGTTGAGAATTTGGGGGTTGTGGCTTGTTTATTTGGGGTGTGTGTTGTTTGTTTTGGGTAAAGCATGTTAACGGGAATTGAAGTATTTTATTGAGAAAATGCTATAAATATCATGTTAGGATATTTTTATACATCGTGCTAAATACCGGGACCAAAACATATCACATCATACCACCCAACACCCAACCACCCCCCCAACCCATGCCAATCACACTGTGCCCAGGCTGACTTCCCATCCCACTTGGCTCAATCATTTGACCACTCTCAGCCATCCCAAATCTCGACCTTTCTCTCCCAATTCCTCACCAGCACTTGCTAAGCAATAATCTGAGGAGCTTGCCCCTTTTCATCGCCTGGAAAGCCTTCAAAAATCGGAGCAAAGTAGGGTGAGAAACCATGCTCTGTTTTTGTTTTTAAACTTGTTTGAGTACATGTTTTTAGGTGGCGAGAAAACGGCATGTTAGATTAGGTTTCTTGAAACCTTTGATTTAAATGCTTTTATGGTGTTATTGTGAGGCTCTCTGTATTTTTCCTTGAGCATGTTGCATGTTTTATGTTGAGGATATAAGCATGTAAAGAAGGGTGTTCGGAAATCTGGGTAGGTGTATGCCCTGTTTTTCTGGGTAAATATGGTAAGGGAGTGATTTTGAGGAGGTGGTATCATGCATGTTAGAAGGGTTTGTGGTGAACCTTCGATTTGAGTTTATGCATGGTAGTTTTGTAAAGCCCTTGGCATGTTTGTTCGAGCATGCGTTATGTTATATGTGATAGTTATTATAGCATGAAATGAAGTACACAGGAAATCTGGAAATAAAAATGTGTTGCCCTGTTTCCGAAAAGATGATCGAGTACTTGTGTAAGTAGTCGTCGTTTATGCATATGGGCTTATGTTTGGGGTGTAATTTTGGTATGAATACACTCAGGGCAGTGTGTTGTAACTAATAGCATGTTGTTTTGGGCATGTTGTATGTCTTACATGTTGGATTTAAGGGTGTGATTTCAGGTGTTCGAGAATTCTGGGTTGGCATTTCTCGAACAGAGCATCTCGATCGATCGATATTTCATCTCGATCGATCGAGCGGGGCAGAACCTTGGTTCTGATTTTAGGCGTCTTCTCGATCGATCGGGAAGAGGGGCCGATCGATCGAGAGACCCAGAATGTTGAAAAAATATAATTTGTTATATTTTGTTAAAGTTTTGATATTGGATTGTAATGAGACATCTAATATTGTGTTGTACACTGGTGTAGAGCCTTCACAGGTAGCTACACAGCGCAGGGGATAGAGTCCTGCAACACACCACATTTTGGAAAGGTACGTAAGCGACGTACGGGCATCCCAACGGTAACATGTACTTATGTTTGTCTGTGTGACGCATGATGAATGCAATGTGATGCATTAAGATTATGATACATGTTATTATGCATTGTGTTGCATATTATGCATTGTTGTTGCATATTGTGATGTGGGATAAAGAGGTGTATTCCACGAGTTAGGGCGATCACAGTTAAGGTTTTAATGCTTATGCTTTACCGCTGCGCATGTGGAGCGGGTGGGGGGAGGCTCGCTGGCACATGGAGGCGAGGTATACCATACTAAGCGAGGAAGAGATACCGCTAGTATGATGAAGCGTGTATGCGATACCGCTTGTTGAGATTAAGAAAGCATTAAAATAACTGATGATGACTGACTCAAGAAAAAGAGGAAATGTCATGACATTCATTTGTAAAGCCATACATTCATATAATGTGTTTTATTATGAACTATGGTACAGGGACAACCATTGGGCGTTATAAATGCAGGAAAATACAGGAAGTGCTTGTATTTAGGATTGTGCATTTATGCCTTACTTTCATATTATGTTGAATATGAATTGTTTTATGCTCACGTGTTGGGGGTTGTCTTTGTAGGTGCTTTTGTTGACGAGAACCAGGGTCGGGGTTGATTTGCTGAGCTGTAAGGAGTGCTACAGGATTAGCATGATTAGAGAAATTTTGTATAGCTTCTACTGGGTAGAGTAAGACTATAATGTAGTGCCTTTGTAGGAATTGTGTTATTCCTTTTTGAAATATTTTGGTACTGTAATCTCTAAAGCTCAGGTTAATCAACACGATACGTTACTCTGATATATTCACATGAATGTTTAGTTCTCTAAATTGCACCTTAGTGACTTGATGTGATAACGGGGTCTCACATTTAGTGGTATCAGAGCAGTGGTTAGATAACCACGGAAGAGTGAAGGGTAGCCTTTAGAGACAAGTTGGCTAGGTATTCATTGTTGGGCATGTTATGCATGTGATGCATATTGTTGTATAAGTGTTATACTAACATGCTTTGAATATGATACTCTTGTTATCTAACGGCTTATATTATGAACTGCTTTTGGTATTTTGTTAACTCTTGTATTACAGCATGGCTGAGATTAATCCGGAGAACCCCAATGAGGAGATAGGGGATATGGACAGTAGGAATGCCAGTATTGCTCTTCCGAATCCTCTACCACCACCTGCTGTGGGCGTGGAGCCCAGTGTACAGATGTTACTGCCAGGGGAGCTCAGTTTGAAGCAGTTTCTGAGTTTCCATCCGCCCATGTTTGAGGGGATTGTGTCTGGTGAAGTAGCTGAGGAGTGGTTGGAACGTATAGAGCAGATACTTGTGACTGCACCCTGTGCACGCACGGCCTGGCTAAGGTTAGCCGAGTTTCAGATGGCTAAGAAGCCTGCTATGTGGTGGAAGACCACGGTGATGGAGCTGAGAGCTCTAGGTGTGGCAGTTGACTGGACTGTATTCCGGACCCGGTTCCTTGACCGGTATTTCTCTGCAGCTGCCAGACAGTTAAAGGAAGACGAGTTCAATGCTTTGAAGCAGGGTAGCATGTCAGTGTCGGACTATGCTATGCAGTATTCCTCACTGCTGAGGTATGTACCTCATATTGCTGTCAGCAGCCATGCAAAGATGAGGAACTTTCTGAAGGGATTAAGGCCAGAACTATTTGATAGGGTTATCTCCAACAACCCCAGTTCATTTGATGACGCCCTGACACGGGCAGAGTTAGCGGAGATTGCGGTGGACGCGTACAAGGATGTTGTACCCCGTTCTGTACCACCACAGAGGCCTGCTACTGATAGTTTGAGGCCTCGAGGGGATCAGTTTAAGGCTCGTGGAGCCTCATCATCTTCCAAATTTAGTGGGAAGAAGTCTCAGGGTCAGAAACAGAATAATAAGGGACCCACACAGGGGAGAAAGACTGTGGGAAGCAAGTGTAGCAACTGTGGAGGAAGGCACTTGTCATGGGACTGTCCGGGTTGCTATGTATGTGGCAAGGTGGGCCACTTTGCTCGAGGTTGCCCCAATCGGGCAGGTCAGACAGTCTCAGGGCCGAATAGGCCGATGTTTGATGCGGGGAGGGCACCACAGAGACAGCAGTTTGCACCACGACCACATGGAGGTCAGACGGCAGGACCGCCGTAGGGACAGGTGTATGCGCTGACCAGGGAGCAGGCTGAGGCAGTCCCAGAGGAGGTCATTGCTGGTACGTGTCATTTATTTACGTACCCTGCACTTATATTGATAGATACAGGTGCTTCCCATTCTTTTGTATCTACTGCTTTTGTGGAGGGTCACCGTTTGTGCTCGTCTCTGTTACCCACGCCTCTTATGGTCTCGACACCCACGGGGAAGCATGTGATTGCGGATCGGCTATTGTCTGATTGCCTCATTTATTTTGAGGGCAATGATCTGAGGGCCGATCTGATTCAGTTAGAGATGGCATACTTTGACTGTATGATCGGCATTGATGTGTTGAGCAGATACCGAGCTGTGGTAGACTGCCGGCAGAGGATTGTACGTTTTCTGTCTGATCAGGGGTTTCAGTGGACCTTTTATGGGGACGGCTCTCGTCCAAAGATTCCGGTAATATCAGCGATTAAGATGTCGCGGTTATTGGAACGCGGCCACACGGGCTACCTTATCTATGCAGTGGATGCATCAGACGAGAAGGAAGTAAGAGCTGAGGACATTCCGGTTGTGGCGGAGTTCATTGATGTGTTCCCAGATGAGATTCCGGGATTTCCGCCTGTCAGGGATGTGGAATTTGCTATTGAGCTGCTGCCAGGGACTTCTGCTATATCCCGTGCTCCTTACAGGATGGCACCGGCAGAGCTGAGGGAACTGAAAGTACAGTTACAGGAGCTCCTCGACAAGGGATACATTCGTCCTAGTGTATCGCCTTGGGGTGCACCAGTCTTGTTCGTGAAAAAGAAGGATGGATCAATGCATCTGTGCATTGACTATAGGCAATTGAACAAGGTCACAGTGAAGAACAGATATCCACTTCCGAGGATTGATGATCTGTTCGACCAGCTTCAGGGTACAGAGGTGTACTCCAAGATAGACTTGAGGTCAGGCTATCATCAAGTGCGGGCTAGAGTTGGTGATGTCCAAAAGACGGCTTTTAGAACTCGGTATGGGCACTATGAGTTCTTGGTGATGCCATTCGGGGTGATGAATGCCCCTGCTACTTTTATGAGCTTGATGAACAGGGTATTTCAGGAGTACCTCGATCAGTTTGTAATAGTGTTCATTGATGACATCCTGGTCTATTCAAAGAATGAGGAGGATCACGCCAATCATCTGAGGATAGTGCTCCAGATCCTCAGGGATCATCAGTTGTACGCCAAACTCAGCAAGTGTGAGTTTTGGCTGAGCAGTGTTGCATTCTTGGGTCATATCATATCACGAGAGGGGATATCAGTAGACCCGAGGAAGATAGAGGCAGTTATGGATTGGTCTGCCCCTACTTCAGTCAGTGAGATTCGAAGTTTTCTTGGTCTGGCTGGCTATTATCGACGTTTCGTCGAGGGTTTCTCAATGGTCGCCAAGCCACTTACACAGCTGACTCAGAAGGGAGTCCCATTCTGTTGGACAGAGGCTTGTGAGCAGAGTTTCAGGGAATTGAAGCACAGGCTGACTACTGCACCCGTTCTAGTGATTCCCAAGGAGAACAAAGGATTTGTTATTTATACCGACGCATCGCTACAGGGATTAGGGTGCGTACTGATGCAGGATAGACATGTAGTGGCTTATGATTCGAGACAGTTGAAGCCACACGAGATGAGGTATCCAGTCCATGATCTGGAGTTGGCAGCTATAGTGTTCGCCCTGAAGATATGGCGACACTACTTATACGGTACCTCATTTACCATCTTCACTGATCACAAGAGCCTGAAGTTCTTGTTTACACAGGCTGAGTTAAACATGAGGCAGAGGAGATGGATGGACCTGCTGAAGGACTACGACTGTGAAATCGAATATCACCCGGGGAAAGCAAATCTGACAGCCGACGCCCTGAGTCGGAAAGTGCGGAGCACTGCAAAGGATGCCATGTGTTTATCAGCTATGTTGGGCTCCTACTGCCATTTGGGATTTGATTATGACGTATCTTCTTCACCAGTACAGGTTTCGACCTTGCTAGCGGAGCCTGTTATTTATGATCACATCAGAAAGGCCCAGGGGACCGATGTAGAGGTTCAGAGATGGATGTTAGTGGTTCATTCAGGTCATCGAGATTCAGAGTGGCTGAGGACGGTTCTCTGAGACTTGGTGACAGATGGGTGGTTCCAGATGCACCTGAGTTGCGTCAGGGTTTATTACAGCGAGCTCATTGCAGTAGGATGAGTGTCCACCCAGGAGGGAAGAAGATGTATAAGGATTTACGCAGCCAGTTCTTGTGGAGGCGTATGAAACAAGATGTCACCTCATTTGTCAAGCGCTGTTTGATTTGTCAGCAGGTGAAGGCTGAGAGGCAGAGGCCTGGAGGTGAACTAAGGAGTTTGGAGATACCCGAGTGGAAGTGGCAGCACGTGTCTATGGATTTCGTGACCCACTTACCGAGGACTGTTTCGGGTTTTGATGCCATCTGGGTAGTCGTGGATAGACTGACTAAAGTGGCTCACTTCATTCCCTACTGTATGACATATACGCACTTGAGGATGGCGCAATTATATGTCAGAGATGTGGTGAGACTACACGGGATCCCTGTTTCGATAGTGTCCGATCGAGATCCGCGGTTCACATCTCACTTTTGGGAGGGTCTGCAGAAAGCTCTAGGTACAGAGTTGAGGCTGAGCACAGCCTATCACCCTCAGACGGACGGACAGACCGAGCGTACGATACAGACGCTCGAGGATATGTTGAGAGCTTGTGTGCTAGAGTTCGACATTTCATGGCAGGACTCGATAGCCTTGGTGGAGTTCTCTTACAACAACAGCTACCAGGCAAGTATACAGATGGCTCCTTTCGAGGCCCTCTATGGTAGGCGTTGTAGGTCACCCTTGTGTTGGGATGACTTGGACCGTAAGTCGGTTGGAGGACCAGAGTTGGTTCAGGAAATGGAAGAGAAAGTTAAGGTCATCAAGAGAAAGATGAAGGCAGCTCAGGACAGACAGGCAGCATATGCCAATCAGCGGCGTAGGCCGTTGGAGTTTCAGTTGGGCGATAGAGTTTTTCTGAAGATCTCACCTTTCAGAGGCGTAGTACGGTTTGGTATGCGGGGGAAGTTGTCTCCTAGATACGTTGGGCCGTATGAGATCTTACAGCGTGTTGGTACTCTGGCGTACCGTTTGGCGTTACCGCCTTCTCTGTCTGGTATACACGACGTATTTCATGTGTCTATGCTGAGGAAGTATGAGCCGGATCCTTCACATGTGTTGCAGCCTTCAGAGGTGCAGTTTGAGTCCGATGTTTCTTATGTTGAGCGGCCTATCAGGATTTTGGATAGGGCAGACCGCAGACTTCGGAACAAGGTTATTCCTATGATCAAGGTTCAGTGGGATCGTAGGGGTGTCGAGGAGGCCACGTGGGAGACAGAGCGACACATGGTGCAGGACTATCCAGTGCTGTTTTCTGGTATGCTTTTATGTATTGGTTACTTCGTGTTGGCAAGCATGTTTGATTTCGGGGACTAAATCCTATAAGTAGGGGAGTATTGTGATATCCCCGAAATGATTATTGTGATGTTAATCATTTGAGTTAAATTATGATGATTTGGGTATTAATTCATGGGTTTGGATTA
Organism: Haberlea rhodopensis; assembly: GCA_907163345.1. Classification (NCBI taxonomy): domain Eukaryota; kingdom Viridiplantae; phylum Streptophyta; class Magnoliopsida; order Lamiales; family Gesneriaceae; genus Haberlea; species Haberlea rhodopensis. The sequence goes on along the minus strand of CAJQUN010000130.1, from coordinate 110,281 downwards.
GTATTATTGGGGAGTTTCATTTCAGGGCGCATGTGATATATGTTGAGAATTTGGGGGTTGTGGCTTGTTTATTTGGGGTGTGTGTTGTTTGTTTTGGGTAAAGCATGTTAACGGGAATTGAAGTATTTTATTGAGAAAATGCTATAAATATCATGTTAGGATATTTTTATACATCGTGCTAAATACCGGGACCAAAACATAACACATCATACCACCCAACACCCAACCACCCCCCCCAACCCATGCCAATCACACTGTGCCCAGGCTGACTTCCCATCCCACTTGGCTCAATCATTTGACCACTCTCAGCCATCCCAAATCTCGACCTTTCTCTCCCAATTCCTCACCAGCACTTGCTAAGCAATAATCTGAGGAGCTTGCCCCTTTTCATCGCCTGGAAAGCCTTCAAAAATCGGAGCAAAGTAGTGTGAGAAACCATGCTTTGTTTTTGTTTTTAAACTTGTTTGAGTACATGTTTTTAGGTGGCGAGAAAACGGCATGTTAGATTAGGTTTCTTGAAACCTTTGATTTAAATGCTTTTATGGTGTTATTGTGAGGCTCTCTGTATTTTTCCTTGAGCATATTGCATGTTTTATGTTGAGGATATAAGCATGTAAAGAAGGGTGTTCGGAAATCTGGGTAGGTGTATGCTCTGTTTTTCTGGGAAAATATGGTTAGGGAGTGATTTTGAGGAGGTGGTATCATGCATGTTAGAAGGGTTTGTGGTGAACCTTCGATTTGAGTTTATGCATGGTAGTTTTGTAAAGCCCTTGGCATGTTTGTTCGAGCATGCGTTATGTTATATGTGATAGTTATTATAGCATGAAATGAAGTACTCAGGAAATCTGGAAATAAAAATGTGTTGCCCTGTTTCCGAAAAGATGATCGAGTACTTGGTCGTCGTTTATGCATATGGGCTTATGTTTGGGGTGTAATTTTGGTATGAATACACTCAGGGCAGTGTGTTGTAACTAATAGCATGTTGTTTTGGGCATGTTGTATGTCTTACATGTTGGATTTAAGGGTGTGATTTCAGGTGTTCGAGAATTCTGGGTTGGCATTTCTCGAACTGAGCATCTCGATCGATCGATATTTCATCTCGATCGATCGAGCGGGGCAGACCTTGGTTCTGATTTTAGGCGTCTTCTCGATCGATCGGGAAGAGGGGCCGATCGATCGAGAGACCCAGAATGTTGAAAAAATATAATTTGTTATATTTTGTTAAAGTTTTGATATTGGATTGTAATGAGACATCTAATATTGTGTTGTACACTGGTGTAGAGCCTTCACAGGTAGCTACACAGCGCAGGGGATAGAGTCCTGCAACACACCACATTTTGGAAAGGTGCGTAAGCGACGTACGGGCATCCCAACGGTAACATGTACTTATGTTTGTCTGTGTGACGCATGATGAATGCAATGTGATGCATTAAGATTATGATACATGTTATTATGCATTGTGTTGCATATTATGCATTGTTGTTGCATATTGTGATGTGGGATAAAGAGGTGTATTCCACGAGTCAGGGCGATCACAGTTAAGGTTTTAATGCTTATGCTTTACCGCTGCGCATGTGGAGCGGGTGGGGGGAGGCTCGCTGGCACATGGAGGCGAGGTATACCATACTAAGCGAGGAAGAGATACCGCTAGTATGATGAAGCGTGTATGCGATACCGCTTGTTGAGATTAAGAAAGCATTAAAATAACTGATGATGACTGACTCAAGAAAAAGAGGAAATGTCATGACATTCATTTGTAAAGCCATACATTCATATAATGTGTTTTATTATGAACTATGGTACAGGGACAACCATTGGGCGTTATAAATGCAGGAAAATACAGGAAGTGCTTGTATTTAGGATTGTGCATTTATGCCTTACTTTCATATTATGTTGAATATGAATTGTTTTATGCTCACGTGTTGGGGGTTGTCTTTGTAGGTGCTTTTGTTGACGAGAACCAGGGTCGGGGTTGATTTGCTGAGCTGTAAGGAGTGCTACAGGATTAGCATGATTAGAGAAATTTTGTATAGCTTCTACTGGGTAGAGTAAGACTATAATGTAGTGCCTTTGTAGGAATTGTGTTATTCCTTTTTGAAATATTTTGGTACTGTAATCTCTAAAGCTCAGGTTAATCAACACGATACGTTACTCTGATATATTCACATGAATGTTTAGTTCTCTAAATTGCACCTTAGTGACTTGATGTGATAACGGGGTCTCACAATCATCATCATCGTAAACATCATCGTAAACATCATCATCATAAACATCATCATAAACACTTATGCAATCAATGCAAAGTCATAGTTTAAGAATATGTTACCGTTTGATGCCCGTACGTTTCTTACGTACCTTCCTTGCTTGAACATTACATGAACAAACGCATTAGTATATTCAATAATAATTGAGACCATACCGAAGTATTCCACTGTCGGTTGTCTACCCAGTCTGTCCTCAGACAATACATCATATCTTTCTTTTCCCTGATTTTCTTCCAAAATCAGGTTCCTTGGCACGTAGCATATAGAATGTTAGACATCGCTATTAATGCCATCCTATCGTGTTCCACACGATTCCTGCAACCACAATGGTTAGCAATACCACTTTTCATATCATATAAGCACATAAACAATTAGTCATGTCGTATAACATTAATGCCATCATGCATAAATATGTGCTATCAATAACTTCCTAGGCCCTCAACAGCCCCAATGAGCAACCACTGCTCTAATACCACTAATGTAAGGACCCCATATACTTAACCCTTGATTAGTGTATTAATCATTATGTGTGGCACATGCTTTCCATAAAATCATTCGGGAAACTCAGATGATACTTTACCATTGAATGGCAATTACAAAGTTTTCTTTAACATACAATGTTATAAGTTCATCATCCTAACAACAAGAGACTCATAGAGTTCGCCCATTACATCACTTTTTACATTGTGGACTTTTATAAAAATTTGGGCAGAGTCTCCCCATAAATAGAGCTATCCCGAAATAAAAGTACAACACATAACATAATTCCCGGCCAGGGAAAACATAATACTCATCAGAATGCAGCAATATCAAGTAAATTCCCAGCCAGGGAAGACACCACATATGGCAACAAAAGTGGGTTTCAACACCCACAATACACCAATGACTCTCATAACCTTTAGCAATTCTACCTCTAATTGCATGCAACATAGAATGAAAGAGAGAAAGGCTCATGCCTTTATATACAACCCATAAACAAGTATAATCGTGCTCACATGCGAGCATCATAAATATGTGTATAACCATCATGGGTATATATATATATATAGGTACTCTATACGATACCGTGCTCCATCAAGCCCTGGTACCACGATCCTGAGAGTACATCCAATCAACAGCTCGAGCTCATCTCCAAAGCCATCGATGTACCTGTTCACCTGCCCCCAACAGAGACAGCCCCCAACGGGGTGAGCATACCAATTCCACAATTTCATAATCATAATGACATAATACATAATTTACGAAAATGTAAATATTGTGGAACATATGTGACACTTCCTGGATGGTATCATCCTCATCCTCGCGTACTCCTGTAATAACCCTGTTCTCAAAACAGATAAATCATCAAATCCTGAATATGCAGTTAATCATCATATTGGTTAACCCTAACCAGTTTCGAATTAACAACATTTCATAACATCTTTCTTTATCTAGCAATTATCATAATTCTAGATATCTCAATAACAACATTTCATAACATCTTTCTTTATCTAGCAATTATCATAATTCTAGATATCATATTGAGATTTCCTTAACTTCCGATACTAGTTAATCACTTCTCTGATTAACTACGTCTCTGTTCCTATTCATTACCAATAGGGAATAAAATACAGATATCCTAGATATCTAATCAATACCACATTTTCATTTCTTACTTCAAAGTAGCGTCATACTACTGGTGTTCGCTCCGTAGCGACCACACCCATCATTTGCTCGCTTCATAGCGGCACCAAGCATTTCACCATGTGAATCAAAATAACGTAACCAAGTCCCGGTGCCATCATAGTAAAACATTTCATGTATTTTAAATCATGCATCATACTTATAAAACATCATTTAAGCTATGCTCGTACGCTAAACGTACCTTAATCCTCGAAGTCCGAGCCAAACCTTGCTCGAGTTCCATGTCAACGATGTGCTAACACGATAAATAATTCACAATTATTTACGAACATGTAACCCATGCTCAAGCACATCCATAACCCTCAAAATATTGTCAACACACGACAATTAAACATTTAAAAGACCCGGGGCAGGGTACATGCAGGGAGGGAAAACGAATGCGACATATCGAAAAATTGCCCAAGAACACCTTCAATAATTCGAACCCTAGCATCACAATTCGAACCCAACCAAGCATCATAAATCATCTAAAACATGAAATAAACGATCCTTAACGTGAATCATCAACCCATAGCCAAAACCCCCAAATTTCGAACTCAAACCCCTCAACAGCATGAAATTCGAACCAAAATCCACAAATTTCGAACACCAATCCTTATATTCGAACACAATACCACCGAATTTAGCAGGGAATAACATGAGAGGGATGCAAAAGGGGTAAGGGAGGCTACCCATACGAAGATCGGAAGGAAATCGGACGAAAATCGAAGAACCCTAGAAATTGGGGATCGACGCTTACCTGCAAAATCCGACTTCAAAACGCGACGAAACTTCAAATTGCCGGAGGGGATAGCTGCGCCTTGACGAGACGAAGCCGGCGGCGGGTCGCACGCGCCGAACGGCGGCGGCGGGCGAAGCGTTTTTGCGCGCGGATGGGGGCTGGGCAGACGGGATCGGCGGGGAGAGAGAGAGAGGTGGGTTGGAGGGCTGAAATGTAATTTTTTCATTAAATTCTCGGGTTCAACTGGTATTTATAGCAAAATACCCCGAAAAACTAATAGCCCCACAAATACATCGTGATTCATTAAAAATCATCTGTTTTCAAAAACTCTCTCTCTAACCCCAAAACCCCCTACCGGTGCTCACATAAGCACCCGAGATTCCGAGACACATTAAAAACCCAACTCTTAGGTTTTACACCGTAATGAGAATACAATCTCAAATAAACAAGCCCAGAAGGCCCAACATCGCGATTAAACTCCAAATCGCTACGTAAACAACTTTAGGGAGTTTTAACACCACGGGATTAACATCTATAATCCCTGGTCATCACATTATAGATGCATATGATGATTATTGGTGCACATCCCATGAGTCGTGGTCATCCCTTGATGATTTTAATGCTTGCCGCTATTTGTTTGGTTCCGCTAAATGTGAAGCGAGGGGTGGGAGCGCCGCATGTCACATTTGAGCGTGGTTATCATATAGGGCGAGGAAAGGGTATTTGCCGCTCAATGTGAGGCGAGGGGTGGGAGTCCCGCATTCCATTGAAGCGAGGTTATCCTATGCCGCCTATATGTAAATTAGCGAGGGGCATTAAAATACATTGTGATGGACAGACTAGGGAATGGTGACCAGTATTTGATATTGATGAGATGGTATTGTGTCATGACATGTTTAGACCATTAAAAATAATCTATTGATTATACTCATGAGTTATGGTACAGGGACAACCAAACGGGAAGCATTTGAAATGCATGGGAAAAACAGGAAGTGTTTTATTATGATTATGCATTTACGCTTTATCTTCATATTGTGTTGAATATGAATGATTATTATTGCTCATGTTTGGGGGTTGTCCTTGTAGGTACACGTTTGGCATGATAGAAGGGCTAGACGGGTTGAGATGGTGAGCTTGTTGAGGATGCTTTTGGGACTTGAAGGACGGGATTGCTTCCTATAGTGTCTACTCTAGGAGTAGCTTGAACTATAGTTAAACACATTCTTTTGATTGGAATGTAATTAATCCATTTTAGTAGTCCTTATTTTTGGCATGTAATGCTTAAGCTCATAAACTCAACACGTTCTTTTACACTCTGATTATTATGATAGCTCTATTATGCCTTGATTCCGCACTTAAGGATTAGGGTCCTTACATTAGTGGTATCAGAGCAGTGGTTAGAGAACCCGGGAACGAGTGAAGGGTAGCCTTAGCATGATTGGCTAGGTGCTTACTTGAAGCATGTTTATGCATGTGGTGCATATTGATGTATATCCTGTTATACTAACGTGCTTATATCATTACTGTTATCTAACGGCATAACATATATATTGTCTTGGAATTGTTGTTAACATCTGTGTTACAGCATGGCTGCTATGAATGCGGGGAATCTGAACGAAGAGGTCGGTGATGTGGGCAGTGTTAACGCTAGTATTGGTCAAGTGAACCCTCTACCTCCACCAGCAGTAGGCTTGGAACCAGTAGCTCAGTTATTGCTACCCGGTGAGATTAACTTGACTCAGTTTCTGTCTTACCATCCGCCCCGGTTTGAGGGGATAGAGTCCGGAGAGGAGGCTGAAGAGTGGTTGGAAAGACTTGAACATATCTTTGTATCGGCTCCTTGTGCTGTTACAGCTTGGCTGAGGCTGGCGGAGTTTCAGTTAGCAAAGAAACCTCTCATGTGGTGGAGGGGCACTGTATTGGAGCTAAGAGCACTAGGTACTGTGATTGATTGGACACTCTTCAGGACCCGGTTTCTGAACCGGTACTTCTCCGCAGCGGCGATACAGACGAAGGAGGACGAATTTACAAGTTTGAAACAGGGGAACATGATAGTGTCAGACTATGCCACGCGGTACTCTTCGTTGCTGAGGTATGTTCCCCACATTGCCACCAATGGGCACGCAAAGATGAGAAATTTTATGAAGGGGTTGCGACCGGAGCTCTATGACCGGGTTATCACCAATAACCCAACTTCTTTTGATGATGCTCTCACAAGGGCGGAGCTTGCCGAGCTTGGAGTGGGAGCTTACCCTAATGCTATGCCACCACAAGTACCACAACAGAGGCAATCAAATGACAGCTTGAGGCCCCGAGGAGAGCCATTTAAACCTCGTGGTGCCTCTTCATCTTCACGGTTTGGTGGAAAGAAGTACTTTGGTCAGAAACAGGATAACAAGAAGAATTGGTCGGCCAATCGAGGGTCTTCACAAGGGAATAGGCCGGGAGAGCCGAGGTGCGACAATTGTGGAGGGCCACATTCTTCAAGCAAGTGCCCTGCCTGTTATAGCTGTGGCAAGATGGGCCACATCGCTCGGTATTGCCCCACCCGGGGAGCACAGTCAGAGTTTCAGGGCAACCGGCCTGAGATTTGAGGATAGGACAGTGCAGCAGAGGCAGCAGTTTGGGCCTCGACCATCGGGAGGTCAGACAGTGGGACCGCCCCAGGGACAGGTGTATGCGCTGACTAGAGAGCAGGCCCAGGCAGCCCCAGAGGAGGTGATCGCCGGTACGTGTCATTTATTTATGTACCCTGCTTTTATTTTGATCGATACAGGTGCCTCCCACTCTTTTGTATCGGTGGGTTTTGTGGAAAGACACCATATGCGCACGTCTTCTTTACCCACGCCTCTTTTGGTCTCGACACCCACTGGAAGAAATGTCGTAGCTGATCAGTTCATGGCATACTGCCTCATTTATTTTGAGGGCAACGAGTTAAGGACAGACTTGATTGTGTTGGGTATGTCGGACTTCGACTGCATCTTGGGCATTGATGTTCTGAACAGATATCAGGCAGTGGTAGATTGCCGGCAGAGGACAGTGAAGTTCAGACCTGAGTTGGGCAGTCAGTGGACCTTCTATGGCAACGGTTCTTGTGCGAAGATTCCGTTGATTTCAGCGATCAAGATGACTCAGTTGTTGGAACGTGGCCACACGGGCTATCTCATTTATACCGTGGACACGTCTGGGAAGAATAAAGAACTAAGAATTGAGGATGTACCAGTGGTAGCAGAATTTGCTGACGTGTTTCCAGAAGAGATCCCTGGGTTCCCACCGGCTAGGGAAGTTGAGTTTGGGATCGAGCTGTTGCCAGGGACATCCGCTATCTCTCGTGCACCTTATAGGATGGCACCGGCTGAGTTGAGAGAGTTGAAAGAACAGTTGCAGGATCTCCTTGACAAGGGATATATACGCCCGAGCGTATCGCCTTGGGGCGCACCAGTTCTCTTTGTGAAGAAGAAGGACGGCTCGATGCGGTTGTGCATCAATTACCGGCAACTGAAAAAGGCTACAGTGAAGAACAAGTATCCTCTTCCAAGGATCGACGATCTGTTTGATCAGTTGCAAGGTACCAGGGTGTATAGCAAGATTGATTTGAGATCCGGATATCATCAGATTCGAGTCAGAGAGGAAGATGTGCAGAAGACAGCATTCCGGACCCGATATGGACATTATGAGTTCCTAGTGATGCCGTTCGGCGTGACGAATGCTCCAGCAGTCTTTATGAGTTTGATGAACAGGGTGTTTCAGCCGTATCTTGATCAGTTCGTCATTGTATTTATTGACGACATTCTCATCTACTCCCGGAGCGAGGAGGAACATGTGAGACACTTGAGGACAGTGCTCCAGATCCTCAGAGATCACCAACTGTATGCCAAGCTCAGTAAGTGTGAGTTCTGGTTGAACAGCGTAGTATTTCTGGGGCATGTCATATCGAGCAGCGGGATATCTGTGGATCACAAGAATATTGAAGCTGTGATGGAGTGGGCTGCCCCCACTTCTGTGCCTGAGATCCGGAGTTTTATTGGCTTGGCCGGGTATTATCGACGCTTTGTCGAGGGCTTTTCGAAGATTGCCAAGCCGCTGACGCAGTTGACTCAGAAGGGAGTGCCTTTCTTTTGGTCAGAAGCTTGTGAGGAGAGCTTCCAGGAATTAAAGCACCGGTTGACGACGGCGCCAGTGTTAGTGATCCCTACGGAGAACTCTAGATTTGTTCTGTATACTGACGCATCACTTCAGGGCCTTGGGTGTGTTCTGATGCAAGATAAGCATGTGGTAGCTTATGCATCGAGGCAGTTGAAGCCGCATGAGACCAGATATCCAGTTCATGACTTGGAATTGGCGGCTATCATCTTCGCCCTGAAGATTTGGAGGCATTACTTGTATGGTACTTTGTTTACCATTTACACGGATCACAAGAGCCTCAAGTTTTTATTCACTCAGGCAGAGCTGAACATGAGGCAGAGGAGGTGGATGGACCTACTCAAGGACTATGATTGTGAGATCGAGTACCATCCCGGAAAAGCTAATTTGACAGCAGATGCTTTGAGCCGGAAAGTGAGGAGTTCTACTGAGGACGTCATCCATTTGTCAGCCATGATGACCTCCTATTGCCATTTGGGCTATGATTTTGACATTGATGCATCACCTGTGTATGTATCGACCTTGTTAGCTGAGCCAGATATCTATGAGAACATCAGGAGAGCTCAGAGGTCAGACGATGAGGTTAAGAGGTGGTTATCTTTAGTACATCTTGGTCAGCCAATGAAATTCAGAGTGGCCAATGACGGATCTTTGAGATTGGGTGACCGTTGGGTGGTTCCGAGTACGCCGGAGCTGGGTAAAGGGATCTTAGAGCGAGCTCATAGTAGCAGACTGAGCATCCACCCAGGCGGGAAAAAGATGTATAAAGATCTGCGTGGCCAGTTTTGGTGGAAGAGAATGAAATCTGATGTCGTCGCTTTTGTGAAGAGGTGTTTGATCTGCCAGCAGGTTAAGGCAGAGAGGCAGAGACCTGGCTGTTGGGATATGCCCTAAGACAAGTCATTAGATGATTGTTTAAGACATACAATGTTTATGGATTTATGAATGGCAATTCATTATTATATATTATTCTTTTAACTGTGCATTGTGAATTAATATATATGTTAATGTCCTTAGAATAATATTGTATTATTCTTAAAGATGTCCCTAGTCAAGTATTATCATGAATAGGGATAATGATAACACGTAGAGACTAGTATATGTTGATCGATGAATTGTTCATTGATATGAGATATCAAATCAACATATGGGTACATGTTAGAGAACGATGTACTGGACAGACCCACCATGAGAATGCAACATGGATAGTTATATGATCGTCATATGCAATTCTCATAGTGATAATAATGTATACAATCCTTACAACTTGTGATCATCAGAGATCCCAACATAAGGAGTTATGTATCTTGATATCGTCAAACGTTACCCGTAACAGGGTATACTATAAAGGCGACTATTGGATACACTACGAATTATGTAGAGGGATGTTGACTGATCGAGATAGGATTTGTCCCTCCTATATAACAGGAGATGTGTTTGGCCCTTGATCAAGTGAGAACTAAAATGCATGGCCATGCTCGAATGAGTCGATATGAGATATCGAGCTTATTCGTTTATTCTAGTTCTACTTGGGGATCAAGAAATAAAGATTGGATATACGAGTATGACTATTCCATGACTCGTGTTCAATCTAAACACAAAGGACAAAGGGATTAAGTTACATGGTTAATATTATCACAAGTTCTAAAGGTTATGTCGAGTCATTGACATTCTCGTAATTTGGGTAGCATCGATGTGTTGCTAGATACCGCTCGATGCTTGCGACATAAAATGAGATTTTATGTCACTGCCAACATTACGAGATCCTATCGGGTCGCACAAAAGATTAAATCGAGAAGGGAAATTAAATTCATGGGATGAATTAAATAATTAAGAGGAGTCTTAATTAATAATCATAAGGATTAATTAAATCATGGGCTTAAGCCCATGAAGCTTTAAGAAAGCCTTTAATTAATCATATTTAATATGATTGCATGGAGTTTAATTGTAAGACAACTTCATAACAAAACCTAGCAACCAAAAGGAAGGGCTCTCGGCCACCTTGTGAAAGTCACACACGGCCGCCTCTCAATCTTGCTCTCGGTTTCTTGATAGCCGAAGAGGAAGAGTGATATTGTGCCAATTTTGATTGTGAATCAAAGTGTGTTTTGGTTCCAGTTTAATATCTTGTCTAGCAACTCGATATTATACTATCCCTTCACTCGATTTGATCGTGTGGATACCGTTGAGGCAAAACTAATCTAGTTTTGCTTAGTGACTCGGAGAAGGCGTAAGACGTGGTGCAGCTCCGTGGATTCGGCCTCAAACACGCTACAAGGGTAAGACACTTGTAATTCTCTAATCCGATATGAATCCCTATGTATAGATCGCTGGTTTCTAATCCCAAAAATTTTATTCCGCTGCGTTGTATGCTCATGGGGTTACTTACAGTGGTATCAGAGCCGTGTACAAGGCTCATATCGGATTTTATGTGGTTAAATAGTTTAATCATGTTAGAATTTATATTGCATGCTATTTAAAACTGTATTTTCATATATGATATGGAAAAATCGATTTTGTGAAAATCATCGTATGATAATATATATGATATAATTGACGGATCGAAATATATGATAATTCGTGATCAAAAACCGGAACATTGGCTCGTGTAGGCTCACGGCCGACGCCACCTAGGTGCTAGGGTTTCGAACCCTAGTCACCATGGCTCGGCCGCCGCATCAAAGAGGCTAGGGTTTTTGAACCCTAGTCAAATAAGCCTCTCGGCCGCCGCTTAAGGGCTAGGGTTCGGACCCTGGCTCGAGCATGGGTCAAGCCGTCGCACTATCTAGGGTTTTGAACTCTATTGGCTCGATAAAGTATTGAGAAGGTGCAAGATGGCTCGATAGAATCGACATGGTGCAAGGCGGCTAGGGTTTGGAACCCTAGCAGCGCCGCACCCAAGCCGCCGCATGGACCATGGCTCGGCCATGGGCTAGGGTTTCGAACCCTAGGCCCACTATTGGTCCAGCCGTGGGTTTTGGTTCGAACCATGGTGGTTCGTGTTTTAGTCGCTTTAGTTCGTGGCATGTGATGTCCCGAGCGTACGATAATTTTTCAAAAATTATATTACAGTTTTAATTAGAATTAAATTTAAAATGTTTAGAATTTAATTAATTAAATGTTAATGCATGCTTTATGTGTTGTTTGAGCATGGTGCGTGGTTATAGCCCTTTGACCTATTAGATAGGATTTGTGAATGATTGTAATTTATAATACGACCTGCGAGTCGTGCCTTTCTCTATTTTATTCTAAATGTAATCCCTCCCCTGTGTTCCCCTCGAATGTGAATCGAGGAATTCTATATCTTGTAAAATAGTGTAGTTTATTTTATTGATGGTGATCAATGAAGATGGAGCATCGTGCCGGGATGAGGAGGCCATTCACAAATTGGAGCCAAAGGAAGGTGCTTATGAAGTTACCTTAGGTTGACTCATAGGAGTTTCTCATTGGCTTGAGAAACTCATTAGTAGGGGCTATAACCATGTCACGTTTTAATTATGTATGTTGATGCATGATTTATCTTATGTTTTAGTTTGATAATAGTATTACACATATATGTAGATATGTATACAACTATATGTAGTGGACATATTTTAAATTATCAAATTAATCATGAGATCAATAAATCCCTCTAAAATATTAAGTTTTAGATGCCTTCCAAATAAAAGTACTCGTCAATAACTTCGATTGTACATGTGTGGGTTTGCCAAAGCAAAGCACCGTGGCAATCTTAGTAAGGCGCGAAAGGATAAAAGTGATATCCGTCATACTTTAATTGGGTACGACTTAACTAGGTTATCTCAATAGGATTGGGAACCTAGAGGCATGGGTTGGATCATAATTCATTTGATGAATTGAACAACGTGTTGTTCGTCCAACTATCCAAGAATTATATGTGATGTAATTGACAAAGTGTTGTCTACCTAAATAACCGAGTCTTGGGCGATTAGCCAAAGCTAACTCAAGATTAGGCGAAATATGGATCTTGGCCCACTAAAAGTTTCGAGGGTTGATATTTTTCAAATAAAATAGTGGGAGTATCATTTAATATAAGACCATGTTAAATGATTTAAATCATAAACTTATTTTGCATATTTATATTGTAGATATCCATGGCAACTAACAACGTTACTAGCACTTTATCACTGCGATCGGTCCTTGAGAAGGACAAATTAAATGGGACAAATTTCCTAGACTGGCATAGGAACTTGAGGATTGTGATGACCAGAGATTAGGGATGTTAATCCTGGAGTGTTAATAACCCGTAAAGTTGTTTTACGTGGCAATTGGAGTTTAATCGAGGTGTTGGGCCTTCTGGGCTCGTCTATTTGAGTAGTTGGGATCGTTGGATCCCGAGGTTGAGATCGTATTCTCATTTCGGTGAAAACCTGTGAGTTGGGTTTTAGTGTGACTCGGAATCTCGGGTGCTTGGTGTGGGCACCGGTAGGCGATTTTTGAGTTAGAGAGAGAGTTTTTGAAAACAGATGATTTTTAATGAATCATGATGTATTTGTGGGGCTAATAGTTTTTCGGGGTATTTTGCTATAAATACCAATTGAACCCGAGATTTTAAACAAAAAATTACATTTCAGCCCCAACTTCCTCCTCTCTCCCGCGCGCGACCCATTTCCCGTCAGCCCCTGCCCCCGCCGCTTCAGACGCTTCGCACGCCGCCGTCCGGCCGCCGTTCGGCGCGTGCGACCCGCCGCCGGCTTCGTCCCGACGAGACGCAGCTTTCCCCTCCATCATTCGAAGTTTCATCGCGTGTGGAAGTCGGATTTTGCGGAAGTGCGCCGATCCCCAATTTCTAGGGTTCTTCGATTTTGGTCCGATTTCTTCCGATTTTCGTTTGGGTAATCTTCCTAACCCCTTTTCCATGCTTGTGATGTGATTCCCTGCCTAATTGTGATTTATTGGCTCGAATTTATTTCGAATTTCGTGAGGGTTGGTTCGAATTTTGTGATGTGTGCGTGAATGGGTTCGAAAATTGTAATCTTTGGCAGGGGTGTGGCGATTCTTGTTATGGGTCGTTTATTACATGCTTTAGTTGTATAAGGATGCTTCTTGTGTCCGAATTTTAGGGGTTTGGATTTCGAATTTGGGGGTTTGGCATGTGGGATGATTATTCATGCTATGGATTGATTAATTCATATTTAGATGAATTATGGTGTTTAAATGGGTTCGATTTGTGTTGTGAAGGTTCGAGGATTTGTGGGGTATTCTTGAGCGATTTTCGATATTGGTTTATTGTCTTCTGTTGACAATATTTTTGAGGGTTATGGGTGTGCTTGAGCATGAGTTGCATGTTCGTAATTAATTGTGAATTAATTTATCGTGTTAGCACATCGTTCCTCGGAGCATGGAACTCGAGCAAGGTTTGGCTCGGACTTCGGAGATTTAAGGTACGTGCGACGTACGAGCATTTCTATATATTAGGGCATTTGTGAATGCATGATGAAATTTGATTTCATTGAATAATCGCGCATGAGGATATATATATATATATGTTGATATAGCCAAGGAATGACCCCAAATCTTGATATCGCCGCTTGTAGCGTGCGTGACACTAGAGTAGGTTGACTCTTACATGATATATGGGGTACTGGGTTAATATGACCATTGTAGGGCATTTGAGATGCCTGAGAATGATCGTGGGATCATGTATTCATTATGAGACATTTGAGATGTCTAGGTATAATGAAGAATTGGTAAAATAAATGCTAGGCATTTGAGCTTTTTGTGATTAATAGCGAGGCTATGAAATCAGTATTAGATATTGAGATATCTACATTTGCATGAATGATGAACTTGGAATCATAATTATTGATATTCGAGAACTAGGCATGCAATGAGTTAAATCAATGTATTGATTTACTGATTTATGAGATTTGATGAGTTTGATGATTGTGAGAACAGGGACAGTACACGGAATCCCGGATGAGGATGTTGCCATCCAGGGAGTATCATTTAAAATTCATTTATATTTACTTGTGTTGTAAATTATGAATTTCATTATTGTGATTATGAGATTTTGTGTATTGGTATGCTCACCCCGTTGGGGGCTGTCTCTGTTGGGGCAGGTGAACAGGTGCATCGATGGCTGTGGAGCTGAGCTCGAGCTGTTGATTGGATGTACTCACAGGATCGTGGTACCAGGGCTTGATGGAGCACGGTATCGTATAGAGTACTTATATACACCCGAGGTTTATATACACATTTATGATGCTCGCATGTGAGCACGGACATTCTTGTATATGGGTTGTATATAAAGGCATGAGCCTTCCTCTCTTTCATTATATGTTGCATGCAATTGTGGTAGAATTGCTAATGATATGAGAGTCGTTAGTGTATTATGTGGGTGTTGAGATCCATTTATGTTGTCATATGTGTGGTGTCTTCCCTGGCTGGGAATTTACTTGGTATTACTGCTTTCTGATGAGTATTATGTTTTCCCTGGCCGGGAATTATGATTGTGTGTTGTGCTTTTATTTGGGATAGCTCTATTTATGGGGAGACTCTGCCCAAATTTTTATAAAAGTCCACAATGTGAAGTGGCAAAAAGGGATGGTATTGGGCGAACTTTGTGAGTCTATTTCGTTGTTAGGCTGACGACCTTATAACATTGAGTGTTAAAGGAATTTTTTTGTAATTGCCATGCAATGATAAAGTATCATCTGAGCTTCCCGATTGGCTTTTTATTGAAAGCATGTGCCACACATAGTGGTTAATACACTAATTAAGGGTTAAGGGCTTGGGGTCCTTACATTAGTGGTATCAGAGCAGTGGTTGCTCTTTGGGGCTGTTAAGGGCCTAAGACGTTATTGATAGCACATACTTATGCATGATGGCATTAATGTTGTATGACACAACTAGTTGTTTATGTGCTTTTTCTGATATGAAAAGTAGTGTTGCTAATCAGTGTGATTGCAGGAATCGTGTGGAACGCGATAGGATGGCATTAATTGTGATGTCTGGCACTCCGTGTGTTATGTGCCAAGGAATCTGATTTTGTAAGAGAATCAGGTAAAGGGATATTTCCGAGGTAACATGTCTTGGTATACGTATTGACTTGCAAGTGGTTGCATTTATGCATTGGATGATTGCTGCATAGCGTATATGGCTATTGTTGCTAACCATGATGGTTGCAGGTTACAGGAAATATGGAGTACGTAAGCGACGTACGGGTATCCCAACGGTAACATGTATGCATGTTTGTCTGTGTGACACATGATGAATGCTATGTGATGCATTACGGTTATGATACATGTTATTATGCATTGTTGTTGCATATTATGCATTGTTGTTGCATATGCATTGTTGCATATTGTGATGTGGAATAAAGAGGTGTATTCCACGAGTCAGGGCGATCACAGTTAAGGTTTTAATGCTTACGCTTTATCGCTGCGCATGTGGAGCGGGAGGGGGGAGGCTCGCTGGCACATGGAGGCGAGGTATACCATACTGAGCGAGGAAGAGATACCGCTAGTATGAAGAAGCGAGTATGCGATACCGCTTGTTTTGAGATTATGAAAGCGTGGAAGCATTAAAATAACTGATGATGATTGACTCAAGAAAGGATGATGATGCATTCCTTTGTGATGACACGGATGATAGCGGTGATGTGTCCCGCTGTGTCGATTTATATTCATTCCTTTGTGATGACACGGATGATAGCGGTGATGTGTCCCGCTGTGTCGATTTATATTCATTCCTTTGTGATGACACGGATGATAGCGGTGATGTGTCCCGCTGTGTCGATTTATATTCATTCCATTGTGATGACACGGATGATAGCGGTGATGTGTCCCGCTGTGTCGATTTATATTCATTCCATTGTGATGACACGGATGATAGCGGTGATGTGTCCCGCTGTGTCGATTTATATTCATTCTTTTGTGATGACACGGATGATAGCGGTGATGTGTCCCGCTGTGTCGATTTATATTCATTCCGCCAGGTGTATTTATAGCGACGGTTCATTCCGCTATATTGATTGGCGAGGGTTCATTCCGCCAGGTGTATTTATGGCGACGGTTCATTCCGCTATATTGATTGGCGATGGTTTATACCGCCGGACACGGATGATAGCGGTGATGTGTTCCGCTGTGTCGATGATGATGATTCACCTCTTTGTGATTATTGGCGATGATTCGTGCCGCCGTATATATTGATAGCGATGCATCTTTCCGCTATTATGTGGACGATGATTCATGCTCAGGTGTATAGCAAGGTTTCATGCCACTTATTATATGACGAGGTGTCATGCCGTCGATTCTATAGCGAGGGATTGTGCCGCTATGTACTCAGCACAGGATTTTGCCGCCTTCGGGCGATGGGTGCTGATTTTGTACTATTATTGAGCGACGGAGACAGGTATGCCGCTATATTGTTAGCGATGAGGTATGAGATATTGCTATTCTATTAGCTTTATTGTATCTGGCATGCGTTGATATACATGTTTTATTATGCCTATTTTACTAGCATGATGGTGGATGACATGTATCGTCACTAGTTGACAATGCCTTAGATGCCATGAGTTGGCATGTATCGTCACATGATGACGATGACGATGGTGTAGGAGATGTCTTATTAGACATGCATCATTGTTACGATGATCGATGCGTTGAGTATACGTATTCAGTGGTATGCCTTGGGTGCCAGTACCGAGCACAAGGTGGTGTGTGCGGCACCGATTGACGTGACCCTTATACCGAGCGGGTTGCTCGAGGAATGGTTGGATGCGCTGTACATGTGATTGTACCGCAGCTTACGTTTGGGGTGATCATTTTACGAGTGGTGATACCCTTGAGGTATGCTCGTTGGAATGGCTCTTGGCCATGTGATTTGACGACAGGAGTATCATGAGGAAATTACTCGCTTTCTGTCGATGTGACATGTGGTAGACATGGTCACACCACCCATGAGGGTGTAGGATGAGTCCTAAGGGAGTAGGATCAGGTTATGTTAAGTACATAGGGACATTGGAGTGTCCAGGGTGTATCGGCATTAGAGGAATGTTGGATAAAGACCCACTACTCTATTGAGTTTTCTTCCCACAGTATGGTATGCCGTGCGGAAACATCCATCTTATTGGTAGGTTTGAGGTGAACCTAGAGAGGCAGCGACTAGTTTGTCTGCCGTGTGTGTGCAGCACCGTGAGGGGCTTGCTAGAGCCGTTATACTGCTCGTTGGAACCAAGTTGGCAAATCGTAAGGCGATACGATGTGGATTGTGGTGGACCCCAGTAGTCACCATGTCATTTGAGACTGAGGTTGTGCATGCCTCACTGAAACGTGTATACGTTTGTGTTTAATCTTGGTGAGACTTGTCTGGGACAGCTCAGGATGTTGGAGTACCAACAAGAGAGTCATCAGGTCGTTATTGACTCAATCTAAGGGAATCCGTGTATTTGGGATGCGATGGGTGTTATTGTATCCAGTTTTTCCGAACAGTGGTTCGAGACTAGTGGATCTCGAGTTCGATGGCACTTCCCTTGTGAGGGGGTAGTACTATACCTATTTGGGGAATCTTTGAAAGATTCGGTAAGTTGGTGCATGTGGTGTTGATTTTGAGAATCACGCCGTGTTGTTGATCGTCGATTTTCATTCTCCACTGGATGGGAATGACTCAGGATTGACGGTTGTGTTTGGGGCTTAGGGGTATGTTGTAGATACCCGAGCCAAGTGCATTGAGTATGCATGCGATGTCAATACTTAGGCAGGTATACCGGGGAGTATACGGATGCCAGTTATTGATTTCCTTTCTGTCAAGCATAGAGTTATGCTATTTTAGGATGGTTAATCTCTGATGAGAGATATGGAACACCTTGAGATTGGGAATCTCCATGACAGGAATTTCGGATTTGTTGGGTGTCGCTAACGACACAAGCGTTGAGGATGCAATGGGTTTATTGCATGCCCTTTCAGAATTTTGAAACTCTATGGAGTCTCGATTGTTTATTACGACCAGGATGTGGTTCGTGGGATTTCCGGAGGTGGACATCTTGTGAGATGTCTTTTGTGTGGATCGGTGGCCGTAAATTGCCCGATCCGAGTTGCAGAGGGTGCAACTGCTCCTTGGATGGAGGTGGTCTGTATAGCGGGAAACCAGGTTTGGTATGTGTACACCGTGGTATACTAGTGTTTCCCTCGTAACGATGTATGTGAGACATCGTGAGTCTTGGTAGAGATGTCATGGAATGATATCTACGATAGAATCAGGAGCGATTCGAATCCTTACAGTTTCAGTTGACTAACTGCTTTTGGATTATTAGCGTTGAGCTGTGCTGACGCTCTTTGACGTTATGATGGATTTGGGAGTCTATTCCACTCCAGAGTTTGACACGAGGTCAACGTTCTCACGGTTGAGGTGTCATCCAGGATGCGTTCTTACTAGTTGTATTGGAACTAAAGATGACTGTCCAATCTACGGTCGTAAGTATTGGTTGTTTGCAGTCATGAGGGACTGACTTTTGGGATGAACCTTATCGAGGTACGTTTTGTCTCTTGGGTGATGAGTTGGTGTTGGTTTTGGTATGTCGCTCTGTTTCAGAGTTCGATGAGAGATAAGTATTCTCGAGGTTTTTTTAAGACGATTCTGATATGGTCAGGAATCGAGGTTATGACTTCTTGTAGTTGTGTGGCCCGGGTGTTACGTGATACACCGGTGCTAATTTCGAGGACGAAATTCTTTTAGTGGGGGATATTGTGATGACCAGAGATTAGGGATGTTAATCCTGGAGTGTTAATAACCCGTAAAGTTGTTTTACGTGGCAATTGGAGTTTAATCGAGGTGTTGGGCCTTCTGGGCACGTCTATTTGAGTAGTTGGGATCGTTGGATCCCGAGGTTGAGATCGTATTCTCATTTCGGTGAAAATCTGTGAGTTGGGTTTTAGTGTGACTCGGAATCTCGGGTGCTTGGTGTGGGCACCGGTAGGCGATTTTTGAGTTAGAGAGAGAGTTTTTGAAAACAGATGATTTTTAATGAATCATGATGTATTTGTGGGGCTAATAGTTTTTCGGGGTATTTTGCTATAAATACCAATTGAACCCGAGATTTTAAACAAAAATTACATTTCAGCCCCAACTTCCTCCTCACTCCCGCGCGCGACCCATTTCCCGTCAGCCCCTGCCCCCGCCGCTTCAGACGCTTCGCCCGCCGCCGTCCGGCCGCCGTTCGGCGCGTGCGACCCGCCGCCGGCTTCGTCCCGACGAGACGCAGATTTCCCCTCCATCAATTCGAAGTTTCATCGCGTGTGGAAGTCGGATTTTGCGGAAGTGCGCCGATCCCCAATTTCTAGGGTTCTTCGATTTTGGTCCGATTTCTTCCGATTTTCGTTTGGGTAATCTTCCTAACCCCTTTTCCATGCTTGTGATGTGATTCCCTGCCTAATTGTGATTTATTGGCTCGAATTTATTTCGAATTTCGTGAGGGTTGGTTCGAATTTTGTGATGTGTGCGTGAATGGGTTCGAAAATTGTAATCTTTGGCAGGGGTGTGGCGATTCTTGTTATGGGTCGTTTATTACATGCTTTAGTTGTATAAGGATGCTTCTTGTGTCCGAATTTTAGGGGTTTGGATTTCGAATTTGGGGGTTTGGCATGTGGGATGATTATTCATGCTATGGATTGATTAATTCATATTTAGATGAATTATGGTGTTTAAATGGGTTCGATTTGTGTTGTGAAGGTTCGAGGATTTGTGGGGTATTCTTGAGCGATTTTCGATATTGGTTTATTGTCTTCTGTTGACAATATTTTTGAGGGTTATGGGTGTGCTTGAGCATGAGTTGCATGTTCGTAATTAATTGTGAATTAATTTATCGTGTTAGCACATCGTTCCTCGGAGCATGGAACTCGAGCAAGGTTTGGCTCGGACTTCGGAGATTTAAGGTACGTGCGACGTACGAGCATTTCTATATATTAGGGCATTTGTGAATGCATGATGAAATTTGATTTCATTGAATAATCGCGCATGAGGATATATATATATATATATGTTGATATAGCCAAGGAATGACCCCAAATCTTGATATCGCCGCTTGTAGCGTGCGTGACACTAGAGTAGGTTGACTCTTACATGATATATGGGGTACTGGGTTAATATGACCATTGTAGGGCATTTGAGATGCCTGAGAATGATCGTGGGATCATGTATTCATTATGAGACATTTGAGATGTCTAGGTATAATGAGGAATTGGTAAAATAAATGCTAGGCATTTGAGCTTTTTGTGATTAATAGCGAGGCTATGAAATCAGTATTAGATATTGAGATATCTACATTTGCATGAATGATGAACTTGGAATCATAATTATTGATATTCGAGAACTAGGCATGCAATGAGTTAAATCAATGTATTGATTTACTGATTTATGAGATTTGATGAGTTTGATGATTGTGAGAACAGGGACAGTACACGGAATCCCGGATGAGGATGTTGCCATCCAGGGAGTATCATTTAAAATTGATTTATATTTACTTGTGTTGTAAATTATGAATTTCATTATTGTGATTATGAGATTTTGTGTATTGGTATGCTCACCCCGTTGGGGGCTGTCTCTGTTGGGGCAGGTGAACAGGTGCATCGATGGCTGTGGAGCTGAGCTCGAGCTGTTGATTGGATGTACTCACAGGATCGTGGTACCAGGGCTTGATGGAGCACGGTATCGTATAGAGTACTTATATACACCCGAGGTTTATATACACATTTATGATGCTCGCATGTGAGCACGGACATTCTTGTATATGGGTTGTATATAAAGGCATGAGCCTTCCTCTCTTTCATTATATGTTGCATGCAATTGTGGTAGAATTGCTAATGATATGAGAGTCGTTAGTGTATTATGTGGGTGTTGAGATCCATTTATGTCGTCATATGTGTGGTGTCTTCCCTGGCTGGGAATTTACTTGGTATTACTGCTTTCTGATGAGTATTATGTTTTCCCTGGCCGGGAATTATGATTGTGTGTTGTGCTTTTATTTGGGATAGCTCTATTTATGGGGAGACTCTGCCCAAATTTTTATAAAAGTCCACAATGTGAAGTGGCAAAAAGGGATGGTATTGGGCGAACTTTGTGAGTCTATTTCGTTGTTAGGCTGACGACCTTATAACATTGAGTGTTAAAGGAATTTTTTTGTAATTGCCATGCAATGATAAAGTATCATCTGAGCTTCCCGATTGGCTTTTTATTGAAAGCATGTGCCACACATAGTGGTTAATACACTAATTAAGGGTTAAGGGCTTGGGGTCCTTACAAGGATAGTCCTCAAACAAGAAAAGAAACAATATGTTCTAGAGGAACCCTTGCTCGCTGAGGAACCTCCCCTAACAGCTACAAGAGCTGAAAAAATGCTTACAAGAAGCATCAGAGTGACGCACTTGATGTTGGGTGCCTCATGCTTGCCACTATGAACTCTGAGCTTCAGAAGCAACATGAGGAAATGGAGGCGTTCGATATGATCGAACACTTAAAGCAGTTGTACCAACAGCAAGCTAGACAAGAGAGGTATGACGTCTCTAAAGCGTTATTCCAGTGTAGGATGGTAGAGTGAAGCTTAGTTGGAACTCATGTGCTCAAGATGATTGGGTACATTGAGAATCTGGACAAGCTAAGTTTTCCATTGGACCAAGAGTTGGCCACCGATGTGATCTTGCAATCGTTGCCGGAGAGCTTCAGTCAATTTGTAGTAAATTACAATATTACTGATATGGAAAAGACTCTGCCCCAGTTGCTTGGTATGTTGAGAACATATGAAGCAAACACTAAGAAGACTAAGGCCACAAGTGTCCTTATTGTGAATAAAGGCAAAGGAAGGGCCAAAGCTAAAGGCAACAAGAAAGCAAAGAAAGTCTTTGCTAAATCTAAGCCAAAGTCTTCTGCACTAAAGCCAAAGGGAGGGATAGCAAAGGAAGGGAACTGTTTCCATTGCGGTGAGACCGGCCATTGGAAAAGGAACTGCAAAGTATATCTGGAGGATCTAAAGAAAGGAAGTGTGACTTCCGCTTCAGGTATTTTTGTTATAGAAGTCAATTTATCTACTTCTTCATCATGGGTATTAGATACTGGATGTGGATCTCACATTTGTGTAAATGTGCAGGATCTCAAAAGGAGTAGGACATTGGCAAAAGGTGAAGTTGATCTCCGAGTTGGAAATGGAGCAAGAGTTGCTGCATTAGCTATAGGAGATTATCATTTAGCTTTACCTTCTGGTTTATCGTTGATTTTAAAAGACTGTTATTTTGTGCCTTCAATTACTAAAAACATTATTTCTATTTCTTGTTTAGACAAGTATGGTTTTTCATTTATAATAAAGGACAATTGTTGTTCTATTTATTTAAATGATATGTTTTATGCTAGTGCACAAATGGTGAATGGTCTTTATGTATTAAATCTTGATATGCCTATCTATAACATAAATACTAAAAGGATTAAAAAATAATGATTGTAATCCGACTTATCTCTGGCACTGTCGCTTGGGCCACATAAACGAGAACCGCATATCTAAACTTCATAAGGATGGAGTATTAGATTCATTTGATTTTGAATCATATGAAACGCGGAATCTTGTTTAATGGGCAAGATGACTAAAGCCCCTTTCAAGGGACATGTTGAAAGGGACAAATGTTTTATTGGGACTAATACATAGTGATGTATGTGGACCAATAAGTACACAAGCTAGAGGTGGTTTTCAATACTTCGTTACATTTACTGATGACCTCAGTAGATATGGGTATGTGTACCTAATGAAACATAAGCATGAAACCTTTGAAAAGTTCAAAGATTTCAAGAATGAAGTACAAAACCAACTTGGCAAAAGTATCAAAATCCTTCGATCAGATCGAGGAGGAGAATACTTAAGCCAAGAGTTTCATGACTATCTAAAGGAGTGTGGGATAGTCCCACAACTCACTCCTCCGTATACTCCACAATGGAATGGTGTATCCGAGAGGAGAAATCGAACCTTGTTAGACATGGTTAGATCAATAATGAGTCATGCAGATCTTCCGATATCATTTTGGGGACACGCTCTAGAAACAACAATTTTCTTACTGAACCGTGTTCCATCTAAATCAGTGGAAAAGACACCATATGAGATATGGACTGCGAAGCGTCCTAGTATGTCTTTTATGAAGATTTGGGGTTGTGAGGCTTTCGTTAGACGTCACGCCACTAACAAACTTGGACCCAAATCTGATAAGTGTTTATTTGTGGGGTATCCTAAGGAAACGAAATGGTACTATTTCTATTATCCCACCGAGAACAAAGTAGTTGTTGCTCGGACTGGTATATTTCTTGAAAGAGAATTTATTTCTAGAAAAACCAGTGGGAGAAAAATAGAACTTAGTGAAGTTCAACCACAAGAAAACACTGAACCTGAAATTGAGATGGAAACAGAGCAGGCACCACAAGCTGTTGTGGAAGAAGCACCTGCTCAAGAGACACAAGCCCAGCGTAGGTCTGTAAGAGAACACCGGGAGCCACAGAGATATGGATTTCTTGTGACTCAAGAAGGTGACTTACTACTTATTGATGAGGATGAGCCGTCATCTTATCAACAAGCTATTATGGGCAATGATTCTGAGAAATGGCAAGAGGCCATGAAATCTGAGATGGAATCCATGTATGCAAACCAAGTATGGACTTTGGTTGATCCACCTGAAGGGGTACGACCCATAGGGTGCAAATGGATTTTCAAGAAAAAGACCGATATGGATGGTAACGTACAAACCTATAAAGGTCGGCTGGTTGCAAAAGGATTCAAACAAATTCATGGTATTGACTATGATGAAACCTTTTCACCAGTGGCCATGGTTAAATCCATAAGGATCTTACTTGCAATAGCTGCATTTCATGATTATGAAATCTGGCAGATGGATGTCAAAACAGCTTTCCTTAATGGAAATCTGCTCGAGGATGTGTACATGACACAGCCCGAGGGTTTTGTCGATCCAAAGGATGCTGGAAAGATATGCAAGCTACAATGATCCATTTATGGATTGAAGCAAGCTTCTCGGAGTTGGAATCTTCGTTTTGATGATGCAATCAAAGAGTTTGGTTTTATCAAAAATGAAGATGAACCTTGTGTCTACAAGAAGGTCAGTGGGAGCGTAATCATTTTCCTAGTGTTGTATGTAGATGACATACTTCTTATTGGAAATGATATCCCTGCCTTGCAATCTGTAAAGATTTGGCTAGGGAATTGCTTTTCGATGAAAGACTTAGGAGAAGCCACCTATGTGTTAGGAATCAAGATCTATAGAGATAGATCGAGAAGGCTTCTTGGTCTAAGTCAAAGTACATACATAGACAAGGTGCTTAAAAGGTTTAGCATGCAAGAATCCAAGAAAGGATTCGTGCCTATGACACATGGTATTTATCTCTCGAAGGAACAGTGTCCTTCAACACCAGATGAGAGACAACGCATGAGTAAGATTCCATACGCATCAGCTATTGGATCTATCATGTATGCCATGATATGTACTCGTCCCGATGTATCGTATGCTTTGAGCATGACGAGCAGATATCAAGTTGATCCAGGTGAAGGTCACTGGATTGCTGTCAAGAATATCCTAAAGAACTTGAGAAGGACTAAGGATACATTCTTGATTTATGGAGGTGAGGAAGAGCTCAATGTAATGGGTTACACTGATGCAAGCTTCCAAACCGACAAAGATGATTTTCGATCGCAATCTGGATATGTGTATTGCCTGAATGGAGGTGCTGTGAGCTGGAAGAGTTCAAAGCAAGAAACAGTAGCCGATTCTACAACGGAAGCTGAGTATATTGCTGCCTCGGATGCAGCAAAGGAAGCTGTTTGGATGAGGAAGTTCATTTCTGAACTTGGAGTGGTGCCTAGCATTAAAGATCCGATAGAACTCTATTGTGACAACAATGGAGCGATCACATTGGCTAAGGAACCAAGATCTCACCAAAGATCCAAGCACATACTTAGGCGTTTCCATTTCATTCGAGAAATCGTTGAAAGGGGAGATGTTAAAATATGCAAAGTACCAACAGATGATAATGTATCTGACCCATTGACGAAGCCACTGTCACAGCAGAAGCATGATCGTCATACTAGATCTCTAGGCATTAGGTATATGTCTGAGTGGTCTTAGTGCAAGTGGGAGATTTGTTGGGATATGCCCTAAGACAAGTCATTAGATGATTGTTTAAGACATACAATGTTTATGGATTTATGAATGGCAATTCATTATTATATATTATTCTTTTAACTGTGCATTGTGAATTAATATATATGTTAATGTCCTTAGAATAATATTGTATTATTCTTAAAGATGTCCCTAGTCAAGTATTATCATGAATAGGGATAATGATAACACGTAGAGACTAGTATATGTTGATCGATGAATTGTTCATTGATATGAGATATCAAATCAACATATGGGTACATGTTAGAGAACGATGTACTGGACAGACCCACCATGAGAATGCAACATGGATAGTTATATGATCGTCATATGCAATTCTCATAGTGATAATAATGTATACAATCCTTACAACTTGTGATCATCAGAGATCCCAACATAAGGAGTTATGTATCTTGATATCGTCAAACGTTACCCGTAACAGGGTATACTATAAAGGCGACTATTGGATACACTACGAATTATGTAGAGGGATGTTGACTGATCGAGATAGGATTTGTCCCTCCTATATAACAGGAGATGTGTTTGGCCCTTGATCAAGTGAGAACTAAAATGCATGGCCATGCTCGAATGAGTCGATATGAGATATCGAGCTTATTCGTTTATTCTAGTTCTACTTGGGGATCAAGAAATAAAGATTGGATATACGAGTATGACTATTCCATGACTCGTGTTCAATCTAAACACAAAGGACAAAGGGATTAAGTTACATGGTTAATATTATCACAAGTTCTAAAGGTTATGTCGAGTCATTGACATTCTCGTAATTTGGGTAGCATCGATGTGTTGCTAGATACCGCTCGATGCTTGCGACATAAAATGAGATTTTATGTCACTGCCAACATTACGAGATCCTATCGGGTCGCACAAAAGATTAAATCGAGAAGGGAAATTAAATTCATGGGATGAATTAAATAATTAAGAGGAGTCTTAATTAATAATCATAAGGATTAATTAAATCATGGGCTTAAGCCCATGAAGCTTTAAGAAAGCCTTTAATTAATCATATTTAATATGATTGCATGGAGTTTAATTGTAAGACAACTTCATAACAAAACCTAGCAACCAAAAGGAAGGGCTCTCGGCCACCTTGTGAAAGTCACACACGGCCGCCTCTCAATCTTGCTCTCGGTTTCTTGATAGCCGAAGAGGAAGAGTGATATTGTGCCAATTTTGATTGTGAATCAAAGTGTGTTTTGGTTCCGGTTTAATATCTTGTCTAGCAACTCGATATTAAACTATCCCTTCACTCGATTTGATCGTGTGGATACCGTTGAGGCAAAACCAATCGAGTTTTGCTTAGTGACTCGGAGAAGGCGTAAGACGTGGTGCAGCTCCGTGGATTCGGACTCAAACACGCTACAAGGGTAAGACACTTGTAATTCTCTAATCCGATATGAATCCCTATGTATAGATCGCTGGTTTGTAATCCCAAAAATTTTATTCCGCTGCGTTGTATGCTCATGGGGTTACTTACACTGGCGGCGAGTTGAGAAGCTTGGAGATACCGAATTGGAAGTGGGAACACATTTCCATGGACTTCGTGACTCATTTGCCGAGGAGTGCTTCAGGCTTCGATGCTATTTGGGTGATCGTGGATCGATTGACTAAGGTAGCTCATTTTTTCCCCTATAGCATGACTTTCACCTTTTTGAGGATGGCGCAGTTGTATATTAGAGATGTGGTGAGATTGCATGGGATCCCCGTTTCCATAGTGTCAGATCGAGATCCGCGATTCACATCTCATTTCTGGGAAGGCCTTCAGTCAGCCTTGGGAACTGAAGTCAGATTGAGCACTGCTTATCATCCTCAGACGGATGGCCAGACCGAGCGTACTATCCAGACGCTCGAGGACATGTTGAGAGCTTGTGTTTTGGAGTTCGATGCCTCTTGGCAAGATTCAGTGCCTTTGGTAGAGTTTTCTTATAACAATAGCTACCAGGCGAGTATTCAGATGGCTCTGTTTGAAGCTCTTTATGGCAGACGGTGTAGATCACCCTTGTGTTGGGATGATTTGGACCGTAAATCGGTCGGAGGACCGGAATTGATTCGGGAGATGGAAGAGAAGATAAAGATGATAAGGCAGAAAATGAAAGCAGCCCAGGATAGACAGGCAGCTTATGCGAACAAACGGCGGGGACCGTTGGAATTTCAGTTGGGAGATAAGGTCTTTTTGAAGATCTTGCCTTTTAGGGGCGTTGTGCGATTTGGGATGCGCGGGAAACTGTCTCCGAGGTATGTTGGACTGTACGAGATTTTGCAGCGCATTGGCACCTTAGCTTACCGACTGGCCTTGCCGCCTTCTTTATCTGGTATACATGATGTGTTTCATGTATCAATGCTGCGGAAGTATGAGCCGGACCCATCTCATGTGTTACAGCCTTCCGAAGTTCAGTTGGAATCCGATGTGTCTTATGTGGAACGGCCTGTCAGAATTCTGGATCGAGCAGACCGTAGACTTCGGAACAAAGTGATACCTATGATCAAGGTTCAGTGGGATCGCAGGGGTGTCGAGGAGGCTACGTGGGAGACGGAGCGGCATATGGTGCAGCACTACCCGGAACTATTCTCTGGTATGTGTTTATGTTTAGTTTCTTTTGGGGTAAGTGCATGTGCTTTCGAGGACGAAATCTTATAAAGAGGGGGGTATTGTGATATCCCCGAAATGGTTATTTGCATTTGTGCATTAACTGTGCTTATATGATTAATTATGGTGGTAATTAATTATGTGTTGGAATTATTATGTTGAAATGTTTAGTCACATGGTAGATGTGATCGGGTTGCATTTCAGGGTGCATGTGATGCATGTTAGATATTTGGGGTGTTTTAATGACTTCATGTGTGGGTAGTCATTTTTGAGGAAACATGCATTTATTTGTAATTGTGGAGCATAGTGGTGTTATGCTTTTAAATATCATGTTGGGGTATTTTATACACCGTGGTATTGTGGGATGCACCCTATTTTAATTAAACCCAACCCTTATAACCCCCCCCCACCTTTACCAATTCATTTTACTTTACCAAAATCATTCCCACACAAACCCTTCCCCTCATTTTCGTTCTTGAGCTTTGGGGTGAAGAGAAGTCCTTGCAAAATCTTGATTTGTAGAGTTTATTGGGTGATTTGAGATCCCAAGAGGTATGGATACCTCATTGTTGTTTTTGTAAGGTTTTGTTTAAGTTTGGTATGATTTTGAAGGATTTTAAAATGGGTTTGTTTTGGGTTGTTGTGGTTTTGGTTGTATGTTGGATTTATACTTGTTTTGAAGTATATTTTGGTGGTTTAAGTTGTCATTTATGTTGTTGATTGATTGTATAAGTGTTGGAATGGGTTGGAATGGTTTTGAGGCGCAAAATGGAAGTTTTCGGGTAAAAGGGGTTGGCGATCGATCGCCCATTCCAGGCGATCGATCGCGCCCAGGCAGTAGGCTTTTCAAGCGTTTGGCGATCGATCGCCACTCTTGGGCGATCGATCGGCGGGGCTGGCGATCGATCGCGCCAAGTGTGGCGATCGATCGCCGAAGGGTGAAAATTTTGGTTCTCGGACAGTGTGGTTTGGCGATCGATCGCCGTGATGGGCGATCGATCGCGAAGGTCAAAATATTATGTTTTTGGATTTTATTGTAGGATTTTTGGTATTGGACTATTATTGGGTTCTAATATTGAATTGTGTGAATATGTAGAACCATCCCAGGTGGCGACACAGCCAAGGAATTGAAGTCCTACCACACCTACTTTTTGGAAAGGTACGTAGTGGACGTACGGGCACCCAACGGTAATGTATCTTATATACTCATTGATTATGCATTGTGGATGCGAGTATATATGTGGTATTGCATTGTGGATGCAAATACATGTTATGCATGATGTTTATAGATGCATATGATGATTATTGGTGCACATCCCATGAGTCGTGGTCATCCCTTGATGATTTTAATGCTTGCCGCTATTTGTTTGGTTCCGCTAAATGTGAAGCGAGGGGTGGGAGCGCCGCATGTCACATTTGAGCGTGGTTATCATATAGGGCGAGGAAAGGGTATTTGGCGCTCAATGTGAGGCGAGGGGTGGGAGTCCCGCATGTCCATTGAAGCGAGGTTATCCTATGCCGCCTATATGTAAATAAGCGAGGGGCATTAAAATACATTGTGATGGACAGACTAGGGAATGGTGACCAGTATTTGATATTGATGAGATGGTATTGTGTCATGACATGTTTAGACCATTAAAAATAATCTATTGATTATACTCATGAGTTATGGTACAGGGACAACCAAACGGGAAGCTTTTGAAATGCATGGGAAAAACAGGAAGTGTTTTATTATGATTATGCATTTACGCTTTATCTTCATATTGTGTTGAATATGAATGATTATTATTGCTCATGTTTGGGGGTTGTTCTTGTAGGTACACGTTTGGCATGATAGAAGGGCTAGACGGGTTGAGATGGTGAGCTTGTTGAGGATGCTTTTGGGACTTGAAGGACGGGATTGCTTCCTATAGTGTCTACTCTAGGAGTAGCTTGAACTATAGTTAAGCACATTCTTTTGATTGGAATGTAATTAATCCATTTTAGTAGTCCTTATTTTTGGCATGTAATGCTTAAGCTCATAAACTCAACACGTTCTTTTACACTCTGATTATTATGATAGCTCTATTATTCCTTGATTCCGTACTTAAGGATTAGGGTCCTTACAAGCATTTCTCAAATTTTTGTAAAGCTCGCGATCGTTCGCTAGGCTTGAAAAATTGGAAAATTGTTATTTCAATATACTTTTCAGATGAAATCTCTTATGGCTACTAATATTGAATTGTTGGACATGTGTAGAGCCTCCACAAGGTGCGGATCAAAGGAGGGGATAATCTTACCTTCCCTCGTTCATTTTGACAAGCAAAGTGCGTAGAGACATACGAGTATTATGATAGTATGATGCACATGTGTATGCAATGTTGTGCAAATATATATAACGCAATTGGTATCTTGCCGCTGTCTTATCGTAGTGATGAAAATATAATATATTCCCCTGTCATGTCAAAGCGATGATAATGTCGCTGTCGTGTCGAAGCGATGATATATGCCGCTGTCACGTCGAAGCGATGATAATGCCGCTGTCATGTCGAAGCGATGAGTATTATATATGTTGTTGATAATTCGAAGCGATGTGTGCCGTAAATATTGGACTGTATCGAAAAGAGAACTGTTATATTCGTTAAATGTCATGACATTCGGAATAGACTTTAGAAACGCGTTAATGATGTATCTTTCTAACAATATGGAAATGAGCTATATGAATAGGAACTATCCAAGAGAATATTCCAATCATTGGACACAGGAAGTGTCTTTGCAATTTACATAATGTTTAATGATTGCTTTTATGTGATTAATGCTTGAGGATGTTGTATATATATACTCATGATTTTGGGGTTGTTCCTGTAGGGGCTTGTGGCAAGGAAGGATACTAAGGAGAACTTTTTTGAGGAAATCAGACATAGAACCAAATCAACTAGGGACGTCAGTAGATGATGAACGTAGAAGATCTAAAATGGCATGCTAGGGTCTAAACATCATAGCTATTTTACTAGTTGAACCATGAAATTTTGTAACCGCAAATGATTAATATTAACAACACCTGTAATTGATTTGGATTCTATTATAATGCTCTCTCTTTGGTTATTCCCAAATACTAATTGAGACTGTTAATTAGACTCTTGACGGCTAGGCCTTACAATACTGGTATCAGAGCACATGTTGACCATCTGGGACGAGTGAAGGGTAGTGAATGAACTAAATAACTATTCAACTGCGCATGAGTAAATGTTATGTTCGATTTTAGTACCTAGTCATGTGACTAAAGTGAATAACTATTTGTGAATTTGTTATTGTGTGTTATTGTTAACCCTTATGTTGTGGTATGGCAGCTAGAGAAGTTGAAAACAGTCAAGAAGATGTGGGGGATGCGATGAGCATCAATGCTAGTGCCAGTATTAGACAAACACCCCATCTACCACCATCAATCGGGGGTCCAATGCCTGTTGTGCAACCACTACTACCAAGGGAACTGGGTTTGGCACAATTTCTGAATTTCCACCCACCTTGTTTCGAAGGGACCAAATCAGGAGAACAAGCCGAAGAATGGTTAGAATGGAACAGATTTTCGTGGCAGTACCTTGTGCCCAGACTGCATGGTTAAGGTTAGCAGAATTCCAGTTGGCTAAGAAAGCGTTCATGTGGTTGAAATCAACAATGACAGAAATGAAAGCCCATGGACATACTATTGACTGAGAACTATTCCAGACTAAATTCTTAAATCGCTATTTCTCAGCGGCTGCAAGGCAGAGTAAGGATGATGAGTTCGCCAATCTGAAACAGGGAACAATGTCAGTAGCAGACTATGCCCTCTAGTATTCTTCATTACTGAGGTACGTACCACACATTGCCATAAGCAGCCATGCCAAAATGAGACACTTCATCAAGAGTTTGAGGCCGGAATTATTCGACCGAGTCAGTTCCAACGCCCCAAATTGTTTTGATGATGCAGTGACAAGGGCCGAACTAGCAGAGATAGGAGCTGGCGTTTATAAGGACTCAACGCAGCCACAGAGATTCAACTCCCAATCATTTGAAACCCCGAGTGTAGGGACCCTAGTTCCTTAAGTGCGAAATAAGGGCATAAGTAGAGCTAACGTGTATAAACAGAGTATAAAAATTCGTGTTGAGGCCTTGAGCTTAAAGGATTACATGCCAAAATAATTACTTCCAAATGGATTAGTTACATTCCTAGCAAAATGAATGTTAATCATATAGATTTACACTACTCCTAGAGTAGAAACTATACAAAAGAATACCAGCTTCTATATCAAAAGCACTCCTCGCTAGCTCACTGCATCAACCCGTCCTAAGTCCCTTTATGCCAAAAATGTACCTACAAGGACAACCCCCAAATCATGAGCATATAATAATCCATATTAAACTTAGCATGATTAAAAAGCGTAAATGCATAAACGTAATTACAAAACACTTCCTGTTTTCCAATTGCATTTTAAACGCTCCCTTTTTGGTTGTCCCTGTATCATAACTCATGAGTATAATTAATGGATTATTTAATGGTTTCACAATTTCATTATCACCAATCACCAAGCCCTAGTCTGTTATAACAGTGTATTTTAATGCACCTCGCTTGTCATGACAGCGACACTAATACCCCCCGCTTTGACATATTAGCGGCATTGAATAACCTCGCTCAAATGTGACATGCGGCAATACCCTCGCTTCAACATTTGCGGCAAATATTCATTCCTCGCTACAATATGACAGCGGCAAGTATTCTATCATCGCTTCAAGTGACAGCGACAAAGCATTAAATCATCACTCTAATATAACCATGACTCATGGGATGTGCACCAAGTGTTCAACATACACATATGCAATCATAATGCATAATTCAACATGTAATTGTATCCACAATGCACAATTTAATATATACTTGCATCCTCAATGCATATTCCAATGAGTATATAAAATACATGTACCGTTGGGTGCCCGTACGTCTCTGTGATGTCCAGATTATTATTAATCATTTGTTGGACTAAATATGATTTGGATTTTAGTGATAATTAATTTTAGAATTAATCATTTGTTGGACTAAATATGATTTGGATTTTATTGATAATTAATTATAGAATTAATTAGAAGTGGAATTGACCAATTGAAGGTCAACTGACAAGTTAATCGGATCCTAAAATATTTTGAGATTGTAAAATATACTCCGATAATATTTTAGAGATAAGTTAATTAAAATGAAGAATTCAAGTTTTGGGTTTTTGGAGTGTGTATAAATCCCGATTGGTAGTTGTAAATTTAATTTATCAGTGCACCGGTGACACTTCGATGTACAAAACCGGGCAAGGATACAAAAATAAATATGTAATGTTGGGCATTTTCGGACACACATAAAAATGTGTAAAAACACGCACAAAACACCCGATCCCTTCTTTCCTTCGCTGCTGCTCGACCCCTCGCCGCTAAACCACCGCGCCCGCCGCCGTCCGAGCTCCTTCCGGTGCGTCCAAACCGCCACCGCCTTCGTCTCTTCCAGGCGCTTCTTTCCATACCAAGAACATGAAGTTTCGTCGCGGATTGCGTCCGGATCTTGCAAGGAAGCGCGCGGATGAATTCGTCCGTTTTGGGGACGATTTTCTTCCAATTTTTTTGTGGGTAATCTTCCTCGTCCCTCAGTCGTTATTCACCTGAAATCCCTTGAATTTTTGATGAGCTTTGGTTCGATTTTTGTTAGCATCTTGGATAGGGTTGTTAGTGTGTGTTCATGTGTGTGCAGCAGTGTGTGTGCGTGTGTGTGTTTCTGCGTGGGTGTGTGTGTCCAGCATGTGTTTGTGGGTGAAGATGGTGTGTATGTATGTATGCCTTCATGTATTGAAGTGTTGTATTTGGGAATGGGATAGCATGAGGAATGTTTTGATTGTTGGAAGTTGATGGGGGCTCACTTTATTGAATGGTTAATTGTTGAAAATAAATTGTGAAATATGTCTTGACTAGTATTATTGTTGGTTAAAAGATGACTAAAATCATGCATGGAAGGTGTTTGTTAATATGCTTAAAATGTGATTCAAGTGAGGGTCTAAACCTTGTTAGTTGCTAATAGGTGGTGAAAAGAATTGACATCTATGGTTTGTAGCCATTATAATATTTTGGTGGGTGTTGGGCTATGGTGTGGATTATATTACCTTTAGAGGCATGTATGGTATGTGTTAACATGGAATAGAATTTATGGTGATGTACATGCTTGAATGTGTATCATGGCATGTATTGTTGATTTATGTTACTTTATTGAATTACTACTCTTAGTAGTGAGTTCTAAATCAAGAATTTTGGAATCCAATGCATCTTTAAATTGTTAAAGTTGAATTTAATCAATAAATGACTTTATGTTGGGATTAAGGGGATTAGATTTAAAAAGGGTAGAATCTTGTATCTACATGGATCCCTTCTTTCATGTCTTGGTTTGAATCACCTCGGTGTGGGTTTGAATAATTGTGGAACATGTTAATTGGCTTAATTGGATTGTTTTAGTTAGACACTAGTTGGATATTATTATGCATACACCTTTGCGCTTCCTTTCCCTCTATTGAACTGGTGTGTCTAGTGAACTGCTATGTGAGTTGGGCGTGATCTTGCACGTATGGGTGTTTGTATCCCGCATCATGTGTGTGATGTAGCAAATGGTGGGAGATGATGGGGATTTTGCATTACCAATGAAATATCATGATTAATGTGAGGATGTGTGCATCCAAAGTATTGATTATGATTTGATTCATAATATTGAGTTATTGATTTGTGATATGGAAATAAAAGTAAGAACTATTTGATGGATGTTCATTGGTCGGATTATGAGCTAATATTGAATTGATATTCGATATAGACTCTACAGGAGACTTCGGACGTTGATGATAGCTTGTTCATGTTGTCTACTATAAGGTACGTGGTGACGTACGAGCAGGTATATCTAGTATCTATACATTCATGTATACATGCAATTTTGAATATGATGTTTCAGGTAAGTGTTTGACTTTAACAATTGAGTTTCATATACGAGTTATGGGGGACACGTAGTGGTACGTGATCCTATTATACTAGTTGAGTATTGATGCCTTGGGCATGAGCATTATGAGGAAGTGTCGAGAATGAAATAGTGGGATAACCTGGTTCACATTGATGTTGAATTATTTATGTTGAGCATAAATGATACATTGTTGTTGTATTGAATTCATAGTGTTGTTGAGTATCATATTTTCAATGATAATACTGAACTTGACATTATGAAAGTGCGTGAGTTTGAAACAGGAACAGTGTGTGGAAGCTATACAGATTCGGAATTGTACAGGGAGTATATTTTATGAGTTTTGAATAATCTAAATTGTTGCATTATGATTTTGTATGTTGATTTGTGATTGAATATTGAGTTGAAGTGTGCTCACCCTGTGTGGGGGCTGTTTTTGTTGAAACAGGTACAACATGTGCGATGCAGCTTTGGAGTGCTAGGCTCGAACCTTGTTGGATAATGCTTCCAGAAGCATAGTATGAGATTGAGCCGATATCGAGGTCGAGCGGTTGGTATTTATACTAATTATGCATTCGGATGTGTATCCGTTATTCGTTGCTCTTCTGTGAGCACTCGTATCTGTATATGGACTGTAGAAGGGTGTTGAAACCCACTTTTGTTGTCTTATTAGTGTGGTGTCTTCCCTGGCTGGGAATTTACTTGTGTTTCTGTATTCTGTTTCGTATCGTGTTGTCCCTGATCGGGAGTCATGTTATATGATGTGTTTTTATTTCCGGATACTCAGTTTATGGGGAGACTCTGCCCAAATTTTTATAAAAACCCACAATGTAAAAGTGGTGTAATGGGGATGGTATTGGCTGAGACCCCTGAGTCTGTTTGTTGGTCGAGATGAACATATAATGTTGAACATTGGTTATGTCATGGGAAACACGTAATGATTCTTTTTAAAGAATGAAAAGAAAATGAAAAATTTATACACATACGACGTCATAAATGAACTAATGACGAGTTTAAGTGTTGGGGCCTTACATTAGTGGTATCAGAGCAGTGGTTGCTCTTTGGGGCTGTTAAGGGCCTAGGAAGTTATTGATAGCACATATTTATGCATGATGGCATTAATGTTGTATGATACAACTAGTTGTTTATATGCTTTTACGATATGAAAAGTGGTGTTGCTAATCATTGTAATTGCAGGAATCGTGTAGAATGCGATGGGATGGCATTAATGGTGATGTCTAGCACTTCATGTATCATGTGTTAAGGGATCTGATTTTGTAGGAAAATCAGGAAAGGTGAGACGTACGGGCTTCGGACGGTAAAACGTGTTACACCTTGATTATGTATATCGTGGATAGTGGATCCTTACATGTGATGATATATGTGAAATGATAATGATATATTGTGATAATGGAATCAACTGTTGTGTTTGATTATTGTGGTAGAATTGATGAATGTTCCGGTAGCCTTTATATCCGAGCGAGGGAGGTACTTGCCGCTGTCATATGAAGCGATGGTAGTATGATATTTGCCGTTGTCATGTCTAAGCGAGGTAACATGCCGCTGTCATTGTCGAAGCGAGGGATATCATATGATGCCGCTATATGTTGAAGCGAGGGGTCCTAAAATTCCGCTGTTGTATTGGGACCGGAACAGTCACAATTCTAGTTATTAATGTGGAATATTGTGGTTATAACTGGAACGTGATATCGATCATTATATTGTGAACTGTTGTAATAACCTGGATGCAGGTACATGGAGCTAGTGGAAGTTCCGGTAGTTTTTATATTCGAGCGAGGGAGGTACTTGCCGCTGTCATATTAAGCGATGGTAGTATGATATTTGCCGCTGTCATGTCTAAGCGAGGTAACATGCCGCTGTCATTGTCGAAGCGAGGGATATCATATGATGCCGCTATATGTCGAAGCGAGGGGTCCTAAAATTCCGCTGCTATAACAAGACCGGAACAACCACATTATCGATATTGATAGCGATGTCTCATTCCGCTATATTGGTTGGCGATGGTTCATGCCGCCACGTGTATTGATAGCGATGTCTCATTCCGCTATATTGGTTGGCGATGGTTCATGCCGCCACGTGTATTGATAGCGATATCTCATTCCGCTATATTGGTTGGCGATCGGTTCATGCCGCCAGGTACATTGATAGCGATGTCTCATTCCGCTATATTGAATGGCGATGGTTTATGCCGCAGGGTACATGTATAGCGATGCCTCTTTCCGCTATGTCAATGGCGATGGCTCATGCCGCCAGATATGTGTTTATCGATGGTGCATTCCGCTGATTCCATGGCGATGGTTCTTGCCGCCGATTATATATATTGCGACGTCTCATTACGCTATTCTGTTGATGGTGAGTATATCAATTTGTGTATTGATATGAAATCATATTTTGTGGAATATTTATGTTGAGAGCAGGGACAATTTAAAGGATCAAGTGTGGATCAACTGTGTACAGTAAGTTTTATTACATCTTATTGTTTGAAGAATGTATATTCATTGTGATTATGGATATTATGTATGCCAGCGTTGGCGATGAGTATTATGTACCGCCGTAGGGCGATGAAGATTGATGCATTGCTATTGTGTTAGCAATGAATATTTTTAGTACCGATATTGTGATTAGCGATGAATGCTGTTATACCGCAATTGTGTTAGCAATGAGTATTGATGATGCTTTGATTGCAGATGGCAATAGAAGTTGTGCTATGTACAGTTATGTTATTGCTTATTGGGTATACGTGATTTAGGCCCAAGAGGATATTGGATCGATCCAGGAGGACAAAGTATCGAGGTAAACCGTTTCAGTTGGTTGAACATTGTGATGACCAGGGATCATAGATGTTAATCCCGTAGTGTTAAAAATCTCTAAAGTTGTTTTACGTGGCGATTTGAAGTTTAATCGCGATGTTGGGCCTTCTGGGCTCGTTTATTTGAGTAGTTGGGATCGTTGGATCCCGAGGTTGAGATCGTATTCTCATTTCGGTGAAAACCTGTGAGTTGGGTTTTTAGTGTGACTCGGAATCTCGGGTGCTTGGTGTGGTCACCGGTAGGGGGTTTTTGAGTTAGAGAGAGAGTTTTTGAAAACAGATGATTTTTAATGAATCATGATGTATTTGTGGGGATATTAGTATTTCGGGGTATTTTTGCTATAAATACCAGTTGAACCCGAGATTTTAATTATCGGAACCATTTTTCCCCACCTCCTCTCTCTCTTCCCGCCCGCGCACTTCTCGATCCCCTTTGACCCCCGCGCGTAAAAGTCGTTCGCCCGCCGCCGTCCGGCCGCCGTTCGGCGCGTGCCACCCGCCGCTGGAATCGTCTCTTCCAGGCGCTCCTATCCATACCAACAATTCGAAGTTTCGTCGAGAATCGCGTTCGGATTTGCCAGAAAAGCGTAGGGTTCGAAAACTGGAGTTCATCCGATTTTTGGGGCTCGATTTTGGTATGATTTTGGCACGATTATTCTAGTGTTTTTGGGGCGTTTTTAAGCTGATTTTGAGTCGATGATTTCAGACTTTTGTGGTTCGAAATAATTGTTGCATTTAGTTCGAATTTCAGCTCGATTTTCATGAGTTAGGGTTCGAAAAATTGGGGCTTTTGACAAGGAGTGATGATTCTTGTTAGTAATTGATTATTACATGTTTTAGATGTATTATTGATGCTTATTGGGTTCGAATTTAAGGGCTTGAGTTCGAAAATTTGGGGGTTTTTGGCAAGGATGATGATTCTTGCTATTGATGGTTTAATTCACATTTTTAGATGATTTATGGTGTTTAATTGGGTTCGATTTGTGAGATAAGGGTTCGAAAATTTGTAGGGTGTTCTTGAACAATTTTCGATATTGTCTCATTTGTTCCCTCCCTGCATGTACCCTGCCCCGGGTCTTTTTAAAGGTTAATTGTCGTGTGTTGACAATATTTTGAGGGATATGGGTGTGCTTGAGCATGGGTTGCATTTTCGTAAATAATTGTGAATTATTTATCGTGTTAGCACATCATTCCTCGGGACATGGAACTCGAGCAAGGTTTGGCTCGGACTTCGAGGATTTAAGGTACGTTTAGCGTACGAGCATAGCTTAAATGATGTTTTACAAGTATGATGCAGGAATTAAATACATGAAATGTCTTACTATGATGGCACCGGGACTTGGTTACGTTATTTTGATTCACATGATGAAATGCTTGGTGCCACTATGAAGCGAGCAAATGATGGGTGTGGTCGCTACGGAGCGAACACCAGTAGTATGACGCTACTTTGAAGTAAGAAATGAAAATGTGGTATTGATTAGATATCTAGGATATCTGTATTTTATTCCCTATTGGTAATGAATAGGAACAGAGACGTAGTTAATCAGAGAAGTGATTAACTAGTATCGGAAGTTAAGGAAATCTCATTATGATATCTAGAATTACGATAATTGCTAGATAAAGAAAGATGTTATGAAATGTTGTTAATTCAAAACTGGTTAGGGTTAACCAATATGATGATTAACTGCATATTCAGGATTTGATGATTTATCTGTTTTGAGAACAGGGTTATTACAGGAGTACGCTAGGATGAGGATGATACCATCCAGGAAGTGTCACATATGTTCCACAATATTTACATTTTCGTAAATTATGTATTATGTCATTATGATTATGAAATTGTGGAATTGGTATGCTCACCCCGTTGGGGGCTGTCTCTGTTGGGGCAGGTGAACAGGTACATCGATGGCTTTGGAGATGAGCTCGAGCTGTTGATTGGATGTACTCCCAGGATCGTGGTACCAGGGCTTGATGGAGCACGGTATCGTATAGAGTACTCATATACCCCTGAGGATTATATACATATTCATGATGCTCGTATGTGAGCACGATTATACTTGTATATGGGTTGTATATAAAGGCATGAGCCTTTCTCTCTTTCATTCTATGTTGCATGCAATTAGAGGTAGAATTGCTAAAGGTTATGAGAGTCATTGGTGTATTGTGGGTGTTGAAACCCACTTTTGTTGCCATATGTGTGGTGTCTTCCCTGGCAGGGAATTTACTTGATATTGCTGTATTCTGATGAGTATTATGTTTTCCCTGGCCGGGAATCATGTTATGTGTTGTACTTTTATTTCGGGATAGCTCTATTTATGGGGAGACTCTGCCCAAATTTTTATAAAAGTCCACAATGTAAAAAGGGGTGTAATGGGCGAACTCTATGAGTCCCTTGTTGTTAGGATGATGAACTTATAACATTGTATGTTAAAGAAAACTTTGTAATTGCCATTCAATGGTAAAGTATCATCTGAGTTTCCCGAATGATTTTATGGAAAGCATGTGCCACACATAATGATTAATACACTAATCAAGGGTTAAGTATATGGGGTCCTTACAAACATATTGATATATGTTGATTCGAGTTTTTTGTTGATTCATATTGATTTTGAAATCACTTACATGTAGAAAAGTTGATAATGGAATGGAAGTAGAACCTAGATGTGTCATTCATATTTTGTTGCGGTGATAAGGTAAGAAGGGGTGTAACCTCTGTGATAACACTCTCATATCTACGGTGTATAGTGATGAGATATTGAAAATAGATGTTAATCATTTTGTGACGATAATTATTGTTGTGAAAGCATGCTAGCTTTGTATGTGGTAGGATTAATAATTGATTAATCACCTATTATGTTGAACGGAATACAATCAGATAGA
Organism: Haberlea rhodopensis; assembly: GCA_907163345.1. NCBI lineage: Eukaryota > Viridiplantae > Streptophyta > Magnoliopsida > Lamiales > Gesneriaceae > Haberlea > Haberlea rhodopensis. Next base: position 69,017 of record CAJQUN010000130.1, on the reverse strand, counting down.
CATGAGTTTAACGAGTGTGTCACGGGATGACATGAGCATGTCACGGGATGACGTGTGATTACTATGAATGTCGTGTGTGGACATGTGTTCATTGTGAATATTCATGATTAATGAATTATTATGTTTCGAGGATGAGTTAAAGATTGATATAAATGGCGTCATTGAGGCATGCAATTAATTCTTATGTTAAATTTCAATCACCCTATGAGACAGTTTGCTGTAACATGTTGTGTATAGAACTGCGTGAAAATTTTGATGCAGGGAATTAATGTTTGATGACAGAAACATTATGAATATCAAAATGCGTAAATGACAAGGTACGTGTTATCTTATGAGTATTTGAGAAATACTAACGAGATTATTTTGTACTTGTCCTATGACAGACAGTAATTGGGTGAAGTAATGTGGAAATGTTGATACTTAAGAGTATGTGAGTACTGTGATTAACATGATATTATGATGCCATTGTGTATTGTAGATGAGTCCATCTACAAAGGTATGTCACGAACTATTCATATTGATGTTGATGCCTTGTGTTAGATGAGTATAATCGTGACATGAAAATATTGGTGTTAAGCCATTTATCATGATTTGATGCTGATGGTCTGTGGCTGTTGGTGTGTATAATGTGTATATACGTATGTGAGAATGAATAATGGGTTTTCCAGTCATTACCTTGCACCAGATAATAGCCAGGAGAAGATATATGAAAGATTGATGCGTAAAGGCTCAAGAGTACCGTTACTTCATACGGATGATGGTGATGATGTGGGGATAAGTTGCATACATTTGCAACGACACAGGTATGAAGTTAATTAAGATAAATGTTGATGTATTGTCATATATTCTTGAACATACATGAAAGTATAGATTGCGTGATTTAACGAGATTATATGATGGGTACTGTGATAAAAGTATATGACGGGAAATAAGATTGTGCAATGGAATTGTGTCGATGAAAGTACACAGGTAGTGAGATATGACAAAGAAGCTTGACGGTTAAACACTTCTTGCGATCGTTGGTGCAATGGGGCACTTGTGTGAGCCACGATGATTCCGATGACTGTCATCCTACGGATGGTAAAGTCACTATCTTGAGCTATATACGGTACGTAAATTTTACAGTTGGTTTTTATGGTAAGCATGCGTTGAAATTTCGAGGACGAAATTTTATATGTTGGGGAGAATTGTGATGTCCATATTATTATTAATCATTTGTTGGACTAAATATGATTTGGGTTTTAGTGATAATTAATTTTAGAATTAATCATTTGTTGGACTAAATATGATTTGGATTTTATTGATAATTAATTTTAGAATTAATTAGAAGTGGAATTGACCAAGTGAAGGTCAACTGACAAGTTAATCGGATCCTAAAATATTTTGAGATTGTAAAATATACTCCGATAATATTTTAGAGATAAGTTAATTAAAATGAAGAATTCAAGTTTTGGGTTTTTGGAGTGTGTATAAATCCCGATTGGTAGTTGTAAATTTAATTTATCAGTGCACCGGTGACACTTCGATGTACAAAACCGGGCAAGGATACAAAAATAAATATGTTATGTTGGGCATTTTCGGACACACATAAAAAAGTGTAAAAACACTCTCAAAACACCCGATCCCTTCTTTCCTTCGCTGCTGCTCGACCCCTCGCCGCTAAACCGCCGCGCCCGCCGCCGTCCGAGCTCCTTCCGGCGCGTCCGAACCACCACTGCCTTCATCTCTTCCAGGCGCTTCTTTCCATACCAAGAACATGAAGTTTCGTCGCGGATTGCGTCCGGATCTTGCAAGGAAGCGCGCGGATGAATTCGTCCGTTTTGGGGACGATTTTCTTCCAATTTTTTTGTGGGTAATCTTCCTCGTCCCTCAGTCGTTATTCACCTGAAATGCCTCGAATTTTTGATGAGCTTTGGTTCGATTTTTGTTAGCATCTTTGATAGGGTTGTTAGTGTGTGTTCATGTGTGTGCAGCAGTGTGTGTGCATGTGTGTGTTTCTGCGTATGTGTGTGTGTCCAGCATGTGTTTGTGGGTGAAGATGGTGTGTATGTATGTATGCCTTCATGTATTGAAGTGTTGTATTTGGGAATGGGATAGCATGAGGAATCTTTTGATTGTTGGAAGTTGATGGGGGCTCACTTTATTGAATGGTTAATTGTTGAAAATAAATTGTGAAATATGTCTTGACTAGTATTATTGTTGGTTAAAAGATGACTAAAATCATGCATGGAAGGTGTTTGTTAATATGCTTAAAATGTGATTCAAGTGAGGGTCTAAACCTTGTTAGTTGCTAATAGGTGGTGAAAAGAATTGACTTCTATGGTTTGTAGCCATTATAATATTTTGGTGGGTGTTGGGCTATGGTGTGGATTATATTACCTTTAGAGGTATGTATGGTATGTGTTAACATGAAATAGAATTTATGGTGATGTATATGCTTGAATGTGTATCATGGCATGTATTGTTGATTTATGTTACTTTATTGAATTACTACTCTTAGTAGTGAGTTCTAAATCAAAAATTTTGGAATCCAATGCATCTTTAAATTGTTAAAGTTGAATTTAATCAATAAATGACTTTATGTTGGGATTAAGGGGATTAGATTTAAAAAGGGTAGAATCTTGTATCTACATGGATCCCTTCTTTCATGTCTTGGTTTGAATCACCTCGGTGTGGGTTTGAATAATTGTGGAACATGTTAATTGGCTTAATTGGATTGTTTTAGTTAGACACTAGTTGGATATTATTATGCATACACCTTTGCGCTTCCTTTCCCTCTATTGAACTGGTGTGTCTAGTGAACTGCTATGTGAGTTGGGCGTGATCTTGCACGTATGGGTGTGTGTATCCCGCATCATGTGTGTGATGTAGCAAATGGTGGGAGATGATGGGGATTTTGCATTACCAATGAAATATCATGATTAATGTGAGGATGTGTGCATCCAAAGTATTGATTATGATTTGATTCATAATATTGAGTTATTGATTTGTGATATGGAAATAAAAGTAAGAACTATTTGATGGATGTTCATTGCTCGGATTATGAGCTAATATTGAATTGATATTCGATATAGACTCTACAGGAGACTTCGGACGTTGATGATAGCTTGTTCATGTTGTCTACTATAAGGTACGTGGTGACGTACGAGCAGGTATATCTAGTATCTATACATTCATGTATACATGCAAATTTGAATATGATGTTTCAGGTAAGTGTTTGACTTTAACAATTGAGTTTCATATACGAGTTATGGGGGACACGTAGTGTTACGTGATCCGATTATACTAGTTGAGTATTGATGCCTTGGGCATGAGCATTATGAGGAAGTGTCGAGAATGAAATAGTGGGATAACCAGGTTCACATTGATGTTGATTGATTTATGTTGAGCATAAATGATACATTGTTGTTGTATTGAATTCATAGTGTTGTTGAGTATCATATTTTCAATGATAATACTGAACTTGACATTATGAAAGTGCGTGAGTTTGAAACAGGAACAGTGTGTGGAAGCAATACAGATTCGGAATTGTACAGGGAGTATATTTTATGAGTTTTGAATAATCTAAATTGTTGCATTATGATTTTGTATGTTGATTTGTGATTGAATATTGAGTTGGAGTGTGCTCACCCTGTGTGGGGGCTGTTTCTGTTGAAACAGGTACAACAAGTGCGATGCAGCTTTGGAGTGCTAGGCTCGAACCTTGTTGGATAATGCTTCCAGAAGCATAGTATGAGATTGAGCCGATATCGAGGTCGAGCGGTTGGTATTTATACTAATTATGCATTCGGATGTGTATCCGTTATTCATTGCTCTTCTGTGAGAACTCGTATCTGTATATGGACTGTATAAGGGTGTTGAAACCCACTTTTGTTGTCTTATTAGTGTGGTGTCTTCCCTGGCTGGGAATTTACTTGTGTTTCTGTATTCTGTTTAGTATCGTGTTGTCCCTGGTCGGGAGTCATGTTATATGATGTGTTTTTATTTCCGGATAGCTCAGTTAATGGGGAGACTCTGCCCAAATTTTTATAAAAACCCACAATGTAAAAGTGGTGTAATGGGGATGGTATTGGGTGAGACCCCTGAGTCTGTTTGTTGGTCAAGATGAACATATAATGTTGAACATTGGTTATGTCATGGGAAACACGTAATGATTCTTTTTAAAGAATGATAAGAAAATGAAAAATTTATACACATACGACGTCATAAATGAACTAATGACGAGTTTAAGTCTTGGGGCCTTACAGTCTCTCTACGTACCTTTTCAAAATGTAGGATTTGGTAGGACTTTACTTCCTCTGTTGTGTTGCCGCCTGGGATGGTTCTACACATTCATACAAACCAATATTAGGAGCCAATAATAGTCCGATACCAAAAATCCCACAAAATAATTAAAACACATAATTTGGCTTCTCGCGATCGATCGCCAATGGGCCCCGATCGATCGATCGATGCTACTGTCTCAATGCCCAAAATTATCCATTCCGCGATCGATCGCTGAAAACAAGCCGATCGATCGCGGACTTCACCGATCGATCGCGCAAACTCGCTATCGATCGCGGAAAGTCTCTGCCTCGCACTCTGGTGCTCGCGATCGATCGGGAAAAACACGCCGATCGATCGCGGATGTCTGTATTCGCGAAAAACCACCATTTTCGAGCACCATCCTCATGCTACCATAAAACATACTACAAACTATCATACTTCAACAACTCAACACTCAAAATACTCCATTATACTACCATGTAACTACACAAAACAACAATCTCAACAAAATGCTACTACACATGCCATTTCCACTAAACAATTTATCTAACTTCAACCAAAACATTAACCATAACATAACATGGTTCCTCACCCTTTTTGCTCCAACTTTTTGCAAGGTTTTAAGCAATATGCAAGCAAGCCTTTCTCTCCTCCTTGATGTTCTGAAGTGGGATGAAAATGGGGGAAAGAAAGTGATAGAGGATGAGTGATGGGGGTTGAGTGTTGAGTGAGTGCAAGAGGTATGGGTGAAAAGGGGGCATGGGTTGTGTGGTGGAGGTTTAATGAGTGTAGTAGTATTGTATGATACATGTTTAATTTTGTTCCGGTGTTTAGCATGATATATTAAAATATCCTCACATGATATTTATTAGCATTTATTCAATTAAAATGCATCAAAACTCCAATTAAACATGCTTCACCAAAAACAATTAACACCCACCCCAAAATAAACCATGCCATAATCCCCACATAAACATAATTAATGCTCAATGCATATAATCATTTCGGGGATATCACAATACTCTCCTACTTATAAGATTTTGCCCTCGAAATCAGCATGCACTTACCAAAACGAAACAAAACATAAACCACATACCAGAAAATAGTTTCAGATAGTGCTGCACCATATGTCGCTCCGTCTCCCACATGGCCTCCTCGACACCCCTGCAATCCCACTGAACTTTAGTCATAGGTATCACCTTGTTCCGAAGTCTGCGATCTGCCCGATCCAGAATTCTAACAGGCCTTTCCACATAAGATACATCGGATTCTAACTGAACCTCAGAAGGCTGCAACACATGTGACTGATCCGGCTCATACTTTCGTAACATAGACACATGGAACACATCATGTATACCAGACAAAGAAGGTGGTAAGGCCAGTCGGTTAACATATCTCGGAGACAATTTCCCGTGCATTCCAAATCGCACAACACCTCTGAAAGGTGAGATCTTCAAAAAGACCTTATCTCCCAACTAAAATTCTAACGGTTGCTGCCGTTTATTAGCATAAGCTGCCTGTCTGTCCTGGGATGCTTTCATTTTATGTCTATCACCTTTACTTTCTCTTCCATTTCCCGAACTAACTCTGGTCCTCCGACCGATTTACGGTCCAAGTCGTCCCAACATAAGGGTGATCTACCTCGTCTGCCATAAAGGGCCTCAAAAGGAGCCATCTGAATGCTTGCCTGGTAGCTTTTGTTATATGAGAACTCCACCAGGGCCACTGAATCTTGCCATGAAGTATCAAACTCCAATAAACATGCCCTCAACATGTCCTCGATCTGTATAGTATGCTCAGTCTGGCCATCCGTTTGGGGATGATATGCAGTGCTCAACCTAACTTCAGTTCCCAAAGCTGACTGAAGACCCTCCCAAAAATGAGATGTGAACCGTGGATCTCAATCAGACACTATAGAAATAGGGATCCTGTGCAATCTTACCACATCCCGAACATATAATTAAGCCATCCTCAAATTGGTGAAGGTCATACTATAGGGAATGAAGTGAGCCACTTTGGTCAGTCTGTCTACAATAACCCAAACCCGAAGCAGTCCTCGGGAAGTGGGTCACAAAGTCCATGGATATGTGTTCCCACTTCCATTCCGGTATCTCTAAGCTCTTCAGCTCACCACCAGGTCTCTGCCTCTCTATCTTAACCTGCTGATAGAATAAACACCTCTTGACAAAAGCGATGACATCACGCTTCATCCGTTTCCACCAAAATTGATCACATAGATCCTTAAACATTTTCCTCCCTCCTGGGTGGATACTAAGCCTGCTGCTATGAGCCCACTGTAGGATTCCTTGACGCAACTCCGGCGTACTCGGAACTACCCAACGGTTACCAAGCCTCAAGGAACCGTCTTCAGCCACTCTGAACTTTGATGACTGTCCAAGACGTTCCAATGATAACCATATCCGTATCTCCTCGTTTGATTTCTGAGCTCTCCTGATACCCTCAAAAATATCTGGCTCAGCTAATAAGGTCGATACACATATAGGCGATGCATCCACATCGAAGTCATAGCCCAGATAACAGTAGGAGGTCATGATGGCTGACAATTGCATGATATCCTCAGCAGTACACCTCACTTTCCCGCTCAAGGCGTCTGCTGTCAGGTTCGCCTTTCCAGAATGGTACTCAATTTCGCAATCATAGTCCTTGTAAGGACCCCCGTGCCCTTATTCCGTTATTAGTGTATTAACCCAAGCATTTAATGCATGTAATCATATATGTAGGGGAAAACCCACTTGTCATCATAGCAAATCATGCCAATATATAATGTCTAATTTCCCCAACCAAGTCCACATACATATCATGCACCACTATAATACATTAACATGTTCTCAGTTAATTTAGCAATTCAATAAATAATTGCATGCAACTCATAAATGAAGAGAGAAAGGCACTTGCCTTCTTATACATACCATATACACATAATAGTGCTCATATGCGAGCATCAAATAAGTATGTGTATCAAATGTATAAAACACGATTCTCAATATCGTCACTGGTACTTCGATCCCTGGAAGCACCTACATTCCATTGCTCGAGCTCAACTCCAAAGCCATCGATGTACCTAATCACCTGCTCCAACAGAGACAGCCCCTACACGGGGTGAGCATAGCATTACATTTCATAATTTACACAAGTAAATGCTATGAATATTTAAAGACACTCCCTGGATGACATCATCCTCATCCGGGATCCCCTGTGTTGTTCCTGTTCTCAAAATAACTGAAACCATCAAATTCCCAAATGCCAGTTAATCGTTACATTGATTAACAAATCCGTTTACCACGTACCGATATCATAATCAATAATATCAAATTATTAAACAATGATTACAGATATTCCATATATCTCACTTATGGTGCCATAGTTCTATTTCATCGCTCGCTCTACAATACCGGCATTTTATCATCACACATGCTCAACAGCAGTGGAGTCATAGCCGATGTTCGCTCAAAGGCGACAACATCCCAATCATTGCTCGCTCAAAAGCGGCACCATATAATTCCCAATGTCTATCCATTTATTGCAAAATAATGTACCATACATTCAACAATTGCAATTACAAAAAGGGCTATGCTCGTACGTTATACGTACTTTATAATTCCGTAGTTCGAGCTAAACCTTGACTGAGTCCCGCGACCCGATGAATTAAGTGGTAACATGCAAATAACTCTCAATTAAACATAGGCATGCAATCACATGCCCAAGCACGTTCAGAACTTCCAAACCTATCGTCCATCCATGACGATTACCAATATAAAAGCCCCCCGGCTAAGCATGCATAATACCCAAAATATTCCATTTTATAAGTTTAAATGATAGCCAAAAACTCAACCGAAGATTCCATTTTTATTAAACTTTGGCTCCAACCAATCCATTTTAAAAGTATAGCATTCCCATTGGAATGTAGACATTGCCCCGGAAATGGGCCACTTAAACCTCGATTCCAAAATCCCGACATTTTCCAAAATTTGTGAAAATCAAAGGGGAACAGTGCCACGGTCGATCGACTGCCAAGCCGCGATCGATCGCCACATCCCACTGCCCGAAAATATACATGCCGCGATCGATCCCCACATCTCGCGATCGATCTCCGCAACTGCACATCGCTTTCCCAAATCAGTAACATGTCGCGATCGATCTGCGCCAAACCGCGATCGACCGCGACCTGCGGGTTTCCGAAAAATTCAAATTTTAATGGTGTTTTTCACACTTAAACTCAAAACCAACACCCCTAACTTCCTCAACACCTCTATTACACCAATTAAACTCAATAAAAACACTAAAAACAACTTTTTAGATTTTTAACAAAAACCCCCAAATCTCAAATCCAACTCAAAACTTGACCAACAAGCACAGTACCATAATCAAATCGAAGCTAAAGGTGAAGAGAAGAAGATTACCAGCTTTTCTTCAAGAAGTCGGGCTCCCAAGACGAGCCTCCATCGATTTACTTCCAAGAGAAAAGAGGGGAAGGGTTTGGGGTGAGAGTGGCATGAGGGAGAGGATGGAGAGAAGAGATTCCGCTTAATGACGAAATACCGAGCCCATTTGGTATATATAGCACCAAGGCTCCAAAATACCAATACCTCTACAATTACATCATGATTCATTAAAAATCATTTGTTTTCAATAATTATCTCTCCAACTCAATTTCCATTACCATCCTCAGTACAAAGTACTCCGAACCCCAGATCCCACCAAAAACCAAATTCCAAGGTTATCACCACGATAAGAATACAATCTCATCCCTTGGATCCAACGACTCCAAATACCGAATTTAAAATGCCCCAGAGTCCCAAAACCGCAATTAATTCATAATTGCCACAATTAAAATCCATTAAGGATTATTACCACATCGGGATTAATCGTTACATTGATTAACAAATCCGTTTGCCACGTACCGATATCATAATCAATAATATCAAATCTTTAAACAATGATTGCAGATATTCCATTTATCTAACTTATGGTTCCATAGTTCTATTTCATCGCTCGCTCTAGAATAGCGGCATTTATCCTGACGCATGCTCAACAGCAGTGGCGTCATAACCGATGTTCGCTCAAATGCGACAACATCACAATCATTGCTCGCTCAAAAGCGGCACCATATAATTCCCAATGCCTATCCATTTATTGCAATAGAATGTACCATACATTCAACAATTGCAATTACAAAAAGGGCTATGCTCGTACGTTATACGTACCTTATAATTCCGTAGTTCGAGCTAAACCTTGACTGAGTCCCGCGACCCGATGAATTAAGTGCTAACATGAAAATAACTCTCAATTAAACATAGGCATGCAATCACGTGCCCAAGCACGTTCACAACTTCCAAACCTATTGTCCATCCATGACGATTACCAATATAAAACCCCCTGGCTAAGCATGTATAATACCCAAAATATTCCATTTTATAAGTTTAAATGATAGCCAAAAACTCAACCGAAGATTCCGTTTTTATTACACTTTGGCTCCAACCAATCCATTTTAAAAGTATAGCATTCCCATTGGAATGTAGACATTGCCCCCGAAAATGGGCAACTTAAACCTCGATTCCAAAATCCCAACATTTTCCAAAATTTTCCAAAATCAAAGGGGAACAGTGCCGCGATCGATCGGCGCCAAGCAGCGATCGATCGCCACATCCCACTGCCCGAAAATAAACATACCGCGATCGATCGCCACATCTCGCGATCGACCGCCAAGACCCCTGCGATCGATCACTCACTTTTCACGATCGATCGCCGCTACTGCTCACCGCGTTCCCAAATCAGTAACATGTCGCGATCGATCGGCGCGAAGCCGCGATCGATCATGACCTGCGGGTTTTCGAAAATTCGAACTTTAATGGTGTTTTTCACACCCAAACTCAAAACCAACACCCCTAACTTCCTCAACCCCTCCACTACACCAATTAAACTCAATAAAAACACTAAAAACAACTTTTTAGATTTTTAACAAAAATCCCCAAATCTCAAATCCAACTCAAAACTTGACCAACAAGCACAATACCATTATCAAATCGAGGCTAAAGGTGAGGATAAGAAGATTACCAGCTTTTCTTCAAGAAATCAGGCTCCCAAGACGAGCCTCCATCGATTTGCTTCCAAGAGAAAAGAAGGGAAGGGTTGGGGTGAGAGAGTGGCGTGAGGGAGAGGAGAGAGAGAGAAGAGATTCCGCTTAATGACGGAATACCGAGTCCATTTGGTATATATAGCACCAAAGCTCCAAAATACCAATATCTCCACAATTACATCATGATTCATTGAAAATAATTTGTTTTCAATAATTATTTCTTCAACTCAATTTCCATTACCAGCCCCAGTACAAAGTACTCCGGACCCCAGATCCCACCAAAAACCAAATTCCAAGGTTATCACTACGATGAGAATACAATCTCATCCCTTGGATCCAACGACTCCAAATACCTGATTTAAAATCCCCGGGAGTCCCAAAATCGTAATTAATTCATAATTGCCAAATCTTCAAGGCAAATACAATTGCCGCCATTTCCAAATCATGAACTGGATACCTAGTCTCATGCGGCTTTAACTGTCTCGATGCATAAGCTACCACATGCTTGTCTTGCATCATCACACATCCTAAGCTTTGAAGTGATGCATCAGTATAGAGAACGAATCTCTTGTTCTCCATGGGGATCACCAATATTGGTGATGATGTCAACCTGTGCTTCAACTCCTGAAAACTCTTTTCACAAGCCTCAGACCAATAAAATTGTGAAGTCCAGATTTATTATAATCATTTGTTGGACTAAATATGATTTGGATTTTAGTGATAATTAATTTTAGAATTAATTAGAAGTGGAATTGACCAAGTGAAGGTCAACTGGCAAATTAATCGGATCATAAAATATTTTGAGATTGTAAAATATACTCCGATAATATTTTAGAGATAAGTTAATTAAAGTGAAGAATTTAAGTTTTGGGTTTTTGGGGTGTGTATAAATCCCAATCGTTGTCTCTAATAATATGTCAGTGCACCGGCGACACTTCGATGTACAAAACCGGGTTAGGATACAAAAAAATAAATATGTTATGTTGGCATTTTCGGACACACATTAAAACATGTAAAAACAAGCACTGAAATCTCGATCCCCTTTTTCTCTTTGCTGCTGCTCGACCTTCGACGCTTAATCGCGCGCGCCCACCGCCGTCCGAGCTCCTTCTGGCGCGTCCGAATCGCCACCGCCTTCGTCTCTTCCAGGCGCTTCTTTCCATACCAATAACGCGAAGTTTCGTCGAGGATTGCGTCCGGATCTTGCAAGGAAGCGCAGCGGTGAAAATCGCGAATTCGTCCGATTTTGGGGCGTTTTTCTTCCGATTTTTTTGTGGGTAATCCTCGTCGTCCCTTAGTCGTTATTCCCCTGAATCCCACGAATTTTTGATGAACTTTGGTTCGATTTTTGCTATCATTTTTGGTAGGGTTGCTAGTGTGTGTTTGTGTGTGCAGCAGTGTGTGTGCGTGTGTGTGTTCTGTGCGCAGATTAGTGTGTGTTCGTGTGTGTTCTATGTGTGTGTTTGTATCCAGCATGTATTAGTGTGTGTAGGTGAAGTTTATTCAAGAAAATGTGTGTTCCAACATGTATTGGTATAGGTTCAAGACTTCTATATATGTTGTGCCTTGTGGTTGGATGATGTTTTGTTAATGTAAAAGGTTAACTTAAATTAGTGTAATGGGTTAAGGCGGTTATGTGACGATAAATTGAGTATGAAGAATTGGATAGCATGAAAATGTTATTAATTGTAGGGATTTAATCATAACTCACATTATTGAAAGGATAATTGTTGAAAATGAATTGGTGATTAAATGTCGTGATTTAGTGTCATTGTTGTTAAAAGGTGAAGACTAGATTCATGCTAGTATGTGTTGACATGGAATAGAGTTATGGTGATATTTATGCTCAAGTGGATAGCATGACACGTATTAATGATTTATGTCACTTTATTGAGTTTCAAATCTTATTAGTACTAAATCAAGAATTTTGGAATGCAATGCATCTTTAAATTGTTAAAGTTGAATTTAATCAATAAATGACTTTATGATGGGATTAAGGGAATTAGATTTAAAAGGGTAGAATCTTATATCTACATGGATCCCTTCTTTCTTATCTTGGTTTGAATCACCTCGGTGTGGGTTTGAATAATTGTGGAACATGTTATTTGACTTAATTGGATTGTTATAGTTAGACACTAGTTGGATATTATTATGCATACACCCTTGCACTTCCTTTCCCTCTATTGAACTGGTGTGTCTAGTGAACTGCTATGTGAGTTGGGCGTGATCTTGCACGTATGGGTGTGTGTATCCCGCATCATGTGTGTGATGTAGCGGATGGTGGGAGATGATGGGGTTTCGCATTACCAATGAAATATCATGATTAATGTGAGGATGTGTGCATCCAAAGTATTGATTATGATTTGATTCATAATATTGAGTTATTGATTTGTGATATTGAAATAAAAGTAAGAACTATTTGATGGATGTTCATTGCTCGGGTTATGAGCTAATATTGAATTGATATTCGATATAGACTCTACAGGAGACTTCGGACGTTGATGATAGCTTGTTCATGTTGTCTACTATAAGGTACGTGGTGACGTACGAGCAGGTATATCTAGTATCTATACATTCATGTATACATGCAAATTTGAATATGATGATTCAGGTAAGTGTTTGACTTTAATAATTGAGTTTCATATACGAGTTATGGGGGACACGTAGTGGTACGTGGTCCAATTTTACTTGTTGAGTAGTGATGCCGTGGGCATGAGCAATATGAGAAAATATCGAGAATGAGATGGTGGGATAACCAGGGTTACATTGGGATAACCAGGTTCACATTGATGTTGAACTATTTATGTTTGAGCATAAATAATATATTGTCATTGTATTGAATTCATAAGTGTTGTTGAGTATTACATTTTCAGTGACAATACTAAACATGACATTATGAAGTGCGTGAGTTTGAAACAGGAACAGTGTGTGGAAGCTATACAGATTCGGAATTGTACAGGGAGTATATGTTATGAGTTGAATAATCTAAATTGTTGCATTATGATTTCGTATATTGATTTGTGATCGAATATTGAGTTGGAGTATGCTCACCCTATGTGGGGGCTGTTTCTGTTGAAACAGGTACAACAGGTACGATGCTGCTTTGGAGTACTAGGCTCGAACCTTGTTGGATGATGCTTTCAGAAGCATAGTATGAGATTGAGCCGATATACAAGGTTGAGCGGTTGGTATATACACTAATTATGCATCCGGATGTGTATCCGTTATTCGTTGCTCTTCTGTGAGCACTTGTATCTGTATATGGACTGTATAAGGGTGTTGAAACCCACTTTTGTTGTCCTATTAGTGTGGTGTCTTCCCTGGCTGGGAATTTACTTAGTGTTTCTGTTTTCTGTCTAGTATTGCGTTGTCCCTGGTCGGGAGTATGTTGTGTTATATGTTTTTATTTCCGGATAGCTCAGTTTGTGGGGAGACTCTGCCCAAATTTTTATAAAAACCCACAATGTAAAAGTGGTGTAGTGGGGATGGTATTGGGTGAAACCCCTGAGTCTGTTTGTTGGTCGAGATGATCATATATTGTTGAACATTGGTTATGTCATGGGAAACATGTAATGATTCTTTTTAAAGAATGAAAATAAAATGAAAAAATTTATACACATACGACGTCATAAATGAACTAATGACGAGTTTAAGTGTTGGGGCCTTACATTAGTGGTATCAGAGCAGTGGTTGCTCTTTGGGGCTGTTAAGGGCCTAGGAAGTTATTGATAGCACATAATTATGCATGATAGCATTAATGTTGTATGACACAACTAGTTGCTTGTGTGCTTTTATGATATGAAAAGTGGTGTTGCTAATCATTATAATTGCAGGAATCCTGTAGAATGCGATGTGATGGCATTAATGGTGATGTCTAGCACTTCATGTATTGTGATGACCATGGATTATAGATGTTAATACCGGAGTGTTAATAACCCCTAAAGTTGTTTTACGTGGCGATTTGGAGTTTAATCGTGGTGTTGGGCCTTCTGGGCTCATTTATTTGGGTAGTTGGGATCGTTGGATCCCGAGGTTGAGATTGTATTCTCATTTGGGTGAAAAACCTATGAGTTGGGTTTTTAGTGTGACTCGGGATCTGGGGTGCTTTGTGTGGGCACCGCTAGGGGGTTTTGGAGTTAGAGAGAGAATTTTTGAAAACAGATGATTTTTAATGAATCATGATGTATTTGTGGGGCTATTAGTATTTCGGGGTATTTTTGCTATAAATATCAGTTGAACCCGAGATTTAATTAAAAATTTCATTTCAGCCCTCCAGCCCGTCACTCTCTCTCTCCCCGCGCCCATTTCCCGTCTGCACCAACCCCCGCCGCTTCAAGCGCATCGCCCGCCGCCGTCCGGCCGCCGTTCGGCGCGTGCGACCCGCCATCGGCTTTGTCTCGTCGAGGCGCAGCTATCCCCACCGGCAATTGAGAGTTTCGTCGCGTTTTGAAGTCGGATTTTGCAGGAAAGCGTCGATCCCCAAATTCTAGGGTTTATCGGATTTCGACCGATTTACTTCCGATTTTCGTTTGGGTAAACTTTCTTACCCCTTTTTCATGCTTCTCATGTAATTCCCTGCTAAATTTGGTGGTATTGGTTCGAATTTATTTCGAATTTCGTAGGGTTTGGTTCGAAAATTTGGGGGTTTTTGGCAAGGGGTGTTGATTCTTGCTTTGATAGTTTAATTCACATTTTAGATGAATTATGGTGTTTAATTGGGTTCGATTTGTGAGATAAGGGTTCGAAAATTTGTAGGGTGTTCTTGAACAATTTTCGATATTGTCTCATTTGTTTCCCTCCCTGCATGTACCCTGCCCCGGGTCTTTTAAAAGGTTAATTGTCGTGTGTTGACAATATTTTGAGGGTTATGGGTGTGCTTGAGCATGGGTTGCATGTTCGTAAATAATTGTGAATTATTTATCGTGTTAGCACATCGTTCCTCGGGGCATGGAACATCGAGCAAGATTTGGCTCGGACTTCGGAGATTTAAGGTACGTGCGACGTACGAGCATTTCTTTATATGAGAGCATTTGTGAAATGCATAATGTATTTTGATTGCATTGAATAATTGTGCGTATGGTTATATATAAATGTTGATATAACTAAGGAACGACCAAATCTTGATATCGCCGTCACAAGCGTGCGTGACACTAGAGTAGGATAACTCTTACATGATATATGGGGTACTGGGTTAATATGACTATTGTAGGGCATTTGAGATGCCTGAGAATGATCGTGGGATCATATATTCATTATAAGACATTTGAGATGTCTAGGTATAATGGAGAATTGGTAAAATAAATGCTAGGTATTTGAGCTATCTGTGATTGATAGCGAGGTTGTGAAATCAGTATTAGATATTGAGATATCTATATTTGCATGTATAATGAATTGGGAATCACTATCTATTGATACTCGAGAATTAGGCATGCGATGAGTTAATCAATGTGTTGATTTACTGATTTTTGAGATTTGATGAGTTTGATGATTGTGAGAACAGGGACAGTACACGGAATCCCGGATGAGGATGTTGCCATCCAGGGAGTATCATTTAAAATTCATTAGTATTTACTTTTGTTGTAAATTATGAATTTCATTATTGTGATTATGAGATTTTGTGTATTGGTATGCTCACCCCGTTGGGGGCTGTCTCTGTTGGGGCAGGTGAACATGTACATCGATGGCTTTGGAGTTGAGCTCGAGCTGTTGATTGGATTTACTCCCAGGATCGTGGTACCAGGGCTTGATGGAGCACGGTATCGTATAGAGTACCTATATACACCTGAGGGTTATATACATATTCATGATGCTCGCATGTGAGCACGATTATACTTGTATATGGATTGTATATAAAGGCATGAGCCTTTCTCTCTTTCATTTGATTTTGCATGCAATTAGAGGTAGAATTGCTAAATGATATGAGAGTCATTGGTGTATTATGTGGGTGTTGAAACCCACTTCCCTGGCTGGGAATTTACTTGGTATTGCTGCATTCTGATGAGTATTATGTTTTCCCTGGCCGGGAATTATGTTATGTGTTGTGCTTTTATTTCAGGATAGCTCTATTTATGGGGAGACTCTGCCCAAATTTTTATAAAAGTCCACAATGTAAAAAGTGGCACAAAGGGGATGGTAATGGGCGAACTTTATGAGTCTATTTGTTGTTAGGCTGATGATCTTATAACATTGAGTGTTAATGGAAATTTTGTAATTGCCATGCAATGATAAAGTATCATCTGAGCTTCCCGATTGACTTTTTATTGAAAGCATGTGCCACACATAGTGGTTAATACACTAATCAAGGGTTAAGGGCTTGGGGTCCTTACATGTATTATGTGTTAAGGGATCTGATTTTGTAGGAGAATCAGGAAAGGTGAGACGTACGGGCTTCGGACGGTAAAACGTGTTATACCTTTGATTATGTATATCATGGATAGTGGATCCTTACATGTGATGATATATGTGAAATGATAGTGATATATTGTGATAATGGAACCAATTGTTGTGTTTGATTATTGTGGTAGAATTGATGAATGTTCCGGTAGCCTTTATCTCCGAGCGAGGGAGGTACTTGCCGCTGTCATGTCTAAGCGAGGTAACATGCCGCTGTAATTGTCGAAGCGAGGGGTCCTAAAATTCCGCTGTTGTATTGGGACCGGAACAGTCACAATTCTAGTGATTAATGTGGAATATTGTGGTTATAACTGGAACGTGATATCGATCATTATATTGTGAACTGTTGTATTAACCTGGATGCAGGTACATGGAGCTAGTGGAAGTTCCGGTAGTTGTTATATTCGAGCGAGGGAGGTACTTGCCGCTGTCATATGAAGCGATGGTAGTATGATATTTGCCGCTGTCATGTCTAAGCGAGGTAACATGCCGCTGTCATTGTCGAAGCGAGGGATATCATATGATGCCGCTATATGTCGAAGCGAGGGCTCCTAAAATTCCGCTGCTATAACAAGACCGGAACAACCACATTATCGATATTGATAGCGATGTCTCATTCCGCTATATTGGTGGCGATGGTTCATGCCGCCAAGTGTATTGATAGCGATGTCTCATTCCGCAATATTGGTTGGCGATGGTTCATGCCGCCAAGTGTATTGATAGCGATGTCTCATTCCACTATATTGGTTGGCGATGGTTCATGCCGCCAAGTGTATTGATAGCGATGTCTCATTCCGCTATATTGGTTGGCGATGGTTCATGCCGCCATGTGTATTGATAGCGATGTCTCATTCCGCTATATTGATTGGCGATGGTTTATGCCGCCGGGTACATGTATTGCGATGCCTCATTCCGCTATGTCAATGGCGATGGCTCATGCCGCCAGACATGTGTTTATTGATGGTGCATTCCGCTGATTCCATGGCGATGGTTCTTGCCGGCGATTATATATATAGCGACGCCTCATTCCGCTATTCTGTTGATGGTGAGTATATCATTTTGTGTATTGATATGAAATCATATTTTGTGGAATATTTATGTTGAGAGTAGGGACAATTTAAAGGATCAAGTGTGGATCAAATGTGTACAGTAAGTGTTATTACATCTTATTGTTTTAAGAATGTATATTCATTGTGATTATGGATATTATGTATGCCAGTGTTGACGATGAGTATTATGTACCGCCGTAGGGCGATGAAGATTGATGTATTGCTATTGTGTTAGCAGTGAATATTTTTAGTACGGCTATTGTGATTAGCGATGAATGCTGTTGTATCGCAATTGTGTTAGCAATGAGTATTGATAATGCTTTGATTGCAGATGGCAATAGAAGTTGTGCTATGTACAGTTATGTTATTGCTCATTGGGTATATGTGATTTAGGCCCAAGAGGATATTGGATCGATCCAGGAGGACAAAGTATTGAGGTAAACCGTTTCAGTTGGTTGAACATATTGATATATGTTGATTCGAGTTATTTTGTTGATTCATATTGATTTTGAAATCATGTACATGTAGAAAAGTTGATAATGGAATTGAAGTGGAATCTAGATGTATCATTCATATTTTGCTTGCGGTAATAAGGCAAGAAGGGGTGTAACCTCTGTGATAGCACTCTCATATCTACGGTATGTAGTGATGAGATATTGAAAATAGATGTTAATCACTTTGTGATGATAATTATTGTTGTGAAAGCATACTAGTTTTGTATGTGGTAGGATTAATAATTGATTAATCACCTATTATGTTGAATGGAATACAATCAGATAGACATTAGTTTAATGAGTGTGTCACGGGATGGCATGAGTATATCACGGGATGACGCGTGATTACTACGAATGTCGTGTGTGGACATGTGATCATTGTGAATATTGATGATTAATGAATTTCTTATGTTTTGAGGATGAGTTAAAGATTGATATAAATTGCGTCATTGAAGCATGCAATTGATTCTTGTGTTAAATTTCAATCACCCTATGTGATAGTGTGCTGTAGCATTATAGAACTGCGAGAAACTTCTGATACAGGGAATTAATGTTTGATGACAGAAACATTATGAATATCGAAATGCGTAAATGACAAGGTACGTGTTATGTTACTATTATTTGAGAAATACTAACGAGATTATTTTGTACTTGTCCTATGACAGATAATAGTTGGGTGAAGTAATGTGGAAAGGTTGATACTTAAGAGTATGTGAGTACTGTGATTAACATGATATTATGATGCCATTGTGTATTGTAGATGATTCCATCTACAAAGGTATGTCACGAACTATTCGATATTGATGTTGATGCCTTGTGTTAGATGAGTATAATCGTGACATGAAAATATTGGTGTTAAGCCATTTATCATGATTTGATACTGATGGTCTGTGGCTATTGGTGTGTATAATGTGTATATACGTATGTGAGAATGACTAATGGGTTTTCTAGTCATTACCTTGCACCAGATAATAGCCAGGAGATGATATATGAAAGATTGATGCATAAAGGCTCAAGAGTACCGTTACTTCATACGAACGATGGTGATGATGTGCGGATAAGTTGCATACATTTGCAACGACACAGGTATGAAGTTAATTAAGATAAATGTTGATGTATTGTCATATATTCTTGAATATACATGAAAGTATAGATTGCATGATTTAACGAGATTATATGATGGGTACTGTGATAAAAGTATATGACGGGAAATAAGACTGTGCAATGGAATTGTGTCGATGAAAGTACACAGGTAGTGAGATATGACAAAGAAGCTTGACGGTTAAACACTTCTTGCGATCGTTGGTGCAATGGGGCACATGTGTGAGCCACGATGATTCCGATGACTGTCATCCTACGGATGGTAAAGTCACTATCTTAAGCTATATACGGTACGTAAAGTTTACAGTTGGTTTTTATGGTAAGCATGCGTTGAAATTTCGAGGACGAAATTTTATATGTTGGGGAGAATTGTGATGTCCAGATTTATTATAATCATTTGTTGGACTAAATATGATTTGGATTTTAGTGATAATTAATTTTAGAATTAATTAGAAGTGGAATTGATCAAGTGAAGGTCAACTGGCAAATTAATCGGATCATAAAATATTTTGAGATTGTAAAATATACTCCGATAATATTTTAGAGATAAGCTAATTAAAATGAAGAATTTAAGTTTTTGGTTTTTGGGGTGTGTATAAATCCCAATCGTTGTCTCTAAATAATATGTCAGTGCACCGGCGACACTTCGATGTACAAAACCGGGTTAGGATACAAAAAAATAAATATGTTATGTTGGCATTTTCGGACACACATTAAAACGTGTAAAAACACGCACTGAAATCCCGATCCCCTTTTTCTCTTCGCTGCTGCTCGACCTTCGCCGCTTAATCGCGCGCGCCCGCCGCCGTCCGAGTTCCTTCCGGCGCGTCCGAACCGCCACCGCCTTCGTCTCTTCCAGGCGCTTCTTTCCATACCAATAACGCGAAGTTTCGTCGAGGATTGCATCCGGATCTTGCAAGGAAGCGCAGCGGTGAAAATCGCGAATTCGTCCGATTTTGGGGCTTTTTTCTTCCGATTTTTTTGTGGGTAATCCTCGTCGTCCCTTAGTCGTTATTCCCCTGAAATCCCACGAATTTTTGATGAACTTTGGTTCGATTTTTGCTAGCATTTTTGGTAGGGTTGCTAGTGTGTGTTTGTGTGTGCAGCAGTGTGTGTGCGTGTGTGTGTTCTGTGTGCAGCTTAGTGTGTGTTCGTGTGTGTTATGTGTGTGTGTTTGTATCCAGCATGTATTAGTGTGTGTAGGTGAAGTTTATTCAAGAAAATGTGTGTTCCAACATGTATTGGTATAGGTTCAAGACTTCTATATATGTTGTGCCTTGTGGTTGGATGATGTTTTGTTAATGTAAAAGGTTAACTTAAATTAGTGTAATGGGTTAAGGCGGTTATGTGACGATAAATTGAGTATGAAGAATTGGATAGCATGAAAATGTTATTAATTGTAGGGATTTAATCATAACTCACATTATTGAAAGGATAATTGTTGAAAATGAATTGGTGATTAAATGTCGTGATTTAGTGTCATTGTTGTTAAAAGGTGAAGACTAGATTCATGCTAGTATGTGTTGACATGGAATAGAGTTATGGTGATATTTATGCTCAAGTGGATAGCATGACACGTATTAATGATTTATGTCACTTTATTGAGTTTCAAATCTTATTAGTACTAAATCAAGAATTTTGGAATGCAATGCATCTTTAAATTGTTAAAGTTGAATTTAATCAATAAATGACTTTATGATGGGATTAAGGGAATTAGATTTAAAAGGGTAGAATCTTATATCTACATGGATCCCTTCTTTCGTGTCTTGGTTTGAATCACCTCGGTTTGGGTTTGAATAATTGTGGAACATGTTATTTGACTTAATTGGGTTGTTATAGTTAGACACTAGTTGGATATTATTATGCACACACCCTTGCACTTCCTTTCCCTCTATTGAACTGGTGTGTCTAGTGAACTGCTATGTGAGTTGGGCGTGATCTTGCACGTATGGGTGTGTGTATCCCGCATCATGTGTGTGATGTAGCGGATGGAGGGAGATGATGGGGTTTCGCATTACCAATGAAATATCATGATTAATGTGAGGATGTGTGCATCCAAAGTATTGATTATGATTTGATTCATAATATTGAGTTATTGATTTGTGATATTGAAATAAAAGTAAGAACTATTTGATGGATGTTCATTGCTCGGATTATGAGCTAATATTGAATTGATATTCGATATAGACTCTACAGGAGACTTCGGACGTTGATGATAGCTTGTTCATGTTGTCTACTATAAGGTACGTGGTGACGTACGAGCAGGTATATCTAGTATCTATACATTCATGTATACATGCAAATTTGAATATGATGATTCAGGTAAGTGTTTGACTTTAATAATTGAGTTTCATATACGAGTTATGGGGGACACGTAGTGGTACGTGGTCCAATTTTTCTTGTTGAGTAGTGATGCCGTGGGCATGAGCAATATGAGAAAGTATCGAGAATGAGATGGTGGGATAACCAGGGTTACATTGGGATAACCAGGTTCACATTGATGTTGAACTATTTATGTTTGAGCATAAATAATATATTGTCATTGTATTGAATTCATAAGTGTTGTTGAGTATTACATTTTCAGTGACAATACTAAACATGACATTATGAAGTGCGTGAGTTTGAAACAGGAACAGTGTGTGGAAGCTATATAGATTCGGAATTGTACAGGGAGTATATTGTAAGGACCCCCCTAGCCCTTAACCCCTGATTAGTATATTAATCACTATGTGTGGCACATGCTTTCAATAAAAAGTCAATCGGGAAGCTCAGATGATACTTTACCATTGTATGACAATTACAAAATTTCCTTTAATACTCAATGTCATAAGATCATCAGCCTAACAACAAATAGACTCATATGTTCGCCCTTTACCATCCACTTGGTGCCACTTTTTACATTGTGGGTTTTTATAAAAATTTGGGCAGAGTCTCCCCATAAATAGAGCTATCCCGAAATAAAAGCACAACACATAACATAATTCCCGGCCAGGGAACACATAATACTCATCAGAATGCAGTAATACAAGTAAATTCCCAGCCAGGGAAGACACCACACAATATGACGACAAAAGTGGGTTTCAACACCCACATAATACACCAATGACTCTCATATCATTTAGCAATTCTACCTCTAATTGCATGCAACATCAAATGAAAGAGAGAAAGGCTCATGCCTTTATATACAATCCATATACAAATATAATCGTGCTCACATGCAAGCATCATGAATATGTATATCACCCTCAGGTGTATATAGGTACTCTATACGATACCGTGCTCCATCAAGCCCTGGTACCACGATCCTGGGAGTAAATGCAATCAACAGCTCGAGCTCAACTCCAAAGCCATCGATGTACCTGTTCACCTGCCCCAACAGAGATAGCCCCCAACGGGGTGAGCATACCAATACACAAAATCCCATAATCACAATAATGAAATTTATAATTTACAACAAAGGTAAATACTAATGAATTTAAATGATACTCCCTGGATGGCAACCTCATCCGGGATTCCGTGTACTGTCCCTGTTCTCACAATCATCAAACTCATCAAATCTCAAAAATCAGTAAATCAACACATTGATTAACCCATCGCATGCCTAATCCTCGAGTATCAATAGATAGTGATTCCAAATTCATTCTACATGCAAATATAGATATCTCAATATCTAATACTGATTTCACAACCTCGCTATCAATCACAGATAGCTCAAATGCCTAGCATTTATTTTACCAATCCTTCATTATACCTAGACATCTCAAATGTCTTATAATGAATACATGATTCTACGAACCTAGACATCTCAAATGTCTTATAATGAATACATGATTCTACGATCATCCTCAGGCATCTCAAATGCCCTACAATAGTCATATAAACCCAGTACCCCTTATATCTTGTAAGAGTTATCCTACTCTAGTGTCACGCACGCTACAAGCGGCGATATCAAGATTTGGTCGTTCCTTGGCTATATCAACATATATATATATAACCATACGCACAATATTCAATGCAATCAAAAAATACCTTATGCATTTCACAACGCTCTAATATATATAGTAATGCTCGTACGTCGCACGTACCTTAAATCTCCGAAGTCCGAGCCAAACCTTGCTCGAGTTCCATGCCCCGAGGAATGATGTGCTAACAGGATAAATAATTCACAATTATTTACGAACATGCAACCCATGCTCAAGCACACCCATATCCCTCAAAATAATGTCAACACACGACAATTAACCTTTTAAAAGACCCGGGGCAGGGTACATGCAGGGAGGGGAACGAATGAGACAATAACGAAAATTGTTCAAGAACACCCTACAAATTTTCGAACCCTTATCTCACAAATCGAACCCAATTAAACACCATAGTTCACCTAAAAAGTGAATTAAACTATCAAAGCAAGAATCAACACCCCTTGCCAAAAACCCCCAAATTTTCGAACTCAACCCTACAAATTCGAAATTAAATTCGAACCAATAATACACAATAAGGCAGGGGAAATACATCACAAGCATGAAAAAGGGGTAAGGAAAGTTACCCAATCGAAAATCGGAAGTAAATCGGTCGAAATCCGATAAACCCTAGAAATTGGGGATCGACGCTTTCCTGTAAAATCCGACTTCAAAACGCGACGAAACTCTCAATTGCCGGAGGGAATAGCTGCGCCTCGACGAGACGAAGCCGGTGGCGGGTCGCACGCGCCGAACGGCGGCCGGACGGCGACGGGCGCACGGCCTGAAGCCGCGGGGGCTGGGGGGGACGGGATGCGGGCGGGCGAGGGAGAGAGAGAAGGTAAGGTGATGAAATGAAATTAAAATTAAAATCTCGGGTTCAATTGGTATTTATAGCAAAAATACCCCGAAAAACTAATAGCCCCACAAATACATCATGATTCATTAAAAATCATCTGTTTTCCAAAATTCTCTCTCTAACTCCAAAACCCCCTACCGGTACTCACACAAGCACCCGAGATCCCGAGACATATCAAAAACCCAACTCTTAGGTTTTTCACCCAAATGAGAATACAATCTCAACCTCTGGATCCAACGATCCCAACTACCCAAATAAACGAGCCCGAAAGGCCCAACACTACGATTAAACTCCAAATCGCCACGTAAAACCACTTTAGGGATTATTAACACTACGAGATTAACATCTATAATCCCTGGTCATCACAATATCCCCCACTAAAAGAATTTCGTCCTTGAAATTAGCACTGGTGTATCACGTAACACCCAGGCTACACAACAACATGAAGCCATAACCTCGATTCTTGACCATATCAGAATCGTATTAATAAACGCGAGGATACTTATCTCACATCAAACTCTGAAACAGAGCGGCATACCAAAACCAACATATCACCCAAGAGGCAAAACGTACCTCGATGCGGGTCATCCCAAAAGTCAGTCCCTCATGACTGCGAAACAACCGATACTTACGACTGTAGATCGGACAGTCATCCTTAGTTCTAATACAACTAGTAAGAACGCATCCTGAATGACACCTCAACCGTGAAAACGTTGACCTCGTGTCGAACTCTGGTGTGGAATAGACTTCCAAATCCATCATAACGCCAAAGAGTGTCAGCACAGCTCAATGCTAAAAATCCAAAAGCAGTTAGTCAACTGAAACTGCAAGGATTCGAATCGCTCCCGATTCCATAGCAGATATCATTCAATGACATCTCTATCATGACTCACGATGTCTAACATACATCGTTACGAGGGAAACACTAGTATACCACGGTGTATACATACCAAACCTGGTTCCCGCTATACAGACCACCTCCATCCAAGGAGCAGTTGCACCCTCTGCAACTCGGATCGGGCAACTCACGGCCACCGATCCACACAAAAGACATCTCACAAGATGTCCACCTCCGGATATCCCAAGAACCACATCCTGGTCATAAATAAACAATCGAGACTCCACAGAGTTTCAAATTCTGAAAGGGCATGCAATAAACCCATTGCATCCTCAACGCTTGTGTCGACAGT
Organism: Haberlea rhodopensis; assembly: GCA_907163345.1. Classification (NCBI taxonomy): domain Eukaryota; kingdom Viridiplantae; phylum Streptophyta; class Magnoliopsida; order Lamiales; family Gesneriaceae; genus Haberlea; species Haberlea rhodopensis. Next base: position 43,612 of record CAJQUN010000130.1, on the reverse strand, counting down.
GACACCCAACCAATCCGAATTCCTGCCATCCCTTGATAATCCTAGGATTTAACAATCCAAACTTGGGAAGGCTATCGAAAACTCGAAAGAAAACGCCCAACAAGGAAAATACCTTAACCCACACAAGATAATCCCTCCTCAAGGGAAGTCAACTAACTTCACGATTATTCCTCATAATCATCGTGCCATGGAGATTCCCAATCTCAAGGTGTTCCATATCTCTCATCAGAGATTTAACCATCCAAAAATAGCATAACTCTATGCTTGACAAAAGGAACTCAACGACTGGCATCCGTATACTCATCGCTATACCTGCCTAAGCACGAACACCACATGCATACTCAATGCACTTGGCTCAGGTATCTACAACATACCCCTAAGTCCCAAACACAACTGTCAATCCTGAGTCATTCCCATCCAATGGAGAATGAAAATCGACGATCAACAACACGACGTGATTCTCAAAATCAACACCACATGCACCAACTTACCGAATCTTTCAAGATTCCCAAATAGGTATAATACTACCTCCTTCCTCACAAGGGTAGTGTAGGGTCTTCCTACCTTAATATCATTTAGTACACATAAATTGGACAGAACATGCATTTAAAACCTCTTAAGGGTTCCGGTTGTAGCTTGAGCTAAGGAGATTACAGGCCAAAATAAAGTTTCCAAAAGCTATTTAATTACATTCCCAATAAAGAATGTTAAAGCTATAGATTTACACTACTCCTAGAGTAGAGACTATCAAAATCCTGCATCCTACATTCATCATGCTCCCTTTAGCTCACTTCCTCAACCCGACCCTAGGCCCTTGGTCCAAAAGTGTACCTACAGGGATAACACATCGTGAGCATACACATATTTACTTAACATTATATAAAAGCATACAATAATGCATAACATCTTAGTTAAGTAAAGGTTATTGGTCGTCCTTCGACTTCCTTTGATATCCCTGACCCTTATTCATATATTAGGGCATCTTACCCCATTGTATGGCATCCTACCATATCATAATCATCGTGTGGCATCTTACCACATGGGCGTCTTACCCAATCATATGGCGTCTTACCATATCATAAACATTGCGTGGTATCTTACCACGGGGGCATCTTACCCACTCGCATACTTTGGGTGGCATCTTACCACATGGGCGTCTTACCCAATCATACACGTCGTATGACCTTATCATAAACTTCGTCATTATAGACGTCCTCATAAACATCATTATCATAAACATCATCATAAGCATCATCATCGTAACATCATCATAAGCATCATCATCGTAACGTCATCGTAAGCATCATCATCGTAACATCATCATAAGCATCATCATCATAAATATCATCATAGACATCATCATCATAAATATCATCATAGACATCCTCATCATAAATATCATCATCATAACATCATCTTAAACATCATCATAATATGTAAGGGTATGGTTTACCGTCCGATGCTCGTACGTCTCTTACGTACCTTAATTCCAAAAGAAGGAGAAATCGTAGACTTTATCTCCTTGAAGTCGTGGGTACCTGGGACGGTTCTACATAACCATACAAATTGATATTAGAAGCTAAATATAGTCCAATATCCAAAAATCCCACATAAATATCAAAAATCCATTTTTTTACAGCTCGCGATCGATCGCTGCCCAGGCGCGATCGATCGCGAGATCGCACTGGACGAGGGGCAAAAATTCTTTTCTTGGCGATCAATCGCCACTTTTGGCGCGATCGATCGCCAGCCTCGCCGATCGATCGCCCAAGAGTGGCGATCGATCGCCAAATGCTACAGGCGGGCACTAGAGGCTCGCGATCGATCGCCAAGAACGGGCGATCGATCGCCGAGTGCTGTGCTCCGAAATTTCGCCATTAAAGCTCATTTTTCAAGCTCTTCCTCAAGCCACCCAAAACCAAACTTCTTAACAACTTCAATAACATCATAACCCACTAAAACCAACATAAAACACTTCAAAAATCATACCCCAACCATAAACAACACATACCCAAACAAACCCACATAAAATATCAAAAACTTAACCCATTTCAACACCAAACATCATAAAACTTATAGGAATGGTTCCATACCTCTTGTAGGCTCCAAATCCTAGCAAAGATCACACAAACAAAGTTTTTGTGGAACTTTTCTTCTCCTCTTTTGGTGGAACTCGAAAATGGGTAGGGTTTGGGGTTTGGGAAGTGATTTGGGGATTTTTAATAAAGTGAAAGGTAAAAGGGTTAAAGTGATGGGTAGAGGATTTAAAAGGGGTTGCTTTAACTTAATTAAAATTGTACCCCAAACTTAACATGATATATAAAATGCTCCAACATAGTATTTTAAAGGCATTTTACAAGAATGCTCCAAACTTCATCTAAAATCACATCTTCCTCATAGTTAATAATTAACACAATTAAATCATGTTAACATCTTAATACCCAACACATAAATCCATCAACACATGATACATCATATAAACATAATTAATGCCTTACTTGCAATTAATTAATTTCGGGGCATCACATTTGTGAGACCCCGTTATCACATCAAGTCACTAAGGTGCAATTTAGAGAACTAAACATTCATGTGAATATATCAAAGTAACGTATCGTGTTGATTAACCTGAGCTTTAGAGATTACAGTACCAAAATATTTCAAAAAGGAATAACACAATTCCTACAAAGGCACTACATTATAGTCTTACTCTACCCAGTAGAAGCTATACAAAATTTCTCTAATCATGCTAATCCTGTAGCACTCCTTACAGCTCAGCAAATCAACCCCGACCCTGGTTCTCGTCAACAAAAGCACCTACAAAGACAACCCCCAACACGTGAGCATAAAACAATTCATATTCAACATAATATGAAAGTAAGGCATAAATGCACAATCCTAAATACAAGCACTTCCTGTATTTTCCTGCATTTATAACGCCCAATGGTTGTCCCTGTACCATAGTTCATAATAAAACACATTATATGAATGTATGGCTTTACAAATGAATGTCATGACATTTCCTCTTTTTCTTGAGTCAGTCATCATCAGTTATTTTAATGCTTTCTTAATCTCAACAAGCGGTATCGCATACACGCTTCATCATACTAGCGGTATCTCTTCCTCGCTTAGTATGGTATACCTCGCCTCCATGTGCCAGCGAGCCTCCCCCCACCCGCTCCACATGCGCAACGGTAAAGCATAAGCATTAAAACCTTAACTGTGATCGCCCTGACTCGTGGAATACACCTCTTTATCCCACATCACAATATGCAACAACAATGCATAATATGCAACACAATGCATAATAACATGTATCATAATCTTAATGCATCACATTGCATTCATCATGCGTCACACAGACAAACATAAGTACATGTTACCGTTGGGATGCCCGTACGTCGCTTACGTACCTTTCCAAAATGTGGTGTGTTGCAGGACTCTATCCCCTGCGCTGTGTAGCTACCTGTGAAGGCTCTACACCAGTGTACAACACAATATTAGATGTCTCATTACAATCCAATATCAAAACTTTAACAAAATATAACAAATTATATTTTTTTCAACATTCTGGGTCTCTCGATCGATCGGCCCCTCTTCCCGATCGATCGAGAAGACGCCTAAAATCAGAACCAAGGTTCTGCCACGCTCGATCGATCGAGATGAAATATCGATCGATCGAGATGCTCTGTTCGAGAAATGCCAACCCAGAATTCCCGAACACCTGAAATCACACCCTTAAATCCAACATGTAAGACATACAACATGCCCAAAACAACATGCTATTAGTTACAACACACTGCCCTGAGTGTATTCATACCAAAATTACACCCCAAACATAAGCCCATAAGCATAAACGACGACCATTTACAAAAGTACTCGATCATCTTTTCGGAAATAGGGCAACACATTTTATTTCCAGATTTCCTGAGTACTTCATTTCATGCTATAATAACTATCACATATAACATAACGCATGCTCGAACAAACATGCCAAGGGCTTTACAAAACTACCATGCATAAACTCAAATCGAAGGTTCACCACAAACCCTTCTAACATGCATGATACCACCTCCTCAAAATCACTCCCTAACCATATTTTCCCAGAAAAACAGGGCATACACCTACCCAGATTTCCGAACACCCTTCTTTACATGCTTATATCCTCAACATAAAACATGCAACATGCTCAAGGAAAAATACAGAGAGCCTCACAATAACACCATAAAAGCATTTAAATCAAAGGTTTCAAGAAACCTAATCTAACATGCCGTTTTCTCGCCACCTAAAAACATGTACTCAAACAAGTTTAAAAACAAAAACAGAGCATGGTTTCTCACCCTACTTTGCTCCGATTTTTGAAGGCTTTCCAGGCGATGAAAAGGGGCAAGCTCCTCAGATTATTGCTTAGCAAGTGCTGGTGAGGAATTGGGAGAGAAAGGTCGAGATTTGGGATGGCTGAGAGTGGTCAAATGATTGAGCCAAGTGGGATGGGAAGTCAGCCTGGGCACAGTGTGATTGGCATGGGTTGGGGGGGGTGGTTGGGTGTTGGGTGGTATGATGTGTTATGTTTTGGTCCCGGTATTTAGCATGATGTATAAAAATATCCTAACATGATATTTATAGCATTTTCTCAATAAATTACTTCAATTCCCGTTAACATGCTTTACCCAAAACAAACAACACACACCCCAAATAAACAAGCCACAACCCCCAAATTCTCAACATATATCACATGCGCCCTGAAATGAAACTCCCCAATAATACTAATCCAAACCCATGAATTAATACCCAAATCATCATAATTTAACTCAAATGATTAACATCACAATAATCATTTCGGGGATATCACAATACTCCCCTACTTATAGGATTTCGTCCCCGAAATCAAACATGCTTACCAACACGAAGTAACCAATACATAAAAGCATACCAGAAAACAGCTCTGGATAGTGCTGCACCATGTGTCGCTCTGTCTCCCACGTGGCCTCCTCGACACCCCTACGATCCCACTGAACCTTGATCATAGGAATAACCTTGTTCCGAAGTCTGCGGTCTGCCCTATCCAAAATCCTGATAGGCCGCTCAACATAAGAAACATCGGACTCAATCTGCACCTCTGAAGGCTGCAACACATGTGAAGGATCCGGCTCATACTTCCTCAGCATAGACACATGAAATACGTCGTGTATACTAGACAGAGAAGGCGGTAACGCCAAACGGTACGCCAGAGTACCAACACGCTGTAAGATCTCATACGGCCCAACGTATCTAGGAGACAACTTCCCCCGCATACCAAACCGTAGTACGCCTCTGAAAGGTGAGATCTTTAGAAAAACTCTGTCGCCCAACTGAAACTCCAACGGCCTACGCCGCTGATTGGCATATGCTGCCTGTCTGTCCTGAGCTGCCTTCATCTTTCTCTTGATGACCTTAACTTTCTCTTCCATTTCCTGAACCAACTCTGGTCCTCCAACCGACTTACGGTCCAAGTCATCCCAACACAAGGGTGACCTACACCGCCTACCATAGAGGGCCTCGAAAGGAGCCATCTGTATACTTGCCTGGTAGCTGTTGTTGTAAGAGAACTCCACCAAGGCTATCGAGTCCTGCCATGATATGTCGAACTCTAGCACACAAGCTCTCAACATATCTTCGAGCGTCTGTATCGTACACTCGGTCTGTCCGTCCGTCTGAGGGTGATAGGCTGTGCTCAGCCTCAACTCTGTACCTAGAGCTTTCTGCAGACCCTCCCAAAAGTGAGATGTGAACCGCGGATCTCGATCGGACACTATCGAAACAGGGATCCCGTGTAGTCTCACCACATCTCTGACATATAATTGTGCCATCCTCAAGTGCGTATATGTCATACAGTAGGGAATGAAGTGAGCCACTTTAGTCAGTCTATCCATGACTACCCAGACTGGCATCAAAACCCCGAAACAGTCCTCGGTAAGTGGGTCACGAAATCCATAGACACGTGCTGCCACTTCCACTCGGGTATCTCCAAACTCCTTAGTTCACCTCCAGTCCTCTGCCTCTCAGCCTTCACCTGCTGACAAATCAAACAGCGCTTGACAAATGAGGTGACATCTTGTTTCATATGCCTCCACCAGAACTGGCTGCGTAAATCCTTATACATCTTCTTCCCTCCTGGGTGGACACTCATCCTACTGCAATGAGCTCGCTGTAATAAACCCTGACGCAACTCAGGTGCATCTGGAACCACCCATCTGTCACCAAGTCTCAGAGAACCGTCCTCATCCACTCTGAATCTCGATGGCTGACCTGAATGAACCACTAACATCCATCTCTGAACCTCTACATCGGTCCCCTGGGCCTTTATGATGTGATCATAAATAACAGGCTCCGCTAGCAAGGTCGAAACCTGTACTGGTGAAGAAGATACGTCATAATCAAATCCCAAATGGCAATAGGAGCCCAACATTGCTGATAAACACATGGCATCCTCTGCAGTGCTCCGCACTTTCCGACTCAGGGCGTCGGCTGTCAAATTTACCTTCCCCGGGTGATATTCGATTTCACAGTCGTAGTCCTTCAGCAGGTCCATCCATCTCCTCTGCCTCATGTTTAACTCAGCCTGTGTAAACAAGAACTTCAGGCTCTTGTGATCAGTGAAGATGGTGAATGAGGTACCGTATAAGTAGTGTCGCCATATTTTCAAGGCGAACACTATAGCTGCCAACTACAGATCATGGACTGGATACCTCGTCTCGTGTGGCTTCAGCTGTCTCGAAGCATAAGCCACTACATGTCTGTCCTGCATCAGTACGCAAACTAATCCCTGTAGCGATGCGTCGGTATAAATAACAAATCCTTTGTTCTCCTTGGGAATCACTAGAACTGGTGCAGTAGTCAGTCTGTGCTTTAATTCCCTGAAACTCTGCTCACAAGCCTCTGTCCAACAGAATGGGACTCCCTTCTGAGTCAGCTGTGTAAGTGGCTTGGCGACCTTTGAGAAACCCTCGACGAAACGTCGATAATAGCCAGCCAGACCAAGAAAACTTCGAATCTCACTGACTGAAGTAGGGGCAGACCAATCCATAACTGCCTCTATCTTCCTCGGGTCTACTGATATCCCCTCTCGTGATATGATATGACCCAAGAATGCAACACTGCTCAGCCAAAACTCACACTTGCTGAGTTTGGCGTACAACTGATGATCCCTGAGGATCTGGAGCACTATCCTCAGATGATTGGCGTGATCCTCCTCATTCTTTGAATAGACCAGGATGTCATCAATGAACACTATTACAAACTGATCGAGGTACTCCTGAAATACCCTGTTCATCAAGCTCATAAAAGTAGCAGGGGCATTCGTCACCCCGAATGGCATCACCAAGAACTCATAGTGCCCATACCGAGTTCTAAAAGCCGTCTTTTGGACATCACCAGCTCTAACCCGCACTTGATGATAGCCTGACCTCAAGTCTATCTTGGAGTACACCTCTGTACCCTGAAGCTGGTCGAACAGATCATCAATCCTCGGAAGTGGATATCTGTTCTTCACTGTGACCTTGTTCAATTGCCTATAGTCAATGCACAGACGCATTGATCCATCCTTCTTTTTCACGAACAAGACTGGTGCACCCCAAGGCGATACACTAGGACGAATGTATCCCTTGTCGAGGAGCTCCTGTAACTGTACTTTCAGTTCCCTCAGCTCTGCCGGTGTCATCCTGTAAGGAGCACGGGATATAGCAGAAGTCCCTGGCAGCAGCTCAATAGCAAATTCCACATCCCTGACAGGCGGAAATCCCGGAATCTCATCTGGGAACACATCAATGAACTCCGCCACAACCGGAATGTCCTCAGCTCTTACTTCCTTCTCGTCTGATGCATCCACTGCATAGATAAGGTAGCCCGTGTGGCCGCGTTCCAATAACCGCGACATCTTAATCGCTGATATTACCGGAATCTTTGGACGAGAGCCATCCCCATAAAAGGTCCACTGAAACCCCTGATCAGACAGAAAACGTACAATCCTCTGCCGGCAGTCTACCACAGCTCGGTATCTGCTCAACACATCAATGCCGATAATACAGTCAAAGTCTGCCATCTCTAACTGAATCAGATCGGCCCTCAGATCATTGCCCTCAAAATAAATGAGGCAATCAGACAATAGCCGATCCGCAATCACATGCTTCCCCGTGGGTGTCGAGACCATAAGAGGCGTGGGTAACAGAGACGAGCACAAACGGTGTCCCTCCACAAAAGCAGTAGATACAAAAGAATGGGAAGCACCTGTATCTATCAATATAAGTGCAGGGTACGTAAATAAATGACACGTACCAGCAATGACCTCCTCTGGGGCTGCCTCAGCCTGCTCCCTGGTCAGCGCATACACCTGTCCCTGCGGCGGTCCTGCCGTCTGACCTCCCTGTGGTCGTGGTGCAAACTGCTGTCTCTGTGGTGCCCTCCCCGCATCAAACATCGGCCTATTCGGCCCTGAGACTGTCTGACCTGCCCGATTGGGGCAACCTCGAGCAAAGTGGCCCACCTTGCCACAGACATAGCAACCCGGACAGTCCCGTGACAAGTGCCATCCTCCACAGTTGCTACACTTGCTTCCCACAGTCTTGCTCCCCTGTGTGGGTCCCTTATTATTTTGTTTCGGACCCTGAGACTTCTTCCCACTAAATTTGGAAGATGATGAGGCTCCACGAGCCTTAAACTGATCCCCTCGAGGCCTCAGACTATCAGTAGCAGGCCTCTGTGGTGGTACAGAAGGGGGTACAACATCCTTGTACGCGTCCACCGCAATCTCCGCTAACTCTGCCCGTGTCAGGGCGTCATCAAATGAACTGGGGTTGTTGGAGATAACCCTATCAAATAGTTCTGGCCTTAATCCCTTCAGAAAGTTCCTCATCTTTGCATGGCTGCTGACAGCAATATGAGGTACATACCTCAGCAGTGAGGAATACTGCATAGCATAGTCCGACACTGACATGCTACCCTGCTTCAAAGCATTGAACTCGTCTTCCTTTAACTGTCTGGCAGCTGCAGAGAAATACCGGTTAAGGAACCGGGTCCGGAATACAGTCCAGTCAACTGCCACACCTAGAGCTCTCAGCTCCATCACCGTGGTCTTCCACCACATAGCAGGCTTCTTAGCCATCTGAAACTCGGCTAACCTTAGCCAGGCCGTGCGTGCACAGGGTGCAGTCACAAGTATCTGCTCTATACGTTCCAACCACTCCTCAGCTACTTCACCAGACTCAATCCCCTCAAACATGGGCGGATGGAAACTCAGAAACTGCTTCAAACTGAGCTCCCCTGGCAGTAACATCTCTACACTTGGCTCCACGCCCACAGCAGGTGGTGGTAGAGGATTCGGCGGAGCAATACTGGCATTCCTACTGTCCATATCCCCTATCTCCTCATTGGGGTTCTCCGGATTAATCTCAGCCATGCTGTAATACAAGAGTTAACAAAATACCAAAAGCAGTTCATAATATAAGCCGTTAGATAACAAGAGTATCATATTCAAAGCATGTTAGTGTAACACTTATACAACAATATGCATCACATGCATAACATGCCAAACAATGAATACCTAGCCAACTTGTCTCTAAAGGCTACCCTTCACTCTTCCCTGGTTATCTAACCACTGCTCTGATACCACTAAATGTGAGACCCCGTTATCACATCAAGTCACTAAGGTGCAATTTAGAGAACTAAACATTCATGTGATTATATCAGAGTAACGTATCGTGTTGATTAACCTGAGCTTTAGAGATTACAGTACCAAAATATTTCAAAAAGGAATAACACAATTCCTACAAAGGCACTACATTATAGTCTTACTCTACCCAGTAGAAGCTATACAAAATTTCTCTAATCATGCTAATCCTGTAGCACTCCTTACAGCTCAGCAAATCAACCCCGACCCTGGTTCTCGTCAACAAAAGCACCTACAAAGACAACCCCCAACACGTGAGCATAAAACAATTCATATTCAACATAATATGAAAGTAAGGCATAAATGCACAATCCTAAATACAAGCACTTCCTGTATTTTCCTGCATTTATAACGCCCAATGGTTGTCCCTGTACCATAGTTCATAATAAAACACATTATATGAATGTATGGCTTTACAAATGAATGTCATGACATTTCCTCTTTTTCTTGAGTCAGTCATCATCAGTTATTTTAATGCTTTCTTAATCTCAACAAGCGGTATCAGCATACACGCTTCATCATACTAGCGGTATCTCTTCCTCGCTTAGTATGGTATACCTCGCCTCCATGTGCCAGCGAGCCTCCCCCCACCCGCTCCACATGCGCAGCGGTAAAGCATAAGCATTAAAACCTTAACTGTGATCGCCCTGACTCGTGGAATACACCTCTTTATCCCACATCACAATATGCAACAACAATGCATAATATGCAACACAATGCATAATAACATGTATCATAATCTTAATGCATCACATTGCATTCATCATGCGTCACACAGACAAACATAAGTACATGTTACCGTTGGGATGCCCGTACGTCGCTTACGTACCTTTCCAAAATGTGGTGTGTTGCAGGACTCTATCCCCTGCGCTGTGTAGCTACCTGTGAAGGCTCTACACCAGTGTACAACACAATATTAGATGTCTCATTACAATCCAATATCAAAACTTTAACAAAATATAACAAATTATATTTTTTTCAACATTCTGGGTCTCTCGATCGATCGGCCCCTCTTCCCGATCGATCGAGAAGACGCCTAAAATCAGAACCAAGGTTCTGCACCGCTCGATCGATCGAGATGAAATATCGATCGATCGAGATGCTCTGTTCGAGAAATGCCAACCCAGAATTCTCGAACACCTGAAATCACACCCTTAAATCCAACATGTAAGACATACAACATGCCCAAAACAACATGCTATTAGTTACAACACACTGCCCTGAGTGTATTCATACCAAAATTACACCCCAAACATAAGCCCATAAGCATAAACGACGACCATTTACACAAGTACTCGATCATCTTTTCGGAAACAGGGCAACACATTTTATTTCCAGATTTCCTGAGTACTTCATTTCATGCTATAATAACTATCACATATAACATAACGCATGCTCGAACAAACATGCCAAGGGCTTTACAAAACTACCATGCATAAACTCAAATCGAAGGTTCACCACAAACCCTTCTAACATGCATGATACCACCTCCTCAAAATCACTCCCTAACCATATTTTCCCAGAAAAACAGGGCATACACCTACCCAGATTTCCGAACACCCTTCTTTACATGCTTATATCCTCAACATAAAACATGCAACATGCTCAAGGAAAAATACAGAGAGCCTCACAATAACACGATAAAAGCATTTAAATCAAAGATTTCAAGAAACCTAATCTAACATGCCGTTTTCTCGCCACCTAAAAACATGTACTCAAACAAGTTTAAAAACAAAAACAGAGCATGGTTTCTCACCCTACTTTGCTCCGATTTTTGAAGGCTTTCCAGGCGATGAAAAGGGGCAAGCTCCTCAGATTATTGCTTAGCAAGTGCTGGTGAGGAATTGGGAGAGAAAGGTCGAGATTTGGGATGGCTGAGAGTGGTCAAATGATTGAGCCAAGTGGGATGGGAAGTCAGCCTGGGCACAGTGTGATTGGCATGGGATGGGGGGGGGGGGGTGGTTGGGTGTTGGGTGGTATGATGTGTTATGTTTTGGTCCCGGTATTTAGCACGATGTATAAAAATATCCTAACATGATATTTATAGCATTTTCTCAATAAAATACTTCAATTCCCGTTAACATGCTTTACCCAAAACAAACAACACATACCCCAAATAAACAAGCCACAACCCCCAAATTCTCAACATATATCACATGCGCCCTGAAATGAAACTCCCCAATAATACTAATCCAAACTCATGAATTAATACCCAAATCATCATAATTTAACTCAAATGATTAACATCACAATAATCATTTCGGGGATATCACAACATTACTCCCCTACTTACAAGATTTCGTCCTCGAAATCGCATGCACTTACCCAAAAGAAACTAAACATAAATCATACCAGAAAATAGTTCGGGGTATTGCTGCATCATATGCCGCTCCGTCTCCCACGTAGCCTCCTCGACACCCCGACGATCCCACTGAACTTTGACCATCGGTATAACTTTGCTTCGTAGTCTGCGATCCTCACGATCCAGAATTCTGACTGGTCGTTCAACGTAGGATACATCTGAGTCTAACTGCACTTCAGTAGGCTGTAAAACATGAGACGGGTCTGGCTCATACTTCCGTAGCATAGAAACATGGAAAACATCATGAATCCCAGATAAAGACGGCGGTAGAGCCAATCGGTAAGCCAAAGTGCTGATACGCTGTAATACCTCATACGGTCCAACATACCTCGGGGATAACTTCCCCCGCATACCAAAACGAACAACACCCCTGAAGGGTGAGATTTTCAAGAAGACCTTGTCTCCCACTTGAAATTCTAGCGGCCGTCGCCGCTTATTTGCATAGGCTGCTTGCCTATCTTGAACCGCTTTCATCTTTAAGCGTATCATCTTAATCTTTTCCTCCATGTCCTTAATCATATCCGGTCCTCCGACCGCTTTACTCGTCAAGTCCTCCCAATACAGCGGTGACCTACATCGTCGTCCGTAAAGAGCTTCAAAAGGGGCCATTTGAATGCTCGCCTGATAGCTGTTATTGTATGAGAACTGTACCAGTGGTATAGATTCCTGCCACGGAGTATCAAACTCCAAAACACATGCCCTCAGCATATCTTCGAGCGTCTGTATAGTACGCTCCGTTTGGCCATCAGTCTGAGGGTGATAAGCTGTACTCAGTCTCACCTCGGTGCCCAAAGCTGTCTGGAGACCCTCCCAGAAATGAGAAGTAAACCTTGGGTCTCTGTCAGACACGATCGAGACTGGAATCCCATGCAACCTCACTACATCCCGTACATATAGTTGGGCCATCTTTAGATACGTGAAAGTCATACTGTAAGGGATGAAATGAGCCACCTTCGTCAGCCTATCCACGATCACCCAGATCGCATCAAATCCAGAAGCCGACCTTGGCAAGTGGGTCACGAAGTCCATAGATATATGCTCCCACTTCCACTTAGGTACCTCCAAGCTCTTCAGCTCGCCACCAGGCCTCTGTCTTTCTGCCTTTACTTGTTGGCAGATTAAACATCTCTTAACAAAACCGATCACATCACGCTTCATGCGTCTCCACCAGAATTGACCACTCAGGTCCTTATACATCTTTCTTCCTCCGGGGTGGATACTGAATCGGCTACTATGAGCCCGTTCTAAAATTCCTTTAGGTAACTCTGGTGTATCTGTGACTACCCATCGGTTGCCCAGTCTTAGTGAATCATCTTCAGCCACTCTAAACTTTGTTGGCTGACCTCGAAGTGCTATCGATGACCATCTCTGCACTTCATCATCCGACCTCTAGGCTTTCCTGATAGCCTCAAATACATCTGGCTCGGCCAATAAGGTCGACACTCGCACCGGCGACGTGTCTACATCGAAGTCATAGCCCAGATGGCAATAGGAAGTCATCAAAGCTGATAAACACATAACATCCTCAGCAGTGCTCTTCACCTTCCGACTTAAGGCGTCTGCTATTAAATTTGCTTTACCAGGATGGTACTCAATTTCACAGTCATAATCCTTGAGCAAATCCATCCATCTTCTTTGACGCATGTTCAGTTCAGCCTGAGTGAATAGAAACTTTAGGCTCTTATGGTCCGTAAAGATGGTAAACGTAGTACCATAAAGGTAATGACGCCAAATCTTCAAGGCGAAAATGATAGCCGCCAGTTCCAGATCATGGACTGGGTATCTGGTCTCATGAGGCTTCAACTGTCTCGAAGCATAGGCTACCACTTGTCTGTCTTGCATCAATACGCAGCCCAAACCCTGCAATGATGCATCCGTGTACAAGGCAAACCTCTTATCCTCAGACGGAATCACCAATACTGGCGCTGTCGTCAAACGACGTTTCAATTCTTGGAAGCTTTCCTCACAAGCTTCGGACCAAAAGAATGGGACTCCTTTCTGAGTCAGCTTTGTCAATGGCTTAGCGATCTTAGAAAATCCCTCGACAAAACGTCGGTAATAACCTGCTATGCCAAGAAAACTCCGTATCTCGGGTACAGAAGTGGGTGCTGCCCACTCCATCACAGCTTCAATCTTCCTGGGATCCACAGATATCCCTTGGCTAGATATGACATGGCCTAGGAATACCACGCTGTCCAACCAGAACTCGCACTTGCTAAGCTTTGCATACAACTGATGATCCCTGAGGATCTGAAGTACTGTCCTCAAGTGCCGTACATGATCTTCTTCGGTCCGAGAGTAGATGAGTATATCGTCAATGAAGACTATGACGAATTGGTCCAAAAATGGCTGGAACACCTTGTTCATCAAACTCATGAAAACAGCCGGGGCATTTGTCACCCCAAAAGGCATGACTAGGAATTCATAGTGCCCATACCTAGTCCTAAAGGCTGTCTTCTGAACATCCTCTTCTCTTACTCGAATCTGATGCTACCCCGACCTCAGATCGATCTTACTGTAGAGCCTCGTACCCTGCAACTGATCGAACAAATCATCGATACTCGGGAGTGGGTACTTATTCTTCACTGTAGCTTGGTTCAGTTGTCTGTAATCGATGCACAAACGCATCGAGCCATCTTTCTTCTTCACAAATAAAACTGGTGCTCCCCAGGGTGATACGCTAGGGCATATATAGCCTTTATCAAGGAGCTCTTGCAACTAAATCTTTAATTCCCTTAGCTCCGCTGGTGCCATCCTATAAGGGGCACGAGAAATGGCAGACGTCCCCGGTAATAATTCAATCCCAAACTCGACCTCTCTCGTCGGTGGGAATCCGGGAATCTCCTCCGGAAAGACATCGGGAAATTCCGCCACTACGGGCACATCCTCAACTTTTACTTCTTCTTTCTTTTCCGTAACATCAACGGCATATATGAGATATCCTGTGTGGCCTCTTTCCAATAACTGTGCCATCTTGACAGCAGATATCAATGGAATCTTTGAGCGAGAACCATCCCCATAGAACGTCCATGGAATTCCCATATCGGATAACCGTACTGTCCTCTGCCTACAGTTCACAACTGCCTGATACCTATTCAGAACGTCGATGCCCAGAATGCAGTCAAAATCTGACATTCCCAGAACAATCAAATCTGATCTTAGTTCTTTATCCTCAAAATAAATGAGGCCATTGTAGACGATCCGATCAGTAATCATACTTCTTCCAGCGGGGGTCGAGACTATAAGAGGCGTGGGCGACGGAGAAGTGCATATGTGGTGTCTTTCCACAAAACTTGTTGACACAAAAGAGTGTGACGCACCTGTGTCGATCAATATAAAAGCAGGGTGCGTAAATAAAAGACACGTACCCGCTATAACCTCCTCCGGAGCCGCTGAAGCCTGCTCCCTTGTCAATGCATAAACTTGTCCTTGAGGTGGCCCCATGGGCTGACCTCCATGCTGATGCGGCACAAATGGGGGTCTGTGCTGTGCTGTCCTATCCGCAGGCCTCCCCGCAGAACCCTGTTGACTTCCCCTGTTGGGACACTGTCTAGCAAAGTGGCCCTTGTCGCCACAAACATAGCACCCCACACAATCTTTCGTCGGATGTGGTTGCCCACAAAGAGTGCATTGGATCTTCCCGGATCTGTCTCCCTGAGACTGCCCCCTTCCAGATGGGGCATCACTCCTTCGGTTCCCTTTCCATCTATTGTCAGACCTCTTACCACTGAACCTTGACGCTGATAAGTTCCCCCTTGACTTGAACTGATCATTCCTTGGCTTCAAATTATCCGGAGTGGATTTCTGAGAGGGTGCCGACGATGGTACAACATCAGGGTATGCACCCACTCCTAGTTCGGCCAGCTCGACACGTGAGAGTGCATCGTCAAAGCAAGTAGGGCCATAAGTGATCACCCTATCGTATAGCTCCGGCCTCAATCCTTTCATGAAATTCCTCATCTTTGCTTGCGTGCTCGTGGCAATGTGAGGCACATATCTGAGTAAGGAGCAAAACTGAAGAGCATAATCTGACACTGACATATTACCTTGCTTGAGGTGAGTGAATTCATCTTCCTTAGCCTGTCGTGCTACAGCCGAGAAATAACGGTTCAGAAAGCGAGTTCGAAACATTTTCCAGTTAACTTCATGACCTTGAGCCTCTTGCTCTACCACAGTGGTCTTCCACCACATTAGCGCCTTCTTGGCCAACTGGAACTCTGCTAACCGTATCCATGCTGTCTTCGCGCATGGGGCTGCCACAAAGATCTGCTCTATTCTTTCTAACCATTCCTCAGCTCGTTCCCCAGTTTCGGTTCCTTCAAAGGTTGGGGGTCGGTAAGCGAGAAACTTAGTTAAGCTTAGCTCCCCTGGCAACAACTGTTGTTCGGCCGGCTCATCATCAAAAGCTGGCGGGGGTAGGGGATTCGTACGCCCCGCACTTGCATTGACGCTCACTGCGTCAGCTACCTCCACGTTTGCTGCCATACTGCAACACAAGGGTTAACAACAAGATCCAAAAGAAGTTCGTATAATACTTCGTTAGATAAACAAAACATGTTAGCATAACATCATATACTTCATATGCAACTTATGCACAAAACATGCTCGAAGGTAAGCACCTAGCTAACTTATTGCTAAGGCTACCCTTCACTCATTCCCGGGTTATCTAACCACTACTCTGATACCACTAATGTAGGGTCTTCCTACCTTAATATCATTTAGTACACATAAATTGGACAGAACATGCATTTAAAACCTCTTAAGGGTTCCGGTTGTAGCTTGAGCTAAGGAGATTACAGGCCAAAATAAAGTTTCCAAAAGCTATTTAATTACATTCCCAATAAAGAATGTTAAAGCTATAGATTTACACTACTCCTAGAGTAGAGACTATCAAAATCCTGCATCCTACATTCATCATGCTCCCTTTAGCTCACTTCCTCAACCCGACCCTAGGTCCTTGGTCCAAAAGTGTACCTACAGGGATAACACATCGTGAGCATACACATATTTACTTAACATTATATAAAAGCATACAATAATGCATAACATCTTAGTTAAGTAAAGGTTATTGGTCGTCCTTCGACTTCCTTTGATATCCCTGACTCTTATTCATATATTAGGGCATCTTACTCCATTGTATGGCATCCTACCATATCATAATCATCGTGTGGCATCTTACCACATGGACGTCTTACCCAATCATATGACGTCTTACCATATCATAAACATTGCGTGGTATCTTACCACGGGGGCATCTTACCCACTCGCATACTTTGGGTGGCATCTTACCACATGGGCGTCTTACCCAATCATACACGTCGTATGACCTTATCATAAACTTCGTCATTATAGACGTCCTCATAAACATCATTATCATAAACATCATCATAAGCATCATCATCGTAACATCATCATAAGCATCATCATCGTAACGTCATCGTAAGCATCATCATCGTAACATCATCATAAGCATCATCATCATAAATATCATCATAGACATCATCATCATAAATATCATCATAGACATCCTCATCATAAATATCATCATAGACATCATCATCA
Source organism: Haberlea rhodopensis (assembly GCA_907163345.1). Classification (NCBI taxonomy): domain Eukaryota; kingdom Viridiplantae; phylum Streptophyta; class Magnoliopsida; order Lamiales; family Gesneriaceae; genus Haberlea; species Haberlea rhodopensis. The sequence continues at coordinate 25,988 of CAJQUN010000130.1, read as the reverse complement.
TAACATCATCTTAAACATCATCATAATATGTAAGGGTATGGTTTACCGTCCGATGCTCGTACGTCTCTTACGTACCTTAATTCCAAAAGAAGGAGAAATCGTAGACTTTATCTCCTTGAAGTCGTGGGTACCTGGGACGGTTCTACATAACCATACAAATTGATATTAGAAGCTAAATATAGTCCAATATCCAAAAATCCCACATAAATATCAAAAATCCATTTTTTTACAGCTCGCGATCGATCGCTGCCCAGGCGCGATCGATCGCGAGATCGCACTGGACGAGGGGCAAAAATTCTTTTCTTGGCGATCGATCGCCACTTTTGGCACGATCGATCGCCAGCCTCGCCGATTGATCGCCCAAGAGTGGCGATCGATCGCCAAATGCTACTGGCGGGCACTGGAGGCTCGCGATCGATCGCCAAGAACGGGCGATCGATCGCCGAGTGCTGTGCTCCGAAATTTCGCCATTAATGCTCATTTTTCAAGCTCTTCCTCAAGCCACCCAAAACCAAACTTCTTAACAACTTCAATAACATCATAACCCACTAAAACCAACGTAAAACACTTCAAAAATCATACCCCAACCATAAACAACACATATGTAAGGACCCTAATCCTTAAGCGCGGAAAGAAGGCATAATAGAGCTAATAACAATGATCAGAGTATAATAAACAAGTGGAGTCTATGAGCTTAAGCATTTACATGCCAAAATAAAGGACTACCAAAAGGATTAATTACATTCCAATCAATGAATGAGTTTAGCTATAGTTCAAACTACTCCTAGAGTAGGCACTATACGAAATAATCCTGTCCTCTCATCCTCAAAAGAATGCTTCACAAAGCTCACGACCTCACCCCGTTCAAGCCCTTCTATCATGCCAAAAAGGTACCTACAAGGACAACCCCCAAACATGAGCAATAATAATCATTCATATTCAACACAATATGAAGATAAAGCGTAAATGCATAATCAATATAAAAACACTTCCTGTTTTCCCATGCATTTCAAACGCTTCCCGTTTGGTTGTCCCTGTACCATAACTCATTAGTATAATCAACAGATTATTTTTAGTGGCCAAAACATGTCATGACATCATATACCATCTCAACAGTACCAAATATTGGTCACCATTCCCTAGTCTGTCCATCACAGTGTATTTTAATGCCCCTCGCTTATTTACATATAGACGGCATAGGATAACCTCGCTTCAATGGACTGCGGGACTCCCACCCCTCGCCTCTCATTGAGCGGCAAATACCCTTCCTCGTCCTATATGATAACCACGCTCAAATGTGACATGCGGCGCTCCCACCCCTCGCTTCACATTTAGCGGAACCAAAACAAATAGCGGCAAGCATTAAAATCATCAAAGGATGACCACGACTCATGGGATGTGCATCCAATAATCATCATATGCATCTATCATCAATATGCATAAATTACTATGTATATGCATCCACAATGCAATACCACATATGGCATAAATCAACATGTATATGCATCCACAATGCAATACCACATATATACTCGCATCCATAATGCATAAACAATGAGTATATAAAATACATGTTACCGTTGGGTGCCCGTACGTCCACTACTTACCTTTCCAAAAGTGGAATTGGTCCGGCTTCAATTCCTCGGTTGTGTTGCTACCTGGGATGGTTCTACACAATCACACAACCCCATATTAGAAGCCAAATAATAGCCAAATACCAAAAATTTGACAAAATAAACCATTTACCAAAATTCCACAGGCGGCGATCGATCGCTTCCCATAGGCGATCGATCGCCTCAAAATTTACACAGCGGCGATCGGTCGCCCCAAATATGGCGATCGATTGCCATTCCTTTGAAAAACCTACTGCCTCTCGGCGATCGGTCGGCTCATAATAGGCGATCGATCGCCTAACCCGAAATTTTGGTACTGCCTTGCGGCGATCGATCGCCCCATTTCAGGCGGTCGATCGCCTCGCACAGACTCGCGATTTTTCACCATTTTTGCATACCAAAACCTTCCAATCCATCCCAATACTCAAACCAACCAACCAACAACATAAATATCAACATGAACCACCAAAACATACTTCAAAACAAGTATAAATCCAACCTTTAAACAAACCCACAACAACCCAACAAAACCCATTTTAAAACCCTTCCAAAATCAACCCAAACTCAAATAAAACCTTACAAAAAGCAATAATGAGGTATCCATACCTCTTGGGGACCTCAAAACGACCAAATGCTCCACAAATCAAGATTTTTGAAAGGTTCCTCTTCCACCCAAGGCTTGAGCTCGAAAATTTGGAGGGGAAGGGTTTGTGGATTTGATTTTTGGTAAAGGTAAAGTGATGGATGATAAAGGTGGGGTTTGGGTATATAAGAGGTGGGTTTTATTTAAAAAGCATACCAAGAATTCCATGGTGTATAAAACACCCCAACATGATATTTTTCAAAGCATTTACTCATAATGCACCAAATATCAATTAAACACATGATTTCTAATCAATTGCTACCAAAGGCAAATAAATCATGCTTCCTATAATATTTACCCAACATGCACCACATGCACCCTGAAATGCAACCCCGGGTCACCCTATCCACATGACCATGCATTTCCATAAGGTAAATAAATTCCAACACATACTTAACTACCACATAATTAATCATGATAATCGTAATTAATGCCCAAATGCAATTAACCATTTCGGGGATATCACAATACTCCCCTACTTATAAGATTTCGTCCTCGAAATCACATGCACTTACCCCAAAAGGAAACTAAACATAAACACATACCAGAGAATAGTTCCGGGTAGTGTTGCACCATATGCCGCTCCGTCTCCCACGTAGCCTCCTCGACACCCCTGCGATCCCACTGAACCTTGATCATAGGTATCACTTTGTTCCGAAGTCTAAGGTCTGCTCGATCCAGAATCCTGACAGGCCGTTCCACATAAGATATATCGGACTCTAACTGAACTTCGGAAGGCTGTAACACATGAGACGGATCCGGCTCATACTTTCGCAGCATCGATACATGAAACACATCATGTATCCCAGATAAAGAAGGCGTCAAAGCCAGTCGGTAAGCCAATGTGCCAATGCGCTGCAAGATCTCGTATGGTCCAAAATACCTCAGAGACAGTTTCCCGCGCATCCCAAATCGCACAACGCCTCTGAAAGGCGAGATCTTCAAAAAGACCTTATCTCCCAACCGAAATTCTAACGGTCTCCGCCGTTTATTCGCATAAGCTGCCTGTCTGTCTTGGGCTGCTTTCATTTTCTGCCTTATAATCTTTATCTTCTCCTCCATTTCCCGGATTAACTCAGGCCCTCCGACTGATCTACTATCCAAATCATCCCAACACAAGGGCGATCTACATCGTCTGCCATAAAGAGCTTCAAACGGAGCCATCTGAATACTTGCCTGGTAGCTATTGTTATAAGAAAACTCTACCAGAGGCACTGAATCTTGCCAAGAGGCGTCGAACTCAAATACGCAAGCTCTCAACATGTCCTCGAGCGTCTGAATCGTGCGCTCGATCTGGCCATCCGTCTGAGGATGATAAGCAGTGCTCAATCTGACCTCAGTTCCCAAAGCTGACTGAAGGCCTTCCCAGAAATGAGATGTGAATCGCGGATCTCGATCTGACACAATAGAAACGGGGATCCCATGCAATCTCACCACATCTCTAATATATAACTGCGCCATCCTCAAGAATGTAAAGGTCATGCTATAGGGGATAAAGTGGGCTACCTTGGTCAATCTGTCCACAATCACCCAAATAGCATCGAAGCCTGAAGCACTCCTCGGCAAATGAGTCACGAAGTCCATGGAAATGTGCTCCCACTTCCACTTCGGTATCTCCAAGCTCCTCAACTCGCCGCCAGGTCTCTGTCTCTCTGCCTTAACCTGCTGGCAGATCAAACATCTCTTTACAAAAGCGACGACATCTGATTTCATCCTTTTCCACCAAAAATGACCACGCAAATCTCTGTACATCTTCTTCCCGCCTGGGTGGATGCTAAGTCTGCTACTATGAGCTCGCTCCAAGATCCCCTTACGCAACTCCGGCGTACTCGGAACCACCCATCGGTCACCCAATCTCAAAGACCCGTCATCGGCCACTCTGAACTTCGTTGGCTGACCAAGATGTACTAAAGATAACCACCTCTGAACCTCATCATCTGATCTCTGAGCTCTCCTGATGTTCTCGTAGATATCTGGCTCAGCTAACAAGGTCGATACATACACAGGTGATGCATCAATGTCAAAATCGTAGCCCAAATGGCAATAGGAGGTCATCATAGCAGACAAATGAATGACGTCCTCAGCAGAACTCCTCACTTTCCGGCTCAAAGCGTCTGCTGTCAAAGTGGCTTTCCCCGGATGGTACTCTATCTCGCAGTCATAGTCCTTGAGTAGGTCCATCCACCTCCTCTGCCTCATGTTCAGCTCTGCTTGAGTGAATAAAAACTTGAGGCTCTTGTGATCCGTGTAGATGGTAAACGAAGTACCATATAAATAATGCCTCCAGATCTTCAGGGCGAAGATGATAGCCGCCAATTCCAAGTCATGAACTGGATATCTGGTCTCATGCGGCTTCAACTGCCTCGATGCATAAGCTACCACATGCTTATCTTGCATCAGAACACACCCAAGGCCCTGAAGCGATGCGTCAGTATACAGAACAAATCTGGAGTTCTCCATAGGGATCACTAATACTGGCGCCGTCGTCAAGCGGTGCTTCAACTCCTGGAAGCTCTCCTCACAAGCTTCTGACCAAAAGAAAGGCACTCCCTTCTGGGTCAACTGAGTCAGCGGCTTGGCAATCTTCGAAAAGCCCTCGACAAAGCGCCGATAATACCCGGCCAAACCAAGAAAACTCCGAATCTCTGGCACAGAAGTGGGGGCAGCCCACTCCATCACAGCCTCAATCTTCTTGGGATCTACAGATATCCCGCTGCTCGATATGACATGCCCCAGAAACACTACACTGCTCAGCCAAAATTCACACTTACTGAGCTTAGCATATAACTGATGCTCTCTGAGAATCTGAAGCACTGTCCTCAAGTGTTTCACATGCTCCTCCTCGCTCCGGGAGTAGATAAGAATATCGTCAATAAATACAATGAAGAACTGATCAAGATACTGCTGAAACACTCTGTTCATCAGACTCATGAAGACTGCTGGAGCATTCGTCACACCGAACGGCATCACTAGGAACTCATAATGCCCATATCGGGTCCGGAACGCTGTCTTCTGCACATCTTCCTCTCTGACCCGAATCTGATGATACCCGGATATCAAATCAATCTTGCTATACACCCTGGTACCTTGCAACTGATCAAACAAGTCGTCTATCCTTGGGAGAGGATACTTGTTCTTTACTGTAGCCTTATTCAGCTGCCGGTAATCGATGCACAGCCGCATCGAACCGTCCTTCTTCTTCACAAAGAGAACTGGTGCGCCCCATGGCGACACGCTCGGGCGTATATATCCCTTGTCCAAGAGATCCTGCAACTGTTCTTTCAACTCTCTCAACTCGGCCGGTGCCATCCTATAAGGTGCACCAGAGATAGCGGATGTCCCTGGCAACAGCTCGATCCCAAACTCAACTTCCCTAGCCGGTGGGAATCCTGGGATCTCTTCTGGGAATACATCAGTGAACTCTGCCACTACTGGCACATCCTCAACTCTTAGTTCCTTACTCTTCCCAGACGTGTCCACGGCATAGATAAGATAGCCCGTGTGTCCACGTTCCAATAACTGAGTCATCTTGATCGCTGAAATTAACGGAATCTTCGCACGAGAACCGTTGCCATAGAAAGTCCACTGACTGCCCAACTCAGGTCTGAACTTCACTGTCCTCTGTCGGCAATCTACCACTGCCTGATATCTGTTCAGAACATCAATACCCAAGATGCAGTCGAAATCTGACATACCCAATACGATCAAGTCTGCCTTCAACTCGTTGCCCTCAAAATAAATGAGGCAGTCTGCCATAAACTGATCAGCAACAACATTCCTTCCAGTGGGTGTCGAGACAAGGAGAGGCGTGGGTAAAGAAGACGTGCGCATATGGTGTCTTTCCACAAAACCCACCGATACAAAAGAATGGGAGGCACCTGTATCGATCAAATAAAAGCAGGGTACGTAAATAAATGACACGTACCGGCGATCACCTCCTCTGGGGCCGCCTGGGTCTGCTCCCTGGTCAGTGCATACACCTGCCCCTGGGGTGGTCCTACTGTCTGACCTCCCGATGGTCGAGGCCCAAACTGCTGCCTCTGCTGCACTGTCCTATCCTCAAACCTCGGCCTGCTGCCCTGATACTCTGACTGTCCTCCCCGTGTGGGGCAATACCGAGCAATGTGGCCCATCTTGCCACAGACATAACATGCACGACACGTGTTTGAAGAATGTGGCCCTCCACAATTGTTGCACCTCGGCTCTCCCGGCCTATCCCCTTGTGAAGATCCTCTATTGGCTGACCAATTGCCCTTCTTGTTATCCTGCTTCTGACCAAAGTGTTTCTTTCCACCATACCGTGAAGATGAAGAGGCACCACGGGGTTTAAATGGCTCTCCCCGAGGCCTCAAGCTGTCATTGGTCTGCCTCTGTTGCGGTATCGGTGGTGGCATAGCGTAAGCTCCCACTCCTAGCTCAGCAAGCTCCGCTCTTGTGAGAGCATCGTCAAAGGAAGTTGGGTTATTAGTGATAACCCGGTCATAGAGCTCCGGTCGCAATCCCTTCATAAAGTTTCTCATCTTAGCGTGTCCACTGGTGGCGATGTGGGGGACGTACCTCAACAACGAAGAGTACCGTGTGGCATAGTCTGCCACTGTCATGTTCCCCTGTCTCAGACTTGTGAACTCGTCCTCCTTTGTGTCTTGCTGCAGCGGAGAAATACCGGTTCAAGAACCTAGTCCTGAAGAGTGTCCAGTCAATCACAGCACCCAGTGCTCTCATTTCCATTACTGTGCTCCTCCACCACATCAGAGGTTTCTTGGCTAATTGAAACTCCGCTAGCCTCAGCCAAGCTGTCACAGCACAAGGAGCCGATACAAAGATCTGCTCAAGTCTTTCCAACCACTCTTCAGCCTCTTCTCCGGACTCTGTCCCCTCAAACCGGGGCGGATGATACGACAGAAACTGTGTCAAGCTAATCTCGCCCGGCAGCAATAACTGAACCACGGGTTCCATGCCTACGGCCGGTGGAGGTAGAGGATTTGCCTGTCCGATACTTGCATTAACACTCCCAACATCTCCGACTTCCTCATTAGCAGCCATGCTGTAACACAAATGTTAACAACAATCCAAAGCAATATATATGTCATGTCGTTAGATAACAGGAGTGATATAAGCATGTTAGTATAACAGATATACAAAATATGCACCACATGCATAAACATGCTTCAAATGTAAGCACCTAGCCAACCATGCTAAGGCTACCCTTCACTCGTTCCCGGGTTCTCTAACCACTGCTCAGATACCACTAATGTAAGGACCCTAATCCTTAAGCGCGGAAAGAAGGCATAATAGAGCTACTAACAATGATCAGAGTATAATAAACAAGTGGAGTCTATGAGCTTAAGCATTTACATGCCAAAATAAAGGACTACCAAAAGGATTAATTACATTCCAATCAATGAATGAGTTTAGCTATAGTTCAAACTACTCCTAGAGTAGGCACTATACGAAATAATCCTGTCCTCTCATCCTCAAAAGAATGCTTCACAAAGCTCACGACCTCACCCCGTTCAAGCCCTTCTATCATGCCAAAAAGGTACCTACAAGGACAACCCCCAAACATGAGCAATAATAATCATTCATATTCAACACAATATGAAGATAAAGCGTAAATGCATAATCAATATAAAAACACTTCCTGTTTTCCCATGCATTTCAAACGCTTCCCGTTTGGTTGTCCCTGTACCATAACTCATGAGTATAATCAACAGATTATTTTTAGTGGCCAAAACATGTCATGACATCATATACCATCTCAACAGTACCAAATATTGGTCACCATTCCCTAGTCCGTCCATCACAGTGTATTTTAATGCCCCTCGCTTATTTACATATAGACGGCATAGGATAACCTCGCTTCAATGGACTGCGGGACTCCCACCCCTCGCCTCTCATTGAGCGGCAAATACCCTTTCCTCGTCCTATATGATAACCACGCTCAAATGTGACATGCGGCGCTCCCACCCCTCGCTTCACATTTAGCGGAACCAAAACAAATAGCGGCAAGCATTAAAATCATCAAAGGATGACCACGACTCATGGGATGTGCATCCAATAATCATCATATGCATCTATCATCAATATGCATAAATTACTATGTATATGCATCCACAATGCAATACCACATATGGCATAAATCAACATGTATATGCATCCACAATGCAATACCACATATATACTCGCATCCATAATGCATAAACAATGAGTATATAAAATACATGTTACCGTTGGGTGCCCGTACGTCCACTACGTACCTTTCCAAAAGTGGAATTGGTCCGGCTTCAATTCCTCGGTTGTGTTGCTACCTGGGATGGTTCTACACAATCACACAACCCCATATTAGAAGCCAAATAATAGCCAAATACCAAAAATTTGACAAAATAAACCATTTACCAAAATTCCACAGGCGGCGATCGATCGCTTCCCATAGGCGATCGATCGCCTCAAAATTTACACAGCGGCGATCGGTCGCCCCAAAGATGGCGATCGATCGCCATTCCTTTGAAAAACCTACTGCCTCTCGGCGATCGGTCGCCTCATAACAGGCGATCGATCGCCTAACCCGAAATTTTGGTACTGCCTTGCGGCGATCGATCGCCCCATTTCAGGCGGTCGATCGCCTCGCACAGACTCGCGATTTTTCACCATTTTTGCATACCAAAACCTTCCAATCCATCCCAATACTCAAACCAACCAACCAACAACATAAATATCAACATGAACCACCAAAACATACTTCAAAACAAGTATAAATCCAACCTTTAAACAAACCCACAACAACCCAACAAAACCCATTTTAAAACCCTTCAAAATCAACCCAAACTCAAATAAAACCTTACAAAAAGCAATAATGAGGTATCCATACCTCTTGGGGACCTCAAATCGCCCAAATGCTCCACAAATCAAGATTTTTGAAAGGTTCCTCTTCCACCCAAGGCTTGAGCTCGAAAATTTGGAGGGGAAGGGTTTGTGGATTTGATTTTTGGTAAAGGTAAAGTGATGGATGATAAAGGTGGGGTTTGGGTATATAAGAGGTGGGTTTTAATTAAAAAGCATACCAACAATTCCATGGTGTATAAAACACCCCAACATGATATTTTTCAAAGCATTTACTCATAATGCACCAAATATCAATTAAACACATGATTTCTAATCAATTGCTACCAAAGGCAAATAAATCATGCTTCCTATAATATTTACCCAACATGCACCACATGCACCCTGAAATGTGTAGGGTCTTCCTACCTTAACTTCATATAGTACACATAAATTGGATAGAACATGCATTTATAACCTCTTAAGGGTTCCGGTTGTAGTTTGAGCTAGGGAGATTACAGGCCAAAAATAAAGTTTTCAAAGCTATTTAATTACATTCCCAACAAAGAATGTTAAAGCTATAGATTTACACTACTCCTAGAGTAGAGACTATCAAAAAAAAATCCTGCATCCTATGTTCATCATGCTCCCTTTAGCTCACTTCCTCAACCCGACCCTAGGTCCTTGGTCCAAAAGTGTACCTACAGGGATAACACATCATGAGCATTCATATATTTACTTAACATTATATAAAAGCATACAATAATGCATAACATCTTAGTTAAGTAAAAGTTATTGGTCGTCCTCCGACCTCCTTGGTTATCCCTGACTCTTATTCATATATTGGGGTGTCTTACCCCATTGTATGGCATCTTACCATATCATAATCATTGCGTGGCATCTTACCACGTGGGCATCTTTCCCAATCATATGGCGTCTTACCATATTCTAAACATTACTTGGCGTCTTACCATGTGGGCATCTTACCCAATCATATGGCGTCTTACCATATCATAAACATTGCGTGGCATCTTACCACGAATAACATCGCATGGCCTCTTACCATGTGGGGCATCTTACCCCGTGGCATCTTACCACAAATAATATCGCATGGCCTCTTACCATGTGGGGCGTCTTACCCCGTGGCATCTTACCACAAATAACATCGCATAAGCATCATCATCATAAATATCATCATAGATATCATCATCATAACATCATCTTAAACGTCATCATCGTAAACATCATCTTAAATATCATCATAATATGTAAGGGCATGGTTTACCGTCCGATGCTCGTACGTCTCTTACGTACCTTAATTCCAAAAGAAGGAGAAATCGTAGACTTTATCTCCTTGAAGTCGTGGGTACCTGGGACGGTTCTACATAACCATACAAATTGATATTAGAAGCTAAACAATAGCCCAATACCAAAAATTCAACAAAAATCAACATTTTTCATCTTTTGAACAGTGGCGATCGATCGCTCAAAACGAGGCGATCGATCGCCTGATTTTTCACTTAGCGGCGATCGATCGCTCAAAATGAGGCGATCGATCGCCTGATGCTTATTTGGCTACTGGACGTTGGCGATCGATCGCGCCATATGAGGCGATCGATCGCCTAAGCTCTTCTTCGCGCACTGCTCCTCGGCGATCGATCGCTGCTTTTGTAGCGATCGATCGCCACTTACAGTGGCCGCGATTTCACCATTTCCATGTGCATTTTGCAAGCTCATCTTCAACCCTTTCAACACCAAACTTCCCAACATCAACAATAACATCATAACCCACTAAAACCCACATAAAACACTTCAAAAAAACATACCCCAACCATATACAACACATACCCCAAATAAACCCACATAAAACATCAAAACTTAACCCATTTCAACACCAAACATCATAAAACTTATAGGAATGGTTCCATACCTCTTGTAGGCTCCAAATCCTAGCAAAGATCACACAAACAAAGATTTTGTGGAACTTTTCTCCTCCTCTTTTGGTGAATTTCGAAAATGGGGTAGGGTTTGGGGTTGGGAAGTGATTTGGGGGTTTTTAATAAAGTGAGAGGTAAAGGGGTTAAAGTGATGGGTAGGGGATTTAAAAAGGGGGGTTTACTTTTCTTAATTAAAATTGTACCCCAAACTTAACATGATGTATAAAATACCCTACTTGGTATTTCCAAAAGCATTTTTCAACAATGCTCTAAACTTCATTTAAAATCACATCTTCCTCATATTTGACAATTAACACAATTAATCATGTTAACATCTTAATACTCAACACATAAATCTTATCAACACATGATACATCATATAAACATAATTAATGTCCAAGTTACCATTAATTAATTTCGGGGCATCACATTACTCCCCTACTTACAAGATTTCGTCCTCGAAATCGCATGCACTTACCCAAAAGAAACTAAACATAAATCATACCAGAAAATAGTTCGGGGTAATGCTGCATCATATGCCGCTCCGTCTCCCACGTAGCCTCCTCGACACCCCGACGATCCCACTGAACTTTGACCATTTGTATAACTTTACTTCGTAGTCTGCGATCCTCACGATCCAGAATTCTGACCGGTCGTTCAACGTAGGATACATCTGAATCTAACTGCACTTCAGTAGGCTGTAAAACATGAGACGGGTCTGGCTCATACTTTCTCAACATAGAAACATGGAAGACATCATGAATTCCAGATAAGGACGGCGGTAAAGCCAATCGGTAAGCCAACGTGCCGATACGCTGTAATACCTCATACGGTCCAACATACCTCGGGGATAACTTCCCCCGCATACCAAATCGAACAACACCCCTGAAGGGTGAGATTTTCAAGAAGACCTTGTCTCCTACTTGAAATTCTAGCGGTCGTCGCTGCTTATTGGCATAGGCTGCTTGCCTATCTTGGGCCGCTTTCATCTTTAAGCGTATCATCTTAATCTTTTCCTCCATGTCCTTAATCATATCCGGTCCTCCGACCGCTTTACTCGTCAAGTCCTCCCAATACAGCGGTGACCTACATCGTCGTCCGTACAGAGCTTCAAAAGGGGCCATTTGAATGCTCGCCTGATAGCTGTTATTGTAGGAGAACTCCACCAGAGGTATAGACTCTTGCCACGGAGTATCAAACTCCAAAACACATGCCCTCAGTATATCTTCGAGCGTCTGTATAGTACGCTCCGTTTGGCCATCAGTCTGAGGGTGATAAGCTGTACTTAGTCTCACCTCGGTGCCCAAAGCTGTCTGGAGACCCTCCCAAAAATGAGAAGTAAACCTTGGGTCTCTGTCAGACACAATCGAGACTGGAATCCCATGCAACCTCACTACATCCCGTACATATAATTGGGCCATCTTTAAATACGTGAAAGTCATACTGTAAGGGATGAAATGAGCTACCTTCGTCAGCCTATCCACGATCACCAGATCGCATCAAATCCAGAGGCCGACCTTGGCAAGTGGGTCACGAAGTCCATAGATATATGCTCCCACTTCCACTTAGGTACCTCCAAGCTCTTCAGCTCGCCACCAGGCCTCTGCCTTTCTGCCTTTACTTGTTGGCAGATCAAGCATCTCTTAACGAAGCTGATCACATCACGCTTCATGCGTCTCCACCAGAATTGACCACTTAGGTCCTTATACATCTTTCTTCCTCCAGGGTGGATACTGAACCGGCTACTATGAGCCCGTTCTAAAATTCCTTTACGCAATCCTGGCGCATCTGGGACCACCCATCGGTTGCCCAATCTTAAAGAGTCATCTTCAGCCACACTAAACTTTGTTGGCTGACCTCGAAGTACTATTGATGACCATCTCTGAACTTCATCATCCAACCTCTGGGCTTTCCTGATTGCCTCAAATACGTCTGGCTCGGCCAATAAGGTCGACACTCGCACCGGCGACATGTCTACATCGAAATCATAGCCCAGATGGCAATAAGAAATCATCAAAGCTGATAAACACATAACGTCCTCAGCGGTGCTCTTCACCTTCCGACTTAAGGCGTCTGCTATCAAATTTGCCTTACCAGGATGGTACTCAATTTCACAGTCATAATCCTTGAGTAAGTCCATCCACCTCCTTTGCCTCATATTCAACTCTGCCTGAGTGAACAAGAACTTCAGGCTCTTATGGTCCGTAAAAATGGTAAACGTGGTACCATAAAGGTAATGACGCCAAATCTTCAAGGCGAAAATGATAGCTGCCAGTTCCAGATCATGGACTGGGTACCTGGTCTCATGAGGCTTCAACTGTCTCGAAGCATAGGCTACCACTTGTCTGTCTTGCATCAATACGCAGCCCAAACCCTGCAGTGACGCATCCGTGTACAAGGCAAACCTCTTATCCTCAGACGGGATCACCAATACTGGTGCTGTCGTCAAACGACGCTTCAATTCTTGGAAGCTTTCCTCACAAGCTTCGGACCAGAAGAACGGGACTCCTTTCTGAGTCAGCTGTGTCAATGGCTTAGCGATCTTAGAAAATCCCTCGACAAAACGTCGGTAATAACCTGCTAAGCCAAGAAAACTCCGTATCTCGGGTACAGAAGTGGGTGCTGCCCACTCCATCACAGCTTCAATCTTCCTCGGATCCACAGATATCCCTTGGCTAGATATGACATGGCCTAGGAACACCACACTGTCTAACCAGAATTCGCACTTGCTCAGCTTTGCATACAACTGATGATCCCTAAGGATCTGAAGTACTGTCCTCAAGTGCCGTACATGATCTTCTTCGGTCCTAGAGTAGATGAGTATGTCGTCAATGAAAACTATGACGAATTGGTCCAAATATGGCTGGAACACCTTGTTCATCAAACTCATGAAAACAGCCGGGGCATTTGTCACCCCAAAAGGCATGACTAGGAATTCATAATGCCCATACCTAGTCCTGAAGGCTGTCTTCTGGACATCCTCTCCTCTTACTCGAATCTGATGGTACCCCGACCTCAGATCGATCTTACTGTAGAGCCTCGTACCCTGCAACTGATCAAACAAATCATCGATCCTCGGGAGTGGGTACTTATTCTTCACCGTGGCTTTGTTCAGTTGTCTGTAATCGATGCACAAACGCATCGAACCATCTTTCTTCTTCACAAATAAAACTGGTGCTCCCCAGGGCGATACGCTAGGGCGTATATAGCCCTTATCAAGGAGTTCTTGCAACTGAATCTTTAATTCCCTTAGCTCCGCTGGTGCCATCCTATAAGGGGCACGAGAAATGGCCGACGTCCCTGGTAATAACTCAATCCCAAACTCGACCTCTCTCGTCGGTGGGAATCCGGGAATCTCCTCCGGGAAGACATCAGGGAACTCCGCCACTACGGGCACATCCTCAACTTTCACTTCTCCTTTCTTTTCCGTAACATCGACGGCATAAATGAGATATCCTGAATGACCTCGTTCCAACAACTGCGCCATCTTGACAGCAGATATCAATGGAATCTTAGAGCGAGAACCATCCCCATAGAACGTCCATGGAACTCCCATATCGGATTTAAACCGTACAGTTCTCTGCCTGCAGTTCACAACTGCCTGATACCTGTTCAGAACATCAATGCCCAGAATGCAATCAAAATCTGACATTCCCAGAACAATCAAGTCTGACCTTAGTTCCTTATCCTCAAAATAAATGAGGCCATTGTAGACGATCCGATCAGTAATCATACTTCTTCCAGCGGGGGTCGAGACTATAAGAGGCGTGGGCGACGGAGAAGTGCATAAGTGGTACCTTTCCACAAAACTTGTCGACACAAAAGAGTGTGACGCACCTGTGTCGATCAATATAAAAGTAGGGTGCGTAAATAAAAGACACGTACCCGCTATAACCTCCTCCGGAGCCGCTGAAGCCTGCTCCCTTGTCAGTGCATAGACTTGTCCTTGAGGTGGCCCCATGGGCTGACCTCCAAGCTGACGCGGCACAAATGGTGGTCGGTGCTGCGCTGTTCTATCTGCAGGCCTCCCCGCAGAACCCTGTTGACTTCCCCTGTTGGGACACTGTCTAGCAAAGTGGCCCTTTGTCGCCACAAACATAGCACCCTATACAGTCTTTTTGCCAAATGTGGTTGCCCACAAAGAGTGCATTGGATCCTCCCGGATCTGTCTCCCTGAGACTGCCCCCTTCCCGATGGGGCATCACCTCTTCGGTTTCCTTTCCACCTATTGTCGGACTTCTTACCACTAAACCTTGACGCTGAGGAGTTCCCCCTTGACTTAAACTGATCATTCCTCGGCTTCAAATTATCCGGAGTGGATTTCTGAGAGGGTGCCGACGGTGGTACAACATCAGGGTATGCACCCACTCCTAGTTCAGCTAGCTCAGCCCTTGAGAGTGCATCATCAAAACAAGTAGGGCCATAAGTGATCACCCTATCGTATAGCTCCGGCCTCAGACCCTTCATGAAATTCCTCATTTTTGCTTGCGTGCTCGTGGCAATGTGAGGTACATATCGGAGCAAGGAGCAAAACTGAAGAGCATAATCCGATACCGACATATTACCTTGCTTGAGGTGAGTGAATTCATCTTCCTTAGCCTGTCGTGCTGCAGCCGAGAAATAACGGTTCAGGAAGCGAGTTCGAAACATTTTCCAGTTAACTTCATGACCTTGAGCCTCTTGGTCTACCACAGTGGTCTTCCACCACATTAACGCCTTCTTGGCCAATTGGAACTCCGCTAACCGTATCCACGCTGTCTTCGCACATGGGGCTGCCACAAAGATTTGCTCTATTCTTTCTAACCATTCCTCAGCTCGTTCCCCAGTTTCGGTTCCTTCAAAGGTTGGGGGTCGATAAGCAAGAAACTGAGTTAAGCTTAGCTCCCCTGGCAATAACCGCTGTTCGGCCGGTTCATCATCAAAAGCTGGCGGGGGTAGGGGATTCGTACGCCCCGCACTTGCATTGACGCTCACTGCGTCACCTACCTCCACATTTGCTGCCATACTGCAACACAAGGATTTACAACAAGATCCAAAAGCAGTTCGTATAATACTTCGTTAGATAAACAAAACATGTTAGCATAACATCATATACTTCATATGCAACTTATGCACAAAACATGTTCGAAAGTAAGCACCTAGCTAACTTATTGCTAAGGCTACCCTTCACTCATCCCGGGTTATCTAACCACTGCTCTGATACCACTAATGTAGGGTCTTCCTACCTTAACTTCATATAGTACACATAAATTGGATAGAACATGCATTTATAACCTCTTAAGGGTTCCGGTTGTAGTTTGAGCTAGGGAGATTACAGGCCAAAAATAAAGTTTTCAAAGCTATTTAATTACATTCCCAACAAAGAATGTTAAAGCTATAGATTTACACTACTCCTAGAGTAGAGACTATCAAAAAAAAATCCTGCATCCTATGTTCATCATGCTCCCTTTAGCTCACTTCCTCAACCCGACCCTAGGTCCTTGGTCCAAAAGTGTACCTACAGGGATAACACATCATGAGCATTCATATATTTACTTAACATTATATAAAAGCATACAATAATGCATAACATCTTAGTTAAGTAAAAGTTATTGGTCGTCCTCCGACCTCCTTGGTTATCCCTGACTCTTATTCATATATTGGGGTGTCTTACCCCATTGTATGGCATCTTACCATATCATAATCATTGCGTGGCATCTTACCACGTGGGCATCTTTCCCAATCATATGGCGTCTTACCATATTCTAAACATTACTTGGCGTCTTACCATGTGGGCATCTTACCCAATCATATGGCGTCTTACCATATCATAAACATTGCGTGGCATCTTACCACGAATAACATCGCATGGCCTCTTACCATGTGGGGCATCTTACCCCGTGGCATCTTACCACAAATAATATCGCATGGCCTCTTACCATGTGGGGCGTCTTACCCCGTGGCATCTTACCACAAATAACATCGCATAAGCATCATCATCATAAATATCATCATAGATATCATCATCATAACATCATCTTAAACGTCATCATCGTAAACATCATCTTAAATATCATCATAATATGTAAGGGCATGGTTTACCGTCCGATGCTCGTACGTCTCTTACGTACCTTAATTCCAAAAGAAGGAGAAATCGTAGACTTTATCTCCTTGAAGTCGTGGGTACCTGGGACGGTTCTACATAACCATACAAATTGATATTAGAAGCTAAACAATAGCCCAATACCAAAAATTCAACAAAAATCAACATTTTTCATCTTTTGAACAGTGGCGATCGATCGCTCAAAACGAGGCGATCGATCGCCTGATTTTTCACTTAGCGGCGATCGATCGCTCAAAATGAGGCGATCGATCGCCTGATGCTTATTTGGCTACTGGACGTTGGCGATCGATCGCGCCATATGAGGCGATCGATCGCCTAAGCTCTTCTTCGCGCACTGCTCCTCGGCGATCGATCGCTGCTTTTGTAGCGATCGATCGCCACTTACAGTGGCCGCGATTTCACCATTTCCATGTGCATTTTGCAAGCTCATCTTCAACCCTTTCAACACCAAACTTCCCAACATCAACAATAACATCATAACCCACTAAAACCCACATAAAACACTTCAAAAAAACATACCCCAACCATATACAACACATACCCCAAATAAACCCACATAAAACATCAAAACTTAACCCATTTCAACACCAAACATCATAAAACTTATAGGAATGGTTCCATACCTCTTGTAGGCTCCAAATCCTAGCAAAGATCACACAAACAAAGATTTTGTGGAACTTTTCTCCTCCTCTTTTGGTGAATTTCGAAAATGGGGTAGGGTTTGGGTTGGGAAGTGATTTGGGGGTTTTTAATAAAGTGAGAGGTAAAGGGGTTAAAGTGATGGGTAGGGGATTTAAAAAGGGGGGTTTACTTTTCTTAATTAAAATTGTACCCCAAACTTAACATGATGTATAAAATACCCTACTTGGTATTTCCAAAAGCATTTTTCAACAATGCTCTAAACTTCATTTAAAATCACATCTTCCTCATATTTGACAATTAACACAATTAATCATGTTAACATCTTAATACTCAACACATAAATCTTATCAACACATGATACATCATATAAACATAATTAATGTCCAAGTTACCATTAATTAATTTCGGGGCATCACAAAATGCAACCCCGGTCACCCTATCCACATGACCATGCATTTCCCTAAGGAAATAAATTCCAACACAGTACTTAATTACCACATAATAATCAT
The DNA here is from genome assembly GCA_907163345.1 of Haberlea rhodopensis. NCBI lineage: Eukaryota > Viridiplantae > Streptophyta > Magnoliopsida > Lamiales > Gesneriaceae > Haberlea > Haberlea rhodopensis. The sequence continues at coordinate 7,722 of CAJQUN010000130.1, read as the reverse complement.
AATAATCGTAATTAATGCCCCAAATGCAATTAACCATTTCGGGGATATCACAACATACCCAAACAAACCAACATAAAACATCAAAACTTAACCCATTTCAACACCAAACATCATAAAACTTATAGGAACTGGTTCCATACCTCTTGGTAGCCTCCAAATCCTAGCAAAGATCACACAAACAAAGTTTTTGTGGAACTTTTCTTCTCCTCTTTTGGTGGAACTCGAAAATGGGTAGGGTTTTGGGGTTTGGGAAGTGATTTGGGGATTTTTAATAAAGTGAAAGGTAAAGGGGTTAAAGTGATGGGTAGAGGATTTAAAAGGGGTTGCTTTAACTAATTAAAATTGTACCCCAAACTTAACATGATGTATAAAATGCTCCAACATAGTATTTTAAAGGCATTTACAAGAATGCTCCAAACTTCATCTAAAATCACATCCTCCTCATATTAATAATTAACACAATTAAATCATGTTAACATCTTAATACCCAACACATAAATCCATCAACACATGATACATCATATAAACATAATTAATGCCTTACTTGCAATTAATTAATTTCGGGGCATTCACAAGTAGTGCCATCGAACTCGAGATCCACTAGTCTCGAACCACCGTTCGGAAAAATTGGATACAATAACACCCATTGTATCCCTAATACACGGGTTCCCTTAGATTGAGTCAATAACGACCTGATGACTCTCTTGTTGGTACTCCAACATCCTGAGCTGTACCAGACAAGTCTCACCAAGATTAAACATAACGTATACACGTTTCAGTGAGGCATGCACGACCTCAACCTCAAATGACATGGTGACTACTAGAGTCCACCACAATCCACATCGTATCACCATACGATTTACCAAACTTGGTTCCAACGAGCAGTATAACGGCTCTAGCAAGCCCCTCATGGTGCTGCACACACACGGCAGACAAACTAGTCGCTGCCTCTCTAGGTTCACCTCAAACCTACCAATAAGACGGACGTTTTCCACATGGTATATCATACTATGGGAAGAAAAAACTCAATAGAGTAGTGGGTCTTTACCCAACAATCCTCAAATGCCGATACACCATGGACACTCCAATGTCCCTATGTACTTAACATAACCTGATCCTACTCCCTTAGGACCCATCCTACACCCTCAATGGTGGTGTGACCATGTTTGTCACATGTCACATCGACAGAAAGCGAGTAATTTTCCTCCATAATTACTCCTGTCGTCAATTTACATGGCCAAAGGCCATTCGAACGAGCATACCTTAAGGGTATCACCACTCGTAATATGATCACCCCAAACATAAGCTGCGGTACAATCACATGTACAGCGCATCCATCCAATCCTCGAGCAACCCGCTCGGTATAAGGGTCACGTCAATCGGTGACGCACACACCACCTTGTGCTCGGTACTGGCACCCAAGGCATACCACTGAATACGTATACTCAACGCATGCCAGGTACAATAATGCTAATAGAATAGCAATAACTCATACCTCATCGCTAACAATATAGCGGCCCTACCTGTCTCCGTCGCTCAATAATAGTACGAAATCAGCACCCATCGCTCGAAGGCGGTAAAATCCTGTGCTGAGTACATAGCGGCACAATCCATTGCTATAGAGTCGACGGCATGATACCTCGTCATATAATAAGTGGCATGAAACCTCGCTATACACCTGAGCATGAATCATCGTCCACATAGTAGCGGAAAGAGGCATCGCTATCAATACACCTGGCGGAATGAACCATCGCCAATCAATATAGCGGAATGAACCATCGCTATAAATACACCTGGCGGAATGAACCATCGCCCAATCAATATAGCGGAATGAACCATCGCTATAAATACACCTGGCGGAATGAACCATCGCCAATCAATATAGCGGAATGAACCATCGCTATAAACCGTGTCCTCATAGAGAAATGAATATAAATCGACACATGAAATTATGGTTCCTCCTTCCTTTTCCACGTAAGCGGAATTTTTTTCCTCGCTTCCTATGGAATCCACGTAAGCAGAATTCTTGTTCCTTATGGAAATCCACGTAAGCGGATTTTTCCTCGCTTCCTATGGAATCCATGTCAGCAGAATTCTTGCTCTCTTATGGAATTGAGTCACTTATCAGTAGTGCATTTCAACGCTTCTTACTACTCCACATAAGCGGAATTTTTCCTCGCTTCATATGGACCTTAGCGTAAGCATTGAAATCCTCACTAGGATAACCTGGACTCGTGAAATATCAATAGTGCATTTCAATGCTTCTTACTACTCCATATAAGCGGAATTCATCCTCGCTTCATATGGACCTTAGTGTAAGAATTGAAATCCTCACTTTATATTTCACAATATACATATGCAAAACGACGCGTATCAACATGTATCATATCATAATGCACTATCTTATGCATACCTTGATTACCTTGTGTTAAATGACTAAACACATAATACATGTTGCCCTTGGAATGCCACGTACATATGTATAATCATCATTCCTTTCGTACTCCATATTTCCTGTAACCTGCAACCATCAGGGTTAACAGCAATAGCCATATACGCTATGCATCAACATTCAATACATATATGCAACCACTTGCATGTCAATACGTTATACCAAGACATGTTACCTCGAACTATCCCTTTACCTGATTCTCTTACAAAATCAGATTCCTTGGCACGTAACACACGGAGTGCCAGACATCACTATTAATGCCATCCTATCGTGTTCCACACGATTCCTGCAACCACAATGGTTAGCAATACCACTTTTCATATCATAATAGCACATAAACAATTCGTTATGTCATACAACATTAATGCCATCAGCATAAATATGTGCTATCAATAACTTCCTAGGACCTTAACAACCCCAATGAGCAACCACTGCTCTGATACCACTAATGTAAGGACCCCCTAGCCCTTAACCCCTGATTAGTGTATTAATCACTATGTGTGCACATGCTTTCAATAAAAGTCAATCGGGAAGCTCAGATGATACTTTACCATTGTATGGCAATTACAAAATTCCTTTAATACTCAATGTCATAAGATCATCAGCCTAACAACAAATAGACTCATATGTTCGCCCTTTACCATCCCCTTGGTGCCACTTTTTACATTGTGGGTTTTTATAAAAATTTGGGCAGAGTCTCCCCATAAATAGAGCTATCCCGAAATAAAAGCCACAACCATAACATAATTCCCGGCCAGGGAACACATAATACTCATCAGAATGCAGTAATACAAGTAAATTCCCTAGCCAGGGAAGACACCACACAATATGACGATAAAAGTGGGTTTCAACACCCACATAATACACCAATGACTCTCATATCATTTAGCAATTTCTACCTCTAATTGCATGCAACATCAAATGAAAGAGAGAGAAAGGCTCATGCCTTTATATACAATCCATATACAAGTATAATCGTGCTCATATGCGAGCATCATGAATATGTATATCACCCTCAGGTTGTATATAGGTACTCTATACGATACCGTGCTCCATCAAGCCTCTGGTACCACGATCCTGGGAGTAAATCCAATCAAACAGCTCGAGCTCAACTCCAAGCCATCGATGTACCTGTTCACCTGCCCCAACAGAGACAGCCCCCAACGGGGTGAGCATACCAAATACACAAAATCCCATAATCACAATAATGAAATTCATAATTTACAACAAAGGTAAATACTAATGAATTTAAATGATACTCCCTGGATGGCAACCTCATCCGGGATTCCGTGTACTGTCCCTGTTCTCACAATCATCAAACTCATCAAATCTCAAAAATCAGTAAATCAACACATTGATTAACCCATCGCATGCCTAATCCTCGAGTATCAATAGATAGTGATTCCAAATTCATTATACATGCAACTATAGATATCTCAATATCTAATACTGATTTCACAACCTCGCTATCAATCACAGATAGCTCAAATGCCTAGCATTTATTTTACCAATCCTTCATTATGTAATACCCCCGAAATGTTATTTGATATGTGCTATGATGATGATTTATGTTATGTTTAAGGGTTGTGGTGTATTTAAATTGGGGAGTATATTTATGATATGATGCTATGATGTGGGGAACATGTTGGGTGTTTTACAGGATGTATTAATTAAATGAAGATGAAAAATATCGAGTTAGGATATTTTTAATACATCGTGCTAAATACCGGGACACAATTAAACACCACATGACCACCCAACCCACACCCCACCCACCCCCATCACTCGGTCACCTCACCCTCCCCCACTTGTTCAACCCATACCCCCACTTGTGCAACCCATGCTACCACTCAATCAACCTCCATCTCCTTCTCTCCTCCTCCTTTCCCTCTTCCTTTCCCCTCTTTTCGTCCCTGAAGTGCTGCAAATTAAGGGGGAAAAGCTGGAATTATTAGGTGTAAAAACCTTGCAAGAAGAGGAGCAAAAAGAGAGGGAGCCACCCAGGTACCAGCACAATCAAGGAGATAAGTCTGTTGACTCCTCCTCCTTTTGAAAAGGTACGTAAGAGACGTACGGGCATCGGACGGTAAAACACATCCCTACACTATGACTATGCATTTATTGCATGAATATATACGATGTTTATATGATGATGTTTATACAATGTTTATACGATGATGTTTATACGATGTTTATACGATGATGTTTATACGATGTTTATACAATGATGTTTATACGATGTTTATATGATGATGTGATGCAATGTTTATTTGTGGTAAGATTGCCACGGGCTAAGATGCCCCACATGGTAAGAGGCCATGCGATGTTTATTTGTGGTAAGATGCCACGGGGGGTAAGATGCCCCCACATGGTAAGAGGCCATGCGATGTTTATTTGTGTAAGATGCCATGGGGTAAGATGCCCCATATGGTAAGAGGCCATGCGATGTTCATTTGTGGTAAGATGCCACGGGGTAAGATGCCCCACATGGTAAGAGGCCATGCGATGTTCATTTGTGGTAAGATGCCACGGGGTAAGATGCCCCACATGGTAAGAGGCCATGCGATGTTTATAATGTGGTAAGATGCCACAGGGTAAGATGCCCATATGCATGATTATGAATCAGGAACAACAAAGAAGAAGGTAACGAATAAACCAGCATGTTCACTTAACTAAGATGTCGTACATTTACTGTTCTAATTTGTTATGATGTTATAAGATGATGATGCTATAAGATGATGATGCTATAAGATGATGATAATTACAAGATGATGATGCTTATATGATGATGATGTTATAAGATAATGAATTACAAGATGATGATGCTTATATGATGATGATGTTATAAGATATGGATAATTACAAGATGATGATGCTTATATGATGATGATGTTATAAGATGATAATATCATAGATGATGATTTTAATCATTCATGTCAAGAATTTATGATTTTAGGCATGACTATGAAACAGGGACAACCAAAGAGGGTTAATGCCGATTAACCAGGAAGTATACGTACCATGTATTTTCATGCATTTATTATATGCCATTGCCTTATGATGTTAAGTAATGATGTACATGCTCATGATGGGTTGTTCCTGTAGGTACGCTTTTGGACTAAAAGACTAAGGGGTCGGGTTTGAGCAGTGAGCTACGAGGAACACAAGGAACGTGTAGGATTCAGCTTCTGTTTAGTATCTCCTGTAGGAGTAGTATAAATCTAACATGTTAACATTCATTATGAGAATGTAACTAATAAGCTTTTGAAGTTTATTGGACCTGTAATTCTGTTAGCTCATGTAACAACAGAACCCTAAGATGTTTAATGCATGATTAGTCCTTCTTATGTCTCTAAAACATGTTAAGGTGGGAAGACCCCACATTAGTGGTATCAGAGCAGTGGTTAGATAACTCGGGAATGAGTGAAGGGTAGCCTAGCAATAAGTTGGCTAGGTGGATACTTTTGAACACTGTTGGTTTGGTGGGTAGTTTGCATTAAGTTGGTAGCTTTGCATAGGTTTAATAAAAACATCTTGTGACTTAGTAACAGGATGTACTATTGTATATGAATTAGTGATTAGTTGTACTATACATGTTTAAGTATCTAACGATGTACTCTGGAACTGCTTTTGGGTATTGTTGTTAACCCTTGTGTTGCAGCATAGCAGCAAATGCAGAATAACGATGCGATTTCATATGCACTTCTCCGTCGCCCATGCCTCTTGTAGTCTCGACCCCCACTGGAAGAAGTTTGATAACTGATCAATTGTTTATGACGGCCTCATTTATTTTGAGGGCAACGAGCTGAGGACAGACTTGATTGTTCTGGAATGCCAGGCTTCGAATGCATTGTGGGCATCGATGTGCTGAACAAGTATCAAGCAGTTGTGGACTGCAGACAAGGACTGCCCCATTCAGTCTGATATGGGAGTCCAATTGACATTCTATGAGGATGTTTCCCGTTCAAGAATTCCGTTAATATCTGCGTCAAGATGGCACAATTATTGGAACGAGACCATAAAGGATATCTCATCTATGCTGTTGATAGTACTGAGAAGAGGAAAGAGTTAAAGGTTGAGGATGTGCCCGTAGTGGCGGTGTTTACTGATGTATCTCCGGAAGAGATTCCCGGATTCCCACCGACGAGAGAGGTCGAGTTGGGATTAAGTTACTACTAGGAACGTCTACCATTTCTCGTGCCTCGTATAGGATGGCACCAACGGAGCAAAAAGGAGTTAAATGTTCAGTTGCAGGAGCTCCTTGACAAGGGCTATATGTGACATCCCCGAAATGGTTAATTGCTATTTGGCTTTAATTGTTTTACATGATTAATTATGTGGTAATTGATTATGTGTTGAGATTTATTTAACTTATGGAAAATGCATGGTCATATGGATAGGGTGACCCGGGTTGCATTTCAGGGTGCATGTGGTGCATGTTGGGTAAATATTATTGGAAGCATGATTTTTGCATTGGTTAACAATTTATGAGGAATCATGTGTTAATTGATATTATGGTGCATTTTGAGTAAATGCTTTGAAAATATCATGTTGGGGTGTTTTATACACCATGGAATTGCCTTGGATTGCATTTTAATTTAAAAACTCACCTTTATACCCACCCCACCCCATCCACTCATATTTTACTTTACCAAATTATCTCCAACACCCAAACCTTCCCCTCTTCCCATATTTTCGAGTTCCACCTTTGAGGTGAAGAGGAGACCTTGCAAACTTTGATTTGTGGAAGATTGTTGGGTGATTTGAGATCCCCAAGAGGTATGGGTACCTCATGTATTAATTTTGTAAGGTTTTGGTTGAGTTTAGTTTGGTTTTAAAGGGTTTAAAATGGTTGTGTTGGGTGTTGTGATTTTGGTAGTGTTTTGGTTGGATGTTGTTTATTTGAGTTTCTGTTGATGTTTTGGGTGGTTTTGAGTTATTGGGTTTGATTTATGTTGGGGTTGTGGGTGTGTATGAGAAGGGGTTGAAGATGGGTGAAATAGTGCCCAAATCCCGCTTGACCACGCTCGGCGATCGATCGGCGATTTTCTCGCGATCGATCGCGAGCATCAGGGCTGAGGCAGTGAGCCAGCGATCGATCGCGAGCTTGGCGCGATCGATCGGCGCTAGCTCCGCGATCGATCGCGGATTGTGCAATTTTGTTGCCCGAGACAGTGTGTTCTCGCGATCGATCGGGGCTTGATGGCGATCGATCGCGAGACACCAAAAAATGGTGTTTTTGGGTGTTTTTTGTGGGATTTTTTGGTATT